>CM060910.1:712654802-713854802 GCA_030737875.1 Allium sativum
TGCCCACATATAGCCATTTCAGACCCCTCTGACGGATATCTCATGTTACTACTTAACTGAAATTACGGTAGAACATATATGCCTCTTAAGACTTCCCTTAGACAGTTGGTGAATTAAATAACATGCTACGTCCCATATATACCAATTACGTCCCTAGGTTGGCCCTCACAAAGCTCCTAGAGGAAGTGAACATTCCGATAAACTACCTTACTACGTTATTTGCATGACTAAACCACTTTTAGAGAAGGAAGACCCATACATCTACTTCGAATCTAATAAGGGAGAGTCCCATGACTTTGGTCCACACCCAAGGAATAAACCTTCGGAATGGTCCTAGTCCTAGCCACTTAAGACCTAAACTAGATAAGAAGAAAGTTAGCCACTTAAGACCTTCTTAAGGCGTAGTAAGCCTACCTATTTACACATATAATATATTCACACACTCACACACACCCACACTAGACCTCTCACATTAAGCGGTCTACCCTTAGATGCTGGAAATGTCAAGCGGCTCCAGGCAGATTTCTATTACCAGTGGGCTTAACCTCGTGTCATAGTATAATAAACTAAATGGCCTATGACACCCAGACCTCTCACATTAGCCAAACTCACATGTGGTCCCTGAATTTGCTGGTTGGTTCCAGGCAAACTTCTACCACAAATGACGACTAACCTTGTGTCTGTGTGTCATTATTTAATATATAAATAAGCCATTTTATACGTACACACAAACAACAATTTATTTGGGGATATTTCCAATTTTCTAACCTTATTCTAACACATTATTTTGTCATTATTACATCACGTTAACTACGTTACATAAATAGAATATTTAATACGTATAATAAGCACTAATTTCGTTCGATTGAAGAAACGTTTAACGGTGTAAATATTCACTTAAGTCTAAGTTAAATGCATACAAGTTAATTCCCACATCAAACCGCTAAATACATGGCATAATGACATAATTAATGATAGCAGCAATGGGAAAAATAACAACATAACTGTCAAAACTTTCATCTTAGGCTTGTTAGAACAATTCAGGTAATGAATCAAGAACAAGATGTAAATTTCATACAATGTATATATATATATATATATATATATATATATATAATATAGATCTCTATTTAACCCAATCTACCCTTTTCCATGTTGTATATAAAAACATTGACATTTGATTTGTTTCAAATATGAATACGTTCCAATTATCCATTTAGAATGGAAATCCAAACCTATTCAAATAATAAAACTAAATCAAATCCAAAACTTTTTATATCCACTTTTACATAAAAACGATAAATTAAATTAAACAAAAGTAAATCACCCAAAATGTTCTTCATCCATAACCCGAACAAATTCACAAACTCAAAATTTTATTGTTAATTCTTGTGAAACATATAAAAATAGGAGATTATGGGGTTTTACAATTTGATATTATAGTGAATCTAAATCTCACTAGGCATACTAATTAATATAAGAATCTACAAAATGTAGAAAATATCTAAACAATTAGTATTTCCACTCACAGTGATTTGACTATATGAAAATGTCACAGATTGACGATGTTTGCCTATTAGATATGAAAATCTTCAAGAACAAGCATGAATGCGAACTCTAATCCTGTAGATATATATATATATATATATATATATATATATGAATTAAACCGTTAGAATTCTTATATATATAAATCTTAAATTTCAGATTCAGATCTTATTGAAATACTATAAGAAAAGGGATTAGAAAAGAAATATATATTTTAAGAGAGGAAGAAGAAAACCTACAATATATTTCTCTGTAATCAATGGCAGAGTGGAGTTAGGGAAGGAGGAGAAGACTAGGTTTAAGTTTGAGGTTTAGGGTGTTATTTATAGGTGTATGAGTGAATAACAGTTGTACGATTATTTAGATTAGATCTCAGCTGTTAATATATAAACAAACACCAAAAACCCAACCCAAACCAAGCCAATATATTTAGTCCTTTCCGTTACAACTTTAGTCCGTTAACTTTTCATTCTCCTTCTTTGATAGGTTTATATCGCGCAATTATTGGTTGTTGTAACGTTTATGACTGTTGATTCTTCTGTTTCTCTTCATTAATTCTTTTGTTGTGTTATATTATTATACTCACAGATTATGAAGTTCAAATTTCAAACGTATATAACCGATCTAAGTTCTATATATTTACACACATTTACACTATTTAGTTTTCCTCAATTACTTTTTTTCGTTATACATTCAATATTTACGCACGTTGAAGAACTCAATTGTTAATTAATTTTTTGATTAATTTCCCTAATTAACTTCCTATGTCCCTAATTCCAATTACATTTTTAATTAAACTCATTAATTAGCTGTTGACTGTATAACTAATCTCTTATTTGAATTTTGAATGTCGATAATTAATGTACACACTAATTAATTACACGCGTTTGTCTATTGTAAGGTTTTGAATTTCAAATGTCAGTTGATTACCTCTATTTATCATCTTGTTGTATACATTAATGTTTTAATTGATTGCCTAAGTTAATTTGATTGTTTGCTGGCATGTATACACTAATTCAAATTTAAATTTGAGAGATTAAATCTTCCTTTGTTGATCTTACTAATTATTTTCCAATTTACAATTCTCATTAAATATTTAATTTAAATGTTGATACATGCTACAAAATAAACTAATCTTCGATTAATTATTTGCTAAATTTACGGGTATTATTGTTTTCGGCGTAAAACTTCAACTTCTCCATATGAACTCAAGATCGATAAATAATTTAATCGGAGAATCTACACAAACACAATGGTATAAGTTAAGTGGACGAATTCCAACATTTGAAGAATATCCGTCTTTCACTATTGTCCAATTTTATTACATACTTATTAATCAATCGAATGAAAATGTGGGGTGTTACAATAACATTTTAATTACGAAGTGCATAATCATGATCAAAATATTTAGAATGATTGTTTAATACAGTATTTTATTTATAAAGTACACTAATCTTTGTTACAATTGCTAAGTGGTAGTGCAATGTATAATAGCATGTTTATGATTTCTAAAATGATAGTGTAAAGTGACATTTTAGCCATGAAGTCTAATAACATGTTTAAAAACTTACAAAATGATATTTTTAATATAGTGTTTTAACTTGGAATACACTAGCATACGTAAAAAATGCAAAATGATAATTTAATATAGCATTTTTGTATACAAAGTCCATTAGCATGTTGGTGACACATGAAATGATAGTTTCATGTGGTATTTTAACTATAAAATCCACTATAACGGCTTACGATATACAAAGTGATAGTTTAATATACCATTTTGATTGCAAAGTTTAGTAGCATGTTTATTGCGTTTGAGATGGTAGATTGACTATGGGGTACACTAGCATGTTTATAGTATGCAAAATCATAGTACAAGTTTGCATTTTTAAACTACATACAACATTATCATGATTTACTGCTAATTTAATTTAGCATTTCAAATATCTATTTTTCTTGAATTTAGATTAACGATGATGTTCATAATCTATGTTGGTGCGATGACGACATCATACGAAGTGGACGACGGAGTTAGAAATGTAAAGAAGCTAAGATCTAGGTTTTGATAAGATCCAAACAATGACAAGAGAAATAATATATGACGGTCGTTTGCTTGTTTAAACGACATACTACCATTATGTCTAATTTTCACAAGTTGTGGCTTGGATTTAAAAATTAGTTTAAAAGTTTGTTATTTAAAATTAATTGCCTCAAACCAAAATTCATATAAAGCAAAATAAGCATGGAAAAAAAGTTCGGATGAAAAACCAATAATATGATGTAAATAGACCCGCACCCTCTAAATCTCCTTTATATCTTCTGTGGCCTCATTCAATTCATTCCCCCTCTAAAATTTCACATGCATAATTTCCTGCCTCTTTCCCACTAGTTTTCTAATGGCGACCAAGAGGGCATCGGAGTCTTTATCGAAATCTTTGGCGGAAGAAGTTCGAAAATGGGGAGAAAAGAAGCAAACAGGAGTAAGCTTGAGATACATGATGGAATTCGGCGCAAAACCCACTGAAAAATGTCTATTGATCTCATCGCAGTTTCTTCACAAGGAGCTTCCTATTAGAATTGCGAGAAGAGTAATCGAGCTTGAGAGATTGCCTTTTGGGTTGTCGAACAAACCTGCTGTGTTGAAGGTAAGTTTGATTCTGTTTACTTCGATTGTGTTTCTTGATTGATTTTGCATGTGAAGGAGTATAGTATTAAATGGAGTCACATGGATTTGGATTATTTGAGTCATATTATTTTTTGTATGGTAAGATAACTGAATCGGGTCGTGCTTCTTGGCCTCGCTTTTGTAAATTGCTTCATCAGATTTGATGAAATATAAGATGTGCGATTTTATAAAGCATTACTTAGCTTATGTTTAATCACTGTAATAATTAGCACTTAACATTGTTTATGTACGAGAATAACACACTTTTACATAGTTAAGGATGCAAGTGCTGAAATCTAGTCATTTTTATCATCTTATACATAATACTATGCTGCAGCATGGACCATGAAATGTAAACTAAGCATCTTGGTAGGCTGCTGACCATTATCATTAGAACCATGTTGTAGCAAAGAACAAAGAAAAGTATACCAACCAAGCTTCTTGGTAATTAGGCTGGTTGTTGTAATTATAATAGCATGTTGTAGTAAGAACCATGAAATTTAAGCCAAGCATCTTGGTAAGCTGAGCGTAATCATTATAAAATTATAATAGTAGGTTTTGTAGCAAGAACCATGAACTGTTTATTAAGCATCTTGGTGAGTAGCTGATCGTAATAATAGTAGGTTTATAGCAAGAACCATAAAATGTAAACCAAGCATCTTGTTAAACTGGTTGTAGTCATTGTAGGACCATATTTTGTAGCAAGAACCATGAAGGGCAAATCAAGCATCTCACTATCCTCATAATATTAGGTTTTCTAAGAAGAACCATGAAATGTAAATCAAATTGAACATTGTTAGTCTTTGAATAATCTCTACTATAAACAAAAGAAACTGCTTATATAGGGTTTAGCCGTGCTTTCATTTCAACCATGCTTCAATTTTCAATCATCTTTGATAAATACTCATTCACTTTTTCTCTTTTCCTGAACTTTGTAATGAGTGTGCAACTGAGGTGTGAGTTTTTCCATTGTCATATCTTTGCTTTTTAGATAGTTGTCCTAATATTACACGTATTTCAGGTTAGAGACTGGTATCTGGATTCCTTTCGTGATCTTCGGATCTTTCCAGATATCAAAGATACAAGAGATGAGCTAGCATTCACTCAGATGATCAAAATGATTAAAGTAAGACACAACAATGTGGTCCCTGCGATGGCTTTAGGCGTTCAACAATTAAAGAAAGATTTGCAAAGCAAATTCATTCCTGAAAAGTTACAACCAATCCATCAGTTTCTGGACCGGTTTTATATGTCTAGGATTGGAATCCGTATGCTCATAGGCAAGCATATTATCAAGTTTTATTCATATGTGTCTTCTTAGTATCATTTGCAGTAGTCCTCATTTATAGCGCTAAATTCAGGTCAGCATGTGGCTTTGCATAACCCTGATCCGGAGCCTGGAGTTGTTGGCCAAATACATACCAAAATGTCTCCTATGAATGTGGCTCGAGAAGCTTTTGAAGATGCTCGTAGTATATGCTTCAGAGAATATGGAAGTGCTCCTGAAGTTACTATATACGGGGATCAGTCTTTTACCTTCCCGTAAGTATACTTCTGGCAAGAAGTACTTAGAGCTTAATATTATTCTAGACCCTGCTTGTTTAATTTTAGATCTTTTCCATACTTGAGCTTTTAATCCATTAAAATAACTTAATAGCTACAAGTGTATACTACCATACTACATGAATTTGTGCAGATGGCCACTGTTTAATTGTTTACACAGAGGCTTAAAAATTTGATCCAGGGTTAAATGCCTAATGTGAATTTTACATAGTTATGACCATATCTGTATTTATTTCCATTTGTGGTTGGCGTTGCTGTAGAGTTTATTTGACTTGTTTTCTGATATTAATAATGTTTAAAATAGGTATGTCCCAACACACTTGCATCTTATGGTATTTGAGTTGGCTAAGAACTCTCTGCGTGCGGTCCAAGAACGGTTCATGGATTCCGACAAAGAAGCACCACCAGTCAGAATAATAGTGGCTGATGGAGTAGAGGATGTCACCATAAAGGTATATTTCACATGGTCACTTTAAGCAAAGGGATGATAATTCTTTCCCAACCAGATAAATATTAACATGATAAAGCAAAAACATACAGATATAATTGCTTATGCACATGATAATTTCCCAGCTAGTGTTACATGCATAATAACCAACTTGATTTTGACATATAGAACTATGTTTTTACAGATATCCGATGAAGGGGGTGGCATACCGAGGAGTGGCCTTTCTAAGATTTTCACCTATTTGTACAGTACAGCAAAAAATCCAATAGTTGAGAATTTGGATGATACTGATGGAGTAACAATGGCTGGATACGGTTATGGACTTCCTATTAGTCGGTTGTATGCTAAATATTTTGGAGGGGATTTGCAAATTATTTCCATGGAAGGATATGGTATGTTAAACTTCTTATGTAGACCACATTAATTTATATGTGTGATACTGATACATGATACCCAGGTAATTACGTCCAATTATTTATAATACGGCCCCTATAGTATTTTTAATACCCCTATACATAATACTTCCTAAGATTTCGTCTCCGTATCATACAACAAGAAATCAAATTTCATGTATGATAGTTTGGGGGGTCTAACTGTAAAATTTATTCCACCGCAAATGATTTTTATAACCATTGTGGTAACATGCTTAACTATACTGATACATCGCACTTCATTTTGAATTGCTAAGTTACACTAGATATTGTTAATAATTTAGTGCAATAATTATAGTTATCAATTTGATGTTTTTTTAATTGGATTCAGTTAACAATTTGTTTTCATTTTTAAAATGATTCTAAAGCCATTTTGTGTTTCTGCTCTCACCAATTATATCCATGTTGTTTGTACACGCTGAATAAATCAGTGTTTTTGTTACTTGTTTAGTACATGCATCAATACTGCCACGCTAATACAGCAATAACAAAATCAGACCACAAAATTGACTTCAGGGACATGTTTTCTAAAAGCAACCATTGTCAAAGGAAACATCAAATTGTGTTACTTTTATCTTGTTGTTTCAAATTTCACTATATAAGTTGTTCAGCCCAAACACCAAATGAAAAGTGCAAGATTGGTTGATCATCCTTTTGAATGTGAATTTAATGTTTTAAAATGTTTTTTGAGGTTGACTTAAATGGTTATTTTTTTAGGAAATTTAAAATTATTTACTTATTTGACTATTTAGGTCGGATTGGAACATATTAATATTTGAGAAATTACCTGGATAATCAAAGTAGTACAAAAGTAATCAAATTACCTGGATAATAACCACAGACTGTACCTTTACACAACTAATTTAAATTCACTCTACTTACGTTCAGCTTGTTTTTTTTTCTTCCAGGAACTGATGCATACCTCCATTTGTGTCGACTTGGCGATTCGCAAGAACCCCTGCCTTGATCCCATTATCCTGCAGTTCAGTTCCTAAGATTTGTACATTGAGATGTTTCCTGTATATAACAAGTTAACAACTCTTTTTCTAACAGCAGATCTTTAGGCATATGTTTACCGTAGGATTAAGGTTTTTAGCCTTCAAAGAGTGGTTGATAAAAATGGAAGCAACATTGTACATACCTGATTCATTTTAAAATCATCCTTTTCTATTACTATTTTAGTGAGCTTCGACCTTCTCATTATGATTAGAGTGGAATATTCTTTTGGGCGAATATCGTAAGCATAAGCTGGAAATTGATTTACAATTTTATTTATTGATGACATCGCGGTCTCAGCAGAGTTTTTTGCTTTTAATATAACAGCAAATAAAGAAAAAAAGGACAGTAACCTTGTTAATGCCAAAGTTTAAGCAGGTTCAGAAGTTAAAAAAATATTACAATTTATTTTCAGTTTATCATGACTTATCTCTGGAAATGTGAATGATACAAAGATGCATTTCTCAATCGAAAGAAGCAAATTGAAAGATTAGGGAAGTTGAAAGTTTGTGAAAGAAAAATGTTGGTGATGTTTGGTTTATTTTGTGTTTTGAGTTGTTAGTTTTCAGTTTTAAATATAAAAGTAAAAAAAATTTAAAGCACAGCGGAGGTGATAGATCAAAGATGGAGAGAGTGACGGAGGGGACCGCGAGGTGATAGATAGATGAATTTGTTACCATCATTCCGTTGTTTTTTAAAATATGAAAAATAATAAAAAATTGTTTTTGGTTTTGTATGTTAACTTCATTTTATAAAACGATCGTTTTTCACGATATGTATGCGTCGTCGCTACTTTTTTATGTGGGAAAACTCAAAATAAAAAAAATGTAAACCAAACACATCCGTGATTTTTTCTTTTTTACAAAAGAAAATGCGAAAGGAGAAGAAGAGGATAATTTAGTTGGAATTTTATATGTTCACGTTAACGCTTCGAATGTGACATCCGTTGGTTCGAAAGAAATACGAACGATAAAATTCCATCATTCGAATTGAATGGACAAGTTCGGTGAGGTCCACGTTTCACACGTCAGATGTAAATGCCAACGCGAACAGTTCAGATTGAAAAATGAAGGCTACCTAAGCTTCAAATATCAATAAATGACTTGTTTGAACACTATGTACTAAGTCGTACCATGGACACCGTAGTTTAACTACCACAACCACATTATATGTACAACAACAAAAAAAAACTAGTACGACAGGGCTAGCGGCAGTACAAAACATGTTATGCTTAAATTTTGTAGTACAGTTGTGCACAAAGAGAAGTATACAGATCATGGCTCTATAAATGTTGATGTTTTACACAAGTATTTTATATCTGCTTAAATTTGAAGAAAAAGTAACAAAAAGGAGAGGAAAAGGCAGCGAATTAATAAAGAAGATAGGGATGAGGTTGAGCATGAGAAGCCAAGCAACAAGAAGAGCATTGTTGTTGTCTTTTTATGCACTGCCTCTTCCCTGGCTAAATTTTTTACCTTCTCCTTTTCTTACTTTCTTCAAAAATCCAATATATACTTAAGACTGGAGACGGCAGAGCTGATGAGGTAAGAGACTCTTGATAAAGTTATAAACTCATCCAATATATCCAAAGTGTGTTAGACCAACACACTTTTATGAGGTAAGAGAGCTTGTCTGTAAACATATTTAAGGTTCACCAATAATCGTCACAGGAACACAATCCATTTCTGAAATGATGAAATCTACTTCTATCTCTAACAATTATTTCTCGATCAAAAACCTTGGATATATACTTGCTTGCCTCATGACAATCTCGACACACTCTCAAATTCTTGGAAACTCTAATCGTCTCCCCTCTCTTGCTCTTCAACAACCCATATGCGATGGCAAGCTTCTCGCTATGATATCTTGCTGAGCTACCCCTTTCTTCATTATCGACATCATTATCAAACTCGCACCCCTCTCCTTGAATTCTATTCAACATTTGATCAACCTTATCATAAATTTCTTTAGTCTCACAGTGCGACCTCCCAAATGAAATGAATTCATTGACCACACCATCATACTCAATGATGGACCATCCTCGCTCCTTGTTAACTTTTCTGTCGTTCATTAACCTCCTCACTTTTGCCACATCATCCCATCGACCAACCGATGCATACATGTTTGCTAGCAATATATAACGCCCACTATTATTTGGGTCAAGCTCGATGACTTTATGACCGATTTGCTCCCCCAATTCTATATTTTTATGAATCTTACATGCACCAAGAAGTGCACCCAACACACCTGCATCTGGATCCATTGGCATCATTTTGTCTATCACTTTCTTTGCTTCATCGAAAAGTCCTGCTCTTCCAAGCATGTCCACCAAGCAGCCATAATGCTCCATTTTAGGCTCTATATCGTAAGTCTTCATCATGTACCCAAAATAGTGCTTGCCCTCCTGAATCAAACCAGAATGTGCACATGCAGTCAGCAGATTCAATAGGGTGATGCCATCTGGCCTCACTTTCGATCTCTCCATTACTTTGAAAAGCTCGATTGCGGCTTCTCCTTCTCCATGTACTGCTAAGCCTCCAATCATGCAGTTCCATGAAGATTGGCTTTTAACTTTTAAGCTATTGAAGAGTTCACGGGCTTTTTCTAAAGAACCGCATTTTATGTACATGTCGATTGTTGTGGTGGCAAGTTTTGGGTCGAGTTTGATTCCTGTCTTTTGGATGTGTTTGTGTATCCACTGCCCTTGGTCTAGTGCACCTAAAGCTGTGCAGGCTGAAAGCATGCTCGCTGCAACGAACCTGTCCAGGTTTATTCCCTCTTCCAGCATTTTTTCGAATAAGTTGAATGCATCCTTGAATCGGTTAGCCTACATAAACATAACATCAAATAAATTATGAATAGTATTGTACGATAAAGCAGGATTAATAGAATAAGCAACTTATTTCAGTATACCTGAACATAGGCGGCAATCATGGCGTTCCAAGAAACCCCGCTCCTATGATTCATTTCATCAAACATCTGCCTTGCCTCGTCAACCAATCCAAGCCTAGAGAACCTGCTAATTACGGTGGTCCACGTCACCTCGTCCTTTGCCTCCATTTTCTGAAACAGTCTCCTCCCCTCCTCCACCAGCCCGAAGCTCAAGTACATGTTTACAAGGCAATTTGTGGCATACCCATCATTCCAAAAACCGAACTTATATACATGCGCATGCACTTGCTTTCCAAATCCCACATCGCCGGTTTGGGCGATTTTGGTGATCAGGGAAGGGAAAGTGAAGTTGTTGGGTGGGTGTGGGGAGTAGATGATGAAGTGGGTGTACAGATGGGTGAAGTTCGCGAATAGGGTGTTGTATAGAAAGGTGTCAGGGTCGGGGAGGGAGTGGAAGAGTTTGAGGGAGTGTCGAGGGGGCAAATTGTGAATGGAGAATTTAACGAGGGGTGAAATGAGATGGTTTTGGGAGAGGAGGTCAAGACGAATGAGTTGGGAGTGGAGTTGGTCGAGGTGGGATTTTGAGGTTATGTTTTTTATCGAGGGGCAAATTGCCAAATTCGAGGTTGGGGTTGTGGTGGTGGTCATTCTTGGTTGGGTTCAGATTATTGGATAGGGGACATGAAGCTGCAAAGAAGATGGCACATGCAAATCTCTTTCAAGAGCAACTCTAACCGATTTAAAATGTGGATGCGTCAGTCACAGCATACAAATCCACTAGGGTGCTAATGTTCACACCTCGGTTTACCCTTCCGGCCACCTTTATAAATTTAATACAAATGATTATTGTTTATATTCTTTTGGCCATCATATCTTATTCATTCACTCAGTTATTCACCACCGTACTTCTCCTAAAAAATATGTGCTTCTCTACAATTTCAAACCCAATCTAAAACACATATTCTTCTGTGTCTATTAGATATAGAAGATGGAGATAAAAAAAAAGGTTAGAATTGCTTGATTTTATTGATTTCTATTATAGTATAGAACATGTTAGGCTTTTTTTTTTTTTTTAATGATTTAGAGTTTTCCATATCGTTTTAAGATATTTTTTCCGCTCCATTGGAAATTTTGAGTTTGGATGGCATTAAATTTGACGACGTTGTAATAAAGAATGACAACGTGAGTTTCGACTTGTAGGGTTTTTATTCGTATAACTTACGTATCTTCTTTTACAAATTGATACATTTTTTTTTTTTTTTTGGTCGTTTGATAGATGTAGTATTTGAATGATGATAAATTGGATGATAACATGATGGTTGTGATAATATGATGCAAAATGTTAGATCAAATAACTCAAAAGACATAAACGCACATGGTGGCCTCTCCAATTTTATGTTATTATTTTACATGGTGGCCATCAGAGAAAATTTGAAATATTTGGGGTGCTTTTAGTTTTGATAGCCGATAGTGTAAAACAGGGTGTGAATAGTAGCACCTATATATTAAATACCCGCTATTCAATGGGAATTGGACATCCAATATTAGACGTGGACGCGGCTTGATCTGGTGCGCTTTGTAATCTAAACCGTTTCCGCATTGTATCAAACAATTGATTTAAAATACAATTACTATACTAATCACTCAAACAGTTCGGTTTCAGTTTGGTTTTATTGTAATACGATCCAGTTTTGGTTTGGTCCGATTTAAACCCATATTAAATATAAAACAAGAGAATTGCTGAAATTGATGATGCGCAAATCACAATTTTTAGGCAACAAATGATTTTACATATTTTATGGAGAAATTCGTTGCTAGATTTTATGGAGAGATTTATTGCTAGATTTTACGGAGAGATTTATTGTTATATTTGTGGACATTTAATGCAATGATATTTGGTGTTTATCCAAATAGTTTTTTTAACATATATTAAGATAATTTGGGTGCCAAATATACTTGGATATGAAGCAATTCACTCTATAAAAAGCCTAGCTAACATCTTCGTTAGGTGTGGAAAATTTGGCATTATTCTTCATTATCTTTCTCCTCAAATTTTTAGTCATTAGATATTTTCTACCTATTTCTCAACAAGGTTATTGGTTCAAGTTGTAATTGTTTGTAATGATAGTTGAGATCGATTGTAAACAATTTTTTATTGATGAATCAATAAAGAGGATGGTTGGATGGAATATCGTGTGTTCATATTTACGATATTTGTTTTTGTGGTGTTGTATATTTTTCAATCACATCCATCTTCAAGTGATTGGGTGAAAAAGATTCTAATTTTCTTAGCGTTTTTCCAAACTTCCACTGCGTACAAAACCCCAACAAGAATTACTTTCATCAACAATCAATTTACAATTGTGTGACGTTATTACTTAAAGGTTAAAATACACTTTTATCTTAAATTGAAAGATTAGCTTATAACTGTATGAATACTTCAATTTTACGTTTAATGAAAAGTAAAATTGTTTTAGTATATTTACCAAACGTCAGCATTATTAATTCATAAACATTAAGTAAGATGACTCAAGTAAGATTATAATTAGCATTATCCTAAAAAAATGATATGAAAACTATTATAGTGAAACTATAAAATGTTCCTTTACAATAACGATTATTATTAATATAACAACAATATATGCTGAAAATAGAATATACATCTTAAAATATAAATTAGATAAGAATTACTTATATTTTTACCATAAGATTATTAGCACAATATTCAGTTTAGTTCGATTTAATACGATTGGGTCAACAATTCAAACCGCAGCCGAACCGTATCATTGCAGGTCGGTTCGGTGCGGGGTATTTTCTTTAAAGAGCGGATTCGGTTTGGTTTTTCCGCACCTTTTCTACGGTCCAGTCTGGGTGGTTCTTCGTATTGCGGTGCGTTTTATTCCCATGCCTGTCTAATATCATATTTTGCAACCTATCACATCATTTTTCTGTTAGCACCTATTCTTTATTTTTCTTTTCTCCGCTACAGGTTAATTCTTCTCTTCTTATCATCCGAAGAAACACATCATCTGGTTTTACTTCTCCAACTCATGCAAATATTCTTTTCCAGTATTAAATTATATTGAAAAAATGAAAGCTCTCCCTTTGCTCCTACAAAAGCTAAAACCTCAACCAATAATTTACTGAAGTCAAATAGATATGTCAACTGCTTAAAATGCTTTATTCCTTCCTTTCGTATTGAGTGAATAAGCAACATTAAAAGAATCTTGCAAAACCGAGTTCCTTTTCTATCCACTTCCTTTTATATATACATATGTTTTACATATCACACTGTAAAGTGAATATTCTAATGTAACCTCATCTGGTTGGAATATGCTAATGAAATTTGAAAGAAAAAAATAAGTGTGATACGAACTTCAAAACGCATTACCCTAAGATCCACACTAACAAAGAGTATTACTAGGTGATATTGTCTGACGGTGTAGAGAATAAGGCTGGGTAGAAGCAATCATCCGTGAATCTTATATTAAACAAGTATCAAGTATGTCGTTAAAAACATCAGGTGGATAGACATATTTAATTCTTTCCTAAGACAATACTATGAATGCTAACAGATCTATCCAGAACAAAATATAATATAAACAAGTAACACAATTCACATCAAGCAAACCCAGCTATATACGCAGATACAATCACAGTACAATATGTAGTGTTACAGGAGTAAGTGGTTATACAGACCACACATATACATCAAGTACAAAAAGAATATATTACATATCATAGTACACAAACTAGAACGACTAATTGACTAGCACGAAATACGCCTAAGTGTCCAAAAAGCGATAGAGAATCCATAAACTCAGCTGAATAAGCATGTATTTACAACTGGAAGTCTAGAACTAACATTTCACAACTCGGTCTGGTTCGAGTATAAAATATTATTCAGTCTGTATTCGCAACACAGAATTTGAAACAGAATATTACTGTTTCTAATTTGTAACAGAATAAAAGCGTTTCAAATTAGAATCAGTACTGCTATCTGTTTAAAGTAAACCGATTTGCACTTAAACCAATTCAGCGACAGAAGAATTTTGTCTGTCAAACAGTGCCAGTATGATACCGCGCACAAATTAACCAATACCACAGTATTGGTCCAGTATACAGAATTATCCTGTATACACAATGAAAGGTAAACAACAAAGAATTGAAACCTAACCGAGTTCGTCTGAGGCCTGTATCGTACAGTTTCCTTAAGACTTTCAGTCGAAGCCTCCCAGGATACAACAGACGAGAATGTGCTCGAGATTGTAGCGAGTATGCACTGGCTGAGATGTAGTAATTCGAGGAATCAGACAACGGAGGAAAATAATTCGGTGAATGATTTGATCAGAATCATTGTATATATAATTTTCCAGTGGATGCGTTAACGGGTCGCACCCGTTTGAAAAACCGCGTCCGTTGTCATTTGAATTCAAATGAACGCGTCCGCTCATTTGAATTGTAACGGGTCGCACCCGCTTGATTCCAACGGGTCACACCCGCATTCGCATTCGTGCCAAAAAAAAATTTGTTCGAAAATTGCTTTGTTTTTCGAAGCAAAAATAAGATTTCTTACTGGGCCCAAGCCCAAGCCCAAGCCCGGCCCGGCCCGGTTCGGTCGGACGGGCGGGCGGCGCGCGCGCGTGTGTGTGTTTCGTTCACATGATGTAGGTCCTCCCCCTCGCACAAAATTACCTGACCCTAAGGGCCAATATAGGGAATGAGGAATGGACATATATACACACATCTTATCTTATCTTTGGCAATGTGGGACTAAAGTAAATTTCATTCATACATTGATTTCTAACAATCCCCCACATGAATGATAATATACTTTTTCCCCCACACAAAGTGTAATATCTCAGACTACACATGGAATAATGTTTTATTGAGGATAAGTAGATATTTCACTTTGAACTTTCCCTAGTTGAAACTCATCGGATATACTTGGCTAATCGGTGAATTATTTCATCTTGAACCGTCAGCCGTTATTGTATAACCAGACAATAAGTTTAACAAACATTATTTCCCTTATCACCCAATCTCTTGGTTGTGTTCATTTTGGTCCTGAAACACTTTTCTGGTTCTGCGAGTGTATATAGAGAATATAAGCCTTTAATATTCTCATAGAGCCGACCCAGCTCACACTAACATAGGTGATCGCTACCATTAGGAGTATCCTACATATACCCCACTTGTTATTTTACAAGATATGGTCATCATTAAAAAGCATAGCTTTAACCTGTGAAACTTCTGTAGGCATGCATTTTATATTGTGCACCATAGGAATGGAGTAGGATTAAATGCATTACATCTTGAGTTATTCAGAACTGGTTTGCCTATTGATCCTAGTCCGTGGGATCTCCAGTCGCTAGGATAGGTTTCCGTATAAGATAACTCTGGTTGGTTTAGGCTTTTAAACCCATTCCCCTCGATGCGCAGTCAATTTTCTCTCGTGATAACCCTTTTGTAAATGGATCCGCTAGGTTATCATTTGTTCTCACATAATCTATGGAAATAGTTCCATTTGAGAGTAACTGCCTAACCGTGTTATGGCGTCTTCGAATATGTCGAGATTTGCCATTATAAACAAAGTTTTTCGCTCTACTTAGCGCTGCTTGATTGTCGCAGTGAATACATATGGCCGTTACAGGTTTAGGCCAAAGTGGAATATCTTCTAAGAAGTGACGAAGCCATTCTGCTTCTTCGCCTGCTTTATCTAAAGCAATAAACTCAGATTCCATCGTTGATCGAGCTATGCATGTTTGCTTAGTAGATTTCCACGATACTGCTGCTCCTGCTAGAGTAAAAACATAACCACTTGTGGATTTTGACTCCTCTGAATCGGCAATCCAGTTTGCATCACTATATCCTTCTAATACAACTGGATATTTTCCGTAATGCAAAGAATAATTTGTGTTATTCTTTAAGTATCCAAGCACTCTCATTAGTGCTTTCCAGTGTTCCTTTCCTGGATTACTTGTATACCTGCTCAGTCAACTTACTGCATAGGCTATATTTGGTCTCGTGCAATTCATAAGATACATTAGACATCCTATTACACGAGAGTATTCCAGTTGCATTACACTCTCATTAGTGTTTTTATGTAGTACTTCTGATGGATTAAAAGGTGTTTTTACTCCTTTAATCCCAAGATCTTGAAATCTTTCAATCACTTTGTCAACATAATGTGACTGAGATAATTCAATTCCATTAGGGGTTCTTATTATTTTGATTCCCAAAATATCATCTACAACTCCTAAATCTTTCATATCGAAATTGTTGATCAACATTTTCTTTATGGTCTTTATAACTTTTATGTTAGGACCAAAAATTAACATATCGTCCACATATAAGCAAATCATGACATATGATTGTCCAATTTGTTTATAATAAACACATTTATCACATTCATTTATACGAAAACCATTTTGCATCATGACACTATCAAATTTTTCGTGCCATTGTTTTGGAGCTTGTTTGAGTTCGTATAATGATTTTACCAATTTACAGACTTTATTTTCATTTCCCTTGGATATAAAACCTTCGGGTTGCTCCATGTAGATTTCCTCATCGAGATCTCCATTCAAGAATGTCGTCTTTACATCCATCTGATGAATTTCTAGATTATAGATGGATGCAATTGCTATTAACATTCTTATTGAGGTTATTCGTGTAACAGGTGAATATGTATCAAAGAAGTCTATTCCTTCTTTTTGACGATATCCATTGGCTACTAATCTGGCTTTATATTTGTCGATAGAGCCATCTGCTTTCATTTTCTTCTTGAAAATCCATTTGCAGCCAATTGGTTTTATTCCAGGTGGAATATCAACAATTTCCCAAGTTTTATTACTTAGAATTGAATCAATCTCACTTTGGATTGCTTCTTTCCAACACGAAGATTCATAAGATGACATGGCCTCTTTATATGTTTGAGGTTCATGTTCAAGTACGTAAGTGAGGAATTCAGAGCCAAATGATTTGGATGTTCTGGCCCTTACGCTTCTTCTTGGTTCAACTTCATCAACTTCACGATGAGTTTCATCTTCATGTGGGCTATTTGATTCTTCTCGTGTCCTTTTGGGGACATTATTTCCTTCATTTCTTTTGTGTGGAAACACATCTTCAAAGAATGAAGCATCTCTTGATTCCATGATTGTATTTACATGGATATCATCTATATCAGACTTGAATACCAAAAATCTATATGCACTACTATTTTGGGCTGGCCCTAAGTAATAACAATCTACTGTTTTTGGTCCAAGTTTGACCTTCTTGGGAGGCGGGATAGGAACCTTTGCCAAGCACCCCCACACTTTGAGGTATTTGAAGCTTGGTAGATGTCCTTTCCATAACTCATATGGAATTTTTCCCGTTTTACTGTGAGGAACTTTGTTTAATATGTGATTAGACATATTCAAAGCTTCCCCCCACAAGTTCGTCGGTAAACCAGACGTTAAAAGCATTGCATTAATCATATCTTTTAACGTTCTGTTTTTCCTCTCGGCTATGCCATTTTGTTGTGGCGAATATGGTGCTGTCGTTTGATGAATTATTCCATTTTCTGCACAGAATTGTTCAAACGGCGATTCATATTCTCCACCTCGATCGGATCTCAATATCTTGATCTTCTTATTAAGCTGATTTTCTACTTCAGCTTTATATTTTATAAACGATGTAATTGCCTCATCTTTACTGTTTAAAAGATATACGTAGCAATATCATGTATAATCATCAATAAATGTGATAAAATACTTTTTCCCACCTCTTGTAGGTATTGATTTGAAATCACATAAATCAGTATGTACCAAACCTAGTGGTTCGGTGCTTCTATCAACAGTATGAAATGGTTTCTTAACCATTTTTGCTTCTACGCATGTCTCACATTTGTAGTTTTTATCCACTTGAAATTTAGGAATTAACTCTAAATTTGCAAGTTTTTTCATTTTTCGGAAATTAATATGTCCTAATCTATCATGCCATAATAAAGTTTCATGCTCAACGATATAAGAAACTTCCTTTTTATTCATAGCATTATCAGAATACATATTATTGCCGATCACGGCTACATTTGCCTTAAATAGGCCATCACACAAGTAACCCCTTCCTATATAGATTCCTGCCTTGGACAGAACCATCTTGTCTGACTCGAAGACCATCTTGAATCCCTTCTTCGAAATCATGGACCCAGAAATGAGATTCTTGCGGATCTCTGGAACATGAAGGACATCATTCAGACGAATAGTCTTCCCAGAAGTGAACTTGAGGGTGACTGTTCCTTTGCCTTCAACCATGGAAACCAATGAATTGCCCATATAGAGTTTCTCATCTTGATCCAATTTGGTGTAGGTTGAAAAGACGGACTTATCAGAGCATATATGCCTAGTAGCACCCGTGTCCAACCACCATTGTGCAGAATTCTGGATCAAGTTGCATTCGGTCACAACTCCTGAAAAATTGGATTCATCGATGTCCATGTTGTCCACCACATTTGCTTCCAAATTTTTCTTTTTCTTGTGTCTGCACTCTTTTGCTTGATGACCAGTCTTGCCACAAACCCAACAATCACCATTGAATTTCTTGGACTTCTTCTGGTTATTCTGCTTGTCCTCTGGCGCCTTTCTTTTCTTGTTTTTGTTGAAGTGCCTTTTTTCTTTGACCCTTTAGTAACAAGCGCCTCTTCACTTTTAGGTTGAGTGACTCCACGATTATCTGCCTCTATCTTTAATCTGACGATGAGGTCTTGTAAGGATATCTCCTTCTTTTTGTGCTTCAAGTAGTTGCGGTAGTCTCTCCAAGATGGTGGCAACTTTCCGGTAATTGCTTCAACCAGAAATGATTCACCAACTTTGTGACCTTCTGCTTCCATCTCATGGATAATAATCTGCAACTCTTGCACTTGAGAAGTCACTGACTTTGAGTCCACCATTTTGTAGTCCATGAACTTTGCCGACGATGAACTTCTTCAAACTCACATTCTGCGTCTTGTATTTTGTAGCCAAAGCATTCCATAGAGCTTTTGCAGTCTTTATGGGTTGGAAAACTTTGTACAAAACCTTATCTAGGCAGTTGAGAATGTAGTTTCTGCATAAAAAATCTGAATGCCTCCACGCATCAATAGACGGACCATCATGCTTTGGTGCATCCTTGGCATTTCCTGGTATAGGCGGCACCGGTTCATCTTCTTCAAGATACTTTTGCAAGCCAAGGGTGGTGAGATAGAACATCATCTGATTCTGCCATGTCAGAAAATCATCACCTTCTCCTTTGAACAATTCTGGTTTGTTCAAATTGCCAGCTTTGAGCGTCGTTTGCTCTGTTGCCATATCTGTTTTGTCAAAAACAGGGAAAGTCTTAAGATATTATTCAGTCTGTATTCGCAACACAGAATTTGAAACAGAATATTACAGTTTCTAATTTGTAACAGAATAAAAGCGTTTCAAATTAGAATCAGTACTGCTATCTGTTTAAAGTAAACTGATTTGCACTTAAATCAATTCAGCGACAGAAGAATTTTGTCTGTCAAACAGTGCCAGTATGATACCCCACACAAATTAACCAATACCACAGTATTGGTCCAGTATACAGAATTATCCTGTATACACAATGAAAGGTAAACAACAAAGAATTGAAACCTAACCGAGTTCGTCTGAGGCCTGTATCGTACAGTTTCCTTAAGACTTTCAGTCGAAGCCTCCCAGGATACAACAGACGAGAATCTGCTCGAGATTGTAGCGAGTATGCACTGGCTGAGATGTAGTAATTCGAGGAATCAGACAACGGAGGAAAATAATTCGGTGAATGAATTGATCAGAATCATTGTATATATAATTTTCCAGTGGATGCATTAATGGGTCGCACCCGTTTGAAAAACCGCATCCGTTGTCATTTGAATTCAAATGAACGCGTCCGCTCATTTGAATTGTAACGGGTCGCACCCGCTTGATTCCAACGGGTCGCACCCGCATTCGTGCCAAAAAAAAATCTGTTCGAAAATTGCTTTGTTTTTCGAAGCAAAAATAAGATTTCTTTCTGGGCCCAAGCCCAAGCCCAAGCCCGGCCCGGTCCGGTTCGGTCGGACGGGCGGGCGGCGCGCGCGCGCGTGTGTGTTTGGTTCACATGATGTAGGTCCTCCCCCTCGCACAAAATTACCTGACCCTAAGGGCCAATATAGGGAATGAGGAATGGACATATATACACACATCTTATCTTATCTTTGGCAATGTGGGACTAAATCAAATTTCATTCATACATTGATTTCTAACATAAAATACACGGGTCAATCTAGCTTAAACATGATCATTAGAACATGATAGATGAAGGGTAACATTGTATGGGAATAACTCTTTTTAAAGGAGTAAGAGAGATTTCAACTTGGAACAGTATACAGGTTATGAGATAAATACAACTGAATATTCGTATGATGATCTCATGAAGTAAACATTGATAAGAAATAAATGTCTCCGTCAACAACATGTCGCTTAAACTCTACAACTACGCTGTGTTAATAAAACCCCAAAGTACACAAAACATAAGGATGGAAATAAACACACATCAACATCTAAAACTAGTTTTAGAGTTCAAAACAACGCATTGTAATCACCATAAATGTATATAATCTACGTGACAGCTCTATGGCCATCAAAAATCAACATCATCAATATTGGTGAAAACATTTATAAATCAACAAAACCTAGAAATCTAGAAACAGATAAAAGCATATGGATCCATACCAACAGTAGTGAGGTCATGCTATGCCACACGTGCATAATACTACAGTTGACCAGAAGTCTAAATACTACGTTGACCCAAAGGTCTGCAGTTGACCATGAGGTCTATATGCTATGTTTGACTCGATGATCTAAATACTACGCTGAACCCGAAGGTCTATATGCTACGGTCGGCTAAATGGTATAGAGAATGTGTTATTAAATTTCAAGTAGTAACCGAATAATAGTAACGATGCATCTCATATCATACATTCTCATTTGTTGATTTACTATGAGTTAGTTAATTCCATACTGAAAATAACTTTAATCAAACGAGTCTAAAATTAACCGATATAATTAACCTACGTATCCCATACCGCACGATTTATTATACCATTTAAATCACTTCCTTGTTCTTTCGAAAAGGACGAATTATTACTTCGGCTTAAGCTTTCTTTTGAAGAACTCGTTGTTGTGACACTTCATTTGGAACCCATTGAAAGAGTGGGTGATGGCCATGATGAGTCGGAAGTTCAGAAAACCCCGAACAAGGAAAAACATCATATTCACGACTTTAAATAATTTCTACCCAATAAAAAGAAGAAGCGGGATGGTTCCACTTCTTATTATGGAATAGCACCTCTTAGACCGTGGACTTGTTACAACTATTGATCCCTTGATCACTTGTCTAGAGATTGTCTCAAGCCTCGTATCTGTAGTATTTATAAGAAAGAGGGGAATCTATCTATGTTGTGCCCAACAGCTTTAAAGAATTCTAATTCTGAGGAGCTTACTGTACGAGATGCTTCTGATAGATCACCTCATCCTTAAGGTACTTTCTTTTCTATATTTCTTTGAAGTTTCCTTTCATTTTATGACTGCTTTATTTGAGAATTCTTAGATTCATATGTGTTACGCTTACTCATGTCGAATAAATTGATAGATAATATTTCATTAGAAATATAATATCTTATGGATTTCTTTTTAAGTTACAAGCTATAATTGAGAATCTGAAGTATGGTATATGTTTTGTGATAGTGTAGAACTCTTTCTTAGTGACTTCCCTTTTGTGTAATTAGTGTGTAATTCATCAGCCAAGGTTCGGTTAACTTTCTGTTAAAGGATCGGTTCAGTTGACATGGAGTTGAATCCTATGCTGAAAGAGCCTCTTATCCTGAGCGTCTTCCTTTGTGTGACCAGTTTTCTATCTCGTACATTGATTGTGGTTCCAAAACTTCTATGTTCTCTCTTAAAGTTCGAGGTAATGGTCACACATCTTGATATCAGGTGTTATAAAATTTCCTTTTGATGTCAAGCCTGTTTCAACATTTCCATTTGAGTGATCAACTATGTCTCGTGTTGATCCCTTTTCTAGTATTGCTTATCTAGGAGAACAAGGAACCAATAGTCTTATTTCTTTGTGATATATGTTATTATTCCCTTATGGTAGAGCTGCATGCTCTACTGGTTAGTGTTAAAGCTTGTCCTTGCCTATGGGATTGCGGTATTAATGCTCAAAGGCTGGATTCAAATCTTATTGTTGTGTTCTACTTCGTGTATTTAAATCATGTAGGAATAAACAAATGATCAAATAACTAGTTGAGAACGATATCGAGACAATAAATGTGAATAAAATAAAATCTATCAGAGTACATAGCAGAAACTAGCGGATTTTTCCAACTAGTATGGAGTTAATAAATCATACATGGGATTGATTTGAGGGTGTAAATACATAGTTGATAATATATGAGAATATATTTTAGTTATATTTATTTGAGATGATAATAAGTGAGGTATGGTGATAACAAAATAAATACAACCAAGAGTAACTTATGATAATTTACTGCGTTGACTTGTCCAAATAGTGTTTAAGTATTCTGGGTCGATATGATAGAGGTTCCAAAACATGAAAAGTCGTGTATGACTAAAAGATCTTTATATATGGATTTAAGCGGAATTGCCAATGATATACTAACTTACATTAATACAATAGTTATGCAGGTAAAACTAAGCTATATAGAATATTTCAAATAAATAAAAGCAGTAAGTAAAGACACCAGGAATTTTATACGGGTTCAGACTTCCCGTCCTACGTCTAGTCCCGAAGCTCCTCTTCGGGGTTCACTAACAATACCCTCTCTTTACCCGGAGGAATAAGTCACAATACACCCGAGCACCAACAAGGATGTCCCCGCCTGAGCACCAACACAGGACTTCACAAATTACAAAAGAGTTTTGACTTCTGAATGTGTTCTCTATCAACACTGAATAGCCAACGATTAAGTACACCCTTCCTATAATCTTATCCTCAAGTATTTGATGTGTGTGTGAAGATTGAAGGAAGTATTTCACTTATTGAATCAAGAGATATGAAATAATTTCAATGATTTAATAAGTAACTTGAATATTAGAGAGCTTTTAGAATGCAGAGAGTATAGAGATGTAAATCAGAAGTTAGAATAGAATAAGTGAAAACCCGTGTTTTAGAATTGAAGATTAAGTCGTTTAAATAATAGTAGAAGAGTAGCAAACTTTCACAAATAATTATTTCGAAGAGATATGACCATTTCTATTTAGGAATGAATAAATATTTGTTCATGAGAGGAGGTGACTCTTCATATAAAAGTTGCTGTTTCGAAATCAGTCAACTGGTTTGCATTTCACCAGTCAACTGGTTGATTATATAAATCGTATATATTTTTAAATATGATCAGAAACTAGCCGTTACTGAACTTTGGTTTATTGACTAGTCGACTGGTCTAATTTTCACCAGTCGACTGGTTAGTAAAACCAATAATATTAGCAACTTTCTGATCATATATTCATATCTCTATATATATTTAGAAATTCGTGCATTTGTGTTATACTCAAAGGATAGATTTTAACATATTTCTAACAAAACTAAATACTTATATATATATATATATATATATATATATATTTGAATTTAGCTCTTCAATCTGTTCTTCATTGATCTTTATTTCTATGTTGTCATGAATCGAAAATATCGTGAATCAACATTCTCCCCCTTTTTTGATTGATGACAACATCTTGCATTCTTTTGAAATATTGAATCGCTCCCCCTGGATGTATGCTTGTATATATATTTAGCTCCCCCCTGAATTTCTGCATCATTTTGTTAATTCATATTATAACATATACTTATTGTGCGACTTCCTGTAGCAAAATGTTAGCATACAACATACATATTATACATATCATCATATAATTAATATATTGATACACTGTTCTCCCCTTTTGTCATCGATAAAAAAATGCCACGAGAAAATTAATGATCGAGAGTAACAGAGAATAAGTTTTCAGAGATCTTTATAAGAAACAATTTCTAGTTCTTTTAGAAATTTTATGAAAGTATTCTCTAATAAGGGTTTAGTAAATATGTCAGCAATTTGATTTTCTGACTTTACAAATTCTAAGTTAATGATTTGTTTTTCAGTATTATCTCTCAAGAAATGATATCGTATATCAATATTTTTTGTTCTAGAAGGGTTTACTGGATTTTTGGATAAATTTATTGCACTTGTATTATTACAATAAATTGTGGAATTTGTCAAATTGACATTAAAGTCTTTTAGTGTTCGTTGCATATATATTACTTGAGCACAGGCTAGTGCCGCAGATATATACTCAACTTCACATGTTGACAGTGAAACGGAATTCTGTTTCTTGCTGAACCAAGATATAAGTGAATTACCGATAAAGTGATAAGTTCCACTTGTACCTTTACGATCCATCCGTGATCCTCCAAAATCAGCGTCACTGTATGAGACTAATTCGAAGGAACAATATTTCGGATAAAAAATTCCAAAGTCTTTGGTACAACTAAGATAAGACAATATACATTTTATTGCCCTCAAATGTGACTTTTTTGGATTATCTTGAAAATGGGCACATAAACAAACACTCATTATAATATTCAGTCTACTAGCAGTTAAATACAGAAGTTAACATATCATGCTTCGATATAACTTTTAATCGACACTTTTACCACTTTCATCTTTATCTAAATGTGTCGTTGTACTCATTGGGGTAGGTTTACTTAAAGTATTTTTCATTCCAAAACGTTTTATTAGATTAGTGAAATATTTTCTTGATTAATGAAGATTCCATTTGATAATGCTTAATTTGTAAACCCAGAAAATAATATAGTTCTCCCGTATGTGACATTTCGAATTTGCTGGTCATTATATTTGAAAATTCTTGACATAATTTATCATTTGTTGAACCAAAAATAATGTCATCGACATATATTTGCACTATTAAAATATCTTTATCAGCTTTCCTAATAAAAAGTGTTTGATCAACCTTTCCAATTTAGAATCCTGAATCTAATAAATTGTTATTGAGACGTTCAAACCAAGCACGAGGTGCTTGTTTTAAACCATATAATGCTTTTTCAATTTTAAAACATGATCAGGAAATTTTTCATGAGCGAATAGTGGCAACATACACTCTTTCTTTATTATAACCATTTAAGAAAGCGCTTTTAACATCCATTTGGTATAGTTTAAATTTATGAAAGCATGCATATGCTAATAAAATACGAATTGCTTCTAGTCTAGTGACAGGAGCAAATGTTTCTTCATAATCTATTCCTTCTTCTTGGTTATATCCTTATGCTACAAGCCTAGCTTTGTTTCTAGTAATATTACCTGATTCGTCTGCTTTATTTTTATAAACCCATGTTGTACCAATGACAGTTTGATCACTTGGTCTTGGAACTAATTCCAGACTTCATTTCGTTCAAACTGATTTAATTCTTCTTGCATAACTATTATCCAGTTTTCATCTGTTGATGCTTCTTTTGGATTTTGGGTTCAATATTTGATAGAAAAGCAACTTTACTAACTAAATTAGTTTGGCTTCTTATTCTTACATTTGAAGTTATTTCTCCAATAATATTTTGATTTGGATGGTCTCGTAATATTCTTGGTGGAGATCAAACTTCATTAACTTGGTTATTTTGGTTATTATTATTATCGATATTATCTTGAGTTTCTGTAACATTGTTCTCTATGTTATTATGAACAATTTTTTCGTCTTCTCTATATATTATAATATCATCATCTTGAGAAGCATTACTTTTAACAATATCTGAAAAATATTTTTGAGTTAAATTTTCATTAAATGAAACATGAAGTGATTCTTCTATTTTACTGGTTCTCTTATTGTAAATACGATAAGCTATGTTATGCTCAGAATATCCCAAAAATATTCCTTTCTCTGATTTTGAATCAAATTTTCCTACCTGATATTTTGGTTTTAAAATAAAACATTTTGAACCAAAGACCTTAAAATACGAAATATTTTGGTTTCCCTTCAGTAAAAAGTTCGTATGGAGTATTTTTAGTGAGAGGTCGAATGAAGACACGATTCAAAACAAAACAAGCTGTTGCAACTGCTTCAGCCCAAAAAAAAAATTGGCAGTGTACTTCCATTTAATAATGTTCTGGCACATTCTTGTAAAGTTTCATTTTTACGTTCTACTACTCCATTTTGTTCTGGAGTTCTTATTAGGACCTTAAGGCTACTCAGACACCAGAGATATAAACTATATCTATCCAAATTCAAAGCAAAAGAAATAAGCAATAAAATAAAATGCAGTAAAGTAAATAACACTAGAATTTTTATGCTGGTTCGGATTAACCAATCCTACATCCAGTCCTGCACTCCACCGTGCAGAATTTCACTATAATCGCTTGCTTTCCACGGGTGGCAAGAACACCTTTACAATTTTAATTTCATGGGCTACAAGATACACCTTCTCCTTATCAATAGCAACAAACAATGGCAAGTAGACTTATCTTCAATATAGATTCTTGCAGATTTGGTACAATGATCCTATAGACCTCCAATGGCAATATATCTTTGAATTCTTTGAGGAAATAGGATTAAATCAGAGATAGAATGATAAGAAATCAAGCACAACTCTCTGATATTGTGTGGCTTGCAAATCAATGAAGAATGGAAGTGAAAGAGAGTGGAATTGCAGGAGTAATAGGATAGTTTTTCAATGGAATTTTGCAGAGGATAAATGGAGGAGTAGAAGAAAATGTGAAAATAATGTACAAAAATTGGTTACCAGAGGCCATTAAATAGTGTATGAAAGGATGTGTCTTTTGGTGAAAGGGTAAAGGGAAATAACTACTCAAATTGAATTTGAAAATATGGAATAGCCATTATATGTCAACATGCAAAAAAGTGTTTGTCGACATACTTGTGTTGCAAATAGGCCAGCAACACTTATAAGTGTCACAAATTAACTGCACTTCAAATTCCCCTATATTTGAGGATTTTAGTGATTCAGTTGAGGTCAATGGTTGATTATCTTCAATTATAATTGCCATGGGATCTTTAACAAGATATTCTAAGGTTCAACCAACTCCTCATCACTTCAAACACCTATGTTCTTCAGCATTGATCTTTAATAGCTTTTATTCTTCAATTGCATAATTAATTACCCTTCTCTGTAATTTTTATTTTATATTCTTGTTTATCTTTATAAATATCTTCATAATATATCTAATGTTACTGCACAACTCAAAGATATGTTAGTAGTAATGTTTATATGGTTGTTGTCATCAAAATCAATACCCAGGGCATTAACAATCTCCCCCTTTTTGATGATAACAACCATATAAATATTTAAGATATAAAATATAATACATTTTATATTTGACTCCCCCTAACTCTGTGCACTCCCCCTATCATTTTGTCTAGTATATTTATACCTTTTCTCCCTCTTTTGCCAACAACAAAAAGGTAAAAAAGAATTGTTTAATTAACTGCTAGACAATATGTAGAGTTTGCATGTAAATAAAACAAGTGGGAAATCAAAACATGAAATAAATTAAATAATCAAACGAGTTTTAGATAACCGACTTTGCTGATGCCAATAACAATTCCTTTTCATAATTTTCCAAGGTTCAATGGATTTCTTGTCATATGCTTTGAGCGTCGACTATTTGGTACCTGAAAAATTATAAAATATGCGCACTGGTACCCTTTTTATTTCGGGGTCCATGGAGTTACGATTTGGGATGCCAAAACCATGAAGAGTTTGAAAGCCTTTTCAAAATATAATCATTAGATAAATGAACCTTATTAATAAAATTATCAATATATTTTTCTTTTTCAGTATTATCCAGCCATTTTAGAACCCATAAGTTAATGAACCTATTCAGAGGATTTAACTTTAATTTCCTAGGTTCTGGTTTGAACTTGGTGGCTTTAACAAACTTAGTACATTGAGTACTATTTTTCTTTGATTTAACCTTAGGGGTATATCCAAGTCCAAGCTTATTCCTATTGTGTTTAGATGTAGATAATAATTTCTCTAGATCATCATTTCCTTTGTTAAATTCATCAATATCAGTTTTCATTTTATCAAAATCCTTACTATGGTTAAGAATAACATTGTCTAGAATGTTATTATCTCATTCAGATCAGTGATCTGTGACTTCACTGAAAGATTTTCTGATTTTAAGGACTCATTTTCACTTTCCAGTTTTTCAAAACTTATAAGTGTTAAATCCTTTCCATTTTTATGACCATTAAATCTTCCAATTTCATCTTCTAGACATTGTTTTTCTTTACTCAACTTTTCATTAAATATTTTTAATCTATCTATTTTTCTCAAACTATTATAGTACTCTTTTTTAAGTATTTCATAACTCTGATGCATATCATTTAAAACTTTAGTAATTTCTTTATCAAAATTCCATACCTGGTCATCCATTGCCATGAAGCATACATTGGCATTTTCTATTTCTGAATCACTATCGCTTGATGATGAGTCATCCCATGTTGCATTGAATGCCTGTTTCCTCTCCTTATTGAAAGTATTTGAAATGTTCTTTGGTTTTCTCAAGTTGGTACAATCTCTTTTCAAATGACCGGGTTTATCACGTTTGAAACATCTAACAACATTCATATTTCTGGAATTATTATTGTTAGTTTTTCGAAGTTTCTTCATTACCCAGTACTTCAAGAATTTCTTGATCTTCTCGGTAATAAACTCGATATCATCATCAACCGTATCATCATCTGGTTCATTATTACCAATCATTGCATCATATGCCAGTGATTTCTTCTCATTTCCTTGATTCTCTTTTCTAACCTGCAACTTAACTGCATAGAACATTAGATTACCAATTAATTCTTCTATTGACATAGTACTAATATCATTGGCTTCTTCGATTGCCAGAGTATTCTGATCCCATTCACTAGGAAGTGAATTCAAGATCTTTCTGACTTGGTCTTCTTCACTAATTTTCTTTCCTAATGATATTAAGGCGTATACAATATCTTAAAATCTAGAATACATATCAGAAATAGATTCATTTGGTTTCATTTGAAAAAGTTGAAACTAGTGAGTCAGCATAGATATCTTTTTCTGTTTTACTTTATTTGTGCCTTCATGTGTGACTTTCAGTATTCTCCAAATTTCATGTGCAGAATTACATATAGACACTCGATTAAATTCATTTCTATCTAAAAAGCAAAATAAAATATTCATGGCCCTAGAATTATTAAGTGCTTGTGTCTTTTGGTCTGTCCATTTTGAGTATTCAGTTTGAGGCTCTATGTATTCTACTTGGGTAATATTCCATATATCTAAACCATTAGACTGCAAATAAAATTTCATTCTATAAGCCCAATAAGTATAATTACTACCATCAAATAGAGCAGGTCTAGCGGTAGATTGCCCTTCTATAAAAGAACTAATAATGGTGTACTAGTGTCAATAGGCATTATAATTTTTCAAAAATCAGATTATGAACTTTTTGAAGGACCAGGCTCTGATACCAATTGTTAGGACCTTAAGGCTACTCAGACACTAGAGATATAAACTATATCTATCCAAATTCAAATCAAAAGAAATAAGCAATAAAATAAAATGTGTAAAGTAAATAACACTAGGATTTTTATACTAGTTCGGATTAACCAATCCTACATCCAGTCCTGCACTCCACCGTGCAGAATTTCACTATAAGCGCTTGCTTTCCACGGGTGGTAAGACCACCTTTACAATCTTGATTTCACGGGATACAAGATACATCTTCTCCTTATCAACAACAACAAACAATGGCAAGTAGGCGTATCTTCAACATGGATTCTTGTAGATTTGGTACAATGATCCTATAGACCTCCAATGGCAATATATCTTTGAATTCTTTGAGAAAATAAAATTAAATCAGAGAGAGAATGATAAGAATTCAAGCACAACTCTCTGATATTGAGTGGCTTGCAAATCAATGAAGAATGGAAGTGAAAGAGAGTGGATTTGAAAGAACAATATATAAGATAGTTTTCAATGGAGTTTTGTTGAGAATAAATGGAGAAGAAAGAGTAGAAGAAAATGTGAAAATAATGTATAAAAATCGTTACCAGAGGCCTTTAAATAGTGTATGAAAGGATGTGTCTTTTGGTGAAAAGGTGGAGGGAAATAACTATTCAAATCGAATTTGAAAATCTGGAATAGTCGTTATATGTCGACATAAAAAAAGAGTATGTCGACATACTTGTGTTGCAAATAGGCTAGCAACACTTATAAGTGTCGCAAATTTCCTGCACTTCAAATTTCCTTGTATTTGAGGATTTTGGTGATTCGGTTGAGGTCAATGGTTGTTTATCTTCAAGTATAATTGCCATGGGATCTTTAAAAAGATATTCTAAGGTTCAACCAACTCATCGTCACTGCAAATACCTCTGTTCTTCAGCATTAATCTTTAATAGCTTTTATTCTTCAATTGCAAAATTGATTATCCTTCCTCTATATTTTTTATTTTGTATTCTTGCTTATCTTTATAAATATCTTCATAATATATCTAATGTAACTGCACAACTCAAAGATATGTTACTAGTTATGTTTATAGGGTTGTTGTCATCAAAATCAATAACTAGGGTACCTAGGATATTAACAGTTCTAGGAAAAGAGAAATTTTGAAAAATTCCTTCTTTTGACAAAATAAATCAAATTTCTCGTTTTCAAATTCTCCTCCATGATCGCTTCGTAAATTTTTAATCTTTAAATTCGTTAAATTTTGAATTTGTTTAACAAAAGTTCTAAAGAGATCAATAATATCACTTTTATTCTTTAGAAACATAGTCCAAGTATATCTTGAAAATTCATTAACAATTACAAACACATATCTGCTATGATTTATGGACCGAACCTGAGTTGGTCTGAACAGATCCATATGTAGTAATTCAAGTGGTTGTAATGTTGATATAACCTTTTTAGATTTTAAAGAGGATTTAGTTAACTTCCTAAGTTGACAGGCATTGCACAAATTTTCAGTTTTGAATTTTATTTTGGGTAAATCTCTTACAAATTCATTTTTAGAAATATTGTTTATAGTTTTAAAATTAATACGACAGAATCGTTTGTGCCATAACCAGGGATCATTTCTTTGGCTAATAAACACATGGTTGGATTATTATTTACTGCCATATTCAAAATATAAATATTTTTATCTTTATTTCCCTCAAAAATAAGTTTTTGATTTGAATCTAATATACTACATTTATTCTTGGAAAATGATATTTTAAAACCTTTATCACATAATTGACTAATACTTAACAAATTATGTTTCAAGTTTTTAACTAATAAAACATCATAAATAAGAGGTGAATTAGATATACTGTAATTTCTCACATTGCCTTTACAGATGATATATCCTTTGCAATTATCTCCAAATGTGGCAGTTCCTCCTTTTGAATAAATAACATTAGTTAACATCTCTTTATCTCCCATCATGTGTTTTGAGCAACCACTGTCAAGATCCATTTTCCTCTGTTTTTGAGGAGTGAGACCTGTGAAAAATAATTCAAAGTTTATTAGTACCCACTTCCACCGTTATGGTCCTAAGAGTTAGATCTAAGGAAACCAAACCCAAAAGGATTTAGAGTCCCTTATGAAAATATAATTAATATTATTATGAACAGTGTCTAAAAAATCTTTGATATACTTGTTCCTAATTAACACATTGTTGGTTTTTGGTACCCAAATACAAACATTTTTAGATGATTTTTTCTTTGAAACAAGAATTTTCTTTGAACTAGTAGAAACAAACTCAATGGACTTCTTAATACTAACATATTTGTTAGAACTTTCTTAATATTGATTTTTTGATTAAATCCTTATCCTTTTCTATTATGAGAAGGCTGAGAATTTTCTAAAATTCTAGATAGATTTTCTCTACCTTTATTAAAGTTATTCACATTCTTAAAAGTGTCATCTAATCTTAATTTAAGACTAGAATTATCTAACTCAATAAATTTAAATTTTGAATTTAAATCATGATGTTTTGAAACAAGCAAATCATTCTTTTCTTTTTGAGTCTCAATTTCCCGACTCAATAAAAAATCTGAGAATTTGCATTGGATAGAGATTCTTGTAATTTTCTAATTTCATCCTCTAAAATCTCTTTTTTCATCTTTTAATAAATCCCTTTCAAATTCTTCTTTCTTTCTATCTTATTTACTTATTTATATTTTCTTTTAAAATTATTCCTTGACTCTAGAATTTCCGTATTAATTTCTATTAATTCTTCATAAGTAAAATCATTGACGTCGGTATCTTTTGCCATGAAGCACACATTTACTTGTTCAATGTCACTATCGCTGTCACTTTCAGAAGATGATGAATCTTAATTATCCCAAGTGACTGAGAAAGCTCGCCTTTTTTATTTCTCCTTTTTGCTGTGATTCTTCTTTAATTCTGGACAGTTCTTTTGATTGTGTCCGGTTTTGTGACAGTTGAAAAAATCCACCAAACCCGGGTCAGGTTCTTTTATAGTATTTCTTTTTTGCATTCTTATTTTGGATCTTCTTATATTTCAAAAACTTCCTGAAATTTTTGGCTGTGAAGGCAATGTCTTCTTCGTCCGAGTCTGACTCATCTTTTTCAACATGAAAAACTAAAATTTTCTTGTCTCGAGTATGAGCCTTTTTTGCCTGCAAATTTACTTCATACGACATAAGATTACCGATTAGCTCTTCGGGTTTCATGGCCGAAAGATCATTAGCCTCTTCGATAGCTATAACCATTCTTTCCCATTCATCCATCAAAGAGTTTAATATCTTTGAAAAAATATCAAAATCGGAATATTTTTCTCCTAAGCCTAATAGAGAATGATAAATATTTTGAAATGTGAGTACGTATCATTTGTAGACTCATTTTCGTTCATCTTGAAATTTAGAAATTGGCTTTTAAGCATGGACATCTTGCTTTGTTTGACCTTGTTAGTTCCTTCATGAGTTATTTTGAATGTTCGCCAAACTTCATATGCAGTGTTGCACATGCAAATTCGGTTAAACTCGTTTCTATCCAAGGTACAATGCAACATATTCATGGCTTTAGCATTGGCAGTAGCCTCTGCTTTTTCAGTTGCGGAACATTCAGTATAAGGTGTAGTGAGTTGTGCATATTCTTTTTATGTAATATTCCTAGCATCAAAACTATTGGCTTGCATATATATTCTCATACGTGTAGCCCAATAACTGTAATTCATGCAATTGAAAATTGGTGGTCGTGTAGTAGACTGACCTTCAATATATCCAGTATTAGTGCTAGTACTAGTATTATACTCCATATCAGCTATGTACAAAATAACAATTTTACGGTTAAATGATGGCCTTGCTCTGATACCAAATGAAAAGTCGTGTACGACTTAAGGATCATTATATATGGATTTAAGCGGAATTGCCAATGACATACTAACTTATATTAATACAATAGTTATGAAGGTATAACTAAGATATATGGAATATTTCAAATAAATAAAAGCAGTATGTAAAGACACCAGGAGTTTTATACTGGTTCGGACTTCCCATCCTACGTCCAATCCCGAAGCTCCTCTTCGGAATTCACTAACAACACCCTCTCTTTACCCGGAGGAATAGGTCACAATACACCCGAGCACCAGCAAGGATGTCCCCGCCTGAGCATTAACACAGGACTTCACAAATTACAAAAGAGTTTTGTCTTCTGAATGTGTTCTGGTATCAACACTGAATAGCCAACGATTAAGTACATCCTTCCTATAATCTTATCCTCAAGTATTTGATGTGTATGTGAAGATTAAAGGAAGTATGTCACTTATTGAATCAAGAGATATGAAATAATTTCAATGATTCAATAAGAAACTTTAATATTAGAGAGCTTTTAGAATGCGGAGAGTATAGAGATGTAAATCAGAAGTTAGAATAGAATAAGTGAGAATCGGAGTTTTGGAATTGATGATTAAGTCATTTATATAATAGTAGAAAAGCAGCAACCTTTCACGAATAATTATTCCAAAGAGATATGGCCATTTCTATTTAGGATGAATAGAAATCTATTCATAAAAGGAGGTGACTCTTCATATAAAAGTTGTTTCAAAATCAATCAACCGGTCTGCATTTCACTAGTCAATTGGCTGATTATATAAAATCGTATATATATTTAAATAAGACCAGAAACTAGCCATTACTGGACTTTGGTTTACTGACCAGTCGACTGGTCTGGTTTTCACCAGTCGACTGGTTAGTAAAACCAATCCAGTATTAGATACTTTCTGATCATATATATATATATATATATATATATATATATATATATATATTCTTGTACTTGTGTTCTACTTTGAGGATAGATTTTAACATATTTCTAACATAACTAAATACTTTTTTTTTGAAAATTGGTACTCTTTATTGCTAATACCAATATAAAACATCCTTTATATGCCTCGCTAAACCCCTGTAACCCCCCTAACCTAAATGGGTGCCTTATAGGGAAAAAGAGCACATATAAATTTGGTATATAAAGTCATGCAAATACAAAAGGAAATACACTAAAAAATAGCTAGCAATACAAATAATAATCGTAAAAACAGAAGCCCACTTTCAGACCCATTAAGGCTCATACCATCTCCATGCAAACTACTTTTTTCTCTATCCAATGTCCAACAATTCAACTCCCCAACGGTCTAGAAATTCATAATTCGTCAAGCTACTCTCTGATTTGCTTCCATTCTTATTCACCGGATACTTCACTTCTCTTTCAATTAACTTCAATTTGGTCAATGCCGAATATCTTCGATTTTGAAATACTCTAGAATTCCTATCTTTCCGAATCATATAAATGGATACTGTAAAAACACCACAAGCAATATCTCGCAAATGATCCGTCTTTTTAAATGCAGAATTAATACATCTGGCTTCTTCCTTCAAGCTTGGATGAATTATAGCAGGCAGAGAGAGCTTTTGCTTTAATGAAAGCCATACAAACAAAGAAAATTCACATTCAAAAAATAAATGTTGAATTGATTCTGGCAGAATTTCACAAAGAGGACATAAAGTGTTTGAAGCATTGCCAAATCAAGCAATTCTATCCATTGTATTCAGTCTTCCCATAGTTGCAAGATAAGAGGTAAAAGACATTCTGTTGCTATTCTTCTTATGCCAAATAACGGCAAATGCAGTCTCTTTTTCACCATGAACACTAACATTTTCCCATGCTTGATGAAATGAAAAGGAACCACCATTTCCCTATTCATAGAAATCATGACTTTTATTAGGGAAATTTTGAATTGAATTAATTTCATTAATCAATTCCCTTGTGGCAGGATGGATATTTGGATCCAAAACATCATCTCTAATGATAGAACTGACTTTCTGGTTGGCATTACCCATCATATAAAGCCTATCATGCCCTAACAAGTCTACTAAACAGCTGCAATTAATCCAGGGATCAAACCAAAGATTAGTTTCTTCACCATTAGTAATGATTTTATTGAATAGCTGTTTATGTCTTGTTCTTAGCCTTAACATAGCTTTCCACATTGATGACGCATTGTTATCAATAAGTAATGTCCAGAAATGCTTTTCTTTACAATATCTATTAGAATACCATTTGCTCCACAAAGAATTTCCTGCTAGAAATTTCCATAATAGTTTAATGCATGCAGCTTTTTTTAATGCTATAAAACTTTTGAGACCAACCCCACCTTCTTTTCTTGGTTTACATAAGTCCTTCCAAACCACTTTATGTGCAAAACCTCCCCAGAAAAATCAGAGCATAAATCTTGCAGTTTATCTAAAGTTTCTTTCGGGACCTAATATATGAACAACCAATACAGAATAATATGGGTAATAATTCCACTTATAGGTTCATCCCTACCTGTAAAGGACAACAACTTGGTTTTCCATCCATGAATCTTATTCTGCACCTTTTGAATCAATTCATTGCATTTAGCATAGTGTAGATAATTTGATGAGATAGGCACTCCCAAGTATTTTATAGGTAGATGGCCTTGCTCAAATCTAAGAATACTTAAAATTTCATCAGGATTTCTTATAGAGACGCTAAAAAAATGTTGGTTTTCATAGCATTAACTTGTAAGCCTGTATAGTCCCTAAGCTTGTTGAAAACCGACTTCAATGTTGCTGCATTTTGAGTATTAGCCTTCCCAAAAATCATAAAATCACCATAATAAGTGAGATATTATTGGCCGAATATTACTACTGGGTTGAAATGTCTTTCTATAAGTTGCTTCATCCATTAAGTATGAGAAAAACTGCATAGAAATAGCAAAGAGGTATGGAGATAGAGGATCTCCTTGACGTATTCCTCTTGTTGATGAAATGAATCCCTTTGGAATGCCTTGAATCAAGATTGAAAAAGTAGTCGTAGACACACATTCATAAATAAGATTTATGAAATGAACTTGGAATTTCATATAATGTGTAATGTGACAAATATGCTCTCTACTAGCTCTATCATATGCTTTTTGTAGGTCTACTTTAACACAAAGCTTGGGCAGACCCTTATTCTTGAAGTCTCTTAAGAGTTCACGATCCAATAGTACGTTGTCTCCAATATACCTTTCGTTAATGAATGCACTTTGATTTTCAGAGATTAAGAATGGAAAAAAATGCTTCAGCCTATTACACAACACTTTAGCAAAAAAATTGTAATATACATTACAACATGAATTAGGCCTATAGTGAGTAATGTCAGTTGGTCTCTCATTTTTAGGAACCAAAGTTATTAAAGTGTGATTCATGGATTTAGGTAATTTACCTGAGTAGAAAATATCTGATATAGCCGCCAACAACTCACCTTTAATTTCTTCTGAATGAACTTTAAAGAACTTTGAATTTAGTCCATCAGGACCAGGACTAGTGTCTTCTTTCATAGAGAATAAAGCTTCTCTAACTTCTTGCATTGGCACTTCCTTCATAAGAAATTTTTGTCCCTGTTCATTTATAGTTGCAATTGGCTGAAAGCTTTTAATAGGAGTAGTACTAGGAACATTAAATAATTCAGTAAAGTAGTTTATAGCCTCAGCTTTAATTTCGTCTGGTTTAAAAATTAGATTTCTTCTTAGATCCATTAAATCTCTAATATGGTTAAAAAATCTTCTATATGACATACGAGCATAGAAGAATTTTGAATTAGTACCTCCCTGATGCAGCCACGACACTTTAGCTTGCTGTTTGAAACCATCAAAAAAGATTTTCTGAACCCTTTGATAATCTGTTTTTGCTTGCAGGTAATTTTCATAGAATAGAATATTTTCTAGATTTTGATCAACAGCTAATTCCATGCTAGTAAAGAAATTCTCAGCATTACTCAGGTTAGCATCATTTTTTACCCTTATTTTATTCCAATTTTTCAACTATGCCTTACAGTTTTTCAAATTCTGAAGCATTTGGTGACTTTGAAATCCCCATGCAACACTATTCAGACCTTTTGAAACTGCATCATGATAACCAGAGAAATTACACCATTCATTTTTGAATCTAAAAGGATAACCCTTTTCATTTTGTAATGGATTCATATCTGCTAGAATTGGGTTATGATCACTAGAATGCTGAGAAAGTGATAAAACTTTCATGCTTACAAATTGCTGAAGGAAAGAATTATTTGCCAAAACCTTATCAATTTGAGTTACTATACCCTTTCTTCGCCAAGTAAACTGAAATCCCATTGGCTAATTTCTAACAAAGCAGTTTGAATAATGAAATTATTAAATGCTCTAATATATTGATAAGGCACAAGCAACCCCCCTTCCAGGATCCAAGAATTAGCAATTTGCAAAGAATCATTGACTAAAGTCTGCCATAGATTTAATCTTTCAGCAAAAAAAATTGCTTGCATATGTCATAGATAACACCATTAAAAACCCTCCTTTATTGTTTGCAATTACTGTAATATGTTGATAAGATGATGTAGTACACTCTCGAGACTACCAGAGCTACCTTATTAGACAAGGGAAGTTACCCACCTGCAATGATCCCAAATATTAGCATCCCAAAGAATAAGAATACGGACTTTAGAACAATCGGCATTGTTAGTAATGTATTTCCAAGAAGTTGGAAGCATAGAGACAAATAGAACTAAATTTGAAGCTGACAATTTATTTTCTACTAAACCAACAATAGTTGGTTTGGTTTTAATTAGGAGTTTAAACACATCTTTCATGCGAGAAAGAGTATTCATACCCCTACCATTCCACACTAAAATTGTCATTTAATGGCTGATGTGCTCCTAGTAGTTCTTTTAGGAGGAGCTTTACTTGATACATTATCTTTTCCTGCAAGTAAGTAGAATTATGATCAACAAACCATGTGACATTAACTTCTTTCTCTTTTCCTTTGTTTATCTGTTTTTCACCTTCTTCAATAACTTCAACAATATTATGTAGATCATCAGGAAGAATTTCAGATGGCAATTTAGAATTCAAAAATGACAGATCATCTAAAGTAGCAAACAAATATTGTTCAGGGATCTCAACATCATTTAATTCATCATTAGTTTCATTATTTTCATGAGAAGAAGAAGCATGATTATCAGTAGAATTCCATCGAGGTTCTTTCAATTCTTCATGCATACGATCATCATGACCAAAAAACTTGCAACTATCACATTTGTCAGGTACGAATTCATACTCCACTGTAAAAACTATTTTCTTGCCATTATGCAACATAATAGTGATAGATATTTTAAGATCAGTATCAGAATCAATTGAGATTAATACTCTTGCTTATTTTACGAATCTTCTTGCATCAGTATTTTCATCAATTAATAAAGGTTCTACAATAAAGCTACTAATCATTTGTATGGCTTCTTTAGTCCATAACTCCATAGGCAAATGATGTAATCTAATCCAAATCTGCACTATATTGCTCTGTTTTTTTATTAAAATCAAATCCTGGAATCCACTCATCCACCATTAACAATCGACAAAAATAAGAATGCGTTGAGCTTTCAATGATGTGAGAAAAATCTATATGATTCTCAAATTGAACAACAAAGTTATATGAAGGAGTAATATGTACATTGAAGTTACCAGAGGGTTTCCATGCTCTCTTGATGAATTCCTTCAATTTTATACTCGATAATCTGAAATGAATTGGAATAAGAGCAATTGTGTTTGTCCAAACATCTTCTGATTGATTATAAATTTTCTCAGGAATCGCCACCAGATCTGAAGAAGGTTTAACAAATTTCAATTTCCGATTGTTCACTTCAACAGAGATCTGAGATTTATCAACATTCTGATCTGAAGAAGGTAGATTAGATTGCAGATTATTAGAAAAAGAAGATTGAGGAGGATTATTATTTGAAGACGATGGATTAGATCGCGGCAATTTTGATTGAGAATTCAAATCCAAGGCGGGATCCGAAATTAAATTTGAAAAGCAGTTGAAAATCTAACACAACTGAATACTTATATATATATATATATATATGAATTTAGCTCTTCAATCTGTTTTTCATTGATCTTCATTTCCATGTTGTCATGAATCGAAAATATCGTGAATCAACAAAACATTGTTGAGATGTTTCAATGTAAGTAATAATCGATAATTAAAGAAAAGACTTGAATCAAAGTAATGTTAAGCCACTAAATGGACTGAGGAAAGTTATGAGCATGGAAAAAACAATGATATTATACTAATTTTGCAGCCAAATGTTGGAATGAGTTTTAAAATTTTAGTGGCTTAATTTTATTCTGGGACGAGTTAAAGAATTATATTAAGGGAAATTAGTGTTTTTAAATTAATAAATATAAAGAAATAAAATATCTTGAATATATGCAATGTTAACGATACGCTATCAAATTTGGTTGACATATGCAGCCGTTGAGCATAATAAAATGCGAGATAAAAGACAATGGCGAGGCCGTTTTGATTTCATAATCAAAATTGCAACCATTTTACTAACTAATTGATATTTATAAATGGATAGGCATTTTCATTAACCAACTTGGAATTGAAAATCGAGTGTGCTTTTTTAATATATGTTATGTGAAAGATAAGGTGTAATGGAACTAATTTATTGTAAATAGATCATTTGGGGGTGCATCTTAGTATTTTGAAACTTTATATTCAAAAATTTGGGATTGTATTCTTCTCAGGGAAGAAAATTTATAAAGGATAAATTAGTGTTTGAAGTTGTGTTTTCATAAGGAAATTGCGGGGATGCAATTTCTTTAAGAATGGAGTCTTTAACAACTTGGATTTTCGGGTACTAGTGTAAAGAAATTATAACGAAGGATATAATTTTAGTTGCAAATTAGACAAATTTGAAAGAGAATGATTTGTAAAATCATTCAAGTGTATAAATTTAAAACATGTATAAACTTGTGTATTATCTTAGGTTACTGTGTGTAAGAAAATTTGGGATGTGTTGAATTTAATATTTTATCGAAGTGAACAAATTAGTAGTGATTCAGTTCGATGATTAAAATGTTGTGTAAATTCAAATATGAAGTCAATAAAGTTTGTATAGACTTTGTGAGTGTGCTTGTGTGTCAAAAAAATAATATTGGAAGATTTTATTTGTTAATAATTGATAATTTTGTAAATTAATATACATAATGTATATTAGTGAAAAATAGTAATTTCTAAATTTAATCGAGTTGTAAATAAAAATATAAAAGTTAAAATATTGGTTAAAAATCAATATTTAAAGGTGTTAAAACATTTTTATTAAGACTTGGTTTTTATTTGAACAAGAAAATGAAATTTATGCAAATTTGAACTTAAAAATGTAAGCTTTGAATGTTAAGATGGAAAAATGTGTGTTTTGTGAAAATGTGAAATTTTAATAAGAGTTGTATTAAAAATGAGGTTCAAAATGTTTAAAAATATTTAAACATGTGTTTTTGAGTTTTATAAAATAAACACAACATTGTGTTGTGTGCCTATAATGTTCGAATAGGTTTAAAATGTGTTAATCGTGCTTAAAGTTGTGTAGTTAAGCCTAATTAACATAAGTAAATTGCACTTGGACTTAGTAAGCTAGATTAGCCTGTTTCCTAAACTAATAATTCTCTGTTAAGTGAGAAAATGAAACTCAAGTAACATTCCATGTAGTCTTTTCGTCTCCTTCCCAAAGAACATAATACAGAGAAGAAATCTGAAAATCGTCTTCTCTGATCCCTCAAATGCAACCAAAATTCAAATCTGAAGCTTATAATTAGTTGTTATCATCTTCTCTACAGATAATCAATTATCAGAAAACTAAATCTATCATAAGTTTTCCATGATTGGTGAAATCTACTTACTGAGATTTCATATTCTTGTTTGCATGTTTTAGTAAGTTGCTTTTTAGGTGTCAGTAAATTATCTTGAGGACATATCCTTTTCAAAGTCATCATTTTGTAATCTAATTTGCTGTAACAATCAAGGCGAGTTTGTAAAAAATAAATCTTCCAGCATGCCTATGATTTAATCAGTGTTTTGATTGAGTTTTCGTTGAAAATATATTCCTAGTAAACTGAAACTTTGTTTCAGTTGTTTCTCTGTGAAAAAAATGAGTTTGAGTCCAGGTTTGAGGTCATATAACTCCATTGTTACATGCCGGATTGAGGTAAAACCTTTTCCATGGTATTATTGTTATACTCTGTTCAAGCTGAATTTCAAGCAATTTTGGACCTTATAATATGTTGAAATCTTTGCTCGAAGTATTAATCGGAGTGGTTTTGCGCCTGGGTGAAAAATGTATCACCTAGGTCGACCCTGCTTCAAACTGGGTTGATCTATAAGTCGATCGAGGAATATTGAGGGTCGACCCCAGGGTCCACCCAAGCATAAGTAAGGTTGACCTGGCTTGTCTCCTTTTGTTGCCTGGTCATACCTGGTATCATGTGGTAATTTGCCTTGTTTGCTTGGGTTTCAGTGCTTGATTTTGGTATTTTTGTGGCTTCTACTACTTATAAGTGTTTAATTCTTGTGAATTACAATTGGCTTGATACATCCAAGAATTAGCCAACATTCACGTTGATCCAAGAATTTGCTTTCAAAATTGTTTTCATAATATAATTTTTTTATATAAAACTACACTTTTCACACTCTTCCAAAAAACGAGAATGTGACTTAAATCATGTAGTACACCTGAAACACCCCACCTCCGTTAAGGTTACTAACAAAGGGAATGCCTTAACTTTGGTGGAGGGTTATCGGTATAAGACACAGAAAAATTTACAAGACAGATAAATATAAGCAGCGGAAATCAAACATTTATTATATACGAGGTTCAATACAAAAGCATTACAGCAAATTGTCTCAAAATAACTTCCAAAACATTACTTCATAACTTCTGTCTTGATTATTTAACAAAGAAGCATAAACCATAAATAAAACTGCATAAATCCCCAAGTGTAGTTGTCCGAAAGCCATATCCAAGGTAAGAGAGTCCCAGTCAAACATCTACTTTCTTGAAGCTTGCAAAGAGTCTGACTAAGCTGGAGTATTCCCTCCCTGTGGACCTGGGGGGGAACGGAAGAAAAGAGGACGAAAGAAAATGGGTCAGACAATAAGTCTGGTAAGTTCAGTGATTACTAGTATTTAAACAAGGAAAGGGATCATGACAGTAATAACAGAACATAAGACAATACCCTAATAAAAGATAAGATGAACATGTGATCGCATCCATTACTATAGTCTCTGCACCTACTAACCATTGGTTCAACCAGCCCCACGTGTTCATAATGAACGATCCCCTTAATGATCGGCTCCTACTCGCATGCATTCATATCCTGTGTCATTCGGCCCCGCTTGACTGTAGATACCTGTGCTGGTCCCACCATGGGGTGTATCAGTCCCTCTGGTGGCAACCTGACACGATTCAAGATGCACAATGTATACTACAGATGCCTAGTGCCTGCTTTTTCCACTCTGGAGTACGTGCACGCCCGTATTCCATCGGAACCTACACTGACGCACCAACCGCCGACGTTTTGACCGCTTATAATCAGCCCAGTAATCGTACCACACCCTGCCTAGTTCAGGGTACCATGATACATCTATGTGGGTTACCGCCGAAATGGGTCCCCGTTACCAGGGTTTTCCAGTCAACATGTTTATTTGGTTAAGTGTCCAAGTTTACCTAACCCCACCCATCAGTTTAGTTAACATGTTGAATTGGTTAAGTGTTTCCCTAATTGACTTAACCCTATCAATCTTGACTTAGCTTTAATTTATTCATTAAAGCACCAACCACCCACATTAGACAGGTCTTGTTGTGGTCACTGGATGTGCCGGTTGGTTCCGGGCAGTTTTACACCACAACTCAGTCTAACCTTGGGTCATTTTTGGGCTTGATGCATTAACCACCCACATTATACAGGTCTTGTTGCGGTCACTGGATGTGCTGGTCGGTTCCGGGCAGTTTTACACCACAACTCAGTCTAACCTCGGGTTTGGCATATTCTTTTTTTCTAAATTCACATATTTTCTATATATGTCTAATTTTATATGTAAATTAATCTTAATTTAATCATGCCATAATTATCCTTTTGATTATGCTCACAATAAATGGTATACCAAATATACCATTTCGTGAACCAATCTATGCCATGAAATTTTCATGTTTTCCCAACGCTACCCCCGTGGTATGTTCGCATAAATCACATAAAATGTTGGGCTGGTAAATTAGCCCAAACCCATAAACAAAAAGGGTAACAAACAAGGGACATGAAATAATCATACAATAATATACTTTTAACTTATCATGTGTAACTTGGCATAGAAGCATCACTAACTTAATTAAACAGGTAAGGGTGAACTTGTGACTAAGTTGGATCTAATTATCATATAAACTTGATTTAGGACTAAAATGGAGTTTTAACATATAAACACAATTTTAAACCACAACTTAGCATATTAACTTATGTATGTGAAAACATAAGAAAGCTACTATAAACATATTTAAATCACAACTTAGCACGATAACTTACGTGTGTTAAAACATAAGAGGGCCACAAATCCAACTTGCAACATAAATAGGTTCAACTTAACAGAGTTCTAAATATACATAAATGTTGATCTGAACATGTAGGAATGTGATTTAGATCATAAACTTGCAAGTAACCATCAAATTATAACATGACATGTTCATCACTAAGTTCGCATAATAATTTCATCATCCAATTATAATAGATTCCAATAATACCATGCAATTTGGTATGTTCATCACCGCAAACATATACGCATGATCAATCGCAACGGTAATTTACGATAAATGGGAATCAAACTTTATTTATCTTATACATAAGCATCATTCTATGTTCGAGTTACAACATGTCATGATTTCATTTAAGAGAACGTTTAAATCTACGTAATAACCAACTTACAAACTAAAAGGAATTATTGAGTTCTGGAATCTAAATTCTGAAGTTGAAATGCTCGCCTTTGATGTAGATATTTGAATTAGATTAGTTTTAATTTGATTTTGATGTAGGCTTTTATCTCATCTTTGAATTGAAAGCAGTGACAGCTACTCCAAGTTCTCTATTGACGGCATGACAGTTCCAAGATTATTTTTGTGTGATTTTAGGTTGAGTATTAGGTTGTTTATATAGAATTTCAATTTAATTAGAGCCGTCGGACGAACCTAGAGTTAACCACAACCATTCAGATCAGATCAGAACTATCCAGAAACCCTAGTAACTCAGCATCAAGTCATAAGTCATCAAAATTCAGATCTGGCCGGGGGGGGGGGGGGGCAGGTCGGCACACAGGTTGACATGGTCGACCTGGGTCCTGGGCGGGAATTTTCCCGCCTGGCCCGATTCTGACTTATTTTTTGAATTTTGAATCTGGTTTTGAGCTGTTTGAATTTATTTGAATTTCTGAAACTTCTGAAGGCCATAACTTCTTCAGACGAAGTCCAATTCATGCAAACTCGGACTCTATCTCAAGCAGAATTCCGAGACGAACGTAATGGCGTAACCCGTTTCCCTTAATTATCACATTTGAAATTAAGTATTTTTTAATTCGTTACTATAACGTTAACATAAAATACAGGGTGTTAAAATCTCCCCTCCTTTTAGGATTTCGTCCCCGAAATCTTCAAGTAGAGAAGAACTTATATCCTACCATCCAATCACCCATCTACTCAACCATCAAATACAGGCGTCCATTGTCCTTAAAAGACTTCTAATGCTTCATGATCATATGCATAGTGTGTGTACATGTTCTTATCTAATGCAAAATAAGGCGGTCTACTGATTCAGTTGACCTCCTTAATGCAAATTATGTCAGTGCCATGAGTCCATTATGTATGCAATTTTTCATACTCAAAATTTCCTACATGAGTGCACAATCATTCATACAAATGCAACGTCCATATGATAACACATCAAGTTTCAATCCATATACAAATACATATATGCATATTGCAATATGAAAGTGATTGAGCCGATCTAATACCTAATGTGTGTATATGCATCCACGAGCAACCACTAGCAATCCACTTGCAACCATCAACCATAACATGTTTCAATTACATGTTTACATCCAAATAGGTTTCTGCCTAATGATAAGGATAAGGTCGAGGAGATATACCTAAAAAGATAGATACAATCATAAACTTAAGGAAAAAGAGATCAAGGATGTACTTTCAAAAAGAAAAGGGTAGGCTGCGCGTATTTTGTCCTCAGTTTCCCAAGCCACGTTTTACTCAGCGTCGCTCCATTGAACTTTGACGAGCTTGACTTCACGGTTGTGTAGATTTTTGACTTCTGTACCCAAGATATGAGTTGGAACTCTTCTTATAGTCACTTCTCGTTCAACTTCTACTTCCTCTAACATTCTTGGTTCCACCACTTCTGCAGACTCATGTAAGCACTTCCGCAGGTGAGAAACATGAAAGACATTATGAACCCTAGTCAATCTTTCGGGCAACTGTACTTTATAAACCATCTTCCCAACCTTCTCAATGATAGGAAACGACCCCACAAATTTTGGTGTTAACTTTCCTGTGGATCCAAAGCGAACGACATTTCTCAAAGGAGATACTTTAAGGGACACCTTGTCTCCAGCTTTGAACTCAAGGTCGGTTCTTCTTTTGTCTGCGTAGGACTTCTGTCTATCTTGGGCAGTCTTCATTCTTCTTCGTATGACGTCCAATTTCTCTAAAGTTTCTCTAATCATGTCTGGTCCAAGTATGAGCTTGTCTATGGACTCCCACCAGCAAGTTGGTGACCGGCGCGGTCTTCCATATAAAGCTTCGAAAGACGCCATGCCTATGGTGGCTTGGTTACTATTGTTGTAAGAGAATTCCACCACAGGTAGATGATCCTCCCATGTACCTAAGAAGTCAAGAATGCATAGTCCCAAGAGGTCTTCTAATACTCTGTTGACTCTTTCAGTCTGGCCATCGGTTTGAGGGTGATAGGCCATGCTTAAGCATAACTATGTGCCTACAACCTCTTGTAAATTCTTCCGAAACTCGCTCGTGAAGATAGGATCTCGATCACTCACTATGCTAGAGGGTATCCCATGGAGTCAAGCTATCTCTTTAAGATATATGGATGTAAGAAATGAGGCAGTCCTACTCTTGATGGGTATAAAGTGGGCGCTTTTTGTGAGCCTGTCCACTATTACCTAAATACTGGTATTTCCCCTCCTTGACCTAGGCAACCCATCAATAAAGTCCATTGAAATACTATCCCATTTCCACTGTGGGACCTCTAAAGGATGAAGCAATCCTCCAGGCTTCTTCTGTTCCGCCTTGTCTTGCTGGCATATCATGCACTTGGAGACGAATTCAGTTACATCTCTTTTCATGCCACTCCAAAAGAAAACCCTTTTTATGTCTTTGTACATTTTGTCTCCACCGGGGTGTATGGTCAACTTGGAATGGTGTGCCTGTTCGAGAACCTTCTTCACCAAATCCCTTGCTTTTGGGACGCATAGTCTTCCATCCCGTCTCAACCATCCCTTATTATCGATGCAGTATCTATTGAGGTGAATCGAAGTCTCACCCCTAATCAGCTTATCTATTATATCAACTAGCTGAGGGTCTTCACGTTGCACGGTCCCTATTGAGTCCAAAAGCATAGGCCGCACTTCCAGTGTTGCTAATAGGCCAGGTACAAATTCAGAGGAGGGTCTAAAGTCAAAGTTGACTATGTACTCCAAGCTTTGCCTTTCTACAAAGAAAGGGCTTAGGGTCATCTTCTTTCTACTCAAAGCGTCTGCTACCACATTGCCCTTGCAAAGAGTATAGGAAACCTCAAAATCGTATGAGACAAGAAACTCCATCCATCTTTGCTGCCTCAAATTGAGATCTTTCTGCGAGAAAAGATACTTCAAAGATTTATGGTTAGTATACAATTCAAATTTCTCACCTAGGAGATAATGACGCCAAGACTTAAGTGCAAAGACGATGGCAGCCAACTCTAGATCATGGGTTGGGTAGTTTTTCTCATGTACTTTCAACTGCCTGCCTCCATAAGATACTACCTTTCCTTCTTGCATCAAGACAACACCAAGTCCCGTACCACAGGCATCCGTGTATATGGCAAAACATCTTGCTCCCATCTAGCAATGTCAGAACTGGGGCTGTTGTCAGAGCCCTCTTTAATCGTTGGAAAGCAATATCGCAATCCAAATCCCAATTGAAAGCTAGGTTCTTCTTTGTCAACCTTGTAAGTGGAGCTGAGATTTTTGCAAAATCTTTGATGAACTTTCAATAAAAGCCTGCTAGCCCGAGGAAGCTTTGGACTTCGGTTGCGTTTCGTGGAACCTTCCAATCTTGCACAGCAACCACTTTCGCGGGGTCCACGGCTAACCCCTCTCTGGACACCACATGTCCAAGGAATCTAACTTCTTCTCTCCAGAAATTGTATTTAGAGAATTTGGTTTTCAACTGATGTGCACGGAGAGTATCTATGACTTACCTTAAGTGCTGAGCATGCTCTTCCTCACTCTTTGAGAAGATCAAAATATCGTCCACGAAGACCACCACAAACTTATTGAGGAACTCCCTGAACACCCTGCTCATCAAATCAACGAAGTAAGAAGGTGCATTTGTCAAGCCGAAAGGCATGACAAGCCACTAGAAGAAACCATCCGGAGTTCTGAACGTGGTCTTATCAATGCTTTCTTCAGCCACTCTTAGCTGATGAAACCCGGTAGCTAAATCTAATTGGGAGAAAACCAATGCACCTACAAGCTGATCGAACAAATCATCTATTCTCGGGGGTGGGTGCCTATTCTTCTTGGTCAGCTTGTTTAGCTCCCTATAATCAACGCACAGGCGAAGTGAACTGTCCGCTTTAGTTACAAACAGTACTGGAGCTCCCCATTCAGAAATACTCCACCTTATAAACCCCTTTTCTAGGAGCCCTTTAACTTGCTTGCTGAGCTCTTTCCACTCCCTTGGAGCCATTTTCCTAACGAGTAAGGCAACGGGTTTTGCATTGTCAACAAGGTATATGCGGAAGTCTATCTCCTGCTTTGGAGGTAAGCCCTTTACCTCTTCAAACACATCCGAGTATTCACGGACTACCTTTATATACTGCAAGTTCTCAACAGATGCATCAAGAGATTCTAGGTAACTTAGCATAACAGAATTCATGGGATTACAAGAGATTTCGAGAGTGTTACCGAGGCGAGTCATGAGGCTAACCAGTCTCTTTTCACAATCGAGGATGGCACCATTACTCGATAGCCAGTCCATGCCTAGAATTAACCCATAGCCCGTGAAGCCCAAAACATAGGCATTACATCTAAACCCCACACTTAGTATAGAAATTTTCAAATCCAAACAAATCATTGACAAATAAGTTGAGCCCCCAATTGGATTTGAAACAACCAAGGGATCCTCTACGAAACTAGTGTCTAGGTGCAGAGATTCAACCAAAGCAGCAGATACAAATGAGTGCGATGCGCCAGAATCAAATAGTGTACGAACAGGATGATAAAAAAGATAGACTAAACTTTCGACAGAAATATTTCTACCTCGTTCTTGCGGTGGTGCTGTGAGAGTGTGAACTTGTCCTCCAGAAGAAGGTCCAGCTCTCTTCCCTTGCTTTCTTGGGCAGTCCTTAGCCATGTGTCCTGTCTCACTACAGTGGAAACAGCCACCCATCTTCCTTTTCTTCTTCCTGCAGTCTTTGACTAGATGTCCAGGAATGCCACATAAATTACACTTCCTTTTGTCATGGGGTTTGTTTATCTTCCGGCCTTTCTTTGAATCAGCCTTCTTGTTCTGTGACCCCTCCACCTTCTTATCTTGAGGCACTTCCACTTTTTCCTCTTTCTTGCCCTTGTCTTCCTCATGTAAGAGTGCCATGTCCACTAACCTCTCGTAAGTAGCCCCCATAGGTACAAGGGTCATAGCCAGGCTGTGAAGTGGCTCATTCAATCCCTTGACAAAACGGAGAGCCTTCTTATGAGGAGTATTCACTAAGTCTGGTGCAAATCGGGCCAGCTGATTGAATTGGCTGACGTACTCCTTGACCATCATACTTCCTTGCTTAAGAGATAAGAACTTATCCACTTGTAAACTTCGTTCAGCTTGTGAGAGGAATTTCATCTCAAACCTCAATCTGAAATCCATCCATGTTTCAACTGGTCTTTCAGCATTAGTGACATCCCACCAATAGGAAGCTTCGTCTTTGATCAACCATACAGCCAACTGTATCTTCTGCCTATCGTCAACCTCAAAGATAACGAATAGATCCTCAGTTTCTTTGAGACAGTTCCTTGCTTCTACGAACGATTCAGTTCCCTTGAAATCCTTTCCACCCATGGCTCTAAAGTCTCTACAAATCTTTGAGAAAGCATTTGCACAAGGAGGAGGAGGAGGAACCGTTGTAGCCGGAGGAGGAGGAATATCTGTTGGGCCCGCATCGTCGGCCCTAGCCTCTAAGTACCTCTTGAACCAACCAGGTATCGACACACCCTCTGGAAGGTTAAGATTCCCAGACATTCTGAAATGAAAAAGAAAAGATTCAAAACAAAGGATAGAAAGATAGGGCATATGGCTTTGGGGGATTATGCCTTTAAAATAAAGTAACACTTTTTCTTGTAAAATGCTTCTTTATATTTCTTTTGAAAATAGTTTTCAAAAACTCTTATCTAATCTGGTAAACCTTTGCTCTGATACCAAGTGAAACACCCCACCTTCGTTAAGGTCACTCACAAAGGGAATGCCTTAACTTTGTGGAGGGTTGTAGGTACAAGACACAGAAAAAATTACAAGATAGATAAATATAAGCAGTGGAAATCAAACATTTATTATATACGAGGTTCAATACAAAAGCATTACAGCAAATTGTCTCAAAATAACTTCCAAAACATTACTTCATAACTTCTGTCTTAATTATTTAACAAAGAAACATAAACCATAAATAAAACTGCATAAATCCCCAATTGTAGTGTCCAAAAGCCATAACCAAGGTAAGAGAGTCCCAGTCATACATCTACTTTCTTGTAGCTTGCAAAGAGTCTGACTAAGCTGGAGTATTCCCTCCCTGTGGACCGGGGGGGGGGGAAGAAAAGAGGACGAAAGAAAACGGATCAGACAATAAGTCTAGTAAGTTCAGTGATTACTAGTATTTAAACAAGGAAAGGGATCATGACAGTAATAACAGAACATAGGACAATACCCTAATATGAGATAAGATGAACATGTGATCGCACCCATTGCTATAGTCTCTGCACCTACTAACCATTGGTTCAACCAGCCCCACGTGTTCATAACGAATGACCCCCTTAATGATCGGTTCCTACTCGCATGCATTCATATCCTGTGTCATTCGGCCCCGCTTGACTGTAGATACCTGTGCTGGTCCCACCATGGGGTGTATCAGTCCCTCTGGTGGCAACCCGACATGATTCAAGATGCACAGTGTATACTACTGATGCCTAGTGCCAGCTTTTTCCACTCCAGAGTATGTGCACGCCAGTACTCTATCGGAACTAACACTGACACACCAACCGCCGACGTTTTGACTTCTTATAATCAGCCCAGTAATCGTGCCCCACCCTGCCTAGTTCAGGGTACCATGATACATCTATGTGGGTTACTACTGAAATGGGTCCCCGTTACTAGGGTTTTCTAATCAACATGTTTATTTGGTTAAGTGTCCAAGTTTACCTAACCCCACCCATCAATTTAGTTAACAGGTTGAATCCGTTAAGTGTTTCCCTAATTGACTTAACCCTACAAATCTTGACTTAGATTTGATTTATTCATTAAAGCACCAACCACTCACATTAGACAGGTCTTGTTGTGGTCACTGGATGTGTCGGTTGGTTCCGGGCAGTTTTACACCACAACTCAATCTAACCTCGGGTCCTTTTTGGGCTTGATGCACTAACCACCCACATTAGACAGGTCTTGTTGTGGTCACTGGATGTGTCGGTCGATTCCGGGCAGTTTTAATTACACCACAACTCAGTCTAACCACGGGTTAGGCATATTCGTCTTTTCTAAATTCACATATTTTCTATATATGTCTAATTTTATATGTAAATTAATCTTAATTTAATCATGCCATAATTATCCTTCTGATTATGCTCACAATAAATGGTATACCTGTTAGATCGAAATTTGGACCTAACACCCAAATTGTTATGAACTGTGGAGAATTCTAAATGAAGAACAAGGAAAATAAAAATAACACTCAGAATTTATAGTGGTTCGGCGTTAACGAGCCTACGTCCACTTTATATCTTATTGATTATGCTTTAAAAGCTAGTACAACAGTGATTTCTCTCAATATTTCAGTGGTTTGACAACAATGGCGGACTCAGCATTCACTATTGCCAAAAAGATCCCGAAAAATGCCAAGCTCTGGGCTATTTATAGCTGATTTTGTCGGACGGATCGCGGACACGTGGCACGAATCCCGAGATTTTCGGATCGCATCGCCACCATTGAAGAAACAGTCAAACTAGCCGTTGTGAACAGGTGTCGTCAGATCCATGCGATTCGGATCGCTGAAGACCAGCTCGTGGTTGAACGGGTAAGTGGGTTCGGTTCGTTGCAGGGGATCGGATCGCCTGGAGGTGGCGTTCGTCGACGAGACGAGAGCGATCCGTTCCCTGGGCGAGTCGATAGAGTGCGATCCATTCCTGGGCGAGACGATGGCGTGCGATCCAAGCGGGGCGAGACGATGGCGTGCGATCCAAGCGGGGCGAGACGATGGCATGCGATCCATTCTTCCACTTTCCTGGAGGACTTGGTTTCCTGATTTCCTTTCACGAATGATCCTGGATGGCTTGGTCAAAAAGCAAGCCAACATTTTGCCCCCTCGAAGTATGTTTTATTGATGATGAAACATGCTTCGAAGATACTTATTGATTCTCTCCTGAAAGGATGCAAGTTTACAGTCGCATTGGTTCAAATTGACACATGGATGAATCGGATCGCCATAGGCCGACACGGTCCGATTTGGTCATCTGCTCGTCGCGTGCTGAGTTCTTAGGGTCTTGCGCGATACAGGGCGCATCTTCCTTCGAGTCGTGTCGGGCTCTGAGTCTCGTGGGCCATCATTTCAAAGCGGTCCGTGGGCTTTATTGCGATTCCGTCTTCAGATCGTGGTTCGGGGGGCGTTTCGTGGACCGAATAAGACAAAGGAGGGGAGGCCAACGGTCACCTTCTTTGCCTATATAAGCCGACGTTCCCCCCTTCACTTTCCTTCTTTCTCCTCTCTGCTGAATCGTCTCGCGCGAGCTGTTGAACAACGAATCCAACCCTTTAAAACTTTCGAAAATCCAAGAACTCTCTCAGTTTTTAGAAAGGTAACTTTATAGGAAGCACCCTCGTACTACTTTCCTGAATTTCTACGGTTGATTCCAGAGAGAAACAATATAAATCCGCTACTTTTCGAAGTAATCACCAAATCGCCATGGCCATTGAACGTGGAGCTCAGAACTTGAGGATGGGAAGGAGATGAGGAAGAAGAAGGATGGAGAAGGAGAAAGGAGGCTGACTCGGATCGTGGTCAGTGATTGAGGACGGAAGCAAGTGGCGAGACGAAAGATTGAGAGGGCAACCAAGGGTCGTACCACGGTAGTCGCAACGGTTCGTGAGGGAGCCTTCCCTTCGCCCGGCGATTCGGTGAGGGGTAAACTCTCTGCTCTGCGATCGGGAAAGGGGGGCGATCCCTCTGCCATGCGAGTCGAAGGGGGGCGATCCCCCTGTCGTGCGAGTCGGAGGGGGCGTTCCCTCTGCTATGCGATCCGCCTCACGGCTGGTGATACGAAGAAATTTCAGTCTTTAATCAGCGCCTTGTCGCTACAAAACTCTGGACAGTTAGGATAGAGCCCTGACGTTTGATCTTTCTGGACTAAATGACTTCATGATTTGACTGCATATGACGACTAATGACTTTTAATAACCTCGACTGCTTTCATGTTTTATTATTGTTTTTAATAATGCGCACACACAAGCACACACAGTAGCACTTGCACACACGGGGGACGGGTAGTGTTAATCTTATCGTTCATATTTTCTCGTCCTAGCAGCAATGTCGAACGACCACTCTTCCTCAAGATCTGTAGCCGAAACGGAGTCTGAGACTCCTGAATAGCATAATCCTCAAATTCCTCCAATCAATCCAGAAGGTGAAGGTTCTGGGTCCGAATATGAAGCCACAGAATCGGATCCGACAGAAAGCACGTCATCCAGTAACAACTCCGATTCTGATGAACGAGCTCCGGACGAAATTCCAGGCGCAGTCGGGATAGATAAATTCTCTGACTCTTTAGCGTCCAAGCTCGACGAGATAAAACTCAAGAGAATCTGCTTAAGACATGGCATTCCTTGGGACGATGTCTTAACACCTGGAAGCGAAGACAGACCTCATTTAGCACCGGAAGGGTATATGTCGATCAGTCGGACAATGTGTCTAGTAGGAGCTATCCCTCCGTTCCCTCCAATTGTCATTGACACTCTGAGACGATTAGGCATTGCCCCGATGCAGCTTCATCCAAACGCCTACGCGTCTCTATATTCTCTATATGTCGCTTATGCGGAAATCTTGCACGCCGAACTCAAATTCAGAGACCTGGTGTTCTTCTTTCTCTTCAAGCACCGCTCTTCTGCAACTCCCAACTTTTCCTTTTTTGAATCAGTGGCGAACAGGAAAGTTCTGTACGACGGATACAGCAACATCGGGGATCCTAAGTCTGACTGGTTTTACATAAGAAGACAGGCTAGATGCTCACGGAGATGGCTCAAATCGAGTAAATTTTTATCGCCTAGTTGAATATCTTGCTTGGGGAGTCTGAGTAATAACATTCTTCCGCTTTTTCCTTTGTCATAAACAGATCATGTCTTCCCGAAAACAGAGGGTGCATTATACCACAACCGGTTATCCATTCTTTTGCAAAGCAGATCCGACTTTTTAAGGATTAAAAAATGCATTACGGATGACAACCTTCACAAGCACCGCCTCTTGGATAGGAAATTTGGACTTGGAATCGGCGGCAAACCTTATAAATACGTGCCCCTGACGGAAGGAGAGGGAACTTCACAAGCGGTGGAGACAACCAAATTTCACAAAAGTCCTTCTCCGATAGTCATCCAGGACGACGAAGACTTGAATGTATACAGGGGGGATGAGTCCCGTGGCGATGCGTCGAAAGAAATCCCTACTTTTGCTCCAATGGATACTGTGGGTGACGACGAATTGACAGAAGAACAGTTATTCGACGAGCTGAATAAAATCCCTTTGCCCGACATCGAATACACGGAAAAAGACTTCGGCGAGGAGCCTTTCTTTTCTGCTTCCGAAGAGGCGGCTGACTTAGCAAGGGGACGTGAAACGGGCCAGACGAGCCTGTCTCCAGGCCCGGGTCTGTTAGGGGGAATTATACGGGATGCACACCTCACACACACTGCCTGATCGTGCACTACTATGTCGTGGATATTCAATGTGATAATATGCTCTTCTTTTCTTTTTTGCAGGAGCGATGTCACGCAGGAGATCTTATTCGTTCCGTTCTCTTCGCGAAGGCACCCCCAGCCTTCGTTCGGGTACTGAGCGCCCTCGCGGTCCTTCTCACAAGTCGAGCTCTTCGCAACCTCGATCTCCACCCAAATCAACCTCTACCAGGCCTTCGAGTCACCCAATAATTTCGACCGGGGGGAAGACACTTCCAAAAGAGTTGACTCCTCCAAAGAGTGCGCCTTCCCACAGTCGGTCGTCCAAAAGGCGCCACGAATCCAAAGATGGGGACAGGGATTCATCCAAAGATACTGAGCAAACGAGAAGCAACATAGTCCCCATCAGCCAACCAGAATTAGCTGCCTCCGGCTCACGGGACTACGTTCACGGTCCTGAAATCCAAGGTAGGCTGGAAAAGCTACGGGAACAATTTCCAGGAATGTTCTTCGATAGGATGGTCTTTGTTCCCGCCTTGGAGCCAGTTCCTAAAAACTGGGATAAAGAAGTTATTGGGCATATCCGTCACGTGGCCAAGCAGTACGAGGCGATGAAAAAGCACGCACTAAATCTTTCGGAGGTCGTCCGGACACTCGAGATAGAAGCTCACAGGTCTAAAGCAAAACTTGAAAATAATGAAAGGGCCAGGACAAAATTAGAGAAGGATCTGGAAGACGCTCAAGCCCAGCTTGCCCTGGCACAGAGAGATGCCGCAAACTATAAAACTGAATTAGAAAATGCCAAGCAGCGCTTTCACTTAGAACTGGATTCCAATAGCCAGGAAAAAATGGCCTTAAAAAAGGAAGTTGAAGACCTCAGAATGGCCAACATCGAACTGGCAACGGCTAAAGGCCATTTTTTGACGGAGAAGGCTGCTTGGGAAGCGGAAAGAGCAAGCTTAAAAGAAAATTTGGCTCTGGCAGAGGCGGAAAAAGTGATTTTGAATGATCAGGTGGCCGATGCGGAGAGACGGGCAGCTCTTGCCGAAAAGAACGTTGATAGCGCCATTGAAATGGCCACTGCCTCCAACCACAAACTCCTTGAAAGAGAGAAAGAAATCGAGGGGTTTGAGGAGATGATCTTTGACTTCCTCGGTCAGGTTCTCAAGACTCGCAATATCTCATGGATCCCGGACTATCATGTTACTTTGGCCAACTTGTGGGATGCCATCGTGGAAGGCGAAAAACATAGACTAGGGGTCGAAGAGATTGATGAAGATGAATTGATGAAAAACATCCTAAGGGACAACGAGCCTGAGGATCTGGCAGAGGGCCGTCGCTTAATCTTGGCGGAGATGGAGAAGGAGAGAACCATGGCTAAAGGCAAAAGCAAAATTGACGAAGGTTCCAGCTCCGCCGCCAAGTCTAAAACTTCCGAAGTTGAGGAGTATCATCCTGACGATCCGCTGATCCCCTTAGGCTTAACTCCCGTGGCTGCTGGAGCACCCGGATCTACTCAAGAGGGAGTATCTACTGAAGGTACCTTTCTCTATTCTCAACGATTTGCTAAAGCGATTGCGAATTGTCGTCGTCTAACAGGGCAACCCATTGAATTAGTAATGTGTGTCTTTCATAATGCAGGTGGCGAGCCCGCCGACAGGGGTGTTGGAAAAGAGAGAGAGGTGGAGGAGGGGATCATCCTGCCGGGTGCTGAAATCGATGTTTCAGAGCGAGCCGAGGCCGCAATAGCTGAAGGAAGCATCTCGGTGCCTAGCGCCGACGTACCCAAAGATGCTGAGACTATCGAGGCTTTAAAAGACTTGGATGGTCGGCATGTGGATGATGAAGAGGATATCACCGGCACCAAGAAGGCCGACGATGATGATGATGAGGAACCCCTGGCCAGCCGAAAAGCCAGACAAGAGAAAGAGTTGGCTTTGAAGAAGGTGGGGGATGAGGCTTTGGATGTGGTCCCTCTTGCAGAGTTCGATCCCAAAACTGGGATGATTATGAAAATCCAGTCCAAGTCCATCAGCCGGCAACTTCACTTTGCAAACCCTGATGACTTCCCTGCTTCCCTCTCCGGCAGAGGTAAGGGAAAAGATGGGGGAGAGGAAGCCCCAGAGGAGTCAGATGCTCCCCTCGTGGACAAGCGAAAAAGGAAAAAGGGGGATCCATCCGAAGCCGACAAGGAGAGGCTGGAGAGGCAGAAGCGAGAGAAGATATCAAAGCATAAATAGGATGTTTACTGATATTTTGTCTTTTAAGCTTCCCACTGGCCAGGAAGTGTAATTGTGAGACTGGCCCTCACTTTTGTTTCTAACTTGTTTTCACTTTGCTGATTTGCAGTACATAAACAAGGGTTTGTTTCTTCTTACATCATTGTGTACCTGTATTCATAGAAACTTTCCACATTTAGTCGTTAGCCAGCTATTAATAATTATAAATCAGTGAATCAACAGGAAGAAGAATGTTCATGCTATGTTACACTTGTTATATCAAAGTTTAGTGTTCGTATAGGAGAGCGCGATGCCCCCTAATCAATTGTTAGAGTTTTATGCTTGGCGATTCGTTCGTCCCCCGATCCTTCAGCGGGGAAGAAGCTATTTCTCAGCGCTCAATCGGAGACGCCTTTATACTCTCTCTCTCTCTGGAGAGTTAGAGTTCGAGCTCAGCGATTCATTCGCTCCCCGATCCTTCAGCGGGAAAGGAGCTCTTTCTCAGCGCTCAATCGGAGACGCTTTTATACTCTCTCTCTCTCTCTGGAGAGTTAGAGTTCGAGCTCAGCGATTCATTCGCTCCCCGATCCTTCAGCGGGAAAGGAGCTCTTTCTCAGCGCTCAATCGGAGACGCTTTTATACTCTCTCTCTCTCTGGAGAGTTAGAGTTCGAACCCAGCGATTTATTTGCTCCCCACACTCGTCTCAGGTTTACATTTTAATCCAAGCTCCGAGGATAAAAACCAGTCGGACAAGCAGCTAGAGCGTTTACCAAGGCTTTTGGGTTCTTCTGATTAGTTTACGATAGGAACTGTCAGCGCTGGACTTCGGGTACCTACAATATTCACACTGATTTTCATAGGCAAATAGATAAAGACGCAGCAAAGGTAAATGACACACAGTATTTTTATAGTGGTTCGGTCGAATCATGACCTACGTCCACTTTATAATCCATTGCTTTAAGAAATCAGACTGTTCTAGGCAAGTCATGCCCTGTTACATAGTTTTTTTTTTTTTAACAAAACAAAGGAATGGATTTGAAACTTCTTATGTTAGATATGGCCGTAGATGTTGGGCGTTCCACACTCTGGGGATCTCTTTTCCATCTACGGTTGCCAGCTTGAAGGTTCCGTTATCAAGCCTGCTGAGAATAGAATACGGTCCTTCCCACTTCGCTCCCATATGAGTTGGGGGTGGAAAGACACGTTTCAGAACCAAGTCTCCGGGTTCCAAGGTTCGGGCTCGGACCTTTTTGTTGTAGTATCGGGCGGCCTGTTGTTTACATCTCAGAGCACGCAAGTCGGCCTCATCCCTCTTTTCTTCGATCATATCCAGGGACTCAAGGTGCAATTCATTGTTGGACATTGGATCATAATACGTCACCCGATGAGAAGGTACCTTTATCTCAATCGGGATGACTGCTTCCGTTTCAAAAGCAAGGGAGAACGGGGTATGTCCTGTTGCTGATTTATATGTCGTCCTGTAGGCCCACAGTGCCAAGGGCAATTCGTCAGCCCACATGGCTCTAGCCCGCTTCATTCTTCTTTTCAGAATGGACTTAATTACTTTATTTACAGCTTCGACTTTCCCGTTCGACTGTGGGTGTGCCACAGATGTGTATCGATTCTCGATGTGGTATTTTTGGCAGAAGTTTCTGAATTCTGCACTATCAAATTGAGTTCCGTTGTCTGTTATCACAATTTTTGGAATTCCGAATCGACAGATGATGTTTCTCACGATGAAGTTGGTCACCCGTTTAGTTGTGATCGTAGTTAGTGGTTCTGCCTCGACCCACTTAGTGAAATAATCTACTGCCACAATGGCGAACTTTGCTCCACCCCTTGCTATGGGGAGACTTCCAATAATATCAATTCCCCACATAGCAAATGGCCACGGGCTCATCATTGTCTTTAACTGGCTTGGAGGCGCTCTGGGTATCTTTGAAAATCTCTGGCATGCATCACATCGTCGTGCATATCTTACTGCATCCTTGTTTAGGGTAGGCCAGAAGTAACCATGCCGTAATATCTTTTTTGCCAAAGTTTGCCCCCCGGTATGGTCGCCACATTCACCTTCGTGGACTTCTTGCAGCACACGTTTGACGTCATCGTGGGCTATACACCGAAGGAGGGGCATTGAATACCCTTGTCTATAAAGGATTCCACCTTGCAGTACGTATCGGGCGGCTTTACGAATCACTTTTCGCCTCTCGCTTTTCCTGGTCGGAAGCGCTCCATTCATTAAGAAATCCTTTATAGGGGTCATCCACGACTCCTTTTCTGGTTCCGTCTCTAGCACTAGGTCGATTTCCATCTGATCAATGCTGGGAGACCGAAGTACTTCAACGGGGGCTAGCCCTATCACTTCAGGATCGTTAGAACTAGCCATCTTTGCCAACCTGTCTGCTTGCTGATTTTCTGACCGCGGAATATGAGATATGCTGTAGTGATCAAACTCATTCAGCAGCTCTCTCACTTTCTTTAAGTATAGAATCAATCTTGCACTTTTAGCTTGGAATCTCCCAGTAACTTGGTTCACGACTAACTTGGAATCGCAGAAGATGTTCAGTTTCGTGACTTCTAGCACCTTTGCAATCTTTAATCCGGCTATCAGAGCTTCATATTCAGAATCGTTGTTAGTGGCCTGAAACTCCATTCGGATGGCATAAGTTATCAATCGTTTCTCGGGGGTTTCAAGCACTATTCCGGCGCCGGATCTTTCGTTATTTTTAGCACCATCAGTATATAATCTCCAGACATCAGGGTCAAAAAGTAATTTTGAGGGTTCCACTTCTTCGTTTGCTATGTCTTCTTCAGGAACTGTGAATTCTGCTATGAAGTCAGCTATCGCTTGCCCCCGAATTGATCGTCTGGGCTGAAAGTTCAAGTCAAATTGACTTAACTCAATATTCCATTTGAGTAATCTTCCAGACGCCTCTGGTCTCTGTAGAACTTGCTTGAGTGGGTGATCAGTATATATGATAATAGGATGTGCTTGAAAGTAGTGTCGAAGTTTTCTGGAGGCAATCAGTAAACCATACGCCAGTTTTTCTATCCGTGGATAATTACGTTCTGCCGCTGTTAATTTTTTACTCACGTAATACAAAGGTCTTTGGACCTTCTCCTCTTCCCTTACCAATGCTGAGCTGACTGCATGAGATGATACTGCCAAATATACGAATAAATCCTCGTGGTCTATTGGTTTAGATAGAATTGGAGGTTTCTCCAAGTGTCTAAGCAAGTTCTGAAACGCTTCCACGCAGTCAGGTGTCCATTTAAAGTGGTGTTTTCCCCGCTTTATTAATTCGAAGAATGGGATGCACTTATCCGTAGCCCTGGAGATAAATCTGCTTAGTGCGGCCACTTTTCCAGCAAGGCTTTGCACGTCCTTAATTTGCCTAGGTTCCTGAATGTTCCTGATTGTCGTGATCTGGTCCGGATTAATCTCGATACCGCGCGAACTGACAATGAATCCTAAGAATTTTCCAGAAGCAACACCGAATGAACATTTGGTGGGATTGAGTTTCATCCCATACTTTCGAAGAATGCCGAACATCTCTGCCAAGTTAGTAGTGTGTTGAAAGGATTGCTTGGATTTAACCAACATATCGTCGACGTATACTTCCATCGTTTTCCCGAATTGGTTATAAAACATTCTGTTGACCAAACGTTGGTACGTAGCGCCTGCATTCTTCAAGCCAAAGGGCATCACTACGTAACAATATAATCCCAGATCAGTGATAAAGCTAGTATGCTCTTGGTCCGGAACATGCATTGGAATCTGATTGTATCCTGAATAAGCATCCATGAATGAAAGAAGCTCGTGACCTGCCGTTGAGTCTACCAACTGGTCAATTCGAAGTAAAGGAAAACTATCTTTGGGACAAGCTTTATTTAAATCCGAGAAATCGATACACGTTCGCCACTTCCCGTTGGCCTTCTTTACCAGGACTGGGTTCGAAATCCAATCTGGGTAAGTTGAATCTCTGATAAATCCATTGCTCTTTAGTTTCCCAACCTCTTCTTTCAAGGCAGCGGACCTCTCCGGGCCCAGCACTCGCCTTTTTTGCTTCACCGGAGGATGTTTGGGGTTAATGCTCAAAGAATGACTCATGATTGATGGGGATATCCCGCACATGTCCGCATGGGTCCAAGCGAATACATCCAAGTTGTTCGTTAAGAAAGTCGTCAATTCTTCGGTAAGAGTCGGACTTAACTGGGATCCAATCTTAAGGACCTTCTCCGGATCACTGTCATCGATTGGCACATCCACAGTTGCTTCATTGGGAGTTGCCGTTCTGCCCCCGGGTTCTTGATCCTCTCTGGGATCTATATCCTCGGGCGTCACTATAGGCAACTCTCCAACAACCCTCTTCTTTGATTGCTATAAGGCTTCCGCCCCCAAAGGGGGAGGAGTGCCTTTAGCTTCGATACCCCCGCCGTTGCGAAGCAGCTTTAATTCGGCAACATAACATGCTCGCGCAGCAACTTGATCCCCCCTGACGATACCAACGCCGGCTTCTGTGGGGAACTTCAATAGCAAGCACCAGGGGGCTATACAGGCTCTGAATTTTGCGAGGGCCGGCCGGCCCAAGAAGGCATTGTATGGCGATTCGACATCCAAGACCACAAAGGGAAGGATTCTCACTCTCTGGCGTTCTCCTTCCCTAAGTGTAACTGGCAATTCTACGTAACCCATAGGTGCGGTGGATGCTCCGTTGAATCCACGGATCCATCCTTGGCAGGGCTTCAAGTCTTTTATCTCAAGATTCAACTGGTCAAAGGCTTTTTTGAAAAGGATATTAACGGAACTCCCGTTGTCCACCAGTACCTTATGAACAGTGGCTGGCCCAATGGGTATTGTGATCACAAGTGGATCTTCAGTTGGAGCATGGACCCCAATGCTTTCTCGCTCTCGGAAAACAACATCATCAGTCATCATCTTTTGTTGCTTCACCGGAACACTGTCCTCGGGGTTGCTGCATTCTCCCACTTCGAGGTGTTGTTTAGCTGCGTTGACATATTGATCTAGAGCTTTGGAACTGTGCCCAGCAAGGTAAAGCCCACCGATCATAGTGTTGATTACAATATTCTTTCCCTTTTGCTGAGCAGTTGGCCTAGCAGCAAGTTGATTTTGATTCGGATTCGGGGCCTGTGCTGCTTGCCCCCTGTCCCTAGGCGCTACTCTGTATTCGTCTAGCTTCCCTTCTCGAAGCAACCTTTCGACTACGTCCCTCAGGTGACGGCATTCATTCGTCGAATGGCCGTGAATTTGATGAAAGAGGCAAAACTTCCCTGTCTCACGCTCTTTTTCCGTCGACTCTCTAGGGGGCGGCCTCTTATTCTGGAGGACTTCATACGCGTCCATGAAGATATTTTCCAGAGTATCATTTATGGGTGTATAACTTTCAAAGGCCCTGGGACGAGTCCTTCTCTGGGAGTCGTTCCCTCGGCCCCTCTTCCGGCTGTTGCCATTAGCATTGTTACTGTTGTTACCCGGTCGGCGACCACCCTGGTTCTGATTTCCGACGTTAACCTCAACTTTCCCTGAGTTGTCTCCAGTCTGTTTGATGGCGACATTGCTCTGAACTTCTTCCTTATCAGCTGTTTTAAGCTTTCGGTTCGCGTACACCTCTTCCCGGCGTAGATGTACATTGGCTTTCTCATAGAATAATTCTCTGGTGTGGGGTGGTTTGCCTGCCAGGTACCTCCCGAATTCAGTATCCTTATCCACTCCATCAATTAGTGCTGCGACAATGGTCGGCTCATGAGGATCTTTGACCTCAGTGGCTGCCAAATTGAAACGATCCAGGTATATCTTTAAACTTTCGCCCGGTCGCTGTTTGACAAGAAATATATCGATCACGCTTTTCATCTTCTGTGCGTAGATACGGAATTGCTCTACGAACTTCTCGCTTAGTTCCCTGAAGCTGGAAATCGATCTTGCCGGCAGGCGAGTAAACCATAGCAAAGCCACGTCTTCCAGGAATATGGGAAACGCTTTACACTTAACTGCATCAGAAGCGGCGGCAGCAGTCATCGACCAAGAGTATCTCATTAGGTGTTGAACAGGATCAGATCTTCCTGCATATCGGTTCATCTGCGGCATGTTGAAACGCCTTGGAAAAGTTGCATCCAAAATATCGTCAGTAAAAGGAGTATGACTACGGTCAATCCCCCAATCCTCGTTCCGCTGTCCACGGCTGTCGGCCAAAATCTGGTGAACCATGGCTGCAACGTTTGCACTAGTCAAAGGAGGTTCAGGATCAGTGTCTCTGGCCCGACGAGGCTCTCTGATCTCTCTTCGTGGAGCAGCCACAAAATCTGGGGCTCGGACGGGGCCTCGCTGCCCCCTGTTATCATGAGTATGTGTACGGCGACGGGGCTGAGGTGGTCTGTCATGCACAGGACTGTTCATGCCTCGAGTCCTGAAGGTCGTTGCTTGACCATCCATATTACGGTTTGTGGGTCCTGCCCCTAGTTCCTCTTCTTCTTGTGAGGGCAGGGTCCCGAACCGAAGCTGTTCTATGTTTTCGGCTCTTTCATACGGTCGCCGCGGAGGCCTCGGCGATTCTTCAGATGAAGAGGAGTATGCTGGAGTGAGTGGACGAACTGGCGATGTTCTTTGCCTTGTTAACTCATCAAGCCTTCTATCCATAGCCGTCAGGTTTTGCCGTAGGATCGAATTTTCCTGCCTTTGGGCGGCTAACTCATCAAATAACCTATCCCACATTTCGACAAAACGGGAAAGATCCCCCTCAGTAACAGGAGCAGTAGGATCATAATGGTCATCTTCACCCTCTCTTATGGGCATAGTGCTCGGACCGGGTCGATCAGAGGTTCCAGGACGATAGGAGTGGGTCATGGGTTCTTTTCCAGGTCGAGTTGTGTTCTGACCATCAGTCTGGGTAGCTGCGGTTCGTGGAGGGCGGTTCGCTGCGCCCCCCTGGGATCGACTCGTGGTCATGGTGCGTGGAGGCTGCGAGGCGTTGCCTCGGGATCGAGTAACAACCCCTCCCGTAGCGCGGATCGTCTCATCTTCATTGACTCGGAACGAGGCGTTTTCATCGGATCGGATCGCCCCCTGCGCTCCGCGATCCAGAACCTCTTCGTTGCCCAGTTCGTGCACACTCTCCTCGATCGTTTCGTTGGCCTGCGAGACTTTAGATCTTTTTCCAGCCATGGAATTCGAATCGCTGGAATCTTCAAGAAAACGAATGACGAAACTTTAAGGCTGAGTTTCTCAGTGAAAGCACCAAAAATGTTAGATCGAAATTTGGACCTAACACCCAAATTGTTATGAACTGTGGAGAATTCTAAATGAAGAACAAGGAAAATAAAAATAACACTCAGAATTTATAGTGGTTCGGCGTTAACGAGCCTACGTCCACTTTATATCTTATTGATTATGCTTTAAAAGCTAGTACAACAGTGATTTCTCTCAATATTTCAGTGGTTTGACAACAATGGCGGACTCAGCATTCACTATTGCCAAAAAGATCCCGAAAAATGCCAAGCTCTGGGCTATTTATAGCTGATTTTGTCGGACGGATCGCGGACACGTGGCACGAATCCCGAGATTTTCGGATCGCATCGCCACCATTGAAGAAACAGTCAAACTAGCCGTTGTGAACAGGTGTCGTCAGATCCATGCGATTCGGATCGCTGAAGACCAGCTCGTGGTTGAACGGGTAAGTGGGTTCGGTTCGTTGCAGGGGATCGGATCGCCTGGAGGTGGCGTTCGTCGACGAGACGAGAGCGATCCGTTCCCTGGGTGAGTCGATAGAGTGCGATCCATTCCTGGGCGAGACGATGGCGTGCGATCCAAGCGGGGCGAGACGATGGCGTGCGATCCAAGCGGGGCGAGACGATGGCGTGCGATCCATTCTTCCACTTTCCAGGAGGACTTGGTTTCCTGATTTCCTTTCACGAATGATCCTGGATGGCTTGGTCAAAAAGCAAGCCAACAGTATACCAAATAAACCATTTCATGAACCAATCTATGCCATGAAAATTTCATGTTTTCCCAACGCTACCCCCGTGGTATGTTCGCATAAATTACATAAAATGTTGGGCTGGTAAATTAGCCCAAACCCATAAACAAAAAGGGTAACAAACAAGGGACATGAAATAATCATACAATAACATACTTTTAACTTATCATGTGTAACTTGGCATAGAAGTATCACTAACTTAATTAAACAGGTAAAGGTGAACTTGTGACTAAGCTGGATCTAATTATCATGTAAACTTGATATAGGACTAAAATGGAGGTTTAACATATAAACACAATTTTAAACCACAACTTAGCATATTAACTTATGTATGTGAAAACATAAGAAAGCTACTATAAACATATTTAAATCACAACTTAGCAAGATAACTTATGTGTGTTAAAACATAAGAGGGCCACAAATCCAACTTGCAACATAAATAGGTTCAACTTAACAGAGTTCTAAATATATATAAATGTTGATCTGAACATGTAAGAATGTGATTTTGATCATAAACTTGCAAGTAACCAACAAATTATAACATGACATGTTCATCACTAAGTTGGCATAATAAGTTCATCATCCAATTATAATAGATTCCAATAATACCATGCAATTTGGTATGTTCATCACCTCAAACATATAGGCATGATCAATCGCTACGATAAATGAGAATCAAACTTTATTTATTTTTACAACATGTCATGATTTCATTTAAGAGAACGTTCAAATCTACATAGTAACCAACTTACAAACTAAAAGGAATTCTTGATTTCTGGAATCTGAATTCTGAAGTTGAAATGCTCGCCTTTTATGTAGATCGTTGAATTAAATTAGTTTTAATTTGATTTTGATGTAGGCTTTTATCTCGTCTTTGAATTGAAAGCGGTGACGACTACTCCAAGTTCTCTATTGACGGCATGACAATTCCAAAATTATTTTAGTGTTATTTTAGGTTGAGTATCAGGTTGTTTGTATAGAATTTCAATTTAATTAGAGCTATCGGACGAACCAAGAGTTAACCACAACCATTTAGACCAGATCAGAACTATCCAGAAACCCTAGTAACTCAACATCAAATCATAAGTCGTCAAAATTCAGATCTGGCCGGAGGGGGGGTAGGTCGACCCCCAGGTCGACACCTAGGTCGACTTGTAGGGGAGGTCGACCCTAGGGTCGACCCTCTGGTCGACTTGTGTCCTGGGCGGGAATTTTCCCACCCAGCCCGCTTCTGACTTCTGTTTTGAATTTTGAATCCGGTTTTGAGCTGTTTGAATTTCTGAAACTTCTGAAGGCCATAACTTCTTCATATGAAGTCCAATTCACGCAAACTCGGACTCTAGCTCAAGCAGAATTCCGAGACGAATGCAATGGCATAATATGTTTCCCTTAATTCTCACATTTTAAATTAAGTATTGTTTAATTTGTTGCTATAACGTTAACAGAAAATACGGGGTGTTACATCACCTCATGGTATAGGACACAAAGGTATATTATATCAGTTAGTCCCAGTCCTCCGATTGAAGCTATCTTATGGAATTGGCTGACTTGGAGTAAAAATTAAGTGAGAACGTACAGTATGAGACATATCGTTACCACTATTCGGGTTACTATTGGAAGATCTATGACACATACTCATGGAACTATGTGAGACCTTTTGGTCAATTATTGGTATTTTGATGTTTACCAGTATTAGGCCAAGAGGGACAAATATGTTAGATCTATGGGTCCAATATATGTAGACTGAATGTCTACTTTTATGGAGTAACTATGTGGGGTCGTCAACCTATGTAGGTAGTGTTGGATGGATTTGACCGACTGCATGATACACCCACAAGCATAGTTGGGTCTCTCCTTTAGATGCCGACTGTGTTGTTCGATGTTTCGTAAACCCTCGAGACTGTGTCGTGCGATGACTATGTGATATTTTGTCTCCTATATTTTGAGTATACTTTGATTTATAGAAATATTGTGATGCTTTATAATGTTCTACCATCTTATGTATATTGAGTTTTATACATAGATGTGTGCTATTTGATGTTTATTTCGTGGTGATTATACCATTAGGTGGCGAACTCTTAGTCGAGTTTGGCATGTTGTATTTATATGATTTCCATTGTATGTTTTTACTTAATTAATGCTTCTTCAGACCATCACAAACTTAGGCATTGGTCATTTAGAAAAAGGATATAGTTATATTGTGTTGCGTGCATATTATCATGTAATAACACGTATTTTACATATTAGAGGATCGTAAAATAATTCTATTTATTTCCCAATTGGTTGTTGCAATCTCATATTTAATATGTTGTTCATTGGGATGTGATACATATCCATGAATTTTACTGAATCGTCTTTTGACCATTTTGCTCATATGTATGACTTACTGTTTTGGCTATAACTTGTGATAGGGACCGAATTAAATGCTATAATTGATCTCATCGGAACGGGATGGTGGTTGGCCATTCCATAGAGTTGCCATGTTAATGATTTGGACATCATTGTTTTAATTTTTGGTTTTACGGGGTAGGTTAATTAACAACTAATTGGTTGATTAGTGAGTCCATTAGACTAATGACTTGAAACTATAAATTGAGTATTTGAGGGGAACAAGGAGAGAATTAGGGTTTTTCTCCTCATTCTAAAACTTTAGGTCAGGCGTCCGCAAATCTGTGGTTAAACCTAATCCCCAAACCCATTTTTATTTCTCCAAATCATTCTATATCGCATCTAGAGGCAAGATCTGCATCAAGGATCATTAGATCATGTTATTTTGCATCATATTCAAGTAGTTTTTTTGCTTTCCAGATTCGTTCTCATCATTTTTGGATCTAGGTTTTGTGAGTGATAGAGATCTCTCACATGGTTACTACTGGTTATATGTGCTAAGTAGGATCAATTCACATCCTTCATGTTAATTTCACCTAAAACTAGATCATATATGTTTATTTCAGATCTAGATGCCCTAGAATAATCTAATATGATCATATAACCTATAAATTATTAGATCCATCATGTTTTATATATGTTTAGATCCAAATTATGCTAGATCTATGGTTTTGTGATACAATTCTTATTTTTTTATGTTCATATGATTGTTCATGTTCAAATTCCGAGTGTTTACTGCTTGAATAATTGAACTGTATGCTATGCATGATTTATTCATTTAGAATTGTATGTCATAGGACTTAGAATCAAAGATCAAAGAAAATCGAAGGTTCAGATTATCAGATTCAAATGAAACTTGGTGGAAGAGCTACTGAGTACATCGGGATTGCACATAGAAATTTCCTAAGTACATAGACCTGTACAGATCCATCATGGTTGCACATAGAAAGACAAAACTTTGCTTATGGCTTTGAGAGGTCCTTAGAAGATCATGTGAAAATTTTGAGGTGGACCAAATGGGTTGAAGTGCAAACACTCGAATACTCATCGACGGACTAGCACTGAAGATTTTGGAGAGAAGTTAAGCTATAGAATTGGATAGGAGGGAAGTACTTAAGGCAAGGATGGAGTGGATCCAGACATTTAATCAAAAATGAATAAGTATATGGATATATACCGATCCATAAGGGATGGATCAATATTGATCTATCGAATAAGGGAGATGGGGGCCAAGGCCTTGGCTATGGGAAGCATTGGTCTTTAGGTGCATGAAGGTGGTCTTGGTGAGTCGATAGCCAGGGTGGAAGTTATCATTAAAGTAGTATTGCTTCTTCGATTATTAATTCAGGCAGGAGTAATCGATGGTGAAAGCGATAGGCAACTCAAAGTGGAATGAGACTACGGGATAATAAACTTACTCAAGTGGGACTCGAGCTAAAAGATGGAGTGGTGGATAACACATATAATCGAAAGTGCTACGGAATTGTTGGTAGTTCGAAGGATACCAGCGGACTCAAAACATGGGTATCGTTGGGATGCCTATTAGGACCGAGTGATTAAATACCTTCAATCGGTGGGGAAGTGATATAGTTCTCTTGGGAAGACAAACATATGGGGACGTATAGCAGTCTGACTAGAACTAGGGGTTTCCATTAGACCTTGATGGACAACAATGGCCACTCATTTGATATCAAATCTTTCGAGGCTTTAGTCAGCGCTAGCCAGGTTATAGTTTGTTATGGATGTTATAACTGCTTGTATGTTCTGCTCTACTTCTCTAGGCATGCTATTACCATAGGATACCGAAGAGAAGCGGGGATTGGGAATCCTGTTCAGACTCATATCCATTTCTGTGTGTTAGAGTAGCATATTAAATGTGATTATTATATGGCAAGATCAGGCCAGGTGAGACTTGACCTGTCTATTATCATATTATCTTATATAGTCATTGTTATTCTTTTATCGCTCATACCAGACTGTCTTCTGACTCAAGGTTTTTTGTCTCCTCTTATTACATTAGGGTTACTCATTAACAATGATGACGAGCAGACTGAATAGCAGGTGATAGGTTTCGTGATGATGCAGCAATGGGTGATGAGCTAGAGGCTAGTGTATTACTATTCTTCTATTATATAGCTATTTGGATGATTTTCGTTGCTTTTAAATTTATAAACTCTGATGAGGGATGTAGTGAGGCATGGTGTATACAGATATTCAGATTTAGAGATGTATTGTACATGGTATTCTAAGATCTTACGAAGATGGGATACCTTGCCTTGTTATGATTCACTAGTATACCCTATTGTATATTTTGTTATTATATGACATCCATGATTTGTGAGTTATACAACAACTTTTGTTTTGGTTTTATTTTCGAGATGATTGTCCCATATTGGCCTGACAAGTCATGCAATGCACATCTCCTATTGTTTAGTGCAAAAGTTATGGGACGTTCGTCGCACATGATATCAGAGCTTTGGTTAATCGATTTTACCCAAGTTAGAGAGTGTAAAGGCAAATGAGAAACATACTTATAATTTATTATATAATATCGATTATATGATATATATATATATATAGTAGAGTAGATTAGTAATCGCTTGAGCACCATTACGGCCTTTCTTTGATAATAACTGATCATTCATGTTTCAGATAAAGAACGAGTTGTTGAAACATAAGGTACGCTGCTAGGGATGAGCCTGCTACTGGAGTGGTAGATGAGGGTAGTCAATCAAGAGCTGCTACATCGATTTTCAGCTATGTTCGAGGCCATAATAGCGTCAATCATGAGAAGAATACCACTTCAGAGGCGACAGTAGATGGTGATGCTCATGTGCAAGCACCTAGGGCTGTTGATTTTTCCAATCTGTGCAAGGATTATACTTCTCTAGGTGGCTAGCCGTTTGTTAGGATGAAATCTTTGATTGAAGTTCAGAATTGGTTGGATATTTGTGTTCGCATCTTCGAAGACTTAGGGATCGAGGATGCAATTAAGAGGTTGCCTGCATCAAAATAGCCAAGCACCTAGGGCTGTTGATTTTTCCAATCTATGCAATTAAGAGGACGCCTGCATCAAAATAGCCAAGCAACTAGGGCTGTTGATTTTTCCAATCTATGCAAGGATTATACTTCTCTAGGTGGCAAGCCGTTTGTTAGGATGAAATCTTTGATTGAAGTTCAGGATTGGTTGTATATTTGTGTTCACATCTTCGAAGACTTAGGGATCGAGGATGCAATTAAGTGGATGCCCGCATCAAAATAGCTTTACGGTCAAACAATGGATTGGTGGAACTCCGTTACTCTTGAAACTCCAGAGGACCATATTACTTGGGATCTGTTTAGGACTAAGTTTAAGGAAAAGTTCATTCTTCGGTTCAGAAGTCGATTCTCTTCAATAAATTAGTTGAGCGGAAGCAAGGTGGGAACCTATGGCTGAATATGAAGCAGAGTTTGAGGCTTTATATAAGTACCTCGTTCTTATCTCGAGACTTTGCATCAAAAGAATGATAAGTTTGTAATGGGTTGATGTGCATCTTAGGGAGAAACTTGTGGATTATATCGAGGATCCATATAAGATGTTGGTTGAGAAAGCTTTGAGGCAAGAGAGTTTGTTCCCGAAATATGAAGCTATTATTGAGAGTAAGGAAGATTTGAAGCCATAGTAAGGTGGCATAAATAAGAAAAATTGAAATGGGAAGAGAAATCAACAACAACAAGGGAAGAATGGTCGAAAAAACTAAAAGTGAGGTTACTTGCTTTCACTATCATGGGAAGGGCTGCTATTTTAAGGATTGCAAGGCTCCTACTATGGAAAGGAAGTGTTTCAAGTATGATAAGACTAGGCACTTGAAGAAGAACTACTCAGAGTCGTCGTGGGATAAGAAGGTGGCGAAGGCATATGTATTGGATATTATGCCATCTTCCTCGATGGATCCTACTATAGTAGAGAAGGGGAAGAGTATTATTGTGCAAGGTATGCTTTCCGTTAAATGTGTTTCATTTCGAGTTTTGTTTGATACAGGAGAATTGCATTCTTTTATCTATAATGATCTTGTTTCCAAGTTAGGTTTAGAATTAAAGATTGTTTATAGAGCATTAGTTATAACTAATTTGGTAAAAGGTTCCTCTAGTCTTTGTATGCTTTGTCGTGGTCTGGTCTTACTAAGTCATGGTTGCATTTTTGTTTGTTATTGCTTTGTTTTGAACTTCTCTTGGTTTGGGATTATTCTGGGTATGGACTGGCTCAAGAAATACGCGGCTATAGTGTAATGTGAGAAGCTCGAGGTGACAAACGAGAATGTGGAAGGGCAAACGGTTTTGGTACATTGTCTACCAGAGGACGGGGTCCTAGTCAGCATTTATATTTGCTTGCGATTCCATGGGATGGGTTGTTATCTACGTCAATCATTAGAGAGTTTTTTTATGTCTTTGAAGTGGTCAAAGGACTGCCGCTGCAAAGGGAAATTAAATTATGAATTGATCTAGTGGATAGAGCCAGACCTATTGTTATGCCTCTTAGGTGGATGAAGTCTAGGGAATAATAAGAGTTAGAGGTGCAAGTAAATGATCTTTTGAGTAAGGGATTCATTCGGAGAAGCATACCAGAGTGGGATGAACCAGTTGTCTTTGCAACCAAAACCGATGGATCATTGAGATTGTGTGTGGATTATCGTGAGCTGAATAAAGTGACCCAAGAAGAACAATTATCCATTGCTGAGAATTGATGACTTATTCGATCAGCTTCACGAAGCCAAGATGTTTTCCCAAATGGATTTGGTGATGGGATTTCAGCAACTGAGAGTGGCTAGAGATAGTGTGCCGAAGACTGCTTTTAGGACACCATCCGGTTTTTATGAGTGGATGATGATGCCATTTGGTCTAACGCGCCAGTGTATTTTGTGGGTCTTATGAATTGAGTTTTCAAATATTAGTTGTATAAGTTTGTGTTTATGTTCATGGATGATATATTGATTTATTCTAGGACTATGGAAAAACACAAGACATACTTGAGAATTGTCTTGGAAATCTTGCAAAAACATCAACCGAGAGCTGAGTTTTCAAAATGTCCCTTCATGAACGAAGAAGTGAGATACTTAGGTCAGTCGTATCGAGACAAGGAATAATAATAGATCCTGCTAATGTTTCAATAATCCAAGATTAGGTTCGACCTAAGAATTCTATGGATGTTAGAAGTTTCCTTGGTTTAATTGGACATTATCAGTCTTTTTTCAACGACATTTCGAAAATAGATGCATTAATCGTATTGATGAAGAAGAATCAAGTCTTTACATGGGATGCGAGATGTGAGCATGCTTTTGTGTTCTAGAACGAGATATTAACAATTTCTCCTGTGTTGGTTATTCTGAATGGAAACAAAGAGATGGTTGTGTATACCGACACATGTGGCAATAGATTAGGAGCAGTGCTAATGCATAAAGATAAGGTTGTAGCTTATGCGAGTCGACCACTAAAGCCGCACGAAAGGAATTACCTGACTCACGACTTGGATTTAGCACCGATAGTGTTTGTTCTGAAGATGGGAAGACATTATCTGTTGGGAGTTAGATTTGAGTTATTCACGGATCATAATCCACTGAAGTGTCTTTTCTACTAAAAGGATTTGATTCTTCGGTAGCAACAACGGTTAGAGTTTCTAGCATCTTACGATTTTGGTATAGCGTACACTCCTCGAAAAGCTAACGCAGTGGCCGATGCATTGAGTAGAAGCCATGTGAGTTTTGGAGCTATGTTTATTGAATCGAAGCACCTAAATTATTTGGATGAGTTTGATTTCAGGCCTCATTGTGAGTTAGAGCCTGAGATGTTGGCGAGCTTATCGATTAGACCACTCTCATCGAAAAGATTGGTGAAAGCCATAAGCAAGATAATAAGCTGATTGAAATCATCTAGAGATTAGAGATGAGGTACTAGTCCGAGGAAATAAATAGTTACAAAATTGATTAAGATGGTTGGCTTCGTAAGATGGAAGACTGGTTGTCGTGATATAGATGGATTAAGAGATAAGGTTCTGATAGATTGTAATCACCTTAGTTTGAATATTCATTTTGGTGTTAACAAGATGTATAGGGATACGAAGAGAGTTTACTATTATGAGGGTATAAAAGGGGATGTCGGGAAATTTATCTTGAAATGTATGAATTGTCAGTGGGTCAAAGCTCAGTAGAAGAAGCCAGGTGGTTTATTGTTGTCATTATAGGTTCCTACATGGAAGTTGGAGCAGGTTTCGATGGATTTCATTAATGGATTGTCGAGGACTACAGCAGGATACGATAGTATATGGGTTATTGTGAATCGCTTGACCAAAAGTACAAGGTTTACTGTTGTTAAATCTACCAGGACGACATCCAAGTTAGTTGAATTGTACATTAAATGGATTGTTTGATTCCATGTAATACCTAAGAATATAGTAAGTGATCGAGATCCTTTGTTTATTGTGGATTTTAGAAGAGTTTATAAGAGACGTTGGGAACCGAGCTACATATGAGTATGGCTTATCATCCTCAAACTGATGGTCATACTGAGAGAGTCAATTGATTATTGGAAGATCTTCTTAGAGCATGTGCATTGGATTTTGGAGGATCACGGGTAGATCATCTTCATCTGGTTGAGTTTTCTTTCAACATCACCTATCAATCAAGCATTAGGATGGAACCATAGGCGTTATACGACAGACCATGAAATTCACCATCTTGTTAGATAGAGATTAGAGAAAAGTTGTCACTTAGGCTAGAAATTGTAAGAGAAACGATGAATATTATTGAGAGATCATTTGGCTATGAATGAAGGCGGCCCAAGATCGTCAAAAGAGTTATATTGATAAGAGAAGAAAAGATTTGGAATTCTTGGTAGAAGATTTGACATGTGTGAAGATTTCGCCTAGAAGGAATGTCGTTTGATTTGGAAGGAAAGACAAATTAGTTCTGAGATTCGTTGTGTCATTTTCAATTATAGAGAATATTGGAAAGCTCACTTGTAAAGTGGATCTACCTGTGAAGATGGCTGGTGTGCACAATGTTTTTCATGTGTCATATCTACAGAAGTTTGTGCATGACTTGAATATGGTAGTATCTCCAGACCAAATGGAAGACTTAAAGATAGAGAGGGAAATTTCTAGACCCTATAAGCCACTTCGCATTGTTGGGGGTGACACGAAACAACTTAGGAGGAAGATCATTAAGCTAGTAAAGGTACAATGAACCAAAGATGGTGATGATTGTACGTGGGAAACGGAAGAGAGAACGAGGATGAACCATCCAGAAATCTTTGAATGGTATGTCTCATATATTGTATCTTACGTGTGTCATTGTGTCTTGTACATTTATAGTTTCAGATGCTATGGTAGGATTTTAGTTGCATGGATTGTTGGATGCTAGAATGAATGATAGATTGACAACCCGTGGATGATAGACATGCAGAATATTATGTTTGCTCGTGTTTGCTTGGGATATTGGGGGAGAAATTCCTAAAAGGTGGAGAACGTAATGACCTATATTACACGTATCGTAGGATCGTAAAATAATTATATTTAATTCCATAGTGATTGTACCATTCTTATATTTTAATATGTTGTTCATGGGGATGCGATACATGTCCATGATTTTTACCGAATTGTTTTGTGTCCATTTGCCAGTATGACTTACTGCTTTGACCATAACTTTTGCTATGCACCGAATTAGATGCTATAATTAGTCTCATTGGAACACGATGGTGGTTGGTCATTCCTAAAATGGTCATATTAAGGATTTGGCCCAACGATTTACGAGATATCGATGTTTAAAGTTTTTTTAGAGAATTATGATTCTTCTACTCATTCTAAAACATTAGGTTGAACATTTTTGAATCTCCAATTCAACCCAATCTCTAGACCCTAATTTCTTTTTCCAAATCATTCTATATCGCATATAAAGGCATGATCTACTTCAAGAAGGATTAAATTTCCTCATTTTTCATCATATTCAAGGTATTAATTCGTTGTTAAGATTTTCTCTCATCATTTTTGCATTGGATCTAAGTTTTGGTGAGTGTAGAGATCTCACACGAGATTACTACGAATTATATACGCTAATTAGGATCATTTCACATCCTATATGTTAATTTCACCTAAAACCACATTATATATGTTTATTTCAGACCTAGACACCCTAGGATAACCTAATTTAATCATATAGCTTGTAAATTATTAGATCCATCCTGTCACATATCTGTCTAGATCCGGATTGTGTTAGATCTGTGGTTTTTGTGATATAATTCATGTTTTTTTATGTTAATAGGATTGTTCATGTTCGAAATTGTTCATGTCTACTAAGAAGTATGACGTTGGTTTTCGTGAATCGATAATATTTGTGGGGTGGAAGTTATCGTTAAAGTAGTGTTGATTCTTTAATTATGAACTAAGGCGGAGTTGTCGAAAGTGAAAGGTAACTAAGTGGAATGAAGCTGCGGGATAATAGATTGACTCGAGTGAGACTCGAGCTAAAAGATGGAGTTGTGGATTGCTCATATAATCCGAAGTGCCATGGAGTCGTTGATAGTTCAAAGGATTTTAGCAAACACAAAACAAGGGTAGCGTGGGGTCTTTTATTAGGATCTGAGAGATCGAGTATCTTGGATCGCCGGGGAAGTGATCTAGTTGTCTTGGGAAGAAAATTTTATTAGGGATGTACGGTAGTACGACTAGAACTGGGGTTTTCCATTAGCCTTCAATGGGTGACAACAACCAGTCATTCAATATCACCATATTCGAGACTTTAGTCAGTGATAGTAAGGTTATTGCTTATTATGAATGCTATGGCTGCTTGTGTGTTCTCTTCTACTTCTCTAGGTAGGCGATAATCGTAGGATACTAAAGAGAAGCAGGGATTCAGAATCCTATTTTGACTCGTATCAATTTATGTGTGCTAGTGTAGCATACTTAATGTGATTATTATGTGCTAACTTTTTGGTTGCAATGACAGATCTGGTGATACTTTAACTGTCTATTATCATATTTTCCTATAGAGCTGTTGTTAATCTTTTATCGCACATACCAGATTGTTGTCTAACTCAAAGTTTTTTGTTTCCTCTTATTAACTTGGGGTACTCATCGAGGATGCTAATGGGTAGACTGAGTAGCAGGTAATTGGTTTGGTGACGATGCAACATTGTGGTGACGAGCCAGAGTTTGGTGTATTATATTCCTTTATTATATAGCTATTTGGATGATTTCTTTTGTTTTGACATTTTACTCTGATGAGGGATGTAGTGAGGCATGATGTATACAAATCTTAAGATTTAGGGATGTTAAACTAAGTAGCAGGGGGTATGGATTTGGTCCCATATCTTTCATGAGATCCGTGAGTATGAGCTAGTGGATCTATCTTATGTATCCTATGTTGCTTATGTATTTTCTGTGCTCCTCCTAAATTGTGAGGAAATATTCTTTATATGATACCATTTTCCATTTATCAAGTGTTGACTGACATGTTTAAGCTAGACCAACCCGTGTATTTTATACTCGGGTCAGGACAAGTAGTTTCAGGTCCACACCATTGTAGATATCTGATTATGTATTTTCTATCTGTCACTCTTTTGGGATCCTTAGACATGGTGGGCTAATTGTTTTAGTTGTTCTAATAATGTGTAAATATTCTTTGTGGGACATTATATATAGTGAACCACTTATGTATATCACTTTGTATTTACTTGATGTATATGTATGTATGTGAATGTTTTTGTTATTCTATAATCTATGTTGGATATTGATGTTCTACTTTATTCTGAAATGATCTTTTATCCATCGCAGCATAGTATTGAATAAGTATTAAGTACGTCGAACCATTTGAGGTAAGAAAAAATCCGAGCAATATTTCAACGTACTTGATATTTGCCAATACAAGATCTACAGATGATCACTCCTAACTAGCTATATTCTTTGCACTAATAGGCAAGATTACCTAGTAGTGCTCTTTATTAATGTAGATCTCGAGATGGGGGAATTACACCAAGCAAATATCTATTTGGAAAATATTTCTCATTCAACTTTTATAACCTCATTTCTATGTACTTCTATTAAAAAAATACATTTTTGTCCAGAAATGCTTCACGTTGCTGGTTTTAACTTCTTATAATTTCCATGTAGCAAAATCTAGTTCACTTCATTGATGGCTTATTTTTGAAGAAATTATTTCTGTAATACCATAGAACCAATACTGTACAAAGGTGTATTAGATGTTTGTTTAGTTTATAACAGAAATTGCAAAAGAAAAAATGAGCTATTTAAGTTTATCAATAGAAGGGTTAAACATTCCCATATTCTTTTAGGCTCCCCCTTTTTCCAAGCTTGCTCCCTCAAATGTTTTGTTATTATTGCTAGCCAAGAAACAATTTTCATTTACTTTAATTTATAAACGTACGACAACATCACAACAGGAAATGCTAAGTTTGCATTGAAGAACAAGTATGTCAAAACCAAAAACATAATAAACAACCATGCAACACCAATCATATTGCCTTTTTTGCATTATAAAGCTAATCAAATGTTTATTTCAATATCCTTTTCTTTTATCATTTTTAAATTACTGAAATATTTCGATTTGATTGCTTCTATTCCAAAGCTCGTGTTGAATTCCTCTAAATAAGTGTTGTATTAATTGTAATGCCTTCGTCCATAGATCCATTAATTGTTGCAATATTAGTTTCTTTCAAAATTACTTTTAAGCCACCAAAGTAAATCTAGTTTTCTCCAACTGAAAATAAATATATTATTATATCACTATGAGCTAATTCTTTTGAAATGCCATCAATTGTTAACGCTCCTTATATGAATGGAATGGTGATGTTAACGAATAGAGTTCTCCTTAAAAATTAATTGTGTTCTTCTAGATTTTTTTCTTCTTTTATTACATTGTCTGCTAGTGCATGGAATGACTTAAAGTACTTATAAAACATTTTGAATTTCTTTTAATACTTCTTTAATTTGTTTCTTTGTAGGTGTTTGTTGAAGCACAAAATTGTCGTCACACCCAAAGATTTTTGATTACACGAGAATAATGTTTCGCTTATGGAAAAGTAAGTGTAGTAAGCAAAAAATATAAAGATTTATAGTGGTTCGGTTCATAATGAACCTAAGTCAACTTTGAAGCATCTGCAGATTTTTATTCACTATTGAAGTTTACAAGTGTTAAACATCATCATGACATTTGTCTATAAATTTGGCTAAGTTTTTTGGAGTTAAATTTTGCATATGTGAAGTCTTGGAAGAAAATAATTCTTCTTCTTCCTCAAGCTTAGGCTACGATTAATGTTTTCCAAAGGTCCTTTAAGAGCTGTTAAATCATACAAATGCCAACACTTTTGAAGTATGAAGCAGGGGGTATTTATAGGTAGTGAATTATATTGGAGTAGGTGAGATTTGGGGACCACAACATTAGACTTTGCATCCCGAAAAGGCTGCCTCCAGAAATTCACATCCTTCTGCAATTTAGTAGGGGATTTCGTATACCGTGCAGATACGATGGTGTCACATCCCTTGTAGATACGAAATCTTGTATCCCCATGGGGATACGAGGCACGTATCCCTAGGGTATGAAATTTCGTATTCCAAGGGATACAAAATTCGTATCCAGGAGATATGAAATGAGAGTGGGGTATACACAGTTTGGGGATGCAAAATTAGGAGCGAAGCAAATGTTTTGGGGATGCGAAGTGGTGTGTGGTGCATGGCATTTAGGAGGCGAAAATTGGGATTTGAAATGAGTGGATGCAATGCGAAATATTGAGGGGAGGCGAAGTCTGTGTATGGGATGCAAATTTATGTTTTGAAAGGGTTGCGAGGCCTATGCTCGCACTACTCCTTCCGGGCTTGGATCCTAAGTTTTTTAGCAACATTTCGGGCTTGGTTGCCATGTCGAATGAGGCTAGTATTCTTTTGGGAACTGGACCAAAAGGTTGGTTAACACTTGTCCCCTAGAGTACGTCTTTTCTTGATATGATGCGCTTTGAGTTGAGATAATAATCTCTGAAAGCTGAAAAGATCTCCAAGTTGTGTCGAACACTTGGTCTTGACCATTTCATTGAGCGTGTCGAGAATTTCGATCCTTTGGTAGCTTCTTTAAACATCCAATTCCTGTCGACTCATGAAATAAAACGTTAATAGCCGACTCCCACTTACGTTGGAACGTAAACGAGTCGTTGTCAATGTAATATTGCGTACACACTCACACATTGTCACGTGATTTTACGCGATGCTATTGGAGTTTGAAATAGAACATAAATAGTTAATATATCATTGATTTACGATTACACGAGTTGATTTTTGAAAATGATGTCGAATCGTGAACTCGATCGCTTGGTGTAGTTCTTTATTCATTTGAACTTACGAACGTACGATTGATTAACAAATCAAGTTGGTATCGACTATTATAATTTCGAAAATGCATATGCGCACTAGTAGCCGGAGTCGTGAGTCAAGAATTTCTCGATGTCAGAAATTCAATTCTCATTCCCTTTTTCTCTTTCTTTCTTTCCTTAGAAGGAGATGGGAAATTTCGCATCCTAGGGGAGATGCGAATTTTTACATCGTGGTGGGATTCAAATTTTTACATCTCTGGCGAGATATGAATTTTTGCATCCCAGGGGGATACGACATTTCCAATGCGCCAAGCCCATCCCTGCTATATAAATACCAAGATACGTTTTTCTCTCTCCTTTACCTCGCTTATTTTCTCACATCCCAAGGACTTGCATATTTTTTCCAAAACAACTGAACTCGAACTTGAATCAAAATTTTAAGTGGGTGAGAACCTCGCAGTCCGATTTAAACATTATGATTACTCGAACTGAATTCGATTCTTTGAATCACTCTTTCAGGATTCGAAGTCGTGATTGTAGAAGAAGAGATTGGATTTGAATTCCCCGAGGTGCGATTTCATGCTCTCGAAGGGGTTCTAGAGGGATGGAGCGGAGGTGAAGAAGAGGAGAGAAGGGAGAAGAAGGAGGAGATGAAGGGGAGAAGAGAAACACGAGAAGGAGGAGAAGGCGAAAGGGTGGTGGTTCATATCCCGAGGCAACGGAGGGGATATGAAATATCGATTTTGTATCCCGAGATAGTGGGTGGGATGCGAAGCACTAGCTTCACTCTTCCAAGAAGGTGGACATAGAGTTGAAATTTCGCATCCCCAGGGGGATGCGAAATTATGATTTCGCATCTGCCCCAGATGTCGGAATTAGCTAAGTCTTGGGATGCGAATTTCGCATCCTTGAGAATTAAGAATTTCAACGTAGAGGGGATTTGAAGAGAGAGAAGAAAGCAGACTCGAATTCTAGTTGGGAAGTATGGGATGCGAAGCTTTGAGAGATAGGATGCAAAATTCGGATGACAGATAGGATGATAAATCGCTATGACCTAGGGATACGAATTTTGCATCCCCGGTCCTTAGTCGATTTCGAAACTGAACTAGCCGGATGCAAATTTTGCACTACTAGTGGGGATGCGAAATGACTGGGTCTTGGGGAAGCCATTTTCACATCCTAGGGACTTAACAGATTTAGGCTCCTTTTATTGCTGGACACATCTTATCCTTCCAATGGAAATTCGAATCCGGTGAAGGGCTGTAGATCGTCTTACATTGTTTTCGCGACGTCACGTGATTGGATCAGACATAGGTGTAAGCGTATTGATTGATATGCCTTTATGCTCGTATATAAGCCGATAATTCAGACTTGTACATAGTATTAGAGCATAAACTCGAACATATGACTGAACTACTGACCTTTTGAGTTGATTTCCGACTTCAATCACGATGCAGTCACAACTCGACGCGAACTTGTCGATATTGGTCAACGACGACGAAGGGTAGAGTTATCGAGGCTAATGATCGTTGTTGCGTCCAAATTCTTTTATTATAATCGTATATGCATCTCACGGCACTGCACATTTCATGTTAGCTTTCACCAAAACAAGGGATACGGGGTTTTTAATCCGATATCTAATGCGACTATGTTATATGTATAGCTTGCATGGCAACATATCTTCTGAAAGACTTCAGGGTTTAGAAGCCGAAGCTTCAAAACATTCACCGTTCCTATCAGGGTTGTCAAGTAACACTGGTCCAGAGGGAAGTGAGCTTGAGACTTCCGAAACGGCCACCCCTTCCCAGCTCGTAATCTTGCCTAAAGCATATGACTAGGGTGTGCAGTTGGAAAAACCACAACAAATGGCCAAGCACCCATCTGAATCAGCGACGCAAGAAGGGACTGGAGTAGTAGAAGTAAATCTTGAAGAGAAAAATGTTGTAGATATCATGGGGGAAGACGTTCCTGAGGCTTCAGACATGATTGCAGATGTCGCCATATTCAACGACCCGTCGGATTCGTTGCCTTTGCATATGGATGAAGCGGCGTTAAGGCGCGTGTGCAAGAGGTTCAACATACCTTATAATGAACTTCATGTCCTTGAAGAGGGGGATAGGGCGCGTGCACCTCCAGAAGGATACATCGCTTGGAACAGGCATATGAGTGTTTCCAGGTGCATGTCCTCGTCCTGCCATTTTATCCGGGATATGCTGCGCTGCTTCCGCTTAGCGCCGACGCAGTTTCACCTGAATGTGTATGCCTTCCTTGTTTGTACCTGGGCCCTATTTAAGGAATACCTACATAAAATACCTATTGGAGAGGATATCCGGTACCTTTTCCGGATGAAGAAGAGAACCGCTAGTGCGCCTTCCCTGATCTACTTGAAGGCACAAGCCAACACCCGGTTTATCCTCGGGACATAGAGCAGACTAAGTGTCTTTAAATATGATTGGTTTTACATCCGTTGTCCCCCAAGACTCAGGAGGAATGGCTAGCTGGAAGTAAGTATTTTTGTCTTTGGTTCGTGGTTATTCGAGTCGTAAGCTCGAGACTAACATTATGCTTATGTGACATACATTCCTCTAGTACCCAAAGGCAAGGTATGCTAGGAGCGTCTTGAAGAACTGAAGGCTATCCTGGCTGAGGTTTGCTCTACTAAGAATGTTTCAAGTAAACAACTTCTTCGCCGAACAAGCTTACTTCCCACGAATGCACAATGATCCGGTCGGTTGTCGCGGGAGAAGAAGGAAAGGCAAAACCGAGGGAGGAGAATGTCCTCCGGGTTACAAAAGAATAATTCCCCCTGTCGTGTGCAAATGACGAAATGCCGCAAAGACTCACAAAGGACCCAGTAAGGGCGGCTCTGGTGATGAGGAGATACTTACTAGAGGAAAGGGTTTGTCTTCCACTCTCATCCCGTCTACGACAGCCGAGACAAGGTCAGGAGAGTCGCCCACGCCGATTTCTCAAGTTACTACGTTTGGAACTACCGCATAGCTGGAGATGGAAGGTCGGTTTAAAAACTTGGACAAGCTTCCACTTGATGTTACATTTTCTTGGCGTAGTGGAACAAGTACAGGAAGTCTAAGCTTGAACATTGAGGAGGTACCACTTCGAGCGGGCTTAAATCTGGTCCGTGGAGAGAATTCTTAGGATACACACGCTCATAGACACTGCATAGAACAACACTTGTTTGTATGCATGGATTTTTCGACTCTAATCTTGAATCTATTCTCTGTAGGTGGGATGGCGATATAAATCAAGGTCGAGGATCTAGGGACCGCCGACCAAAAGGAGCGGGCTTATGAGGAGTTTTAGAAGAGGCACATAATTGTTTACACACTTCGCTCACCCTTATGACCGCAGTAGAGAACGTCGTTATGGAGATTAGTCACAATGCTCAAAATTTCCCCCACCTATTATTCGACCGACTGGAACAGATTCGAGGCTAGATATAGTGAGCACTAGGCAGCAATCGCCAACATTCCCTCTTTGTGTTCCACCCTTGGCGCGTATGATCGCATTTGGGAGTATGGAGTTAGTGCTTATGGATCAAAGACCCGGAAAGAAAGGGGTGTCAAAGAAAGGCCCGTAGTTGCCTGACATGTCAGGGATCACGCAGTTAACTCCTGAACAAAAGAAAGCAATGTTGAGGGAGGCATTCCCCGGTTATTATTGTGAAGAGCTTAAGTGGTTGTCGAACATTCACCAGATCCCTATGGTTGTGGAAAAGAATGTCTACGATGTTTGCTTCCAATATAGGGAGATGCAAAAATACACGAGGCACCTCCAGGAGCTGATCATTAAGAAGAATGTTGAAATCTAGAACTTAATACTAGATGTGAAATCCGAGAGGGAGTGCATCCAGAGCAGGGACAATGAAATGAGTAAGACAACCCTTCATATTGTATCTATTTCTATGTATACGAGTAACATGTTCATATGATAACTCTCTATTGTCGAAACAACACAAGTGAAGTGGGAGTTCAAGAAAGTTGAGGCTAAAGCGAAACAAGCTCGAAATTCGTTCAAAGATACAGTAGCCATGATCTTTCAAAGAGTACAGCTCTCAAGCGTGACAATAAAGCTTAGTTAGAGAGGAACCTCGAGTTGGAGAAGGAAAACAAAGAGTTGTATTACCTCTGCAAGGATATTGAGGCTCTTGTTGCGGAGAACAAAAAGTTGAATGAGGAGAATGAGCAGGCACAACGACTCATGAAAAAAAATGATAAGCTCCAGAAGCTACTTAATCTGAGGAACGCCGAGCTTGCTCAAGCTATGAAAGAAAAAATGGATGCCGAGGCAACGAGCGAAAAGATGTTGACCTAAATAGCTGGCATCAAAGCCGAGCACTAAGCTGAGGTGGATATGCTCAAAGCCGACATTAAGGATGTTGAAGCTTGGGTGAAGGAATCTTTGGAGCCATATATATTTGTTTAACACCACATATTTTCTGAGAATATTAAAATAACAAATTAAAGAATAATTAACTTGAAAAAGAAGAAATAGGTGAAATGGGTTGCGCCATTGCGTTCATCTCAGAATTCTGCTTGAGATAAAGTCCGAGTTTGCGTAAATCGGACACCGTATGAATAAGATATCTTTAAATTAAATATTGAAGCAAAACATGAAAAAGAAGAATGAGAAAAAAATAATGTTTAGCATTTTTCTAAGGTTTGTAAGCAAAAGACTTAGTAGCTCATTTGGTTAAAGCATGTGACTTGCATACAGGAGGTACAGAGATCGATTCCCGCCAGCGCCATATTTTTGTTTTAGGGGAATGGCTAAAAAGTGGCTTAGTATGAACGCAGTTCAAAAAGTGGTTTAGTGTGAAAATTGTTAATTGGGAAGGTAGATAAATAAATAAATATATATATATATATATATATATAGAAAATATATATATACATACATACACACACACATATATATATGACGTGTACACGTCATGTGGTGCACGTGGCGCATTTTTTGTTGGTCAAGGATTGTCTTTTTACGTGGCCTTCTCTGATTGGCTTTGTGACAAATTCTGAGGTGTTAGGGCTTATGTGTCATGCTATGATTGGCCGAGTGACACATTGATTTAGCTGGATGGTCTTGGTTGCTTCTAGGTTGATCTGACAGCTCTTATTTAATTAAAATTCTATATAAGCAACCTAAATCTAAAACCCTAAGCCACACAAAAATATTCTTAAGACCGTCATGCTATCAACACTCAACCTAGAGTATCCGCCATCCCCATTCAACTAGAAAGCAAGATAGAAGCAAGAATCAAATTAAATCAAATCTTATTCAACTAATAGAATTCAACGTCTACAACAAAGGAGAGCTATCCAAATTCAGAATACAGATCCTTGAACACAAGACTAGTCTCCTTCTTGTAAGTCCAGTTATCATTTAGACTTAAATGATATTAGAATCGTGACTAAATAAATGGATGTAGAACATCGCCTAATGTAAATCTATGCCAATCCTTTTTGTTAAAACTGAATTGATTGAGACTATGATTCTTATCATGCTAAGTGGTGATCATGTTGTATGTAATTTGATGATAAATGTTAAACGCTTGGCAATGAATCCATATGTGGTGTAATTTGGCAATGACATATTATGTTGTGTATTTTGGCGATGACATATTATAATTTGGTGTTTTGTAATTTGGTGATGACATACCATATTGTATAATTTGGTGATGACATTTCAAGTTGTATGATTTGGTAATGACCCTTATATGTTGTATGCAATTTGGGGATTTTGCTATGTTCAACCATGTTCACATATATGATCCAAAACTACATGTTAATATGATTAGGTTCATGTTAGATTTGATCCAACTGATTTGCTAGTTCGCATCTACATGTCATCCAAGACTCGGGTTCGGGATTTGTCTCCATTATTGATATCGAATCAGTCTGTATTTAATCCATACTCGGAGAGCTGAGTACTTCGATTGGGACGAGTCCCAAAAGTTGTGCATTCCTAGAGCTTGCTGGCTTGGCCAATGAATCAACTTTCTCGTTTGGCTCTCGAGGCATGTGTGTAATGGTTTAGCGGTCGAAGTTGGTAAACGGTTTGCGGACCCAATCAAGGTAGGGAGAAAGCCATGCCCCTTTGGCTTGATATTCACCCGGCACCTGGCGTACAATGAGCTGTGAGTTAGAGTAAATATGGACAGCCTTGGTGTTGAGTACAATTGCAATTCTAAGTCCAACAATCAAGGCTTCATATTCTGCATCGTTGTTGGTGGCAGAGAAGTACAACTTCAAAGCATAACAAATCGAGTGTTCCTCAGGAGTAATGAGTATGACTCAAGCGCTACAACACTCACTCTTAGATGATTCATCCACGAATAGTCTCCATTGAATGTTGGGAGGCTCATATTCTTCTAGAGAAGGCTCTCCGGAAATAGTGAACTCTGCTATAAGTCTGCGAGGGCTTGTCCGAGGATGGCTCAACGAGGAATAAAAGTAATCTCGAATTTGCTCAGTTCTATATTCCACTTCAAAAGTCGCCCAGATGCCTCAGGTCGCTGTAGGACCTATCGTAGCGGCTGGTCAGTGTAGACTTTGATTAGATGCGACTGAAAGTATTGCCATAGCTTCCAGGAAGAGATCAACAGATAGTAAGCAAGCTTCTGAAGTTTCAGATAATTCTTTTATGCACCTGTCAACCTCTTGCTGATGTAGTAAACGGGCCATTGGACATGATATTCTTTGCGCACTAGCACCGAGCTAATTGCCAATATAGAAACTGCCAAATAGATGTACAAATCTTTATGATCAATAGATTTTGACAAGATAGGTGGTCACTTTAAGTGATTCAAGAGATCCTGAATGGAATAATGCACTCCGTTGTCCATATGAAGTTGCACTTCCCTTTTCTAAGCAAGTCAAAAAAGGAATGCATTTATCAGTAGCTTTCGATATGAATTGACTAAAGGCGGCCACTTTCCCATTTAAGCTTTGAACATCTTTGATGCTCCGAGGGGTTTGAATATCCCGGATAACCCGGGTTTTTTTTGGGTTTGCTTCGATGCTCCGTGAATTGACAATGAAACCCAGGAATTTTCTCGATGCAACGCCAAATGAGCATTTCAAGGGATTGTGTTTCATACCATATTTACGAAGGACATCGAACATTTCTGTGAGGTCATTAACATGGTCGTTCGACACCCTCGTTTTTGCGAGCATATCTTCCACATAGACCTCCATGGATCTGGTCTTTGAACATGCGGTTGGCTAGTTGCTGATAGGTGGCTCCAGTATTCTTGAGACCAAATGGCATGACAACATAGCAATAGAGCCTAATGCCGGTAATGAATGAGGTATGCTCCTGATCTAGAAGGTACATTGGAATCTGATTGTAGCCTGAGTATGAATCCATGAAGGAGAGAAGTTGGTAGCGGGCAACTGAGTCAACTAACTGGTCAATCTTTGGAAGTGGGAAGCTGTCCTTTGGGCAGGCTTTGTTCAGATCTAAGTAGTCGACCCACGTTCGCCACTTTTCATTTAATTTCTTAACTGAGAATAGTTGGAGGCCCATTCAGGGTAGAGGGCGCGCGGATAAAGTCATTTTTAAGCAGCCTATCCACCTCCTCTTTGAGTGCCGTTGATCTCTCGATTCCCAATATTTGACGCTTCTATTACACTAGATGATGTTTCGGGTTAATACCGAGCATGTGAAAATTGATTCCTGGGTTGATGCCACACATATCTAAGTGGGTCCAAGCAAATACATCGAGATTGGCCCTTAAGAAATCCAGGAGCTCTTTCTCTATTGATGGGTGGAGTCGCGATCCAAACTTCAAGACCCTAGTCGGATCAGCGAGATTGATTGGTTCCACAGGGGTATCCCTCTTGAAATCAAGCAATTCTTCCTCCCTTGGATCAAGATCGTCAGAAAGATGGCAGTAACGTCTAAGCTAGGACCCAAATTCTAGTAGCTAATATTCACTGATAGTTTTGGCATAGAGGACCGGCTCTGCACTCTTGCCTTTCTCCTTGTTAATGGCATCCTTCATTCATTGAGGTAGCAGGATCTCGATGTTGCTTGATCGACCTTGATGGTTCCGATCCCATTCTTGGTTGGAAATTTCATGAGAAGAGACCAAAGTGTCATGGAGACTCTGAACTCCGTAGGTAAAGGATGTCTAAGAAAGACACTGTAAGGAGAAATGACATCGATGACTACAAAAGTGAGGATCTAGACTCTACTTCGATCCCCATCTCCGATCTCCACCGTCAGGTTCACCATTTCCACCAGCAAGTTGGAGGAGCTACTGAAGCCATGAATAGTGGCGTGGTAGGGCTTCAAGTCTTTGGGCTTAAGTTTCAGTTGGTCGTAGGACGACTTAAATATTATGTTGACGGAGCTTCCATAATCAATAAGGATTCTTCAGACATGGGTTGGGCCTATGTGTGCAAAAATAATAAGAGGGTATATGGTTAGAATTTAAATTTTAGTAGACTCTCTCGCGGAAAACAATATCATCCCGGGTTGTCTTTTGAAGCCTAGCGGGGACAGATTCGACCAAGGTGGAGCATGCTTAATTGAATTAGTGTATTCCTCTATATGCCAGAAGCTCTCATTTGTAGGGTAAGGCCCACCGCGGATAGTATTGATCATGATAACACATGGTCTCTGATTGGACGACCCTAGGGACGCATTAGCCAGAGGAAGTGCAGGCGTTGAAGGCCCGCGGTGGCTTCTTGGGGAGTAAAGGCTTGAACGTACTGCTCCAAACATTTCTGTCGAATGAGCTTCCCTATAGTATCCTTGAGGTAGTGGCAGTCGTTCGTGTTATGGCTGAACATGTCATGGAACCTGCAGTATTTGCCAGAGTTCTTCTCGTGGTCAGTAAATTCTCTCATATTCGGTTTCTTGTACTAGATAGTATTATAGGTCTCGAGATAAATTATCTACACCACTCGGTTGATAGGAGTGTAGACTCTGTATGTTCGGTAGCGGTCGCATTTCTTCGAATTGCAGGGTGATTAGTTGTTGCAGTTGCCGGGTTTTCCCATGTTCGACTTGGGCTTGAATGGGATCACCTTCTTACCTTTCTTGGAAGATTCTCCGACATGTTTCCCCTTATCACTATCAGTAACAATGCTCGGGTATGGGTTGTTGGGATGACCGCCTTGAGCTGCCATGCTCTTTTGTGCTTCCTCTTAGCATAGAATCTGATTGGCCTTCTCCTAGAAAGCTTCCAAGGTCTTGGGTTGCTTTCTGTTGATCTATGCTCTGAATTCGGAGTTGGGCAGGATTCCCTTAGCAAGCTGGACCAGAAATGTGCATGGCTCTGGATCGTTCACCTCAACGAGGGTGGTGCTAAAACGTTCGAGGTGGCTTTTGAGAGATTCCCCATGACCTGGTAGAGGTTTAAAAAAGTATCCTTCGGTGTTGTAACGTGCATTATGAACTGTTTCACTATTTCAAAAGCGAGATGGTCGAAGGTAGGGATGTGTTAAGCTGGAAGTCATGTAAACCAAAGTACAGCTGTATCTTCTGAGAAAAATAGGAAGTACTTGCATTTGATGGCAATAGTAGCTCGATTCGAGTCCATTTTCCATTCATAACGGTTTAGAAAGTCACAGGAATCGGTCTTCCCCAAGTAAGCCATAAGATGGGCGCATACTGAAACGTCAAAGCCATTCTGCCTCATGGACCGCCCGAGTAAAGAGGTTACACCTCATATTGGTTTCCCAAATGTCGGTGGTGTTTCCCTGTGTCTCTCTCACGATCCTTCGGTCATGTCGGTGAGATACGTAGGCTGAACCTCCACTGGATTCTAGCAGTCGTGGTTTAACGTAGGAGTTCATGGCCGTGGACGTCTTCTGGGATGAATGTCAGCATCATCTTTGTCCATATCATCAACCTCTATTGCTTGATTCTGGTGAGGTTGATTTAGCTGGAATTGAGCTTGTTGAGCTTAATCATGTTGAACATGGGCCTGTTGGGTTGCTAGATGTGTAGGCGCCAAGTTCACAGCGGCGACGGTTGGGTTCTGTCGTGGAAGGAGTCGGCTTACTAGGACTTGCTTCAATGTTAATAACCAATCCAAAACGGTTGTCTTGGCGCGTTCCCTCATTGAAGGTCACAGTTCCATTACCGTTTCCGTTGTCGTTACCATTGTCGTTAGTATTGCCAATGGCGTTGGGGTTAGCATTAGCGTTAGTCCTCCTCCTTTGTCTTCGGTTCCCATGGTGAGTGTCGGAAGAACTTTCCAAGGCATTCGGTAAAGGACGAGTGTTTTTCTAGTTAAGTTGGAGGTGAGTGACGTTGCGTTGACTTTCTTGTAGTCACTGCATCATCTCGATGTTTGTCCTCAGCTGCTCGTTAAGTTCTCGAGTCCAGTCTTCTAATTTGTTATTGAGCTCAAAGAGCTAAGCTTGAATTGCCGGAGCATCAGGACCGTAGGAGGTAGCAACATTCTTGTCAGTCTGAAGTACCGAAGGTTGGGGCTAAGGAGAAGTAGTAGTGTCAGCCGTTGTGGAAGTTCCGATCAATTGGTTCTTTCCTTTCTTAGCCATTGTAAACAAAACTCAAAGGAAGTCAGGAAAACCCAAGTAGAACTTGAGATGGAAGTCGGACAGAAAGAAGCGAGTAAAATTCTCAGTCAAAGCGCAAGGATTCTTGATTGCACGAGAATAATGTTTCATGTATGGAAAAGTAAGCACTGTAAGTAAGGAACCAAAAGTTTTATATAGGTTCAGTTTGTAATGAACCTATTTTTTGAAGCATATGTAGATTTTTATTTACAAGCATTGAACATCATCATTATATTTGTCTACAAAATTTAGCTAAGTTTTCGGGAGTCATATTTTGCATATGAGAAGTCTTGGGAGAAAATAATTTTTCCTCTTCTTCCCCAAGGCTTAGGATGCCATTAATGGTGTTCAAAAGTCCTTCTAGAGCTGTCAAATCATGCGAATGCCAAACCTTTTGAAGTATGAGGTAGGAAGTATTTATAGGTAGTGGATTAGGTGGGAGTATATGAGATTTGGGGACCACCAAAGGAGATTTCACATCCCAAAGAGGTGGCCTACAGAAATTTGCATTCCTCTGTATTTTAGCGGAGGATTTCATATTCCCCTTGGGTGATAAAGATTTTGCATCTCAAGGGATGCGAAATTCATATCCCATAGAAATACGATGGTTTCATATCCCTTGAGGATACGAAATCTCTTATTCCCATGGGGATACGAGGCACATATCCCTAGGACACGAAATTTTATATCCCGAGGGATACAAAATGGTAGTGAGATATACATGGTTCGGGAATGCGGAATTAGGAGGAAAGCGAATGTTTTGGGGATGCAAAGTGGTGTGTGTTGCATGGCACATGAATTCAAGATGCGAAAAGTAGGATTCGAAATGAGCGGATGCGATGCAAAATATTAATGGGAGGTGAAGTCTGTGCATGGGACACGAATTTATGTTTTGAAAGGGTTGTGAGGCCTATGCTCATACGACTCCTCCTGGATTGGATTTTATGTGTTTTGTTGACTCTTCGGGCTTTGGTGCCACATAATGGGCCGAGTCGAAGGGGCCTGACATGCTTTTCGAAACCGGACCAAAAGTTCGTTTAACAGTGTTATTTTACTACCACTTCTTTTTTCTTATTGTTTTTCTTTAAGGGATAAAAGATGAACACCATCTTCTAATGGTAATATTCTAAAATTTTTGAAGTTGGAGTTGTTATAACTTTAGATTTATCTCTTCTTGAGGAATTCGGATAAGGATTTATTGTTTCGAAGTGATTCAGATTTTTGAAAATTTCAGGTAAATTTGTTGATTTTCTGATTGTAAATGATAATGCTCTTTTATATGCTAAGACTTTGTGTCTTTGTTGTGTATCTATAAGATTTTAATTATCGAAGCGTATGTGTGTGTATATTTATGTGTGTGTCTGTGTATGTATGTGTGTCTGTGTGTATATACATACACATATAAATATACACACATACATACATACATATATAGAAATCATAAGCATGATAACCATATATCATTTAAATATTTGCTAGGCAAATAACTATGTGTCCAATATTTGACATCTTTGTTATATCATGTAATTTTTTGACACATTTCGACTAATTACATATATAAGTACATAATTTCTACTTTGTAATATGTACTATTTATTAAAATAAATTTATTGATGTAAATATTTGATAACTTGCTTCATTATTTAGTTATTGTCTACTATTAGAATATATCATCAATCAAAACTACATATATGAGTTGTTCCATAATTTTAGTATTTGTAATAAAATTACTTTAACGTTTCAAGCAATTAATGATAATAGGAAGTCATGTCAAGTATTTACTAACAAAATATTTGTCATACGTTGTTTTTTATTTCATTGCACACTTTTTGAAGAATCTGCAATTTAAACACGTCACGAACCAAAATAATGCATGTTAAATATTTGATATATACGTATTATATGTTAGGAAATTGCGCCTTTTGCAGAAGAGGCCAAGATCTTATTCACCAAATAACTTAAAGATGATTTCTATGGAAAACTAACACAGATATGAAATTACACGCTCAAACACAAGATATTCCACCAAACCACCCTTTTTATTGATTCACAAAAACAAATTTTATTTACATGAAATGGATCAAAAACCAAAAGTAAAAAATTACAATTAAATCAATAACCTTAGTGGGAAAGGGAAAGAATATCTAAATGACTACAACTTCTGTTAGAGAAGGAGAACAATGAAGAATAACGGCAAACCCTTGGATAAACTATTTCGGTCTCAATCCCATGATATAATCCAAACCCAGATGCCGCTTTTATAGGAGAATAGAAGGCTTGGGCAAAATATCCAATTTACCCCTTTGAATATATTTTAGAAATATATTCCTAAAATAATTGGTCAAAATCAGGAAACCTGCATCTTCCTAAAATAACCGGTCAAAAACAGGAAACCTGCTGCTTTCTCCGAACTCCAGTTCGCACACCGTCTTCTCCACTGCAAAGCACTCATCAAAACACATCGCCTTCAAAATACATGTGATTAAATATCAGAAATCACAAGGCTTCACCTTGATATGAAATCACACATATAGCAAACTTTCAACAATCAACAAACAAGTCACCTAGCTCTTTCAGTGACACCTTCTCTCAATTAGACCATTATAAACACAACCCATCGCTTGCAAAAGATGCTTCTTTCCCCTGAGATGCACCATGCAACACTAACGGTCTAAAACTGTTTGTAATAGCTCAAGGATCTCCATCTTATGGATTTTCCAAATTGACACCTGTCTTCCACTCGATCAAAGCTCCTTCCCTGATCTCTACCAATCATTCGAGCACCATCAATGTGATAACCCAAGTCTAAAACATCAGCAATGACCTAATTAACCTCTTCACCTTGCTGTGGACTAAGTTTTTCAACCGTCACTCGCCTTCCATAGCCGACCACAGAACCAACCAATCTATAAAGGTTTCCTTCCTACAACATTCCTCTCATCATAACACGACCGCCCTTCTTCACTCTCAAAACTCCACCTCGAGTGTCATAAGTGCAACCACGGTGATCCAACCGACCGAGAGAAATAAGATTATGTGAACTAACGGGTACATACCTAACTCCAGAGACTTCCGTTATCACACCGTCATGCATATGAAACTAGATAGATCCAATACCATAAGCTGGTAGCTCTACTCCATTGGTCGTTCTAATCATGTCGACATTCTTCTCTTAAGAAGTAAAAAACTTCACATCCATACAAATGTGAAAACTGACTCCCAAATCCATCTTCCACGGAGTAGCTTCACTAAACAAGATATCACAAGAAGCACACTGGTGGAACCTACAGTAAAACCTACCTGTTCCTTATCACTACTATAACCATCCGCAACCTTCTTCTTGTCACTCTGATAAACATAACAATTTTTGCGTATTTGACCTTCCTTACCACAATGATGACAAGTGATAGCACCTTTACCATCAACCCTCATCTTCTTCCATCTTGTATCTTTCCTCAAGTCCTGTAACACCCCACCTCCGCCAGGCCCACACTCACGAGTGCTGGCACTAGCTTTGGAGGGGTGTTGTCTAGGTAAACATGCACAGAGATATCACAAGATAGAACATAGATAAATAAATAAGTAAAGCAGCGGTAGAAACTTAAAAACCATACTTAACCATTTCAAAACCAAATAGTCAACTTACATTAAAGTACTTAGTCATTATTTTCCAACTACCACAAGTCTAGAAAACATAAACTGAAAATAACATAAAGTAAACTATCCCCAAGATAGATGTGATGAAGCCATAGCAAGCTCAAGTCCAAACCGTACATGAGCTGTCAAGAAAGCAAGCCAAATGTCCAAGCTAAGCACTAGTGTTCCCTCCCTGAGAACCTGGGGGGGCGGGGGGGGGGGGAAACGGAAGAAAAGAGGCGAAAGAAAAAGGGTCAGTCATGAGACTGGTAAGTCCTACCTACTATTAGTATAAAAACTAATAAAGTTAACTAAACATGAGAAACTGAGATGAAACATAAAGATGGTAACTAACTGGCATGATAAATAGATAACAAGGTAGATCAAGTGTGGCATCGCATATACAAGGTTTTGTTTTGCACCAATAGTACTAGTAATCCAGCCCATGTCAAGTATAAACAAGAAATGATCCATTGGCCCAATATCATGAGATGACCCAAGGCGGGGTCCAACTACACGGTCTAGTCGATCGGCTCCCTATAAGCCTAACTAGTCGAGTGTCGGTGTCATACGGCCCCAATCACGGAATGTAGTCAAACTGTGCTAGGTCCACCCTAGGGTGTATCAAGTCCTAGGGTGCCAACCACTGACACGAATCAAGCACGCACAGTCTAAACCTACTGGTGCCCGTGCCTGCTTTTTCAACTCCGGACTATGTGCACGACCATAGTCCGCCTGAACCTACACCGACGCACCAACTCAGCCGTCGTTCTGGTCGCTTACAATCAGCCCAGTAATCGTGCCCCACCCTAGCCTAGTCCCTAGGGTATCGTGATATATCCAAGAGGGTTACTGCTGAAAAGGACCACGTAACTAGGGTTTCTAACGGGTTAAGTGTGGTTAACCCTATCCAATCATGTATCAAGTTGGTTAAGTGTATCCAAGTGGTTCATGACTTAACCCTAACATGTGGCATTAATTAATTTAATGCACCCAACCTCTCACATTAGACTTTGTTGTGGTTACTGGATATGCCGGGCGGGTCCGGGCAGATTTACACCACAACCTAGTCTAACCTCGGGTTTCAAGCGCGATATGACCAACTTCTCACATTGGATCCTATTGTTTGTAGCCACTGGATTTGCCGGGCGGTTCCGGGCAGATTTACGCTACAAACTCAACCCAACCTCGAGTTGGCCACTTTATGGTTTTCTACATGTCATGACCATTTTCAAGTTTTCAAGCATAATAAAGTTTCATTTCACATTTCAAGTCATGTTTTTCATGTCATTTCAAGTTTGCCTAACTACCCATAACGTATCCCCATCGCACGTAAATTCGCATCAACACAAGTGAATCAAGGAACATAAAAATTATAACCAAGAGGGGCATAAGGTTGGTAAAGTTGGTCATAAGTGAAACATGATGATATTTGAGGCAAAGGTGTTCATCACAACTAGCATATAAGGTTATTAGCCTCAAAACATGCATGACATCAAACTTAGCAATTAAACTAGCATGTAGTTCAACATCATAGGCAAAGGTGAAACATGATAATAGTTGACATAGGGTGATAAACTTGTGGGTAGCATGTAGTTCAACATCATATGCGAGTTAACATCAAGGTTATGAGAGGATCTATGTTGCATTATGCATAACTACCAAGTTCTATGTTGCATTATGCATAACCACCAAATAAAGCTCATAGCTTTCTACCCAAAAATCAAGGTAAATGATACTAGGTTCATGATGGTGCCACAATCATAGATCAAAGAGTCATACATGGATCTATGCATACAAATATAGCCCCAAGACAAGTATTATACCCAAAAGTCCCATTTCAACTTGCTACATGATCATATTAACTTCATAGTTTAAATCTAAGAGTAGAGTGGGGCTTACAAAGCGTGGCTATGAGAACTAGAACCAAATAGAACAAGATAGAGACGTTGTAGAAGCTCTAGGAATGATGTAGCAACACAAATAGCCTTGGGAATAAGTAGCTCCTTTGATAGCAAGAAGAAAGCTTGCTCCTTTTTGCCTTAGAAGCTCTCAAAATGTAGATGGAGGCCATGATTAGGGAGCATTTTGGCAGAATTTAGTTGTAAGGTTGATTTGTAATGGTTTAGGCTAGGTATTAGGGTGTTTTTATAGGTGTAGAGACTAGTTTAGGCCATAGGATTAACCCTAATTTAGATCTGAACCATCAAATCCCGTCACAGGCTAAGTAGACAGACCAAAGGAGCAAACTGGTGCACCTGACCAACAGGGTCCGACCAGGGGGGGTCGACCCCCAGGTCAACACCCCAGTCGACCTGGGGGGGGGGGGGCAGGTCGACTCCCCAGTCGACCCCCCTGTCGACCTGGGGTAGGGCGGGAAAATTTCCCACCCAATCTGCTTGCATCTGATTTTGAATTTCGGGCTGAATTTTTGAATTTTCTGAAATCTTCTATGGGCCATAACTTGGTCATACAGACTCCGATTTACGAAATTTCGTACTCGTTTTCAAGCAGAATTTCGAGACGAACGCAATGGCGTAACCCGTTCCCATTGATTCTCAACCTATGATTTAATTCTTCCCTGATTTCTTGTTTTAACATGTTATAAAAATTCAGGTTGTTACATTCTCCCGACCTTAAAGGATTTCGTCTCCGAAATCTCCAAGTTAGGAAGAACGCATCCTACCATCCATCATCCATCTACTCAAACATCATCCACAAGTAATCATTGTCCTTAAAAGATTTCTAATGTTGTATGAACATATGCAAGAGTGTGTGTATATGCACCTATCTAATGCGAAAATCAGGCGGTTACTGACTCAGTAAACCTCCTTAATGCAAAATATGTTAGTGAAATGAGTCCAAATGTAGGCAACTTCCTAACATAATTGATAATCTCTACATGAGTGCACATAACATTCAATCATATGCAACATCCACATGATATCATAACAAGTTTCATCCATGAATAAGCATAAACACCCATGCATATGCAATATGTAAGTGTGTGAGCCGATCTTAGTGCCTAACGTGTATAATGCATCCACGAGTAACCACTTGCAGCCATTTGCAACCATCAAGCATAACATGTTTCAAATACATGTTTCATCCAAAGGGTTTCTACCTAAGGTTCTCATGACAAGATTAACGAGATAACAAGATAAACATGGATAGTAAAAAAAAGATATGCTGACTAGGGAAAAGAGATCGAGAATGTACCCTCAAAAAGAAATGGATAAAGCCCATGCATCTTCTCCTCGGTTTCCCAAGTTGCATCTTTATCGGCTTCACTCCACTGAACCTTTACTAACTTGACCTCTCGGTTCCTCAGCTTCTTGATCTCCGTTCCCAAGATACGAATCGGAGCTCGCCTAAGGGTTGCCTCTTTCTCTACCTCCACGTCTTCAAGAATGCTAGGCTCAACTACTTCGGCTGATTCATGTAGGCATTTTCGGAGATGCGAGACATGAAAGACATTGTGCACTCCAGCCAGCTTCTCGGGCAATTCCACCTTATAAGCTATTTGCCCAATCTTCTCGATGATAGGGAAGGGTCCAACGAACCTTGGTGCTAGCTTTCCAACTGCTCCAAAACGAACCACATTTCGCAAAGGAGAAACCTTCACAAAGACCATATCTCCAACTTCAAACTCTAAGTCTGTCCTTCGCTTGTCTGCATAGGATTTCTGTCTGTCTTGGGCCGTTTTCATCCGCCTTCGATTCAACTCAACTTTCTCGGATGTGTCCCTTATCATGTCGGGCCCAAGAATAAGCTTATCCGTCGTCTCCCATCAACATGTTGGTGACTTTCACGGCCTCCCATACAAAGCTTCGAATGGTGCCATCCCTATGCTTTCTTGGTAGCTGTTATTATAAGCAAACTCTACAAGAGGAAGATGGTCTTCCCAAGTGCCACCAAAGTCAAGAATGCATAGCCTCAACAGATCTTCTAGTACCCTATTTACCCTTTCGGTCTGACCATCCGTCTGTGGGTGATAGGCCGTACTTAGATTCAATCGCGTACCCATCGCTTCTTGCAAACTATTCCAGAATTGGCTAGTGAAGATCGGGTCACGATCGCTAACTATGCTAGAAGGAACTCCATGCAATCGTACTATCTCTCGAAGATAAACAGATGGTAGCCATGATGCGGTCCTCTTGCTCTTCACTAGAATGAAATGGGCGCTCTTCGTGAGTCTATCCACTATGACCCATATGCTAGTATTCCCCTTCCTTGATCTCGGCAATCCATCCACAAAATCCATAGAGATACTTTCCCACTTCCATAGCGGGACTTACAATGGATGCAGAAACAAACTCTGCAACATCCTTTTTCATCCCATCCCAAAAGAAAATGCGCTTCATGTCCCGGTACATCTTATCCCCTCCGGGATGTATGGTCATCCTCGAGTGATGCGCCTCCTCAAGAACTTTGTTTACTAAGTCTCCCACTCGTGGGACACATAGTCTTCCATCACGCCTTAGCCACCCCTTGTCATCGATACCATATCTAGCGAGGTGACTTGACGTCTCACCTCGAATCAACTTGTCCATGATCTCGACTTTCTGCGGGTCTTCCCTCTGTGAAGCCCCAACTTGATCAAGAAGTGTGGGTCTAAGCTCAAGGGATGCTAACGAATTAGTCATCGACTCAACAGCAAGTGTAAAATCAAAGGTTGCCAAGAACTCTAGGCTCTTCATCTCAACAAACAAAGGACTCAAAGTCAACCTTCTTCTACTTAGCGCATCCGCCACAACATTACCCTTGCCAGGGGTATAAGCTATCTCGAAGTCGTATGATGCCAAGAATTCCATCCACCTTTGATGCCTTAGATTCAAATCTTTCTGCGAGAAGAGGTACTTGAGCGACTTGTGATCAGTATATAACTCAAACCTTTCGCCTAAAAGATAGTGGCACCAGGATTTGAGTGCAAAGACGATCGCCGCCAATTCCAAATCATGAGTGGGATAGTTCTTCTCATGAGCTTTGAGTTGTCTACCCCCAAAGCATATCACTCTCCCTTCTTGCATCAGGACAGCGCCTAATCCCGTGCCACATGCATCGGTGTACACGGTAAACAACTTCCCTCCATCGGGTAATGCTAGAACTGGAGCTGTGGTGAGGGCTTTCTTGAGCCTTTGAAAAGCAAGCTCACACTCTAAGTCCCATGCAAAGACTAAGTTCTTCTTCGTTAACTTAGTAAGAGGGGCTGAAATCCTAGCGAAGTTCTTAATGAACTTCCTATAAAATCCTGCCAGACCGAGAAAGCTTCTCACTTCAGTTGCATTCTTCAGAACTTTCCAGTCTTGTACCGCCACCACTTTAGCGGGATCCACAGCTAAGCCCTGCTTAGAAACTATATGCCCAAGGAACCGAACTTCCCTTCTCCAGAAATGGCATTTAGAGAACTTGGCTTTCAACTGATGAGCTCTAAGCGTATCCATAACCTCCTTAAGGTGTGTAGCATGCTCTTCCTCGTCCTTAGAGATGACCAAAATATCATCCACGAAGACAACCACAAACTTGTTAAGGAACTCCCTGAACACCCTACTCATCAAATCAACAAAGTATGGGGGTGCATAAGTCAAACCGAACGGCATGACTAGCCATTCAAAGAATCCATCTGGAGTCCTAAACGCAGTCTTGTCAATACTATCCTCAGCCACTCTAAGCTGATGGAATCCGGTGGCTAGATCGAGCTGAGAGAAAACAGAAGCACCAACAACCTGGTCAAAGAGATCATCAATCCTCGGTAACGGGTGCCTATTCTTCTTTGTCAGCTTGTTTAACTCACGATAATCAACACATAGGCGAAGCGAACCATCCGCCTTAGTAGCGAATACCACAGGAGCACCCCATTCAGAAATGCTTCGCCTAATGAAATTTTTCTCAAGCAACTCCTTGATTTTCTTGCTAAGCTCTCTTCTTTCTCGCGGGGCCATGTGCCTAACAGGCAATGAAACTGTCTTGGCATTATCAACCAGATAAATACGGAAGTCTATCTCGCGTTTAGGGGGTAACCCCTTCACCTCATCAAAAACATCAGGATATTCTCGGACCACCCTCACAGATTGAAGATTGTCAATAGACGAGTCGAGGGATTCAAGATAACATAACATGATGGGATCCAGAGGGTTGCAAGAAATCTCTAAGGTATTGCCAAGGCGAGTCATAAGCCTCACTACCCTATGCTCACAATCGAGAATGGCTCCATAACTGGACAACCAATCCTTGCCCAAAATCAACCCGTATCCCATGAACCCGAGAACATAAGCATTACATGTGAATTCTACGGTCAAGATAGAAATCCTCAAATCCATACAAATCATAGATAGATGGGCGGAACCCCCAATTGGATTAGAAACACTAAAGGGATCCTCAACTAGACTAGTACTTAGGTGCAAACATTCAACATTGTCAGAAGAAATAAAGGTATGCGATGCGCCAGAATCAAATAAAGTTCGAACAGGAAAACCATAAATGTAAACAAGGCTTTCTACAGAAATACTACCTCGGTCCGGAGCTGGAGTAGTGTTGAGAGCATGCATCTGCCCTCCAGAAGGTCCTGCTCGCTGAGTCTGTCCTTGCCCCTGCCCTTGCTTCTTTGGGCAATCCTTACTGAAGTGTCCAAACTCTTCGCAATGAAAGCATTCTCCCAACTTCCTCTTCTTCTTCCTACAATCTTTGCCTATGTGCCAGTGATCCCACAGAAGTTGCACTTCCTTGTCTCCTTTGCCTTGTTGTTGTTGGCCTTGTTACCCTTGTTGTTCTTGTTGTTCTGATTGCTCTGGTTGTTCTGATTTCCTCCCCACTTGGAGTCCGCATTCTTGGTTTGAGTCTCATTAGGCTTGACTTCTTTCTTGCCATTCTTATCATCTCCCTGGAGTAAGGCCATATCCACTAAGCACTCAAAAGTGGCCCCCATGGGTATATGCGACATGGCCAAACCTTGTAATGGCTCATTCAATCCTCGAGCAAAGCGTAGAGCCTTCTTCTGAGGTGTGTTAACCATGTCTAAACCGAATCGAGCAAGTTGGTTAAACTTATTCACATACTCCCTCACAGTCATGTCCCCTTGCTTCAAAGATATAAACTTCTCCATTTGCAGATTCTCCTCAGCAGATGATAGAAACTTAAGCCCAAACCTCATCCTAAAGTCGGCCCAAGTCTCTATAGGTCTAGTAGCGTTGGTGACCTCCCACCAATAAGCAGCTTCCTCTTTCAATAGCCATACTGCCAACAAAACTTTCCTACGGTCTTCCACATCAAAGATAGCAAAAAGGTCTTCAGTTTCCTTCAACCAATTTCTTGCCTCAACATAAGTCTCTGTCCCAACAAAATTCTTGCCACCCATCGCCTTAAAGTCTTTGCAAATCTTTGCGAAATCTGCTTGTGGACTCTGAGGAGGAGGAGGAGGAACCTCAGGTACGGGAGGAGGAGTGGGAGTGTTTGCTGGGCCCGCATCGTTGGCCCTAGCTTCCAAGTACCTCCGGAACCATCCGGGTATGGGTACTCCCTCGGGAAGGTTAAGATCGGCCATGCTGAAAAAGGAAAGATAGATTTAGAACGAGGAAACAAAGGATAGTGCTAATGGCTTTTGGGGAATAGCCTTTTAAAATAAACTAGACTTTTCTTGTAAAATACTTAATTGGTTTTGAAAATAGTTGTTCAAAAGGGTTTTTAAAACTTTTGTCCGGTCTAGTAAAACCTCATGCTCTGATACCAAATGTAACACCCCACCTCCGCCAGGGCCACACTCACGAGTGCTGGCACTAGCTTTTGAGGGGTGTTGTCTAGGTAAACATGCACAGAGATATCACAAGACAGAACATAGATAAATAAATAAGTAAACAGCGGTAGAAACTTAAAAACCATACTTAACCATTTCAAAACCAAATAGTCAACTTACATCAAAGTACTTAGTCATTATTTTCCAACTACCACAAGTCTAGAAAACATAAACTGAAAATAACATAAAGTAAACTATCCCCAAGATAGATGTGATGAAGCCATAGCAAGCTCAAGTCCAAACCGTACATGAGCTGTCAAGAAAGCAAGCCAAATGTCCAAGCTAAGCACTAGTGTTCCCTCCCTGAGAAACTGGGGGGGACGGAAGAAAAGAGGCGAAAGAAAAAGGGTCAGTCATAAGACTGGTAAGTCCTACCTACTATTAGTATAAAAACTAATAAAGTTAACTAAACATGAGAAACTGAGATGAAACATAAAGATGGTAACTAACTGGCATGATAAATAGATAACAAGGTAGATCAAGTGTGGCATCGCATATACAAGGTTTTGTTTTGCACCAATAGTACTAGTAATCCAGCCCATGTCAAGTATAAACAAGAAATGATCCCTTGGCCCAATATCATTAGATGACCCAAGGCGGGGTCCAACTACACGGTCTAGTCGATCGGCTCCCTATAAGCCTAACTCGTCGAGTGTCGGGTCATAGGCCCCAATCACGGAATGTAGTCAAACTGTGCTAGGTCCATCCTAGGGTGTATCAAGTCCTAAGGTGCCAACCACTGACACGAATCAAGCACGCACAGTCTAAACCTACTGGTGCCCGTGCCTGCTTTTTCAACTCCGGACTATGTGCACGACCATAGTCCGCCTGAACCTACACCGGCGCACCAACTCGGCCGTCGTTCTGGTCGCTTACAATCAGCCCAGTAATCGTGCCCCACCCTAGCCTAGTCCCCAGGGTATCGTGATACATCCAAGAGGGTTACTGCTGAAAAGGACTATATAACTAGGATTTTCTAACGGGTTAAGTGTGGTTAACCCTATCCAATCATGTATCAAGTTGGTTAAGTGTATCCAAGTGGTTCATGACTTAACCCTAACATGTGGCATTAATTAATTTAATGCACCCAACCTCTCACATTAGACTTTGTTGTGGTTACTGGATATGTCGGCCGGGTCCGGGCAGATTTACACCACAACCTAGTCTAACCTCGGGTTTCAAGCGCGATATGACCAACTTCTCACATTGGATCCTATTGTTTGTAGCCACTGGATTTGCTGGGCGGTTTCGGGTAGATTTACGCTACAAACTCAACCCAACCTCGAGTTGGCCACTTTATGGTTTTCTACATGTCATGACCATATTCAAGTTTCCAAGCATAATAAAGTTTCATGTCACATTTCAAGTCATGTTTTTCATGTCATTTCAAGTTTGCCTAACTACCTATAACGTATCCCCATCGCACGTAAATTCGCATTAACAAAGTGAATCAAGGAACATAAAAATATGACCAAGAGGGGCGTAAGGTTGGTAAAGTTGGTCATAAGTGAAACATGATGATATTTGAGGCAAAGGTGTTCATCACAACTAGCATATAAGGTTATTAGCCTCAAAACATGCAGGACATCAAACTTATCAATTAAACTAGCATGTAGTTCAACATCATAGGCAAAGGTGAAACATGATAATAGTTGACATAGGGTGATAAACTTGTGGGTAGCATGTAGTTCAACATCATATGCGAGTTAACATCAAGGTTATGAGAGGATCTATGTTGCATTATGCATAACTACCAAGTTCTATGTTGCATTATGCATAACCACCAAATAAAGCTCATAGCTTTCTACCCAAAAATCAAGGTAATTGATACTAGGTTCATGATAGTGCCACAATCATAGATCAAAAGAGTCATACATGGATCTATGCATACAAATATAGCCCCAAGACAAGTATTATACCCAAAAGTCCCATTTCAACTTGCTACATGATCATATTAGCTTCATAGTTTAAATATAAGAGTAGAGTGGGGCTTACAAAGCGTGGCTATGAGAACTAGAACCAAATAAAACAAGATAGAGACGTTGTAGAAGCTCTAGGAATGATGTAGCAACACAAATAGCCTTGGGAATAAGTAGATCCTTTGATAGCAAGAAGAAAGCTTGCTCCTTTTTGCCTTAGAAGCTCTCAAGATGAAGATGGAGGCCGTGATTAGGGAGCATTTTGGCAGAATTTAGTTGTAAGGTTGATTTGTGATGGTTTAGGCTAGGTATAAGGGTGTTTTTATAGGTGTAGATACTAGTTTAGGCCATAGGATTAACCCTAATTTAGATCTGAACCATCAAATCCCGTCATAGGCTAAGTAGACAGACCAAAGGAGCAAACTGGTGCACCTGACCAACAGGGTCCGACCCCTAGGTCGACACCCCAGTCAACCTGGGGGAGGGGGGCAGGTCGAATCCCCAGTCGACCCCCCTGTCGACCTGGGGTAGGGCGGGAAAATTTCCCACCCAATCTGCTTGCATCTGATTTTGAATTTCGGGCTGAATTTTTGAATTTTCTGAAATCTTCTATGGGCCATAACTTGGTCATACGGACTCCGATTTACGAAATTTCGGACTCGTTTTCAAGTAGAATTTCGAGACGAACGCAATGGCGTAACCCGTTCCCATAGGTTCTCAACCTATGATTTAATTCTGCCCTGATTTCTTATTTTAACATGTTATAAAAATTCAGGTTGTTACAAGTCCCTTGCTTCCATAGCCTCACCTTGAACTGATTTCAAACCCGACCCTTTTCCCCTTAGTTCTTCATTGAAAAGGTTGCTTCGTACTATTTCCAAAGAGATACTTCCATTAGCATTTGAATTACTCAATGAACAACCAAAGTCTCCCAACTTTCTGAAAGTGAACTCATTAACAAAAGAGCCAGCAATTCATCATCAAAATTGACCTTCAAATTTGCCAATTGATAGATCACATCTTGAAATTCGTTCAAATGCTCTGTAACAGACTTCTCCTCATCCATTCGAAGTTGCACCAACTTTCATACCAGAAAAGCCTTACTTATAGCACTCCTCGACTCATACAAAGATACCAACTTGTCCCACAAATACTTCACGGATTCACAACTAGCCACATGGTGGAATATCGAATCATCAGGGTACTGTTGAATCTAGGAAATTGCCTTCTTATCTATTTTCTTCCACTTTCCATCATCCATATCTGAGGGCTTCTTCCCGTCTCCACCAATCATATCATAAAGATCATTGAGGTAAAACACATCCTCCATCTTAAGCTTTCAAATCCCTTAACTTCTTCCATCAAAAATAGTCATCTTCGGAAAAGCCATCATATCCGACAATACAAAAATCAAATTTTCCAACCTAAAATCACTTTAAGCTTTGCGATGATCTAGCTTTGATACCAACTGATAGAAAATTGTGCCTTTTGCAGAAGCGGTCAGGTTCTTATTCACCAAATTACTTAAAGATGATTTCTGTAGAAAATAACACAAATATGAAATTACACGCTCAAACACAAGACATTCCACCCAACCACCCTCTTTATTGATTCACGAAAACAAATTTGTCTACACTGAATGGATTAAAAACCAAAAGTAAACAATTACAATTGAATCAATAAACTTATTGAGAAAGGGACAGAATATGAAGATGACTTCGACTTTTATTGGAGAATGAGAACAATGAAGAACGATGACAAACCCTTGGATCAACTATTTCGGTCTCAGCCCCATGATATAATCCAAATCTCGATGCTGCTTTTGTAGGAGGATAGAAAGCTTAGACAAAATATTCAATTTTCCCCTCAGAATATATTTTAGGAATATATTCCTAAAATAAGCGGTCAAAAACAGGAAATCTGCCTCTTCCTCTTTTAAAAAAACCGGTCAAAAACAAAAAACCTACCTCTTCCTCAATTTTCCTAAAATAACTGGTCAAAAACAGAAAACCTACCTCTTTCTCTGAAATCCGGTTCACACACCATCTTCTCCACTACAAAGCACTCATCAAAACACATTGTTTTCAAAATACATGTGATTGAATATCACAAATCATAACAATATGTTTACAGTAAAATCTAAATTCAAATTACCTTTTGTCCTTTACTTTATGAATCATTCATTTGAATTGATGCATGTTCTTCACAATAAGTATATTTAGTTGCCATCTTTGAACATCGAAGATATTTTTTCAGCAAATTTGTAAATATTTTTAATTTTTTGGCGAATATAAAAACCCGGAATTTTAGAGATATAAATTAATTATTAAAATTTAAAAAAAAATCTGCAAACGGTGGAATTTGGCTACGAAACTTTAACCGGTGCGTTGCTCTCAAAATTCTGGTCAACTTTCATGTTTGGAGTTTCGCGAACAAAGCCTGTATGAAAAAGTTACGGACGAAATACGAAAACGGACGGAAAATTAATAAAATAGAAATTATATATATAGTAATATATAATTACCCAACCGCCTCATTGCCAGGTCGACCGCAGGTCGACCAAACTGACGACTGGTGGCCGACCGCTAGCTGCGGCCGCTTGGTCGAGTTAGGTAGTGGCTGCTTGGGTTTTAAGTGTGTAATATTATAAATGAATGAGCGGATGTCAGTTTAATTGAATCCAACGATTCTAGACCATTTCCACCCCTTGTAAAGGGGTAAAGCTTCATTCTTTTTCCACATAAATCTGTAGAGGCAGCGGAGCTCTGTCATTTTCCTCCTTTTCCAAACCTAATTTCTAAAATAAAAATATATTCATACATAACAAATCAAATCCAATTCATACGAAATTGAGAGGATAAATAGATCTAATGGAAAAGAATGCAAAGCGACACTCCAAATCATATTATCCCATCTCTTCCTGTTTTCTTACATTTCTACGGATCTGGAATTTTCCCCTTTCCAAATAAATTGTAGATTTATAAGAATTTGAGGATTGTAGGCCAAAAGGGTTCAAAACTTTGGATTTGAGGTTGTGAGGTGAGTGAGAAATTTACGGATACAGTTAAACTGACTTATCTATTTCGTTTGAACCAAATCTATGTTTTTATGCCTATAAGACCCGTTCATTTAAATATTGTGAATTTATTGGTAACCATCAGATCTGATTATAAACATGGTTAGAACTTGTGGATTATAAGCTGTGGTTATGTATAACATAAATTGTAGGATTCTTAAACTTGTACGCATATATTCCTACAGTTACGTCATGAAATATGTTGTACATATTGCATAGCACTCTGGATCTGGAGATTAGTCACATTAAACAAAAATTTGATGTAGTTATGTTCCAGATCTTTAGTTCAGTGTTGAATAATAAAATATGTGAATTTGGGTAAAAAGATGAAATTGGTGAATTATGTGACTGTAAGAATGAAAGAAATATTCCTGTTTGTATTCAGTATTGTTGGGTTTTGGCTTAATCATTGTAAATATATCGTTTTGCTCCTTTTGAATAAAAAGACATTATTTTGAAATCACAAGAGATATGATAAAAAAGCATTAAAAAGGGAAAAGTGGTGCAAAGGTACGTACAAATATAAATACTTACATTTGTATGTAATTTGCATTGACTATTACAGAATATATATTTACATATATTTCTTGTGATTTGGAAATATGTCAATTCCACTAATTAGGCATTATTTACAATGATTACGACTAACAGTCTTTTGTGAGATTTGAAACCTTTTTGGAAAGATTGAATATAAAAAGGAAATGTTTGGTTAATTGATTAGGCCAAATCATTAATTTAAGAATAATAATAAAAATAAGAATGACTACGTTGATCGCACGAAAACATAAAAATAGTATATACATATTATCTATCCAAATCAGCGTAAACGGTAAAATATACATTGTATGGTGTAACACCCCACCTCCGCCAGGGTGGCTCTTGCAAGCAACTCTGACTTTGGTGGGGCATTTTAAAACAAGGGAAACATGCATAATGATATAACAAGGCAGGACATGACATATATATATATGTAAATAAACAGAGTAAGTAGATAAAACAGCGGAAGATTTTTAAACCATTTCAAAACACAAGTCCGGTACATCAAAATGTCAATTTCCCAAAATTACAAGTCTAGATAAAAACATCATCTGATAAACTGAAATACATAAGTACTATCCCCAAATAAGAGTGATAAACCATAGCGGGCTCAATATCCAAACGTACATGAGCTAATCCAGCAAGCAAGCTAAGCGATCCAAGCTAAGCACCAATGTTCCCACCCTGAGAACCTGGGGGGGGGGGGGGAACGGAAGAAAAGAAGCGAAAAGAAAATGGGTCAGTCATAAAGACTGGTAAGCCCTGCTACGATCAGTCTATAAACTAATAAAGTTAACAGCATGATGGAAACTGAGATGATCATAGATAACAGCATACTGGCATGATAAATTAACTACAAGATAGATAGAGGTGTCATCGCATAAACAAGGTTAAGTTTTGCACCAAGGTGTACTAGCAAACCAACATAACAGGTATTGATCCCTTGGCCCAAGCTTTGACCCAATAACATGAAGTGACCTTAATATAAGGTCCAACCAAACGGTCTAGTCGATCGGCTCCCTATAAGCCTAACACGTCAAGTGTTGGTGTCCATACGGCCCACATATGGATGTAGTCAGACTGTGCTGGGTCCACCTTCGGGTGTATCAAGCCCTCGGGTGTCAACCCCAGACACTGAAGCAATAATGCACAGTCTAAACCTACTGGTACCCGTGCCTCGAGTTTGTCCAATACCGGACTACGTGCACGTCCGTAGCCCGCCTGGACCCGCACCGCTGTACCACTCAGCCGTCGCTTTGGTCGCTTACATCAGTCCAGTAATCGTGCCCCGCCCTAGCCCAGCCTCTAGGGTTGTGATGATACCAAACTGGGATTACTGCTGGAACAGACCACGTTGCTAGGGTTTCCTAAGAGGGTTAAGTGCGATTTAACCCTTCACTAATCATGGATTAAATTGGTTAAGTGTAACCGACAGTTCACAACTTAACCCCATTTCAATCCCTCGAACCCCCAAATGGATTAAATTGGTTAAGTGTAACCGACAGTTCACAACTTAACCCCATTTCAATCCCTCGAATACCCAAATGGATTAAGTATTAGTGGACCCTGACTTAACCCTAATCATGAGGCATTAATTTATTTAATGCACCTTAACCTCTCACATTAGACTTTGTTGTGGTTACCTAGTTAAGCCGGTGGGTTCCGGGTAGATTTACACCACAACTTGGTCTAACCTCGGGTCTTGGCACCACATGACCAACTTCTCACATTGGGTCCTATTGTTTGTAGCCACTAGTTAAGCCGGTAGGTTCCGGGTAGAATTACGCTACAAACTCAACCCAACCTCGAGTTGGCCACACTTATGTTTCCTAAGTGTCATGTCCACTTTATTTCAAAACATAATTACAAGTCAACAAATACTTGGGTAGACCTAACTTAATAGGTAAATTCCCAAGGGGTAGACCTAACTTAATAGGTAAATTCCCAATCTTATATTTTCATGTATTTTAAGTTTACCCAAACCCCCCAACGTCATTCTATCGCTTACATATTCGTAATAACGCATAAAGGATAGGGAGAGGGAACTTGGCATAACATACATGATGAACTTGCATATCACAACAAACATGCATAACATGTTAGACTTGCATAACTTAGCATAGTGAACTTGCATATTACCATAAACATGCATAACATGTTAAACTTGCATAACTTAGCATAGTGAACTTGCATATTACCATAAACATGCATAACATGTTAAACTTGCCTAACATGGCATATGGAACTTGCATAAACATGCATAACTTGTCAAACATGCCTAACATGTCATTGTGAACTTGCACAAGCATGCATAACTTATTAAACATGCATAACATGGCATAGTGAACTTGCATAAGCATGCATAACTTATTAAACATGCATAACATGGCATAGTGAACTTGCATAAACATGCATAACCCAATAAACTTGCAAATCATGGCATAGTGAACTTGCATAAACATGCATAACTCAATAAACTTGCAAATCATGACATAGTGAACTTGCATAAACATGCATAACTCAATAAACTTGCAAATCATGGCATAGTGGACTTGCATAAACATGCATAACTCAATAAACTTGCAAATCATGGCATAGTGAACTTGCATAAACATGCATAACTCAATAAACTTGCAAATCATGGCTTATTGAACTTGCATAAACATGCATAACTCAATAAACTTGCATAAATCCCAACTTGCATCACATATTAACTTTAGAGTTTCTAAAATGAAGGTAAGAGGGCTTACAAATATTATGAAGACACAAATCTACAAGTAAAGATTGAGAAGCCCTTTATGCAAGCATATAAAAACCCAAAACAAGCTCCAATAAGAAAACTCTTAACAAAAATCCCAAAAACTCTAGCTTAACCAATAAAGCTTGCAACTTGATGATGTATGCAAGCTAATGATCATCCATACAACTTAGAAATGCTTGTATGAACATCAAAATCTTCATAGGAATGATTTTTGAAGAGGATGGAGGCTAGGGTTTTTAAGTGGAGGCCATTTGAGAAATCAATTTGACATAGTTTGGTTGCTAGAATGAATAATGGGGTTTTAGGGTAGGATTAGGGTCTTATTTATAGAAGATTAGAGTGTTTTTAGCCCTAGGATTAACCCTAGGTTGAATTAGGTCCATCAGATTTCGGAATTCTCCAGAACCAAGCCACACAACCAAGCCCAGATCAGAAATGGTGCGCCAGGCAAAACTGCCCGGCCACCCTGTGTCGACAGGGCTGTCGACACCCTGGGGACCCTGTCGACATGCCTGTCGACATATGGGTCCTGGCGGGAATTTTCCCGCCTGCGCCAGTTTGCCCTAATTTCCAACTTTGAATCTTGAAATTCAAATCTGTTTTTGACATGGAAATTTCTGAAAACTTCGTTGGGCCTTAATCGGGTCATACGGACTCCGATTTTCGAAAACTCGGACTCTATTTCGCGTATTTTTCCGAGACGAACGCAATGGCATAGCCCGTTTCCCTTGATTCAGATTTTTAAATTAAATTCTGCCTCGATTTATATTTTAACAGGTTATTAAAAATACAGGTTGTTACATTCTCCCCTCCTTAAAGGATTTCGTCCCCGAAATCTTCAAGTTAGGAAGAACATATCATACCATCCAATCATCCATCTACTCAAAACATCATCCTCGAGCAATCATTGTCCTTACAAGATTCTAAATGTGGTATGAACATATGCAAAAGTGTGTGTATATGTACTTATCTAATGCAAAGATCAGGCGGTTACTGATACAGTAAACCTCCTTAATGCATATGTATGTCAGTGAAATGAATCCATATGTATGCAAATTCCTAACATAATTCATAGTATCTATATGAGTGCACATAACATTCATCCATATGCAACATCCATGTGGTAGCACAACAAGTTTCAACCATGAATAAGTGTAAGCACTCATGCATATGCAACATGAAGAGTGTGTGAGCCGATCTAGTGCCTAATGTGTATAATGCATCCACGAGTAACCACTTGCAAACACTTGCAACCACTTGCAAACATCAAGCATAACATGTTTCAAATACATGTTTCATCCAAAGGGTTTCTACCTAAGGTTCTCATGACAAGATAAACACGATAAACTAGATAAACATGGACAGGGAGATATGCTAAAAAGAGATCTTAGCAAGATAAACTCCTTTTTGGATTACAAGAAATCCATTCAAACTCTGACATATAGTACTAACCGATGAGTCATAACCCCCTTATGGAGTTTACAACAGATATAAGATCGAGAATGGGACCGAGAGGATATATACAAAAGATAACTTGCAAGCAAGCTCCATAGGAAAACAAGGATCAAGGATGCACTCTTAAAAAGAGATATGATGCGCGTATCTAGTCTTCACTCTTCTTAGTCACGTTTCCTTGAGCTTAACTCCACTGTGCTTTGACCGTCTTTTACTTCATGATTTCTTGGCTTCCTAACTCCTATTTCCCAAATTCGAGTTGGAACTCATTTCATTATCGCCTCTTGTCTTTCTTTTCCACTTATTCTTCTTTCTGTATACTTGGCTTAAACATAACTGTAACCTCATGATTTCATGCAAGCTCTCCAAAATTCACTAGTGAATCCTGGATCTCGTCTACTTACTATAAAGTATTCCACGCAGCAGAACTTTTCTTGAAAATACCAATCCACGTTGCCAATTGCCCTTATAAACGTGATTTTCTATAACTCATGCTTAATCGAAATGAACCATCCGCCTATGAGTGATAGGCCATACCTAGATTCAGTTGCCTACCCATGGCTTCCTGTAGGCTATTTCAAAACTGGCCAACTTCTTGAGGGTAAACCGTTGCTAACCATGATGCAGTCCTCTCGCTCTTCACCGGACTGAAATGAGCACTCTTCGTGAGTCTACCTATTATGACCCTCATACCCGTACTCCCTTTCTTGGATCTAGGTAGTCCATCCACATAATCTATCGAGATGTTTTCACACTTCCCTTGCTGAACCTCCAATGGAGGTAATGGCCCGCCGGGCTTCTATGACTTGGCCTTAACCTGGTGGCACAACATGCATCCTGAGACCAACTCGGCCACCTCCTCGAGTGATGCGCATCTTCAAGAACCTTCTTTACCAAGTCTTCCACTCGAGGAACACATAATCTCTCATCGCGCCTTAGTCATCCCTTGTCATCTATAATATATCTAGCGAGGTGACTTAACATCTCGCCTCGAATCAACTGGTCCATGTTCTTGACTAACTGCGGGTCTTCTTCCTGTGAGACCCCCTTCTTGATCCAGAAGAGTAAGTCTAAGCTCAGGGAATGCTAACTAACTAGCCAAACGGAGAAAGCTTCTTACTTCAATTGCCCTCCTCAGAGTTTTCCGGTCTTAAACCGCAACCACTTTGGCGGAATCCACCGCTAAGCCTTACTTAGGAACTACGTGCCCAAGAAATCCAACTTCTTTCCTCCAAAGTGACATTTGGAGAACTTGACCTTCAACTGGTGGCTCTAAGCGTATCCATCACCTCCTTGAGATGTCTAGCATGCTCTTCCTCGTTCTTTTAAGGAGATCAAAATATCGTCTACGACGACCACGACAAACTTGTTCAAGGACTCCCTAAACACCCTACCCATCAAGTTCACGTAATATGCGGGTGCATTAGTCAAACCAAATAGCATGACTAGCCATTCTAAAAATCCATCTAGAGTCCTAAACGCAGTCTTGTCAATTCCATCCTCAGCCATCCTAAGCTGATGGAATCCGGTAGCTAGATCAAAAGAAAACAGATGCTCCTACAAGCTGATCAAACAAATCATCGATCCTTGGTAACGGTTGTCTATTCTTCTCACGATAATCAACACATAAGCGAAGCAAACTGTCCACATTAGTAACGAATACTACTGGAGCACCCTACTCGAAAGTGCTTCGTCTCAGGAAGTTCTTCTCAAGCAACTCCTTGACTTGCTTTCTTAACTCTCATCTCGTGAGGTCATGTGCCTAACCGGCCACGAAACTGGCTTGGTATTACCAACCAGATAATGCGGAAATCTATCCCACGTCTAGGGGTAACCCCTTTACTTCCCCCAAGATATCAGGATATTCTCGGACCACCCTCACAGATTGCAAACTATTGATAGACGAGTTGAGGGATTCAAGATAACATAACATGACGGGACCCATAGGGTTGCTAGAAATTTCTAGGGTATTACCGAGGCGAGTCATGAGCCTCACAACCCTATATACAAAAACCAAGAATGGCTCCAAAACAGGACAACCATTCCATGCCCAAAACCAACCCATATCCCCTGAAACCGAGAATATAAACATCCCACGAGAATTCTATACTCAAGATAGAAATTTTCAAATCCACTCAGACCACAGACAAACGGGCAGAACCCCCAATTGGATTTGAAACACATACGGGATCATCAACTAGACTAGTACTTAGGTGCAAACTTTCAACTAGATCAGATGAAATAAAACTATGCGATGTGCCAGAATCAAACAAAATACGAACAGGGAAGATCAGAAAATGTAAACAAGACTTTCAATAGAAACACTACCTCTATCATGAGCTGGAAGAACGGTGTTGAGGGGATGAACTCGCCCTCCAGATAGTCCTGCACACTGAGTCTGACCTTGCCCTTGTTTCCTCGGGCAATCCTTGCTGAGATGTCCAAACTCACCACAATGAAAGCATTCGCCCCGCTTTCTCTTCTTCTTCCTACATTCCCTGGATATATGTCCAACTTTACCACAGAAGTTGCATTTCCTATTCTCTTTTGGCTTGTCCTTGCGGTTGTTGTTATTCTTGCCTCGTTTCCCGGAATTTACCCTCTTGCCTTGAGACTCATTCGCCTTGACCTCTTTCTTGTCATTGTTATCTTCTTCTTGAAGTAGGGCCATATTCACCAAATTCTCGAAAGTCGCCCCCAAGGGTATATGAGACATGGCCAAACCATGTAATGGCTCGTTTAATCCTAGAGCAAAGTGTAGGGCCTTCTTCTGAGCTGTATTAACCAAGTCTAAATCGACCCGAGCCAGTTGATTAAACTTATCTATGTATTCCCTAATAGTCATGTCCCCTTGCTTCAGTGATAAGAACCTCAGTCCAAACCTTCCTCTAAAGTCATCCCAAGTCTCAATTGGCCTAGTAGCGGTGGTGACTACCCACCAACATGCAGCTTCTTCCTTTAGCAACCATACTGTTAATAAAACCTTCCTGCGGTCACCTATATCAAAGGTAGCTAAAAGATCTTCGGTCTCTTTCAACCAATTCCTTGCCTCTACAAAAGTCTCTGTTCCACTAAAATTCTTGCCACCCATCATCTTAAAGTTCTCACAAGTTTCCGCAAAATCCGCTTGTGGAGGCTGAGGGAGAAGAGGAACATCAGCTACGGAAGGAGGAGGAGGAACAGCGGCCTTGATTGGAAAGACAACATTAGAGACATCCGGGACCAGTGCCGTGACTTCCAAGTACCGACGAAACCAATTGGGTATTGTTACTCCTTCGGGCAAGATGAGATTATCAGACATGTTGGAAACGAAAAGAAAAGAGTTCAAACGAGGGGTCAAAGGATAGTGCTAATGGCTTTTGGGGAATAGCCTTTAAAACTAACTGGACTTTTCTTTGGAAAATACTTTATACTTGGTTTTGAAAATAGTTTTTCAAAAGGTTTAAAAACCTTTTTATCCCTTCTCGTAAACCTGGCTCTGATACCAAATGTAACACCCCACCTCCGCCAGGGTGGCTCTTGCAAGCAACTCTGACTTTGGTGGGGCATTTTAAAACAAGGGAAACATGCATAATGATATAACAAGGCAGGACATGACATATATATATGTAAATTTCCCAAAATTACAAGTCTGGTACATCAAAATGTCTGGTACATCAAAATGTCAATTTCCCAAAATTACAAGTCTAGATAAAAACATCATCTGATAAACTGAAATACATAAGTACTATCCCCAAATAAGAGTGATAAACCATAGCGGGCTCAATATCCAAACGTACATGAGCTAATCCAGCAAGCAAGCTAAGCGATCCAAGCTAAGCACCAATGTTCCCACCCTGAGAACCTGGGGGGGGGGGGGAACGGAAGAAAAGAAGCGAAAAGAAAATGGGTCAGTCATAAAGACTGGTAAGCCCTGCTACGATCAGTCTATAAACTAATAAAGTTAACAGCATGATGGAAACTGAGATGATCATAGATAACAGCATACTGGCATGATAAATTAACTACAAGATAGATAGAGGTGTCATCGCATAAACAAGGTTAAGTTTTGCACCAAGGTGTACTAGCAAACCAACATAACAGGTATTGATCCCTTGGCCCAAGCTTTGACCCAATAACATGAAGTGACCTTAATATAAGGTCCAACCAAACGGTCTAGTCGATCGGCTCCCTATAAGCCTAACACGTCAAGTGTTGGTGTCCATACGGCCCACATATGGATGTAGTCAGACTGTGCTGGGTCCACCTTCGGGTGTATCAAGCCCTCGGGTGTCAACCCCAGACACTGAAGCAATAATGCACAGTCTAAACCTACTGGTACCCGTGCCTCGAGTTTGTCCAATACCGGACTACGTGCACGTCCGTAGCCCGCCTGGACCCGCACCGCTGTACCACTCAGCCGTCGCTTTGGTCGCTTACATCAGTCCAGTAATCGTGCCCCGCCCTAGCCCAGCCTCTAGGGTTGTGATGATACCAAACTGGGATTACTGCTGGAACAGACCACGTTGCTAGGGTTTCCTAAGAGGGTTAAGTGCGATTTAACCCTTCACTAATCATGGATTAAATTGGTTAAGTGTAACCGACAGTTCACAACTTAACCCCATTTCAATCCCTCGAACCCCCAAATGGATTAAATTGGTTAAGTGTAACCAACATTTCACAACTTAACCCCATTTCAATCCCTCGAATCCCCAAATGGATTAAGTATTAGTGGACCCTGACTTAACCCTAATCATGAGGCATTAATTTATTTAATGCACCTTAACCTCTCACATTAGACTTTGTTGTGGTTACCTAGTTAAGCCGGTGGGTTCCGGGTAGATTTACACCACAACTTGGTCTAACCTCGGGTCTTGGCACCACATGACCAACTTCTCACATTGGGTCCTATTGTTTGTAGCCACTAGTTAAGCCGGTAGGTTCCGGGTAGAATTACGCTACAAACTCAACCCAACCTCGAGTTGGCCACACTTATGTTTCCTAAGTGTCATGTCCACTTTATTTCAAACATAATTACAAGTCAACAAATACTTGGGTAGACCTAACTTAATAGGTAAATTCCCAAGGGGTAGACCTAACTTAATAGGTAAATTCCCAATCTTATATTTTCATGTATTTTAAGTTTACCCAAACCCCCCAACGTCATTCTATCGCTTACATATTCGTAATAACGCATAAAGGATAGGGAGAGGGAACTTGGCATAACATACATGATGAACTTGCATATCACAACAAACATGCATAACATGTTAGACTTGCATAACTTAGCATAGTGAACTTGCATATTACCATAAACATGCATAACATGTTAAACTTGCATAACTTAGCATAGTGAACTTGCATATTACCATAAACATGCATAACATGTTAAACTTGCCTAACATGGCATATGGAACTTGCATAAACATGCATAACTTGTCAAACATGCCTAACATGTCATTGTGAACTTGCACAAGCATGCATAACTTATTAAACATGCATAACATGGCATAGTGAACTTGCATAAGCATGCATAACTTATTAAACATGCATAACATGGCATAGTGAACTTGCATAAACATGCATAACCCAATAAACTTGCAAATCATGGCATAGTGAACTTGCATAAACATGCATAACTCAATAAACTTGCAAATCATGACATAGTGAACTTGCATAAACATGCATAACTCAATAAACTTGCAAATCATGGCATAGTGGACTTGCATAAACATGCATAACTCAATAAACTTGCAAATCATGGCATAGTGAACTTGCATAAACATGCATAACTCAATAAACTTGCAAATCATGGCTTATTGAACTTGCATAAACATGCATAACTCAATAAACTTGCATAAATCCCAACTTGCATCACATATTAACTTTAGAGTTTCTAAAATGAAGGTAAGAGGGCTTACAAATATTATGAAGACACAAATCTACAAGTAAAGATTGAGAAGCCCTTTATGCAAGCATATAAAAACCCAAAACAAGCTCCAATAAGAAAACTCTTAACAAAAATCCCAAAAACTCTAGCTTAACCAATAAAGCTTGCAACTTGATGATGTATGCAAGCTAATGATCATCCATACAACTTAGAAATGCTTGTATGAACATCAAAATCTTCATAGGAATGATTTTTGAAGAGGATGGAGGCTAGGGTTTTTAAGTGGAGGCCATTTGAGAAATCAATTTGACATAGTTTGGTTGCTAGAATGAATAATGGGGTTTTAGGGTAGGATTAGGGTCTTATTTATAGAAGATTAGAGTGTTTTTAGCCCTAGGATTAACCCTAGGTTGAATTAGGTCCATCAGATTTCGGAATTCTCCAGAACCAAGCCACACAACCAAGCCCAGATCAGAAATGGTGCGCCAGGCAAAACTGCCCGGCCACCCTGTGTCGACAGGGCTGTCGACACCCTGGGGACCCTGTCGACATGCCTGTCGACATATGGGTCCTGGCGGGAATTTTCCCGCCTGCGCCAATTTGCCCTAATTTCCAACTTTGAATCTTGAAATTCAAATCTATTTTTGACATGGAAATTTCTGAAAACTTCGTTGGGCCTTAATCGGGTCATACGGACTCCGAATTTCGAAAACTCGGACTCTATTTCGCGTATTTTTCCGAGACGAACGCAATGGCATAGCCCGTTTCCCTTGATTCAGATTTTTAAATTAAATTCTGCCTCGATTTATATTTTAACAGGTTATTAAAAATACAGGTTGTTACATATGGAATGTTTGAATAAGGTTTAATTATGGAATTATATGTAAATGTCATCCATATTGAATTAATATATTTGTGGTGACCATTTGTAGCAATCAATATAATTTATTGCTATAAATAAGACCGCAAATCAATAAATAACCACTGTAACCAATATTGACTAGGGGAAAGTAAATGTGACAGGAAGATGATTACAATTCCTAAAATCAATTGACAAATGTTGTGAACCTCAATTAGAAAATTTAAAATTATAACTGCAATTAGACACGAATTAAGCTCAACTTGTGGCAGAAGTTTGCCTGGAACTGAACGGCAAACCCAACAACACAGGTAGTAAGCTTAATGTGAGGGGTCTAATGCATAAATATAATCGTATTAAGGCACGAGGTTAAGTTTAACTTGTGGTAGAAGTCGCCCGGAACCGATCGGCAAATCCATCATCCATAAGTTGTCAACTTAATGTGAGAGGCCTGGTACGTATATATATATATATATATATATATATATATATGGATATGGGAAAGTATAAATTAACAAAAAATTTGGACGCAAAATTAAACATACAAAATCTGAACCATTATATCTTCCCATGAATTACACCTCACATATAAAGACAAACAAATCTTATGGTCAAGATTTTATGTACATAAATTTGTGTGCAATTTTGTGTCTCGATAGCCGCTCCATATATATATATACATACAACATTCAATAAATAAATAAATGGATAAGAATAGAAATTGCCTTTTGGGTTACAACAAATAGATAACTTGGGTTGATACATAGTTGTCGTAGGAAAATATGACTGTTATGGTCATACAGGACAATAAAAAGGAAATAAAAGGAAATGAGCATCATAAGAGATTTTATTATTGTTATTTAAATACTAAGTCCAAATTAGAGAAGAAATCAAATAAATATCCTAGGGAAAAAGGGGATATAACCTTCCTTATTTGTATTAGTGAAAACAGAAAATAAAGTTGGACTTAGTAGATAATGTAAGATATTATTAACTATATGAACCCTGATGAAAATGAATCATGTAAGTATAGTATTTTCGTGTAGAGGGACTAAATGAGAATGACTTAATAATGTAGCCCACCTTATCCCAAATAGGGAAAGGTATAGAAGGCTAGTGGGGTACGAACCAATAACCTTTGCGTATAGTCCACTTCCTGGGTCTTAAGCAGCTAAGGTTGAAGAGTCCACCTGCGAATAGGTCTTTAAGTTCAGGGATCTTAAATGTTAGGTGTGTGTGGGCCTACCCAAACCAGAAAACTAAAACGTCCGATATGGCTCTACAGGGAGTAATAAGCGACTAAGGGGGTTATCTAATAAGGTCGGCTAGAAGGTATAGCGAACAATAAAATACCATCTCTCACCTTATGCGGACAAGGTTATATGCGTGAATGACGGAAGCCTTAACTAGTAGGCCCGTAGTTAGTGCCCACTAGTTCATGTTATTAAGTAATTTATCAAGAAATAATAAGTGACAATCGGTCCATCTAGATCTTAAGCGATCAGGGAGAATCCACCCTATCTATCATTGATAGTAAGGTGATACAAGATGAAGGATCAGCGAATGAAAGTATATGAATATAGAAACTTCATAATTAAGGGTGTAATCTCGATATAGAAAACCAGCCTTGCTTACGTATAAAGGCTTCATAAAAATATGTGTAAACGTCATATCTTGGTATTATCCTTTTGGAATACTACTTTGGTAAGAGTAGTAAAGTCGAGCGTAAACATCTACAAGGTTAAGTTAGAATTACTAAACTTGTTAGGCATACATCTTGGGTTGAAATAAATGGGATACATTTGTGTATTATAGTCTGTGTTGTACATTTTTTTAGTCACCAGAACTTGTTGTTCTGACCCCTCCTCATTACAACCTCCTAGGTTTTCTAGGGAAGGTCGGGTTCTCGCAGATGATTAAGTTTGGCTTTCGGTTCTCATTCTCTCTCATGTTCGGTATTGGCAGAGTGACTTACTTTGAAAAGGTAATTATTTGAGTTAATACTAGTTTATCCCATTTTGTTTCAACTACGATTTATCTTTTATCGTACTCTGATTATGCTCATGCTCATTTATTGCAGATACCAAATTTAGATGCTCCATGCTTGGATGTGTTTAAGCTTTGATTTTTGTCAAAATTTAGGTGCAGAAAAGTGTGGGGTGTTACAGGAAAACTACTTCTTTCTTTTTACTTTCGTATGGTTGCTTGATTGAAATCGAAAGCTGTAAGTTTTATCTTTATTTGGTCGATCGACAATTTTTTTAAGAAACATAATTTGCAACTTAGATATTTGCTGTTTAATTTAGATTTTTTTGTTTTTGTTTTTTCAACTGATCAATGGCGTAAAGAAAGCATTAGGGTTATCCACGTATATGTTTTTTAATAGTTTAAAATTATGGATGTAGATTACAATTTATAAATGAGAGGAAAGCGATCTAATTGCTTTCAACTAGGATGTCTTGAAAGACAGTTTGTGTATGTTAATGAAATTTCTTTAGAGATACTCTCATATCTAGGCTTTTTCCATATTACAATACCTTTTCCATTGTATAATTTTTTTTTCACATTAAAAGCATCTCTAGCATAATATGTTTCAATGAAAATGGAGGAAACCCACACTTAGATTATTTCCTTATGTCGTAGCAGTGTTGATTCAAGTGTGAGGAAAGAAGATAAATGAGTCTTTCTTCTTTCTTTAAGCAGTGACATATAAACGACAATGTGAAAGCCATTTAAGCTATAAACAATACTCTCATAACCAGAACTTTTTTCATTTACAGAGACGTCCCATTATATTTGTTATTCTTTTCCAATAATCTATAAATGGGTTCTGAACCCTGTTTATGGTTACATATTTAAAACAAAACATTTTTTACACTCCATTGCGAGGAAAATGAGAGGAATCCGATTTTCTTTTTTACATCCTCCATGTGGCATGTGCCTTAAACTATTAGTAATTAATTGTATTATCATTAAACAATAATAAAACATTTCTCTATTCAATAAATTAAATGCTCACTTATCTTTAATGGGACGTGGATTAACATTTCTCAATCTATCATCTACCAAAAACCAACAAGAAAGGCTCACTACAACAGAATTACAGTTTCATAGCGGCCTATAGCCGCTATGAATAAGAAAGACAGCGGTTTCATAACTGCTGTATATGAACATGTTATAAAAAACTGCTAAACTTTTATAATGCTTTCTATGCCGTTATTAAAGATCCCTTTTGATAGCGGTATTTTGCCGCTATGTTATGGTATTACAGTAGCTCCTGTTAACCGCTATAATACATCAAAATCTCATTCAAAGAGAAAATATTTATAACACAATGTTGCCTCTATAAATAAGTGTTCAATAACAGATATTCGGCGTTATTAATAAACGTGTTATAGTTTTACTAACCCCTTTGACAACTCATTTTTGCCGCTATGCTGAATCAATACAATAGCTCATTTTTGCCACTATGCTACATCAATACAATAGCTCAAATTTACCGCTATTATACATCTCAATCTCAATAAATATGAGATTATTCATAGCGCGGGTTTACTGTTATAACATATATTTTTGATAGCTCATGCATTTTAATAATAATAACCAAAATGAATATTCATAACAAGTTAAAAGATGAACACAGAAAATATACTAATAGCAAATAAAATATCAACTAACAAAAGAAATTTAATACATGAGTTAACACCTAATTCAATACATATGTTCTCACATTACAACAAATATACTATATTACAACGGTGCAAAAAAGTTGTAAAAAGTTTTTACAATGGTAGAGCCACCGTCGTGTATTAAGAAATTGTAATATACTTATATCTTTTACAACATTTCTCGACTGTTGCAGCACCGTTGTGAAATAGGATATTTAACAACTTTTACTCACAGTTGTAATAAATTTTATTAAAACTTTTATTCCCCAATGTTGTAGACATTTAAGTATCGTAATATCATAGGTATGACAACTGATGATAACCGTCAGAATATTACAACTCTTTCACACAGTTGTAAAATAATTTGTTACAACTTTTTTTTACTGTTGTAACTTATATACACCTTACTAATATAAAGAATTTATATATATTAATAATAATATGATTCATATTTCAATGCAACAAATTTAACTATACTTTTTTTTTTTGAAAACCCAGGAGAACCCGACGGGCCGGTAAACTCCTGAGGAGGGTACAGTAAAGTCATCCGCTAAACCAAGCCCCCATACCCCCGGGTAAATTTATGTAGGATGGGGAAGCGCATGGTAGGAATCGAACCATCGACCTTTTACCAGGAAGTTAGGCCTCCTTTCCACTGCGCCGCACCCGTGGACAAATTTAACTTTACATGATCATTCATATATATATATATATATATATATATATATATATATATATTAATTAACATAATATTCGATCAACATACACATAGCACAGCACCAGTTAAACCCGTCACAAAAAACATAACCGTTTCAAAATACATACATCGATCTAACACAAAAGATACATAAAATAGAAGTTTTGTCCACAAAAGATACATAAGCATACCCTATAAAAGCACTCTAGCTGAAGGCAACGTAATTTTTATTCCAAGCCCCAATTGATCAAACAGCTCCTCCAATGGTAGTCATTTCGGAATTCGGCTTCCACAAGAAAGCTTCTGGATCCACCGCCACATCAATCAAGCCAATTAGCGTCACTCACAAAAACGTAAAAATCAGAATGTTGGAGTAATCATTGATGCTACTTATGAGTTATGACACGATGAAATGATATCATAGTGAATAAACTTAAAATCCATGCATTTTACTGTTATTTTTTTTCCAACTCCCAATATTTTCAAATTGAACATTCGCAAAACTACGAAAATGTGGATCTATGTGCAGAACATATGATGTCAAATGAGATGTTCCAAATGTACTAGAAACGGAAGGTGGTCTGATAGTAAAGATCATGCTTATTTTGTGCTAGGAACCGAGTTTTATCCAAATGTACTAGAAATGTTCCAAATGAAATTCATGAGTTTTATTTATCTTAATATATGCAGGTTACTTGTGTTACATTAGAAATAAATATTTACGTAATGGGTCTAGAACCAAATAAGTTTGCAAGACCTCAGAATGTTGAACACTATCATATCCAAGTTCCACTACCATCGTAACTCGAATATAGTTGCCAGTGTCTACAAAATGTATTCAAATAAAATATATATATATAACCAAACTCAAACATGAAGGATAACAAAAGGAGATAAATTATGTCCCCGTGTTCCACAAATATATGTTGAACGGTGAACTACTTCTACATGTAAACTGTGTATGATGTTTGGACCAGAAACAAACTAGATCAACTAACAATTGAAAAAAGAGGGATGTAAAAAAAAACCTATTTCCTTATGAAAAGAGGCAAAAAAAATCAAAAAGCACAGATGCCCAAGGTGAAAGTTGAGCGAAAATGTTATCAACGGAAACACCTTGAAGATGAAGACTATGAATTTCCTGGTAAGTCAAAATAAAAATAAATCAAATTCTAACAAGGCTCTGATATATAATAATTATTATAAGATTGAAAATAAATAACTATAGATGATACAGATGGACCATGTAGAAAACAAAATAAGAGAAAAAAACCTGCAGCAGTGCATGTAATTCTGGAATACTCCTTCAGGGATGAGGACAACACCATGATTTTTGTCTGAAACAAAGATACAAAAGCCATAAGTATAACATACCAATATGCTAAAGACATAATAAAATAACCTACCTTGTTCAGCTCTTTCTTGGACTGCATCACAAATTTGTTTTGTGATGTCAATAATGGTGAGTTTTGACACAGCAACTTCCTCTCCAAGTATTACCTAAGAATAAAATAGGGTAAACATCAATTACCACTAGTATATACGTATTAGTTTTGTTTAGTACAAAAGCAAGCAATTTCCTACCAAATTTGGATGTGATTGTAATGCGCTTCAAATGTAAGAGTGAACAAGAACTATTTTGTGATACCTACAACAAGTAAGAAACGGCGGCGACGGCGGTACGGAGCAGACAGGGGCGGCGGCTCCGTTAGACGATTTAGGGGCAGCGATGCAAGCAAGCGCAAGTAGCAGCCCGAGCAGGCAGGGTGTGACGACTTGCTATTTTAATGTCTCGAATCAATAATTAAACCGACTCTAGACGCTAAAAATTGCAAATCGTTATTTCTTATCAGGTTTAACAAAATAATTTACACAGAATCACAGACATAGAATAAATAACATCGGAATTTTTTTATACAAAATTCTGAGTTTATACAAATTTATACAAAGAACAACATGTGTAAAGTCACCCATTTAAAGCATGCAAGGCCTACTATCCTAGGCAACATATTTATATGGTAGGACTAATGTAGTATACTAAACTAAAATATTTTCAGGTACAAAAGTAGCATGCAAAACAGGTTACCTATATAATATGAATTAAGGCTAAACAAGGCATCAGTTTCACAGTTAAACATGATAGTGCCTTCCTTCTTTTAGGCCAGTACAACATGAAATGGTCAAAAAGCATTCAGTTATGTAAGCTTACGACCAAAAGAGACTAACAAGGTAGCCATAATTTAATGACATGGGAATAGCATAACTCAAAGAAGGAAGTAACAGCATAGACCCCAAATGGTTCAAAATACATATTCTAGTTGGTTAAATTTCATATCACAGCATAAAAATATAGTTCCAAAACCGAGCAGAACATATATATCTCATACTCAAGTGAATTTACTAGGACCTGTGTTAGTAAGACAATTGAACGGAAAGGAAAATTTCGACACCTAAGCCATACTGAGCCCAAATGATATGTATAATATGGCATGCAAACTTGCAAGTGAAACATACATTTATAAAGATATATATCATGCAATAATGGTTCTTTTCAGCAACTAGTTGAGTATTAAGCCATGCAACAACACTAGTGAAATGGACATTTGCAGTGTACAAGGAGGAGGTGCAACACAAAATGAGAATAAAATAAAAGCAGCAGGAACATCAACTTGTTTGATTTAAGGGTGGTTAACAGTTTTCATGCATTAAAACTAGTGCAGCACCAAGTATAAGTGTTTCACATTTCCAAGAACATGAAGTTTATGGCCACAAAACAACATAGCCATCTAACAAGTAATATCTCAAACGATCCTACTCAGGGTCAAGACAAATCCGGGAACAACTAGACTGCATGAACTAAAGTAGTGAAATTTTTAGCAAGGAAACATGTTACAATTTTTGGCTACATTCACAATTTTAGAAGCATGCGAAACAGTCATGGTGAACAAAATTCTAAAATGGGCAAATCAGAACAACAACAAGAAGTAGCAACAACCATAACTTGACTATCATATTTCAGTTCATACTGAAATTGGTTTGCTTGAATAAAGAAAAATCGTGAGAGGGTACTCACCATAAACGCAGTAGGAAGGCGACAAAGGAGATGGCTTCGGTTCCGGGGGTTCAGGTTTGGCTTCAACTTGCAGCGGTTGCGGAGCAAGCGGTTTCGACATGGTCTCGAGGTCCTGCAACAGAAGGACGAGGTTCGATCTCGTGTGCATAGGTCTCGGGGAGGCTTACATCAAGGCGGAAGAAAAGAGGCCGATGGGATTTTCTGGTTCTGACAAAGTGGAAGGAGGCAGAGTCTATGATAGCAAACGGTGAGGACAGTGGTGGTCGATGGGATCAATTTAGAGGGGCAAATTTGGGGCACGCTGAACGGTGGCCATGGATTTTCAATTTTTAGGCAAGAACGATTTTGGGAAAAATATGATTTGGGTGAAGTAATTAAGTTTAGGGAAAGGGGGATTTGGGGAAATTTTCGTTTGGTAAACGACGGAGCAAACGCGGCTTTCAAAGAGGCAACGACAGAAGATAATGGACACGTGTTACATATTCAATTCAAGTTGTCTACAAGTGTCTCTCTACAAAAGTAGTGTTCAATTTCCTATCTATTTTATTTTATTTTATTGGGAATTTCTTTCTTTAATTTATATTTTTTTTAGATGAGAAAAATTTGTAGTTTCCTATATGAGAAGAATACATCTGAAATATGGTTAGGTTGCATGAACGAAAATTCACTATTCTATGTGTTTTAGACTTGAAATTGAAGAATTTGAGATATCAAACATTCGAATTTTGAGAAACAAAAAGTACCGTTCTCCTTAGAATACAGTCTAGTATGTGTGTGTGTGTGTGTGTGTGTGTGTGTGTATATATATATATATATATATATATATCCAAATACAACTTAAATAATTTTAGAACCAAAATTCCAATAAATAAATAAAACTCATGTTTAAATTTTAAAACTAGAATTATCATTTCACAAACAACATATTCAATAAGCTTAAAATGTTACTAACATTTAAATTTTAGACAAATCATTCAAATTCCAATATTAAAATATAAATTCACATACACAAAATTTATCCAAACACGGTTTAAATAGACCGGATTCAAATTATAACAAATATAAATTTCTAAATATCGATTCAAATAAATTTCATATTTTAAAATGTCAAAAAATAAGGTTCGTTACACAGGGGCGGCGGGAGCGATCAGGGGCGACGATGCGAGTAACGAGGGGCGGCGGTGCGACCAATTTACGTTTCTAGGTCATGACAGTGATGCGATTTTATCAGGGATTTGGGTTTTGTTTCTTAACGGGTTTGGATTTGGCGAAAGAGCTTTGGATTTTCGTTTTGGATTTGGAGAAAGAGCTTTGGAAAGGGAGACAAGAGAGAGACGAGAAAATATTGGTCTGGAGCCAAAAAAATTGTTTTGGAGCCCAAATTTTTTGTTTTGGAGCCCAAAAATTTCGTTGTGGAGGCAGAGAAATTTGGAGTTGGAGCCAAAAGAAAAGAGAATTTGTATACTCCACCATATAACATTCTATAATAAAGATTTAAGATGTTCAAAATTCAACCGTATCCGTATTCGAAAAATAAAGGTTATGTGGTTTTGGAAAAAGAAATACGGATATGGTCACACTCCCATCCGATGATTGTTTGTTTGAATACATCTAGAATTATACTTAGTTTTTCGAGTAATTTAATGGATAAAATTATTCTCATTTATTATTTTATATAAGTAAAATATCTTAATACGTATTATTATTTTTATCATTTCTAATATTAAAATTTAATTTTAAGTATTATTATTTAATTATCGTTCGATTAACCAACATTTTTTATAAAATTTTATAATGAATTATAAATTATAGCATTTAATAGCGAGTTATTTATAAATTATAGATTGTAAATTATTAATTAGATATTTACTACTAGTTTATTTATTATTAATAATAATTTAATACCTAATTATTAACTACTAATTATTAATTAATTATATTTACTAGTACAAATAATAAATATTAATTACTTGTTGAATATTAAATATTAATTACCAGTTATTAATTTCTCATTAAATATATTAATTACTAATACCAATTATTACTAAGTAGTTAACATACATTAACTATTAAAAATAAATTACTACTTATTAACAATTAATTATTTTATAATAATTGTTAAATATTACTGATTTCTAAGTTTATTATTAAATATTATTTCTAAATATTAATATAGTTAGTTATCAAAAATAGATATTATAAACATGAAGTTTGTAACAACATCTATTACAACTAATAAAATGAAAAGTTGTTAAAAATATGTTTATTACAACTTTGGAGAGCTGATAGTTGTAAAAAAACATTTATTACAACTGTGCTTTTCCCACAGTTGTAATAAACATTTATTACAACTATGGTTTTTCCACAGTTGTAAAATTAAAGTTGTAATATGGTGTTTTTGTTGTAGTGTCAATTCCCACTAATGTCAACTTGAGTACACAAAATACAAAACATAGTTTATAATTGTTTAGTTAACACACAAAAGACACCCTTCCATTGGTAATCGCAGCACCATCACCAAAGTCATGTCTTATTTCCTCACCTGCAAGTATAGAAATGTTAAAATAACCATTCATAAAGAATACCAAGTGCAGGACATGTTAAAAAGTTGCACAAACCTTGCAAACTACAGAGTGTACAAAATTTTGGCTCTATCATTTCTAATCTGATATCCAAATACCCAAATAAAAACAAAAATTGGCAGTAGGTTCACTGCAGCAGCAGTATGCAAAAATTGTAGCAGCAACTCATACCATCTTGAAAATTGGCAGACTACAGAATGTGCATATCACCACATAGCTCTATTTCTTTAGTCAACTTATATGTTATTTTAATATCAGCCACAATTTTGACTCCTTCATCGCTATCTCTTTTTCAACGAACCATCTTGAAAATTTTAATATTAACTGACATCAATACAACCAAGGAAACAACTTAAAATTAAAGTATCGGGACCATAGAATCTTTTGCGCTTACAAAGAATGTCCACTAGCTCTTGTGTTTATAAAATGAAAAACAAATACTTTGTATGCGCAAGCGTTTTAACCTCGGAAATAACATGAAATAAAAAGAGACCTAGGTCAGTTTGCACGCATGAATTTTTCAAAAGATAAAGCTTTTTGTCATTTGCAGTAACCTCAACATTAAAGCGTAGTTAGTAATCTGCAATCACAACGCCAATCGATGAGGCTAGTCGACAATGCAAACTCACATGAGCCAATGCTGAAATTGTGTTGATCATTGCGAATTTTCAGTTGATTCAATGTTAAGACAAAATAGTAAACGACACATGACGGTTTCAGGAGTCGCCTTCAGTAAAGGTTTAACATTGGTTGGCATTGCCAAGAAACAAATGTATTAGGTTTGTTTTTATTAGCCAATCAAACTTGAAGCCACCACCTTTATATTATGATGATAACGAGAATGACGGAGTTTATGCAAACAATGGAAGATTTCAATATAAATATACACAAAGTTTTGAACAACCAACAATGCAATCAGGTATGACATGTTAAATGGATTGAACTAGCCATAATACAGTCAAATATGGCTAATTCAATTCAATTTTGACTAGTGAACTGACCATAGTGCCAGTGAATGAAACAATGATTTAATGCTTAAATGATTGGTTCTTTATCATTTTAAATAAAACGCCAACAATTTTCGGTTCTAATATTTGTAAACTACTTTTCGTTTTATTTGTTTGTGATTTTTTAAGAAACCGGTCCCATTACAGGTTTTTCCTCATCTGCATGCAAAACATGCCCATTTATTATAAAAGCAAAAGAGAAGGCAAATCGAAATGTTTATTGTTGATCAGACATTACCAATAGTCGACCTGTGTGTTTGCGCTCTCTCCTGCTTTCGAACTAAGCCAACGAGTTGCGCTTTGAAGTAACTGCAGAACCAACCAAATATCATTTTTTTACTAAGAAAAACACAAAAATATAACAGTAAAGTCGTCGCGTTATAATTTATATTTCAAGATCAACTATTTTTATGATAAAGAGTTTCTGATCACGTTACATTTTTATTATATTTAGAAAACATGAGAATTAAAATTATGGATGACAAACACGTTCGATGTATAAGTGCGTAGTAAATGATTTTTCTCAATCGCAGTTGAAATATGTAAATCATATCATAGTAAGATAGATCTGATCTAAAACGAAATTTAAGTCGTAAGATTTTAAGAATTTTTATAACAATATCTAGAACAATACACATGTGTGACTTATGTTGAGATGAATTAAAAGTAAGAATTTCATCTTGAATTAGTAACGTTGTTTGATTGGGTTATCCTTGAAGATAATAAGGCTCACCTCTCTATTTTTCTTAGAACAATCACTACTATAGGAATGAGCAACAGAGCCATGACAATTGCGCAACAACATTATACGCTACTAAGACATCAATAATTATTGATGCTTTAATGGCATCATGCGTATTAATTTGCGATGCTTTACTAACACTGTCATTATTCTTAATTTTCTAATTTTTGATCAAAGATATGCATATGCTGATATGCACATTTCATTCATTAATAGTGATTTTGCAGAACCCTGAAATAAGCTCGGATCTTTGACCTAAAATTACTACTGCTACTCTTACCAAATTAATCTTTTTTTTAACATGTTCATTAGCATTTTGTAACCTTTAGCAAAAGTAAATCATTGCTTTCTTCATCAAAATTATCCCTGGTTACAATGTTAACTCTTGACTTGGGTTTACTTGCCCAACCTTTGTAAATTGTAACGACTTACTTTAGCAGGCACTTACGCGTTAATCTTATTCCGGCCCAACTGCAACGCGGATAAAAGCAAAATCAACACCCATTAAGTAGGCATTTTCGATGTTCGAAGGCCACAACCTAACTGCCAATTACAGCGAGTATGATCACAACAGCATATAATAACAACCTAACTGCCAATTACAACCTAACTACCAATTACAGCGAGTGTGATCACAACATGCAAATTTACTGCGAATACAGGTCGACCTCTCCGCTTTGCACACTTTGATTAGTATGATAAAATAGTCCAAAAGGATAAGGATCAAGATGTTTTTACATATAATAGGGACAGCGATGAGTGGTTTTGACATGCATGAAAACTCGATATTTTCAGATATACGGATGATCAGGTATAAATGCGCTTACAAACAAAAATCCTGACACCACATAATTGAGCTGTCTAACTCTATTTAGGCAATAAGCTTAGTAGAACCAAATGATTTCATCATCCACCAAACTCATACATTGCACATATTTGTATCGTGAATCTGGAAACAGCTAAAAAGGATTGTATACATCAACTGATATGTCATGTTTGTGTGCAGTTTTCGTATACATTATTCTTTTGTGTAACATTACTGACATGGAAATGAGTGACATTTTCAAGTAGCTGGCTAGATGCATGACAAACAAATGAATTCATATGAAGTTATCTTTAGTGTATGTATTCAGTTGAGATTAGTGGTTTTACATACAATTGGGACAACTACGAGTGGTTTTGACAAACAAATGAATTCATAATACTGTAATCACATATTTATAATTTGTTTCAAATTATAGTGAATATTTCAAAAGGCAATATTTAGAAAATTAATTTATAGTGAATATTTCATTTGATTCAATTAGTTAATAAAATGAAAAGAAACTAGATTGTAAAAAATATGAAACATATTTAGAAATTTCAATTCCTAAGCATCCAAAATTGTCTTGTATTTTTTTAAGCTATTGAAACTCTAAGGTCATAGTTTAATTTTTGCATTTCATAGTTAAGTAAATGGGTCAGATGAAATCTCAAATGAACCTCAGGATGACAGCGATGATGATTGGACCGTATATGTATACATTGAAAAAGGAGACGGGTAAAAATTAAATTCAGCTCACTAAGAATAAATTCAATAGTTACATGCTTGCTAAGATTAACATAAAAATTAAAACGGTAAAGACTTACTTAAAATTCATTCCATTATGACGTGCTCAGCAGGCCAAGCTATAGTAGAAGAGAGTGCATCTTCCATGTACCGAAATTCAGATGTTTGCCTCCATAGCTCTACTTCCGGCTCTTTTATGGTGTCTATCCAAACTTTAAATGCATTGTTTCCTAGAGGTTTGAAATGTACCCTTGCATTTGGATCGGTTGACTCCACCCGTCCTAAAGCTACTACTTTCCCATTTCGAGATAAACTCATTATCTTACATTTATTGTTTGTTTTTGAATTTGCAGTCTGCAAGTTGAAAAAAGAAAAAAATGAAGTTGCTAATCCTTGAGAAAATAAAAAGATGACATAAAAATCAAGTACCGTAAATGTTTTCATGACATCCTTAGTCGTTAACAGTAGTATCACTTGTCTTGACAACTACTTGCGATTCAGGCCATGCAACCTTCTTACAAGCAGCATCTCCAATTCGGAACAAACCAAGGGAAGGCCTCCACAAAAAAGCTTCTGGATTTAGGGGTTCATCTATCCAAACAATCATAGCTGCTGGTCCAAGAGGAACATCAATACCAATTTCCTCCGAGATGCTCGAATGTAATCGTCCTAAAGCCACTAATTGCTTGCCCCCTCCCCAATCAAAAATCTTGCATTTGCATTCCAAGCTGCAACTTCTACTCTATTAGATGTAAAAATATTTATTTAGTAAAAAATGTATATAATAAAATTGCATGTTCATTGTGAATAAAAATATTTACCTTATCTTCTCCTCCTCCATTATGATCGGTTGAATGTAGAACAACACTGTTCTTCGGCCATGCCATAATATTATCCTTTGCCTCCCCAATAAGTGAGAAAGGAGTTGTAGGCCTCCATACAAAAGCATCTAGCTTGATTGGATATTCAACAAAAATAATCATCGCATCTGGCCCTAAAGGAACATCATTGACAAGCTGGTTAAGATCATCTGACACGAATCTTCCTTCAGCAGTGATCTCTTCATTCCCTCGCCAATCCAATATCACACTTCGTCATATTTTCGTCAAAGTTACACTACATTTAAACATAGGAAAATAATGATACTAAATGAATAAAAAGTTAAAAAAAGAACGATGCGAAACCAATTAAAAAAAATTACTTGAGGTTTGTTTACTTCTGTCCCACTGTGTCTACACTGCAAAATCTTAGAAAATATAAAGTTAGTTAGAATTATATACAAATGTAATATTTAAGATATACAAGAAGGTAATACTTCAAGTTTAAAATTGATTTATACCAACATATAAATACTGGCACTGATGGGAGTCTACACAACAAGCATGTGATAAAGTATGGCTGCACACACACTTTATCTCTACCTATGTAAATATGGGTAAAAGTGCATTGATATGAGTGACAACATCCTAAATAAAGGTATAAGCTATGTAGTATATGTCAAAATTTGGTATAGGAACCCAGATTGGACTTGGCTGATATAAGAAATGTATTAGATATTTGTGTTCTGTTTAGCTTAAGTACATTCTAATTTATATAATATATTTTCAACTTGGAAGCCTCCTATATAAATAAAGATTGCATTAGTACAAATGTTTAGATAATATACACCAAATGTATACAATGTTGGGATGCTTAAGGAATGCAAAGGTCAAGTATGGTTAACATGGCATCAATTTTACGTAAAGTCGGACGACCAATTTTAAACAAAAAGTTCGGACAATATATAATTTCTTTATTTTTATCCCATAACTAATTATAGACGTAGTTGTATAAAAAATAAGTTCGGACAATATGAGATTAGTTTGAGTAGTTTTGATAATCAAATGGTGGTGCTCTCAGCAATATATAATTTTATTGTCAACCAATGATTCTCAGATTTTTTTTTTTTTTGACGGACTTTAAGGGCCGAGCATGGCAGACAGTAGTACAAATGGTCTCAGCAAATAATAGTAACTTGGTCTGCTTAACGAAACATAGTGGTTTTAGCATAGTATTTGCTCGGTTCTCTGAATCAATTTTGAAACCGTAACCTGGATTTACTGGTATAACCGTATAACGATGAAAAACCGATCGTTCAATTATTTGAGATAGTTTGCCTGAAAGAAACATTTCAGAGAAACTGATGCCTTTATTATTTTAGCAATGCAATATGTAGTGATAATTTGCACCTGATTTTTCTCTAGTTGTAGAAATCTCTTCTCTAAGTGTTAATTTGTGATCCGAAATTCTCATTAGGATTGGTTCAGCTGATGTGTCATCTAAAGGATATTATTTAGTTCCTTAGTTTACTCTCTTGATTGAGGATTGGTCCAGCTGATGTGTCACCTAAAGAATATTATTTAGTTCCTTAATTTACTCCCTTGATTGAGGTATTTTCAGCAACCTCATTTAAAGAATAAAGAAGATTCTTTCTTGATTGAGACATTTATAGCAACCTCATCAAAAGGATAAAGGAGATTTTAATTTACTCTCTTGATTGAGATAAATGCAGCAACCTCATTGAAGGATAAAGAATATTCTTATTTTTTATTCTTTTTCTCCTTATCTGAATGCATGAAAGTAGAATATAAATTTACTGCTATGGTTGATAAGTTGTATAAGCTTGTAACAACTCCATCAATTAAATCAATAAAGTTTGCCTTTCTCCCGTGGTTTTTTCCCGCAAAGGGTTTTTCCACGTTAAATCTTGTGTGTGATTTTATTCTTTACTTGCTTCTTTGATCATTTATTTATTCACAAGTGGTATCGGAGCGCTGGTTTATTCAACATGGCGTCGTTAAAGTATGATCTTCCGCTATTAGATCGAAACACTCGATTCTCATTGTGGCAAGTGAAGATGCGGGCGTTGCTCGCACAAGCTGATTATGATGATGCATTGGATGGATTCGGGAACAAGAGATTTGATCTATGGACCGATGATGAGAAGAGAAAGGATCGGAAGGCTTTGTCGCAAATTCAGCTCCATCTACACAATAATATTTTACAAGAAGTTTTGAACGAGAAGACAGCTGCTTCTCTTTGGCTGAAACTGGAGTCAATTTGCATGACCAAGGATCTCACAAGTAAGATGCATCTCAAACAAAAGCTGTTTCTGCAGAAATTGCAAGAGGGAGGTAATTTGCTTGACCATATTTCTGATTTTAAAGAGATTGTTTCTGACTTGACTGCAATGGAAGTCAAATATAATGATGAAGACTTGGGTTTAATCCTATTATGTTCTTTGCCCAGTTCTTACTCAAATTTCAGAGATACCATATTATATAGTCATGATACACTCACTCTAAATGACGTTTATGAAGCCTTGCACGCCAAGGAGAAAATAAAACAACTGGTGTCTTCAACTGGATCAAGCTCTCAAGCCGAAAGCTTGTCCGTTCGTGGCAGGACAAAGGAGAAAAATTCAAATAATGGATCTCGAGGCAAAAGTTCCAATGTCTATAAAGGTCGATCTAAATCTAGAGGCAAATACAAGTCTTGCAAATATTGTAAGAGGGATGGACATGAAATATCCGAATGTTATAAGCTGCAGAACAAGGAAAAGAGAAATGGCACATACAAACCAAAAGATAACAAAGAAGATGAAGTTAATGCCAATTGTGCTCGTAATGATAGTTCTGACAATGAGATGCTTGTTGTTACCGTGTTTGCTGGATGTGCTGAGATTAAAGATGAATGGATACTTGACACTGCTTGCACTTTCCATATGTGTCCTATTAAAGATTGGTTTACAACCTTAGAACCCATAAAAGATGCTGGCTCAGTTTTGATGGGTGATGATTCGGCATGTAAAGTAGCAGGAATTGGTTCTATTCAGATCAAGATGTTTGATGGCGCAATCAGAACTTTAACAGATGTTCGGTTCATTCCCAACATGAAGAGAAATCTGATTTCTTTAAGTGCTCTTGATGACAAAGGGTACAAATATTCAGGTGGAGGTGGTGTCTTGAAAGTCACAAATGGTTCTCTTATTGTAATGAAGGGAAATCTTAGGCAAACAAATGGCCTTTATTATCTTCAAGGCACTACTGTTTCAGGTAATGCTTCCCCTGTTATCTCAAATAATATTTCTGATTGTGATACCGCTAATCTTTGGCATATGCGTCTTGGACATATGAGTGAATTAGGTCTGTCGGAGTTGAACAAGAGAGGACTTCTTGATGGGTACAACGCAGGCAAGCTGAAGTTCTGTGAGCATTGCATTTTTGGCAAGCATAAGAGAGTGAAGTTCAACACTGTAGTTCATACAACAGAAGGCATTCTAGATTATGTGCATTCAGACTTATGGGGACCGTCTAGGAAAGCATCCATGGGCGGTGCTTGTTACATGATGACAATTATTGATGATTATTCCAGAAGAGATTGGCCTTATTTTTTGAAACATAAATCTGCAGCTTTTTCAGCTTTCAAAGAGTGGAAGACTATGGTTGAGAGACAAACTGAAAGGAAGGTAAAGAAGCTTCGGACTGATAATGGGATGGAGTTTTGTTCAGATGAATTTAATTCATTTTGCAAGGCTGAAGGCATTGTTAGGCACTACACCATACCTCACACTCCTCAGCAAAACGGGGTTGCCGAGCGTATGAACAGGACTATCATTTCTAAGGCTCGCTGCATGTTGTCAAACGCAGGTTTGGATAGACGTTTTTGGGCTGAAGCTGCTTCCACAGCCTGTTATCTCATCAACCGCTCTCCCTCTGTTGCTATTGGTAAGAAAACTCCGATTGTGGTATGGTCTGGTTCTCCAGCAAATTATTCTGAATTGAAAGTTTTTGGATGTATTGCTTATGCTCATGTTGACAATGGAAAGTTAGAGCCAAGAGCTGTTAAGTGCATTTTTCTTGGTTATAAGTCTGGTGTTAAAGGCTATAAATTATGGAATCCTGAAACAAGTAAGGTTGTAATTAGCAGAAATGTTGTGTTTAATGAATCTGCTATGTTACATGATATTCCATCTACTAGTGATCTTGTTGAGAGTAAGCAGAAATCAAATGTCCAAGTGGAGCATATTATTGATACAGATGCTACATCAAACGCAGAAATTGAGGGACAAGATGAAGCACCCATTGTTGAGGATCCTCCAGCAGTTATGCAACCACCGCAACAATCTATTGCAACAAACAGAACTAGAAGGAATCCAAAACCAGTAAGAAGGTTTATTGAGGAAGCAAATGTTGTTGCTTATGCGTGCACTGTAGCAGAAGAAATAGAAGGTATTGCCGAGCCTTCTTCATATTCTGAGGCTGTTATTTCTAGTGATTCTGATAAGTGGATGGCTGCTATGCATGATGAGATGAAGTCACTTGAAAGAAATGACACTTGGGACTTAATCAAATTGCCTAAAGAGAAGAAACCTATTCATTGCAAATGGGTTTTCAAGAGAAAAGAAGGTGTTTCTCCAAACGATAAGACAAGGTACAAAGCAAGATTAGTTGCAAAAGGTTACAGTCAGATTCCAGGTATTGACTATAATGAAGTTTTTTCCCCTGTTGTGAAACATAGCTCAACTCGCATGTTACTCAGTATTGTTGCTATGCATGATTATGAGCTTCAACAGTTAGATGTAAGAACTGCATTTTTACATGGAGAATTAGAAGAGGATATTTATATGCATCAACCTGAGGGTTTTATCATCCCTGGAAAAGAAAATCTTGTCTGTAAATTAAAGAAATCTCTTTATGGATTGAAACAGTCACCTAGGCAGTGGTATAAAAGATTTGACACTTTTATGCTATCTCATGGTTTTAAATGGTCCAATTATGATAGTTGTGTCTATTTGAAAATTACTACTCATGCAGCCATTTATTTGTTACTTTATGTTGATGATATGTTGATTGCTTCAAAAGACAAGGTGGAAATTGAAAATTTGAAAAGGCAGTTAAGTAGAGAGTTTGAAATGAAAGATTTGGGAGATGCTAAGAAGATTCTTGGCATGGAGATATCAAGAGATAGAACTTCTGGAAAATTATACCTAAGTCAGAGTGGGTATGTTAGAAAAGTGCTTCGCCGTTTTAATATGCTTGATGTCAAACCTGTAAGTACTCCTCTTGCTGCACATTTTAAATTGTCATCAGCCATGTGTCCACAATCAAATGAAGATATTGAGTACATGTCTAGAGTTCCCTATTCTAGTGCAGTTGGTTCACTTATGTATGCCATGGTTTGTTCGCGTCCTGATTTATCACATGCTTTAAGTGTTGTTAGTAGATTCATGGCCAATCCTGGAAGAGAGCATTGGAAAGCAGTTCAATGGATTTTTAGATATCTTCCTGGCACTGCAAATGCTTGTTTGCAGTTTGGTAAATCTAAAGAAGAACTTGTTGGTTATGTGGATTCTGATTTTGCAGGTGATTTGGATAAAAGGAGATCATTAACAGGCTATGTTTTCACCATTGGTGGTTGTGCTGTAAGTTGGAAAGCAACCTTGCAAACTACAGTAGCATTATCAACTACTGAGGCCGAGTATATGGCTATTTCTGAAGCATGTAAAGAAGCTGTTTGGCTTAGAGGTTTATATTTTGAGTTTTGTGGAGATACATCTTGCATTACTATATTTTCTGATAGCCAGAGTGCTATATGCCTTACAAAGGATCAAATGTTCCATGAGAGAACTAAACATATAGATGTGAGGTATCACTACATTCGAGATGTTATTGCTAAAGGTGGTGTTAAAATTTGCAAGATAAGTACTCATGACAATCCCGCTGACATGATGACAAAGCCAGTTCCAATTACTAAGTTTGAGCTTTGCTCAAGCTTGGTTGGTGTTACAGTATAGTCTTTATGGACTATTGGAGCAAGGCAGATATTTACTTGTTGAAGGAGTTCGTTTTTTACTTCAAGATGAGAATTCGTCTCAAGGTGGAGATTGTTAATTTGTGATCCGAAATTCTCATTAGGATTGGTTCAGCTGATGTGTCATCTAAAGGATATTATTTAGTTCCTTAATTTACTCTCTTGATTGAGGATTGGTCCAGCTGATGTGTCACCTAAAGAATATTATTTAGTTCCTTAATTTACTCCCTTGATTGAGGTATTTTCAGCAACCTCATTTAAAGAATAAAGAAGATTCGCTCTTGATTGAGACATTTATAGCAACCTCATCAAAAGGATAAAGGAGATTTTAATTTACTCTCTTGATTGAGATAAATGCAGCAACCTCATTGAAGGATAAAGAATATTCTTATTTTTTATTCTTTCTCTCCTTATCTGAATGCATGAAAGTAGAATATAAATTTACTGCTATGGTTGATAAGTTGTATAAGCTTGTAACAACTCGATCAGTTAAATCAATAAAGTTTGCCTTTCTCCCGTGGTTTTTTCCCGCAAAGGGTTTTTCCACGTTAAATCTTGTGTGTGATTTTATTCTTTACTTGCTTCTTTGATCATTTATTTATTCACACTAAGTTCGACACTTTGCTTTCAAGTAGCAGTGTATGCTTATCCTTAACTTGCGATAAGTCGCTCTACTAAGACTCATTCCTCTTCCCATCGCTCTAAGTCGACCCGATCATTCTTGCCCTAACACTTGTGCAAGTGCATTTTCTCTATAATTAATTGGCGAGCTCGATTGTGAAACACTTTCAATTTGTTTAATCTTTTCCTACAAAACATGATTAATTTCATATTGTTGCAGTTTAAATACCACAATGAAAATACAAAAACATGGTGCTCGTTTGAATCCATCACCAAAACGCTAAATAAATAAATCATGTTCTAAAACATCTCAAATAATTACTAGAACCAAGCGTGTGTATATGTAAGTGTGTGTGTATATGTGTATATATATATGTATATATGTATGTATGTGTATATATGTATGTATGCATATACACACACCACTCCAAAAGGCAAATAAATAAGCCAATGAATATGGTATGCCTTGTGGAGCACTGCTATTTGAGCTATCATGTGCTAAACTTCCAAGGGGTAAAATTCTCTTTCAAAAGAAACTCCATGGCACTTTCCTTTAAAGCCAATCAAGGGCTTTTGTACTTGTAAGATTGCAATTTGTAGGTGCCTTGTAGGTTTTAACGTTGATTTACACCCTGATCCTACTTGTTAGAACTTTGAGGAAATTCACTGATCTTTTTGTAGTACAAATCAATAGTGTATTGTGCAGCAATTAATTTATCGTTCAGATGCTCATGATATTAAAAGAAATAAAGTTCAATAGACTGGAGAGTGTACAATTGATAAATAAAGATGCGATTACAAGTATCAAAGAAAACCAGGTCTGTGTATCATAGGTACAGATATCAAATAATGCATAGGAAAAAACATTAATTGAAACAGTGATATGAAGCAACGTCAGTGTGCTATAGGAAATTGCTTTGGCGACCTAATTTTGAGCTCATTATTGCCCATCAAAATTGCTTTGGTGACCCTAGCAATCACCGTAATATCCAGCATTTGAATTGCAGTTCTATCAAAAATATTTAGTCGGAATTATAAATTCATAGTGATCATTAACCATTAAAAAAATACAAAAAAGGAAAAGAAAACGAAAAATAGATTAAAATAAATGTGACACTTTGAAACAGAAATGAGTAGACAAAAGATTGAGCTGTAATCACTGCCGATCAATAAAAGTTGATATTTGTTTAACAGTGTGACCGACTTTCACTGTAGGGAACTCAGAAGGTACAGCCAAATAAAAAATTTCAGAAAAAGGGCATTTATTGCTTCTTCACAGCACTAAATCATTATGCAGTACTAAAAAATGGTATTTAAATTAAAATAGGAAACACACTCAGAAGCTTGCAAATTTAAATACCACATATATGACATCTTATATTTTTTCAGAACTCATTAAAACATAGTATTTATATGTTTATCATACGTATTTGAAAAGTATGAACTTACTATAGCATCTGCAGCAATCATATTCACCGGTTCACCATTTTTCTTAGTGCGAGATTTGATCCAGACTACACTTCTAGAGACGGCAGAGCGATCGCTACTTTCGCTTTTCTACATTCAAAAACACCAAATAACGAAAGCAATTAAATTAAAAGTTTCATAAATACTGCAGTAAATTATAACTACAATTTTATTACCAAATCTTCAGTTAGTCGTGTCATTCCTTTATGACTGGACGTGTGTGGCAACTGCCTCTGTCTAATAGCTCTGTTCTTCTCGCTCACAGCCTAAAATAAGAATGGTATGGTAGTATTCAACTCGGTCATTACAGATAAATAAAATTCAAATACATTCATGAGTCTTGCATAACAAAAGCCAGCTACTTTTATAACGATATAAAATGTTCAAATGATGAGTGCATTGCATTTACTGTCATATAGTTTTAGTTCTTAAAAGTTGCAATTTTTATTCAATTACAGATAATCAAAGAAGAAACTGAAGACTACCTCCCCCTCCCCCTCCCCCTTTTGAATGATGAATACAGGAAAATTCATAACGGGCTGGATGTATGTTTTACTAGCACCATACATTATTGACATTTGACATGCACATACAAATTCCAATGCAGCTATATTTAATTTAGTTTTTTGTACATTAGTAGTATATAAGAAAATTTCTCGTACCTTGAATTCCGAACTTGTTTTCAACTTGATAAATTTCTTCCATTCATTTATACATCTAATGTTAGATGGTTTTAACTGAAGTCTTTCCTCCATGGACTTGGCTTGTAACACCTGCCGAACTAATCTACATTTCGATGCCCGCCAAATACCACCCATTTGTTGAAAAACTAGTGTTTTGTGCCAACCTAAATCCAATTTAAACCTTACTTGTGACAATAATACAAGTTGTTATAGTTTCCTTGCGAATACTGGCACCAAAAGAGGTCCTATCATTGCATGTTTTCTCCACCATATAGCAAGTTCCAAGAATATGGCGAAATTAATTATAAGTTTAACATGTCCAGTAATGAATATAGCAGTTAAAAACTAAAACAATGCCTGTGAGATAGATACAGTTCATCTAGCTTAAAATTTGTGACAATAATGCATGTATATTGCAAATTGTCTTATGATTGAAATTCAAACTTCAATCTGAAATGTTGAAAAAGCTGCTTCATTGACTAAAACATAATACATGGTTTACTGTCATAAAGCACTAGGATCCACTATGCATTGTCTAAAATTTATTCATAAATAAAGACAGTATAGTATAATCAAAGTTGAACGATAAAAGTGCACTTTTGGTTAATGTGGATATTTAGTCGGATGATAAAGTCGTTAATTGGGATAGATCAACATCATGAGTACATTTATTCAGAGTGTCACCTGGATGCTTTCCCATAAAACATCTTTCAACTCGGAACTAACTTGCTTCCATCCACTTAGTGTAACCGGAACAATTTCTCATACAAGTGGTCCAAAATAAGAGGATAATTTGACTGACCCGGACCTATTGGTTCGCCTGTACTATTAAATTCAAATTCTATCAGCTCCGAAGAGTTGAATGGATGTCTTCTGACTTTGGTTGGCCCTCTAGGCTTTCTTGTCAATTTTCCTTCCGCCTAAACTCCGTTGTCAATTGTTTGTAGATTGTCTTGTACTTCATCATTGTATTCTAATACGATTTGAGCTTGATTGTTTTCTAATGCATGTGGGTTGTCATGTATTACAGTAATATTTTCTGGTACAATATCTGCCCCGTCTTCTGTGAAAACCCGTAACTTCCCCGTAAAGGAAAGCGTCGGATAGTTCGAGAACAAGCCACAACAGAACACATACAGAAGAACATTTCATTGTATATTACAACAATGCATCAGATTACAAGAATATACAGAGTATAAATGAATATTACACAGAAATATCAGAGATTTAAATTACATTTAAATACATCGCAGCGGAAAATAATACAATACACAACTAGAAGGAGATATACGGATACAAAGCTTTCCGGATATCGTTCCAGCTGTAAACCAGGATCCTGTGAATATAAATCTGCAAAACCAAAACTACTAGCTGCCCGTGTCAAAATAAGGGCACCCAGAGTTTAGGTTAAAACAATAAACTCCAGGTCAGTCATGTGACTGGTGTGAGAACTAAAACAGTTATTATTCTTTATTTTAAAAGTTAGGTAAATCAAGGGACCACGCCGTATAACACGGAACGGGTTTCCTCCCAAGAATACCAGTGCATAAAACAAACAGCGCAATGCTAAATAAAGAAAAATGAAGCTGTTATAAGACCCAGGTCCCATCACACAATGCAACGCAGCCGAGGATAGGGTTTTCCCTTATAACAGCCAAAGAATGCTTGATACGTTTAAAACAAATCGTTTGATACTATTATAAGTGCATAGTGTATAAAACAACTTCAAATCATAAGTATCAATCATAGGCGGCATGGGTACCATATATCATGTCGCCATATATAGGTTTACAAATAAAACCGCAAGACGTCGTATTGGAAGTTGGGTTATCATTTGTGGTATGAACCGAGGCTAGGGATCGTCCTCTACCGATTCGTGACTCTCTAGCCCGAGCCACAGGCAAGCGCGCAGGCAAGCCTTTAGATCGTCAGGGCCGGTCCACCGATGTGGATTATTATGCCTGAACACTACGTTTCCCCACCCTATGGGGTGTAAGTGAGCCAACTAAATGACTCCATCGGTTCGAGAACGACCGATCAATCCGAGGTCGTTTGCAAAATTTCAATTTTTAAGGGCCTGAATTCCATAGCGACTATTCAGAATTTTCAACTGGACATATCTTTTGATTCCCGCTATGAAATTTTGATTTGTTGGATTCGTTGGAAAGATATTCACAATTAGATCCTAAAGTTTTTGGCTTCACTAAAATCCGGATTGTTTTGCACCCGGTACATTCAATTGAAGTTTGAAATCGAATTATCGAACTACCGCGCCATTTTCAATTCTATTTATAATTATATATAAATATTTATATTCTAACGACGACGCGTATAATATATACGTTCGAATTATATTCAAAATAAATTTCTCGTCGATATTATTTAAAATAAATCATTTTAAATAATCAAAATTCGCTAAAATTGCCAAAATAAAAATTTTAAACTGGCCCAGATTTTCGGGTTGTTACAATCTCCCCCACTTAAAACTTTTCGTCCTCGAAAAGAAACAAAGTCGAAAGTGGTTTGATAATTCAACTCTACGCTCGATCTGGCTTCCATTCTCCAACTCTTTAGTTTCTGAGAATTTTCAAAATTTCAAAAATTTGGCTAACACCCTAAATTTTCGAAAAATTTCGCCATAACCTCCCCTGCACCGGGAGCATCGGGGAATTTCAAATAGCTTCCCTGGTCCTTCAGATCTTAAAAAGAAAAAGAAAAAGCCAAGCGGCTAGCCAATAGGCTCATAAAATCATCATCACCCAAACAAAACAGTAAATTATGTAGCAAACATGTACCTATTTGTCGGGCAAACAAATTTTATTCTCTAGCTCTAGCCTCCTTTCTATGACCTGTTCAATGTTATACATGTATATGCAAGCAAATGCGACTAATTTTCAATACAATTCAATATTTGATCAAATTAGGCACAATAGTTCAAAATTATCAATCAAAAAAACAAACAACACAAACATCAATCAATTAGTGAATTAGAGTTTCAAATTCATAATTTTGATACATATACAAAAAATCATGTTTTTGATGCCAATTCACAACAATGTGTTCTAACTATATAAGTTTTGGTTCTCACACCAGTCCAATGGAAATATATAGATATCACACCTTCGAAACACGAAAATAATTACTAATGATGACGCGTCAATCATCATAATCAGGTCCGTGCGACTAGAGTGTGATTCTATATCTATCCAATATATTAAAATTTTGAATATACGTTTGCAAGGCGTATATGCAAATTCTTTATATACTTAATTGTCCAAAATCAATATAAACAAATAATCAAATACGAATAGTTGATTTAAATTTTCAAAACAAAATTGTTTTCATTGAAAAAAAAATAAACTCTTCACACTCGTTCTAGGATACTACGGATCCCATCTCTAACGAGTCATTCTCGTTGGATATTACTAATCCAATGTCTGATGAATTCTTTCATATGGTTCTAATGTGTCTTGTTCTCTAAGCTTTGTAAACCAAAGCTCCGATACCAACTGTGAAAACCCGTAACTTCCCCGTAAAGGAAAGCGTCGGATAGTTCGAGAACAAGCCACAACAGAACACATACAGAAGAACATTCCATTGTATATTACAGCAATGCATCAGATTACAAGAATATACAGAGTATAAATGAATATTACACAGAAATATCAGAGATTTAAATTACATTTAAATACATCGCAGCGGAAAATAATACAATACACAACTAGAAGGAGATATACGGATACAAAGCTTTCCGGATATCGTTCCAGCTGTAAACCAGGATCCTGTGAATATAAATCTGCAAAACCAAAACTACTAGTTGCCCGTGTCAAAATAAGGGCACCCAGAGTTTAGGTTAAAACAATAAACTCCAGGTCAGTCATGTGACTGGTGTGAGAACTAAAACAGTTATTATTCTTTATTTTAAAAGTTAGGTAAATCAAGGGACCACGCCGTATAACACGGAACGGGTTTCCTCCCAAGAATACCAGTGCATAAAACAAACAGCGCAATGCTAAATAAAGAAAAATGAAGCTGTTATAAGACCCAGGTCCCATCACACAATGCAACGCAGCCGAGGATAGGGTTTTCCCTTATAACAGCCAAAGAATGCTTGATACGTTTAAAACAAATCGTTTGATACTATTATAAGTGCATAGTGTATAAAACAACTTCAAATCATAAGTATCAATCATAGGCGGCATGGGTACCATATATCATGTCGCCATATATAGGTTTACAAATAAAACCGCAAGACGTCGTATTGGAAGTTGGGTTATCATTTGTGGTATGAACCGAGGCTAGGGATCGTCCTCTACCGATTCGTGATTCTCTAGCCCGAGCCACAGGCAAGCGCGCAGGCAAGCCTTTAGATCGTCAGGGTTGGTCCACCGATGTGGATTATTATGCCTGAACACTACGTTTCCCCACCCTATGGGGTGTAAGTGAGCCAACTAAATGACTCCATCGGTTCGAGAACGACCGATCAATCCGAGGTCGTTTGCAAAATTTCAATTTTTAAGGGCCTGAATTCCATAGCGACTATTCAGAATTTTCAACTAGACATATCTTTTGATTCCCGCTATGAAATTTTGATTTGTTGGATTCGTTGGAAAGATATTCACAATTAGATCCTAATGTTTTTGGTTTCACTAAAATCCGGATTGTTTTGCACCCGGTACATTCAATTGAAGTTTGAAATCGAATTATCGAACTACCGCGCCATTTTCAATTCTATTTATAATTATATATAAATATTTATATTCTAACGACGACGCGTATAATATATACGTTCGAATTATATTCAAAATAAATTTCTCGTCGATATTATTTAAAATAAATCATTTTAAATAATCAAAATTCGCTAAAATTGCCAAAATAAAAATTTTAAACTGGCCCAGATTTTCGGGTTGTTACATCTTCTACTTGATGGTCTTTAAACAGCTTTTCTCTCGTACGTTTCTTCCTCTGTTCCTCTAGTTCGTTTTGCATGTGACTTTTGCTTTTAATGGCCTTATTCTTCTTTGCTATTTTCTATTTATAAAAAATAAAAGGACAACTGTCATTTATGCAGTTTAGATGATCTATAGTTGTACAAGAATCTGGTAAGACAAATATTACATCAGATAAGCAAACAAAATCAAACATCTACAGGCATGGAAAAGCTTCTTTTTTTACGAACCTAAAACTCATCAATATCGATATACATGATATTTACGAACCTAAAACTTATCGATATCAATACATGACTGTACGTAATGTAGTGAACTACATAGTATCCAAGCATCTTGTTTGAGTACAGTATATGCAACAATATCTAGACTGAAAAATGTATGTCATAGGTATGAACATGCATACACACCATGCCCAAAATTTAAAACACTAATCACTCAAACACTCAGCTATATAAATTTGCAAGCACTACTTTACACATATCGTAGGAAAATTCCATATTATTTGGCCAGTTTGATGCTTTGGACATCTTTTGACTATAACTATATCAAAGACCACATTTAAGAAACATGTGGAATAAAAAAGAAAGCAAATATCGATGGGGCAGAGAAATATCACTTCTTATTTTTCTTTCTTCTTCTACACAATTTAGTAAATTCAGTATCAATATGTTATTCACATCAACTTCACTTATTTGCAACAAAATTTGATTGTTTTTATTCTTACAGTAGAAAAGAAGAATGATTAGTCTCAGTAAATAAAATTACCACTAATATAATAAATCTTAAATTAGCTAAACAAGGAAAAAAATCTTAAATTAGCTAAACGAGGAAAAAAATCGCATAAAATGCACATTATGATATTATAACAAAACATAAAACATGTGTATTTCACGTTACATTTTTATTATTAACGAGTGTTTGTTCTTAAAAATTAAAATCATCTAATAGCGTTGAAAAAAATGAATGAGCCAACCAATTTAGAAAGCGTAATCTGATCGTCTGCTTGATTGTCTCCAAGCTGCTTATTTGTTGTGCTTTTCTTTTTCTGCTCGTTGAATTGTTTTTGCATGTGCCAAGTTCTTACATTCCCACAGTTGCTCATTTTCTGTACCACAAGCAATGAACTAATTATTTGCAAATTCAAACAAGGCATACAAATTATTTGCAGAGTATCATCAAGAATAAAAAATTTACAATATCACAAAAAGCACTGTACGACCATAAGCTTGTGTCTTAATTATGTTCAAGTCCTATAATAACACTATCTAAGGTTTATACATGCATAAAATCAGTTGTTGTCTGCTTCCAGTATCATGAAGCAAAACAAGGGAAGACATAGACCCCAAAAAATGAGAGCAATAAACGCAATATAACTTTATTTGAAACGTATCATCAAGAATAAAAAAAATTGATCAATGAAGACTTAGTATTGAAAATAATACTCAGAAAGACTACAATAGTATAAAATCACAAACATCGACTATGACAACAATTTCGTGAACATTGTCAATGAAGACTTCGTATTGAACACAGGCTGGCCTCAAGCCTTTACCAATACTACTTTCAACACCAACTTGTTCCAGTACCAGCGCGACCGTAACTTGACTCTTTATATCAACTGCAGCGTACCCCCAAGTATACCTCCGATCATTCAGGCTATAGCAAATTATGCATGTCCGTATTTCGGTGGACAGTCTTACTATAGGTTGGATAATGGCACTTTAGACGATTTCCTTGTCAAGTGCAGCTCCAAAATTAATGTGCCTTTGGGTCAAGAAACTGCAAACAATTTGATTAATGGAGAGTTGCAGTTTAAACATGCTTTGCAGCACGACTTTTATTTATAGTGGATAGCCGGCTCTGATTGGTTTGGTACTTGCATGACTTCAGGAGGGTACTATGGGTTTAATTCTACAGATGCTGATCAACATCTCTGTTTTTATTCAAATGGAACTTCAATAAATTCTTGTGATACCCAGGGTATGAATATTCTTTTTTCTATTTTTCCTATCCATTTTTCTAATTCGTGATAGATTTGAATTTGAAAGTTTCAATGAAACCAGACTCTGCAGACACTGGTCATCCTACTACCATAAAAATCATAACGATAACAACGGGTACTGAATTATTTACATGTTAGGCTGTTTGAAGCTGGAATATCGAATCTTGCATAACTGCTGTTCTTTTCACTACAGGCATTACTTTGTGCTTAGCTTTATTATCAATGCTGGGCTGCTATATTTTCATTCCAAGGTTCCATGGTCCGAGTAGAATTTCTGAAATATTTTACAAGAAAGCAAAACATGCACATACAATCAAAGCATTTCTAGAAAACTCTGGTTCTCTAGCTACCAAACGCTATGCATATTCTGATATAAAAAGAATGACAAAATCTTTCAGTGGCAGAATAGGGCAAGGAGGTTATGGCAGTGTTTACAAAGGTAAACTATTCAATGGGCATCCAGTAGCTGTAAAAATCCTGAATGAAACAAAAGGGAATGAAGAGGACTTCATAAACAAGGTAGCAGTGATCGGAAGGACTTCTCATGTAAACGTAGTTGGCCTGTTTGGGTTTTGTGTGAAAGGATCTAAAAGAGCTCTGATATACGATTTCATGTCCAATGGCTCATTAGATAAGTACATATATATATTGATAAAGACACAAATCAAAGAACCTAAGGATGGGAGAAAACTTACATTATCACAATCGACATTGCTCCGGGGTTTGAGTATTTACCTCGTGGATGTAACACTAGAATAGTGCATTTTGACATCAAGCCACATAATATACTACTGGGTCAAGTTTTTTGCCCCAAAATTTCAGACTATGGAATGGAAAAACTGTGTCTTGCTAAACAGAGTATCATATCAATATGTGGAGCTAGAGGAACAATATGGTACATTGCCCCCGAAGTCTTTTCTCGATCTTTTGGTGCTGTTTCCAGTAAATCGGATGTTCATAGCTACGGAATGATGATGCTTGAATTGTTTGGTACTAAAAGAAAAAACACTCGTGAAGGACATGAAAGTGCTAGTAAAGATTACTTTCCTCAGTCTATTTACCAGCATATAGATAGTAAGAGTCGTCTTGATGCCGATGAATATGGGCTGACAGAAGAATATGAAGAAATCGCAAAGAAAATAATGATGGTGGGATTTTGGTGTATACAACCAATGCCAGACAGCTATACTCAGAAAGAACACCCATACTCAGAAAGACTACAACAATATAAAAGGGAACAAACTTGTTTATTATTTACAATAGTATAAAAGGGAACACCCATACTCAGAAAGACCCCAAAAAATGTTAGCTATTGGACAATGAACACCTATACTCAGAAAGACTACAACGGTATAAAAGGGAACAAACTCCACCAACTATGACATAACTAATGTATTTGCAGAGAAATTATTTGCAAATTCAAACAAGGCATACAAATTAAATAATACTTTAGACTTTCCTACATGTAGAATGAATAATAAAGTATTTTGTGTACTTTTTAACTTCATCTTTAAAAAATGCACAAACCCGTTTATTTGTTAATATTACGCCCTAAATCTGTATTATTATCGTATACTATCAATTAAGTAGGAATTACAAACCTCACAAGCAAATAAGTACAAAAATCTACTTAAATACGCCTTCACAATCTTCTCTAACATAGCTAACATTCTCAACCGAATCAATATCCATGTCGGTTTCTTCACAATCTTTCCTAACAAAGCTAACTTTCATAATAGGATCATCTGTCTCTAACTTATGATAGCCTCTTGGTGGTGCCTTCATTACAACATACCAATTAGAATGGTCATTCTCTCTAGAATAAAAAACATGTTTTGCTTGAGATGCAAGGATATATGGATCTTTTACAAATGAAGCTTGATTTTGTTGTAAATTGACAAGAGTGAATCCATCTTCGACCTTCACTCCATTTCCTATATTTTCGCAGTGACACTTGAATACAGGAATATAAAAAACATGATAGTGTAGCAAGATTATGTCTGTCACTACCCCATAATAAGTGACCACATCAACTCTTTGAGAAATATCTTTTGCACTTGCCCTACACATGGTAGTCTCATCGTAAGTGACTCTGTAGTTTTGGGTTTCTCTTTCAACGTCTTTTGTATAAAAACGTTGTCCATTAATTATATAACCTTTATAGGACAATGCATTACTACTTGAGCCAAAAGCAATCTATCTTAGTATTTCATCACTTGTTGATTGAAAAGGTACCTGGAATCAAATAGTTTTACATAAAATTTGAAGTAAAAAGGATTTTTTTTTTTTTGTCCATGAAAAGATAATTAAAATTAAACTAACCTTCTGTTTAATCCAATCTGAAAAATTGTCGGTATGTTTTTTTCCACAGCAACATCACATTTTTTTCCAAACGCTTATAAGAATTTTGTAACTCCTCCAAATGAATACTGGTGTTTAAATAATTTTACCCAAGTTATATTCCATATAAAAAATTTAATAAAAAGGTATAAACAAAACATATTATGTACTTACTCTAGGTATGGTTCCACCACAGCTATATTCATTAGCACAGACAAATGAGCAATATCTTTTTCATTCGGTGACAATATAATTGTCTTCGGTTTCAAAATTGGACGACCTTCAAGTATCGTTTTGTTTTCATAATCTTCATTTCGGACTTCTTTCCCCTCCATTTGTACTTTCTTTTGTAGAAATTCACTAAAAAATATCATTGATTCTTCTGTAAGATAAGATTTTGCGATACACCCTTCAGGTCGTGCATAATTCCTTACATAATCTTTAATCCTTTTCGTATACCTTTCAAAAGGATACATCCAACGAAAATGAACCGGACCATATAATTGCGTTTCTCTTCCAAGATGAATTGTCAAATATACCATTATATCGAAAAAGGAAGGTGGAAAATATCTTTTGAATCCACACAAAATTTCAACAATCTCATCATTAAATCGCCTCAATGTCTCTCTTTCAAGAACACGTTGACATATTTGATTGAAAAACGAACACAAACGAATTACTAGTGTTCTAACTGTTTTCGGTAACAAATCTCTAACCGCAACAGGTAACAATTGCTACATTAGGACATGATAATCATGCAACTTCAACCCACTAAGTTTGCACTCTTCTAATGATACAAAACTTTTCAAATTTGAGCAATAACCATCAGGACCTTTAAAATCATGTAACTTTTTACAAAATATATTTTTTCGGACAATGAAAACATATATGGAGCCAGTGGTAGATATGTTCTATTCCCACGAGGTTGTGCATAAAGACTTTGTCGAATCCCCCATTCCTCCAAATCCTTCCTTGAATTAATTCCATTTTTCGATTTACTATCGTGCTTATTAGGCTTTCAGTGACATTTTTGTCAACATGCATCACATCTAAATTATGTCGCAAAGGAAGTTCTTACAAATATCGATAATACAACAATTTATTAACTTTTATATTGTTAGGTCTATTAAAAAAAATAATTTTAATACTAACCTTCCAATATGGCAAACAAAAAAAGATTGATCTTTTTTCCACCTTAATAGCTCTTTTTTCCCATCATCTTCGTCTTCTTTACTATGAGTACTCTTCCTCTTCCTCTTTTTACTTTTTAACTTCTTACTCAACTCTGTCTTTAGCTTCTTCTTACTCATCCTCCTTTTTATTACTTCGTTCTTATCTTTTCCAAAAACATTTGGAAAACCATCCAAAATAGCAGAAATGTTTCGTCCCTTTAGAATTCTAGGTCTATAACCCTCCTCTACAGTGTTATCAAAGCAAGTTTTTTTTCTCTCTATGGATGTGAAGGGTCTAGAAACCTTCTATGTCCCATATAAACACTTTTCCGACAATGCTTCAACCATCGATGATGAGTGTTAACACCGCATAATGGACAAGCTTTTTCGCCTTTCACACAACATCCTGCAAGATTTCCATAGACTGGAAAGTCATTTATTATCCATAGTAAAATTACTCTTAAATTAAAAACTGATTTATTGAATACATCATATATATCAATTCTATTATTCCATAAATAATTTAAGTTTTCCACCAATGGCGCCAAGTACACATCAATATCATTTCCAGGTTGCTTTGGTCTAGGAATTATTAATGTTAGCATCATATTTTCTTTTTTCATACATAACATAGGAGAGAGATTATATGTCATAAGCATTACTAGCCAACAACAATATTTGGAGCTCATCGAGGCAAATGGATTGACACCATCTGAAGCAAGACCAAGTCTGAGATTGCGTGGATCAGATGAAAATGATTTCCACCTCTCGTCCACTGCATTCCATGTTACAGAATCTACAGGATGTCACATTTTTCCATCATTGCTTTTATTGTTGAAATACCACCTTAGGTCTTCTGCCTTTTTTGCGATATATACATTCTCCTAAATCTTGGAATGATTGGAAAATACATCAACACTTTAGCTGGAACACCACGTATAATCTCCTTAGTGTCCTCATTTATCTTCCATCTCGAAGAGTTACATTTCGGACAACTTTCTAAATCTTGAAACTCTTTTCTAAAAAGACAACAATCCTTCTTACAAGCATGAATCTTTTCAAACCCCATGTCAAATACTTTGAGAATTTTTTTTACATCATACAAAGTCTTTGGAAGTACATTATTCACCGGCAACAACAACTGTAGTGCCTTCAAAAGCTTTCAAAACCATTATTGGATAATCCAACCTCACATTTAAGATTATACAAAGCAGTGATGGGGGATAGTTTAGTTTGATTTACACAATCAGGATATAAGGGGGTTTCTGCATTCTCCAAATTCTTAAGTAATTGATCCTCACGTTTTTAAACATCCTCGTCTTCATTAACATCAGTAAAAAAAAGCATGATTCATAAAATCTTCATCTTCAAAATGAATAGCTTTAAGTAGATCAAATGTATTGTCCAACTTCATGTCTATGCCCACATTTAATTGTTCGCCATGATAATACCACTTAGTACTGCTCTTGTACGTAGGATCCATCCCCCTTATAATTAAATGCTCAACAATAACGTCATCATCTTGTCGACTAAGATTTCGGTAATCAAAACAAGGGCATAAAAGTTTCTCTGCATTTCTTATATTTCTCTTTGCAGCATCTACGAAGCTTCTTGCCCCTTACTAGTACTCTTTGGAAGTTCTATAATGAAAAAAAAGCAACAAAATAGTTGAGTTTTAATGTCAGATATTTTTATTTTCTGAAATTAAACACAATTAAGAATATTGAATTATCTATTTACCTATGTAAATAAACCCAATCTTTTTCCATCGACATACAATTTAGGATACACACGGGAAGAAAGAGTGCTCAAGCTCCAAAACTACATAGAAAAAAATTGCTATAGCATAAAGTACATTAAATTCATATCAACCTCAGCTGCTTATTTGCTATTCCTGCACTCTTCAATTATTATTATTAATCTCAGACCAAATGGTAACAACCATGGTGAAATCTCATTCCTAGGGAATAGAAAAGCCTACATACTCTCTTGTGTACGCTTATTTTTTTACTATATACATTATCATAACTTTAAGCAAATGATATGTTGATAATAAACCTCATTAATTCAACCATGGTGAGATCTCATTCCTAGCCAGTAGAAAATGCTTTTTCTATTGAAGTGATTTTTTAATAGAATTTCCATGTTTAAATGTTAATTCAATGATGATTGTCATTCAAGTTTTTCTTGCCGGAACTAATCGAGCGAACAAAAAACATTAGTTACAACTTTTTTTATTTACCTAAGATGTCATTAGAGTCTAATGCATGTTATGAATTTATCAAAATGCGATGAGATTTGTTGGAATCAAGCAATACCTAGAGCATAACAAAGTCAAGTTGATCAATACCTGATCCGGACTAAATTAGTAATTGATCAATATCTAATCCGAAGAAGATTAGTAGTTGATCAATACCTAATGCTTTTCCTTATTTCAAACCCCTTATTTTAAGGAGTAACTTTTAAATAGCCTTAAGTAGTACCTTTGAAATAAAAGATTTTGGATGGTTTTATAAAATATGTTAATGGATCTGTGGTAGATTTCATAATTGGACCATGGTGAATTTAAAAATCCATTTTCTTTGTGAATCACTTGACAAAATAAGGCTATTCTAGCCTTTTGTTTGATAAAAAATACTTATGAAATTGCAAGATTGTTGGTGTCATTCTCAAGTGAATATCCTTTGTAACAAATTGAATATATCAGACTGGATGGAGGAAAATATGCACACAAATTCTACATTCTCCACAATAAATAGGGAAGATATAGATTGCAAATATGATACAGCTCTGTAGTGTAAATTCCACGCTGAATAGATCAAAGAAAAATGATTCAAATTTGTTTGTTTAACTTATTGGTCATCTTGCTTGCTGTTCTATATTTACTTATTTTCATCAGAAGGAAAGGCTCATTCAATAATCTCAAACTTCCTCCTTCCCCACCCAGGTTACCTTTCATAGGAAACTTGCATCAACTAGGCTCACAACCTCACATCTCTCTTTGCAATTTAGCTAATAAATATGGACCTATCATGCTTCTACAACTTGGTCAAGTGCCAACAATAGTCATCTCATCGCCTGAATTAGCTAAACAAGTAATGAAAAATCATGATCAAATATTTGCTAACAGACCGTTTTCAAAAATTGTCACGCTTCTACACAGTGGAGGCATTGAGATAGCCTTCGCACCATATGGAGAATACTGGAGACGGGCAAAAAAGCTATGCACCACTCATTTGCTAAATCCAATGATGGTGCAGTCGTTCCGAGATATGAAGCAAGAAGAAGTAGATTTGATGATAAACAAGGTATGTCTACTTCAATCAACTAATGGTGTGGTAAATTTAAGTCAAGAATTGAAGTTATTTCCCAGTAATGTTATATCTAGAGTTGTTTCCACTAGATTTTATAATGAAGAAATGAAACATGTACTGTTCGAACTATCAGAGGAGAACTCTAGAATTTTTGGAGCTTTTAATATCGAAGAATGCTTGCCACTCATTGGACATTTAAGAACTTCTAGACTGGACTTAATTGCAATAATAATTGGAAAAAGATGGAACGATGTTATTGATGAAGCCCTAAAGGAATGAACTGAAGATAAGTCAAATGAAGACAAATTCTTGCATAAGGAAGTAATCGACTTTGTTGATGTCTTACTCTCACTTGAGAATGACACCAACAAAGAATATTCATTCACAAGAGCTGAAATCAAAGAATATAATTGCAATAATATATATATATATATATATATATATATGTATGTATGTGTGTGTAGTAATTGTTTAGTTTATAAATATTATAACTAGTCATAATTTTCAATATTCACATAGGTTTGCAAAAATTGAGTAACATATCCACTTTAGTATATATGCATATGATAAGGTTGACTGTTAGAGTCTGACAAGATAAAAAACAAATCCACATGCAGTCGGTCACTAGTTGGATATAGTTTTCTAAAAATACCATGAAGGCTATTAAGGTTCATAGTAGTTATACATATGTTCGGTATATAAGAGTTTTAAAAAAGATTTATTATGCTAGTAACTCTCTTGAAATAAGCATACAAAAAGTTATGAATATAACTTTAAGCGAATGATATGTTGATAATAAATGTATAAAATATTGTATAACTCTATTTATTTTTTTACTATATATATTTTTTAAACTGATTTGTTTTGGTAATAACATCCAGTAAGCTCGAATGATACATTCTCTCATGACTCAACCATGTTTCTCTCTCGGATTTTTCCCTATGTAAACCGACCTATTGACACAGTAAATATCATCAGTTTTTAAAACAAGTTTTCATCCATATTCTGCATCCCCAATCATTTTTCAAGAGACCATTGATATTGGCCTACAAGGCAGTTTTATCCTAGAAACTATGAAACACTACTAACTGTTGAAATTGGTGATACGCAAATCACAATTTTGGGCAACAAATAATCTTACATATTTTGTGGACAGATTTATTGTTATATTTTATGAAGAGATTTGGTGCTAGATTTGATGAAGAGATTTGGTGGTAGATTTTATGAAGAGATTTGGTGCTAGATTTTATGGAGAGATATTGGTTGCTATATTTGTGGACATTTATTGCAAGGATATTTGGTGCTTAACCAAATAGTTTTATAACATATATGAAGATATTTTAGGAGCCAAGTTTTCTTGGGCATGAAGCCAAGTTTTTCTTGGGCATGAAGCAATTCTCACTATAAAAAGGGCTAGCTAATCTCTTCATTAGGCGTGGGTGAGAGCCACCAAGAGTGGGTGAGAGTCACAAAGAGTGATCATTCTAGCTATTCCAAATTGAGTGTTCTCCTTCAAATTATTTAGCCATTAGATATTCTCTACCTATTTCTTAATAAGGTTATTGGTTCAAGTTGTAATTGTTTGTAACGATAGTTGAGATATATTGTAAACAATTTTATTGATGAATCAATAAAGAGGGTGGTTGGGTGGAATATCGTATGCTCATATTTCCAATATTATTTGTGATTTTTTTTGTTTTTCAATCAAATTAATCTTCAAGTGATTGAGTGATAAAGATTCTATTTTTCTGGATGTTTTTGTCAAACTTCCGCTGCGCACAAAAATAACAGTTTGGTATCAGAGCCAGATCATCGCATAGTTTGGAGTGATTTTGGATTGAAGATTGTAGATGTCGGAGATGGTGTTGCTTTCATGGATGACTATTGTGGAGTAGGAGATTTTGAGAATTTGGAATGAAGAACCTAGTCCGTAGAAAGGTGGAGAGGTTGATTTTGATCGCTGCTGAGGATCCGCTGAGGATCATGTTATTGATTGTTGTCTTCACGTTGATAATTCTCGAGGGATCCATGTAGATGAAGAGGGATCAAGTGGTAGGCGTATATCGATAAAGAGGAGGTGTGATTGAGCCTGGAAACAAATTAGGTAATCTTGTGGCCTGATGAAATCAAGAAGGTGTGATTGAGCCTGTAAATCAATTGAGCCTGGACTTGAAGAGAAGACAGGATGGTTTTATCTCATAGCCGTTATAATCGAGATGGTGTTAATTGAGAAAGAAGAGGTTGAAAGTGAGAGCTAAGGGGCTATTGTTTGAGTGGAGGAGATGTTGTGATTTGGTATAAAGGTGGAGTGTTGAAATTGGTGATACGCAAATCACAATTTTGGGCAATAAATAATCTTACATATTTTGTGGAGAGATTTGTTGTTAGATTTTATGAAGAGATTTGGTGTTAGATTTGATGAAGAGATTTGATGCTAGATTTTATGAAGAGAATTGGTGCTAGATTTTATGAAGAGATATTGGTTGCTATATTTGTGGATATTTATTGCAAGGATATTTGATGCTTAACAAAATGGTTTTATAACATATATGAAGATATTTTGGGAGCCAAGTTTTCTTGGGCATGAAGCCAAGTTTTTCTTGGGGATGAAGCAATTCTCACTATAAAAAGGGCTAGCTAATCTCTTCATTAGGCGTGGGTGAGAGCCACCAAGAGTGGGTGAAAGTCACCAAGAGTGATCATTCTAGCTATTCCAAATTGAGTGTTCTCCTTCAAATTATTTAGCCATTAGATATTCTCTACCTATTTCTCAATAAGGTTATTGGTTCAAGTTGTAATTATTTGTAATGATAGTTGAGATCGATTGTTAATATTTTTTATTGGTCAATCAATAAAGAGGGTGGTTGGGTGGAATATTGTATGCTCATATTTCCGATATTATTTGTGTTGTTTTTTTGTTTTTCAATCAAATTCATCTTTAAGTGATTGGGTGATAAAGATCCTATTTTTCTGGGCGTTTTTGTCAAACTTCCACTGCGCACAAAAATAACAGTTTGGTATCAGAGCCAGATCATCGCATAATTTGGAGTGATTTTGGATTGAAGATTGTAGACGTCGGAGATGGTGTTGCTTTCATGGATGACTATTGTGGAGTAGGAGATTTTGAGAATTTGGAATGAAGAACCTAGTCCGTAGAAAGGTGGAGAGGTTGATTTTGATCGCTGCTGAGGATCCGTTGAGGATCATGTTATTGATTGTTGTCTTCACGTTGATAATTCTCCAGGGATCCATGTAGATGAAGAGGGATCAAGTGGTAGGCGTATATCGATAAAGAGGAGGTGTGAAACAAATTAGGTAATCTTGTGGCCTGATGAAATCAAGAAGGTGTGATTGAGCCTGTAAATCAATTGAGCCTGGACTTGAAGAGAAGATAGGATGGTTTTATCTCATAGTCGTTACAATCGAGATGGTGTTAATTGAGAAAGAAGAGGTTGAAAGTGAGAGCTAAGGGGCTATTGTTTGAGTGGAGGAGATGTTGTGATTTGGTATAAAGGTGGAGTGTTGAAATTGGTGATACGCAAATCACAATTTTGGGCAACAAATAATCTTACATATTTTGTGGAGAGATTTGTTGTTAGATTTTATGAAGAGATTTGGTGTTAGATTTGATGAAGAGATTTGGTGCTAGATTTTATGAAGAGAATTGGTGCTAGATTTTATGAAAAGATATTGGTTGCTATATTTGTGGATATTTATTGCAAGGATATTTGATGCTTAACAAAATAGTTTTATAACATATATGAAGATATTTTGGGAGCCAAGTTTTCTTGGGCATGAAGCCAAGTTTTTCTTGGGCATGAAGCAATTCTCACTATAAAAAGGGCTAGCTAATCTCTTCATTAGGCGTGGGTGAGAGCTACCAAGAGTGGGTGAAAGTCACCAAGAGTGATCATTCTAGATATTCCAAATTGAGTGTTCTCCTTCAAATTATATAGCCATTAGATATTCTCTACCTATTTCTCAATAAGGTTATTGGTTCAAGTTGTAATTATTTGTAACGATAGTTGAGATCGATTGTTAATATTTTTTATTGGTGAATCAATAAAGAGGGTGGTTGGGTGAAATATTGTATGCTCGTATTTCTGATATTATTTGTGTTGTTTTTTTATTTTTCAATCAAATTCATCTTTAAGTGATTGGGTGATAAAGATCCTATTTTTCTGGTCGTTTTTGTCAAACTTCCGCTGCGCACAAAAATCATAACACTAACCACTTTGCACGATTTCGATATGGCAGCAAAATGTCTTAAAAAAGAGACTTTAGTACGCGACTCCTGAAACTATAATGATATAGAAATTAGATAACCTATTTAAAATTTGTATCAAAGTTCAAACCAATGGCATCTTTCTTTATGGATCATCAACATTGACAATTTCAATAAATATCACACTGCAACAACAATGATACATACATGCATAGGCATACAAACATTTATGTCAAGGAGGATTTTAGAGCTAACAGTGCGTTTGCACTAAAATATATATAATTCAGCAAAAACAAGTATGGATTTCTTTTCAAAAAAGAAATTATTTGTTCTAAAATATAAAAGTGGTATAATGCTCTAAAAACAGGGTTCTACAGGTCATTAGTTGGAAAAAAAATATCGTTCTACGCACAAAATATTCATAACCAACTAACCAAAACATTAATCTAACAAATAAAGAAAAAATAATGATAGCATAAAATTACCTGACTTCAGGATTGATGGTAATGTTACCATAAAGAGAATACACACAGATACCCACAACTGAGCCAACAGCAGCAAACAATGGGTAGACCTACCACCAAAATAAAATTAAGAATTAGGTAAAAAAAATAGTTAAATAAATGCCAGCATATTTCTAATTATATATGTGCAATGACAGATGATTTTGTTGCATGTTATGAAAAGTACACATATATTTTATTTTGTTGTAAAAATGCCAGCATGTTATAAAAAAGCGTTATAAATATTATATTTTGTTGTAGTGACAGTGAATTTTGTTGCATCAGTGTGCAAACATTATACATATACATATACGTATATGCATGTCATTAATTATGATGGCTGATCAGAATTTATTATCTATATACTATGATGTTACAGACAAAAAAAATTTCAGTTCAAAACTGATTCTTGTAAATATACAAGTATAGGAATAATTGCATGCTAAGGCAATCAATAAGTCATAATGACTGCTATGTTAATGAAATATGTATTAAAAGGTATGGTAATGGAGATGCATATATATAAACATGAAAATCATTCATTAATGTTTATATATGGACCAAATTAGAAGTTTATGAATTAATCTAAAACCAATTCAATTTTGATATATTTGTTTATACATGCAGTATAAAGGCAAATATCATGTTATATTCGCTGAACTTTTAAATCTAATTTGGATCATGTATATTTATCAACATAAATATACAAACAACTCATTAATATCCTAATCTATTAAACATGATCTGCCAAGTATATGATGCAAGATATAAGATGAAAATTGGTCTTTTAAATCCAATTCTTGTCTTGGTGCATATATGTATGTCCAAGCAGTCTATAAATCAGTTTTTATAATATTGTTCAATACCCAGATTCAGTGTATTCATGAAAATAATAAAGTAAGTCACATTTGTTTTTAAATAATAGGACATATTAGAACATTTATTATTATGAACACCACTGGCTTACCATTTGAATTAAACACATAACATGTTATCAAATGTAAATAAACTTTATGTTGTAATCTACCAGTTATAGCAAGGCAACAAACATATTATTTTAACAGTTTAAAACAAATGTCTTATATCCATTGCCTAGTGACCATGAATATAATTCAAATATATGAGCAGAAGAATCTTATCTTTTGAAATGGTGCAAGGAGCTTCACCAAATCATATTTGCATTATAAAGGCACTGTGTCACAAATAGCTTTATATAAAGCATACATTACATCTCATGCACATAGTAGGTTTTATGTGTTGTATTCATTTATTTAATGACTTTAATTAGTATTAACCTAAGAAACATCTTTATATACATATATGGGCGTAATGAAACAGACATTCTCAAAACAAATATCTTATATATATTTTGAGATGTACATGACATATAGATATATATATCTAAACATTTAGACTAGAGTCTTAGAAACACTATACACTTTAATATAAACAGTTCAAATTACCAAAAATTGCGAATTAAAAAATATCTTTTTGTTTTAAAATTACAAAACAAGTTTTGCAATAAAATGTATATAACTTTGTCCATATTGACCCATGTTTTATCGAGTCAGTTTGTTAAACAACTCAATAAAAACAAATATATATATATATATATATATATATATAAGATAGGATCAAGAGCACCCCAAATAGTGTAACACCCCTTTAGCCCCCTAATTTCCACCATACATTTCCATTTCTCTCTCCTTCCACTAACTCTCTCTCCCCCCATTAACTTTTTTTAATATAAATATGTGGCTATTAATGGGGTGCATTTGGGGTGCTCCCAAATAGGGGTGCCATGGAACCCTCTCTCTCTCTATCTATCTATCTATATATATATATATATATTATATGATATATGTATCAAAACAAATAACAGTAGCATATAGGATCAAAAGTACACATATATTACTGTATGATCCTATCAGACATATCTAAGCAATATTAAAACTATGCTTGGCAAATGGGTGTACTTTGAAGTTAAAAGGTATGCATACGTCAAGGTATAGCATAATGCATTTAATTACATGTATATATCTTTTTATTTTCTATAGATATTATGATAGACAGTCAAGTATAATTTGCAAAATTGTTTATGAAGTGAAAACGTCATAATGATTGTGTTAGACTGTGTGCACATCTGCAAATTTACTGATGCAATTTTCTTCTTCATTTTATCAGAAAAAAAGCATCAATAAACAATTGTCATGAACAGATAATTATCTTGTCAAGCATAGCACGCTACATAAATAGCGTTGCACTCAATGAATTTGGCATAAAAGTGTAGCTTGGAAAATCATGGAAGGCAATGAAGAATCCTGATTTCAATTGCAGTGTTCTATTCAAGGTGTTCATGAGTTCAAGGATCTTGCTACCTATGCTGTGATATACTGGGGTAATATTACTTGCTAAGTAATGGTTTTCTATGTCCATGTGGATAAACTACAAATTAGGTGTGGATGAACTCAAGTGTGGATCAACTAATAAAAATGGTGTTGAAAACAAAATTATCCTTAGTTAAAATAGAAATGATTAAATTATAAATTATACAGAAAAACCTAGTTTTTTGATGGAGTATCTCTCATTTAACATTTCCTTTACTAATACCAACCCTAAAATTTAAAAATAACATTTTGTTTACCCTAAAACAGCAACCCTAATCGAATATTAGATCCACAATCGTAAATTCATAATCGTAAATCCATAATCGTAAATGCATAATCGTAAATACAGATCTACTGTAACGACACGGGTTTCTCCCGGACTCAATCGATCGCAAAATCGACTAAGACCGTTCAAAACCCGAATACGTTAACTCTGGGAATACAACACATTAGAACAATAACAACATACTTTTATAAACATCATAATAATGTTACATCAGAGTACAGAATATCAGAGTACATCGAATAAAATTACAGCGGAAGATAAATTATAGTAAATTAATAATATACACAGCGGAAATAAAATAACTAAGGTAGCGGAAGACAACTATGCTCTGGACACAGCTTTAGGCTTCGATCCAGGATCCTGCTAAAGATAAATATCTGCAAAAAGCTACTCGACTGCCCGTGTGAAAAAGATGGGAACCCGAGTTTGCCAGTGAACCAAACTACAGGTCAGTCATGGGACTGGTATGAGAAATCTAACTTAACTAATCTAATAATAAGGCTAATCACAGGACCACGCCGCTAACGCGGAACGGGTTTACTCCATTGGATTGCCAGTGCATAAAATAAAGTAAATCGTTAAACAACGCAATGCCTTTTAGAAAAATGAAACCATTATAAGACTCAAGTTCCATCACACAATGCAACGCAAACTGGAGGATAGAGTTTTACTTTATAATGGTCAAAATATGCTTGATACGATAAAACGGATTTGATATTATTATTAGTGTATATATGTTTCAAAAACATTTCAAAGTAAATGTATCAATCCTAGGAAGCATAGCTACCATATATTATGCCTCCATACTAGTAATATAATCAAGTCCGTAGGGTCGAATTGGGAATTGGGTTTCCATCCTAAGTCAAGTCTAGGAATGATCTCCTTACCGATTCGAGACACTCTAGCTAATGTCTCAGGACCCCCCATAGTGAACCCTTGGAAAGCTACAGGGACGGTCCACACATACGATTTTGTGGATTGGCAATTCCTGAACACACGTTTCCCGGTCCAATAGGACCTAATATCCGAGGCGCCTCATTCCATCATCCACATAAGTAAAATGTCGGGCCCAACCCAAATACCACTTCTAGCTAGAAAGAAAAGTGCTGCTCTCCCTGCGTTCCCTTGCTCCGTTTTAGACTCAACTGGGTTGTGAGGCTCGTGAAGCTACGTTATACACAAAGCTACGCCTAAACAGGTCGTGCTTTGATCATCAACCACAAGGCCTGCTTTTCAACAAAAGCCTTGACCATTGCATCTTGGTATGCCACACGGTCAATCCATATTATACTATTAATCCATTGCCAAAATATACAAAAGGGTGTTAAGCAAGAGAACAAATTCTCCGCAACCAAGCATTCATACATTCGACAGAAAATCAATAAATACAATATAAGGGAGTACAATGTCGGACACACATTCCATTTATAACCCCGTTCTGGGTCTGAACAAAACTATATCCGGTAGATCTCCAAGTACGTTTGGACAACTACCACCGAAACCCTTTTCAAGGTAGCAAATCAATCGAGGGCATCAGTAGCCGTCATCCATTAGATGTCGAAGATTACTGGTCTTCAATCACCGTCTTCAACTCTTCGACTTAGGTCGACGTATAATCATTTGAAATGAGATTGAACTCGGACTTTTCAAATGATCCTCGCACACACACATATATATATATATATATATATATATATATATATATATATTTTTTTTTTAAAATCATTTCATATCGTTATTAGTATTTAATAAAGATCTATCGCTATTTTTATTTATATAAAAATAGCTAAATTTAATTTAAAGACGCTTCGGGTCAATGGGCGACCCTGACGCTGTTTTTACTCAAATTTGTTTTACACGTTTCTCTAAATCTAACTGTTGGATTTTAACATAATTCATATCGTTGGAAAGGTCTTCCCAAGGCGAACCTAACGGTTTCAGTTTTGGGAAAATCCGACAGTCGGATATTTCGGTATAATCAATTAAAGACACGATTCCAAAACACGAACTACCATGCTTGTTCGTTTAATTTTGATTTCTCTATATATATATATATATAATTATATATAATTTCGTCATCCATTCCATTCACTATATTTTGCTAACATCGAATATCCCTATTTGTATATATAATGTCGAGGTATAACATGACACACAATAATGCTTATTTTTATTTTTATTTACATACACATCCTAAATATAACAATGTATATTTTCTTTTATCTTTCAAATTACACAAAATGTATATTTGGTTTCATTATTCTTTCTAATGAAAATCCATTCATTAAAACATAAATTTCTAATCCTTTTATTTACATTGAAAAATGTAATTTTCTATTCCTATTTTATTTACATTGAGAAATGTAAACTTTTATTTCCATTTTCTATTTATATTGGAAAATGTAAATTTCTATATCTCTCTAATTACATATAAAAATGTAACTTACTATTTTTCTTCTATTTAAATTGAAAAATGTAACTTCTTTTTACCGTCTCTAAAATGACAATAAAAATATATAATATTTATTCTATTCTTTTATGCATCTAAAGTGACGATAAAAATATACATTTCATTTCTACTCTTTTTATCGCATCTAAAATGACGATAAAAATATACATTTTAATTTTATTATTTTTATCCCATCTAAAATGACGATAAAAATATACATTTTAGTTCTTATTTACATTAAGAAAAATGTAACTTTTCTAATTCTTATTTACATTAAGAAAATGTAAAACTTTTCTAATTCTTTAAATTCTACTTCTTATTTACATTAAAATGTAAAAAAATTCTTTAAATCTATTTGCATGAAAATATCAATTAATCCTTTAATCTTAATTACCTGAAAATGAAATTTTCTTACTTTAAAATCATTTTTTTTCTATAACTAAGTTGCAAATAAAGATGTACTTTATACCTTCATGTTTTTATTTGCAACTAATTTGCAACTAAAAATGTACTTCATTTTCTTTGGTTTTTATTTGCATATAAAAAGGCAAATAAAAATGTACTTCTTTTTCTATGGTTTTTATTTTAATTTTCATTTGCTAACAAAAATGTCCTTTTTATTCTAATTTACATTTTGAATGTAATTTTCCTTTTTACTGTTTGTTTATATAAGAATGTAAATTTTCCTTTTTCATTGTTTATTTACATAAAAATGTAAATTTTCTTCTTTTTATTCTATTTACATAAAAATGTAAATTTCCTTCCTTTATTCTATTTCATTAAAAATGTAAATTTTCTTCCTTTTATTCTATTTACATAAAAATGTAAATTTTCTTTTTATCTATTTACATTAAAAATGTAAACTTTTCTTTTTAATCTAATTACATTAAAAATGTAACTTTTCTTTTATTCAGTTACATGAAAAATGTAATTTCACTTTAAATCTTATTCTTATTACGGTGCAAATAATGCCATTTTCTATGTATTCTAATATCAAATAAAAGAACATTTTATTTGTTAACATTTTTCTATGTTTTCTAATATCATATAAAAGCATATTTTATATGTACATATTTTTAACCATTCATATTAACATAAAAAGTGTATTTTTATGTTAAATCAATTCCAACATTTCAATAAAAACAAATAAAAAGATAACTTTGTTTGTCGTCAATTCTAACACAACAAAATATATAAAGGTCATATATTTGTCTACTTAACATTTTATAACTAAATTGTTATTTTAACCAATCTTAACATTTTATATCTAAAATGTTATTTTTCTTTTACTTTAACACTTTTCTATTTAAAAAAATGAACATTTTGTCATGACATACCTTTCTATTTAACAAAATAAATACTTTATATTCTGATTTACATTTTCTAACAAAATGTCCTTTTTCTATGTCATACTTATATAATAAAAAATTTATTTACAATTAAATTGAAAATAAAAAGAAATGTCTTTTTTTTCTAGTGATTCATATTACAATAAAAATATAATTTTTATTGTCTACTCTATTTCTAATGGTTCATGTAAAAGTATATTTTCTATGTGAACATTTTCTATGCATTCTAATTATTACATAAAAGTATATTTCATATGTTCACATTTTCTATATATTCTAATATCAAAATAAAGTACATTTATTTGTTTCCATCCAATGTAAAATCACAAAATAACATATTTGTTTTCGTCAATCTTATAATCACAAGGTGTCATTTTTTTGTTTTCGTCAAATTATCTCAACAAGCTATATAAAATGTTACATTTTTTTTTTGTCAATCCTAATACAAAAAAATATATAAAATGATATATGTTTTTGTCAACATTTCTAATACAACATGGGATCACAAACAATACAAACAACAAACACAAATTTCCAACTCAATCATCACAGCAAATTTAGGATATATACAAACAATAGTTACACAACATTTTAAATTAAATAGATAAATTAACTATTTAAAAAGAAGAAATCTCACATTGTTTATAGTTCTGCGCTGTTCAGATCTGGAATTTGGTCAAAATTCAACTTGCTCAGAATCAGGCCTAGTCAGTTTCATCGCGTAGATCTCGTCATCACGGTTCCAGCGCATCTTGAATTTTCGAATTCTGATTTCATATGTAAAAGATATAGTGGTTTAACTAATGATCACATTAAATAATTAATTAATTAAATATAATCCTTTTAGTTATTTGCAACATTAGCTTAACAGTGGCCGCCCTTTGTTTCTTCTTTTTCGTGATTTACTGATGCCTTTGAACCACCGAAACCCATCACGTTCGAAACAAGAATCCGATGTCGCCTGAGCCAGACACCAACGTTCCCCCATCGAACTACACCCCTCTAACCGCCGTAGCATCGCCTTCCCGCGCCTCCATCCTCGCCCAGCTCGAGGGCCCCACTCGGCCTGGAAACGGGCTCGAACCCGTTGGGTTTGGGACACAAAATCCCACTCGATACTCAGCTAAATCCGATCATGGTCGTTCACAATGGAGATCTCGACCTCCTCTTCATTTTCGTTTAATTTGTTTCGAATTTTATCACACGGATTTGAAGAACAAGAGGGGAGAAAGTTAGAACATGGTGGCCATCGATTTCTTCAAAGGCGGCGGCTGTAGATTGAGTATTAGGGTTACGTATATTAGGTCGTATTCCAACGGTATTTATAGTGTATTTACAACATATTTTATTTTATTTTAATTAGTTTATCACTGATAACCCCAAATCATACCCAACGAGTGTCGCCCCTAGCTAAATACCCTCGTTACGGACACAATGGAACATGTTTCGTAGCCCAATTCGGCTGTTACGATAGGTTTTTCTTTAATTTATAATATAAATCAATATATATTAAATTCAAATGTACATTTTAAATTGCCGGGGCCACATCCATACTCTAAAAATTACAGAAAAAATATATTTGGCTTTGTTTTGACGATACAATCCTAACAAAACTAATTTCATTGAATTCTGAGACCGTTTGAAAAATGACCATTTTCCAGTTGATTTAAATTGACCGAAATTGACCAAACTGAAATCTTTTTGCCATGGTCACAAGTTAATTCTAAAAATTATGAAAAATTAAACTTAGCAATAATTTGACATTCTAAATCCATCAAAAGTGGTTTCATCAAAAACAGAGGTCGTTTGAAAAATGGTTATTTTTAATATTGAAAAATATGTATAAATCCTACAGCTACTATTCTAAAATTTAAACGGGGCATAACTTTTGATTCCCGCTATAAAATTTCGATTTTTCGGATTCATTGGAAAGATATTTTAAAGGAGATTATTATATTTTTGGTTTCACTAAAATCCATTAAATTTTGCATCCTGTACGGTCAGTCAAAGTTATAGTTTGACTTTTCAAACTACCGCGCTATTTCTAGCTTCTTTTATAATAAAAATTAAATTATTCATCCCAACTTCGATTTAAATAAATTTTTAATCATTATTATTTTAAATAAATTATTTTAAATATCAAAACCCATTAAAATTAGTTAAAATAAAATTTTAAATTTACCCTAAAATTCTGGGTTGTTACAGTCTCCCCCACTTAAAAACTTTTCGTCCTCGAAAAGAAACGAAGCTAAAAGTTGTTTAAGTATCCTATCTTGAATAATTTTATTTGTTGGTTAACTTTTAAAATATATAACTTTATATATTCAAAAATCATATTTCCAAAGATCGGATTATATATAATCAAAAATACGTTAATTATAAACTGGGCACTCTCAACTCATTCTAGGGCATTACTAACCCCATCTCTAATGATTTTTCTCATTCTAGATACTATTGATCCTATCTCTAATGAGTATTCTTATTGGATATTACTAATCCAATCTCTGATGAGTCTGTTCAGTTCTAATGAGTTGTACCCCAAAGATTTGAGCAAACCAGAGCTCTGATACCAACTGTAACGGCTCCGCGAAATCCGGTAGGCTTTGCAACCATCCCTTCATCCTCCAGTACAGTAGGTAAAATCCACCGTGACTTACAATGGTACCCCAGACACCTTGTTTTACGGCGACCCTTTGGGGATCCCCCGGCCGCAACCTACTAACCCTAAAAAGGGACATGTGGGGGTAAGAGTTTCCCGTTCGCCACCAAACCGCGAAGCGAGAACCCCCCCCCCCCCCCCCCCCCCGCACCCATCATGCTGCGTCCTATTACCAGGAACGCCAAACAAGAACTGGTATGAGAAATCTAACTTAACTAATCTAATAATAAGGCTAATCACAGGACCACGCCGCTAACGCGGAACGGGTTTACTTCATTGGATTGCCAATGCATAAAATAAAGTAAATTGTTAAACAACGCAATGCCTTTTAGAAAAACGAAACCATTATAATACTCAAGTCTCATCACACAATGCAACGCAAACCGGAGGATAGAGTTTTACCTTATAATGGTCAAAAGATGCTTGATACGATAAAACGGATTTGATATTATTATTAGGTATATATGTTTCAAAAACATTTCAAAGTAAATGTATCAATCCTAGGAAGCATAGCTGCCATATACTATGCCTCCGTACTAGTAATACAATCAAGTCCATAGGGTCGTACTGAGAATTGGGTTTCCATCATGAGTCAAGGCTAGGAACGATCTCCTTATCGATTCGAGACACTCTAGCTAATGTCTCATGATCCCCCGCAGTGAACCATTGGAAAGCTACATGGCCGGTCCACACATACAATTTTGCGGATTAGCAATTCCTGAACACACGTTTCCCAGTCCTATAGGACCTAATATCCGAGGCGCCTCATTCCATCATCCACATAAGTCAAATGTCGGGCCGTGTAAAACCCAAGCACCACTTCTAGCTAGAAAGAAACGTGCTGCTCTCCCTGCGTTCTCTTGCTCCGTTTAAGACTCAATCGGGTTGTGAGGCTCGTGAAGCTACGTTATACACAAAGCTACGCCTAAACAGGCCGTGCTTTGATCATCAACCACAAGGCCTGCTTTTCAACAAAAGCCTTGATCATTGCATCTTGGTACCCACACTGTCAATCCATATCATACTATTAATCCTTTGCCAAAATATACAAAAGGGTGTTAAGCAGGAGAATAAATTCTCCGCCACCAAGCATTCATACATTTGACAGAAAATCAATAAATACAATATAAAGGAGTACAATGTCGGACACACATTCCATTTATAAGCCCGTTCTAGGTCTGAACGAAACTATATCCGGTAGATCTCCAAGTACGTTTGGACAACTACCACCGAAACCCTTTTCAAGGTAGCAAATCAATCGAGGGCATCGGTAGCCGTCATCCATTCGATGTCGAAGATTACCGCTCTTCAATCACCGTCTTCAACTCTTCGACTTAGGTCGACGTATAATCATTTGAAATGAGATTGAACTCGGAATTTTCAAATGATCCTCATATATATATATTTTAAAATCATTTCATATCGTTATTAGTATTTAATAGCGATCTGTCGCTATTTTTATTTATATAAAAATAGCTAAATTTAAATTTAATGACACTTTGGGTCAATTGGCAACCCTATCGCTGTTTTTACTCAAACTTGTTTCACATGTTTCTCTAAATCTAATCGTTGGATTTTAACATAATTCATATCGTTGGAAAGGTCTTCCCAAGGCGAACCTAACGGTTTCAGTTTTGGGAAAATCCGACGGTCGGATATTTCGGTATAATCAATTAAAGACACGATTCCAAAATGCAAACTACCACGCTCGGTTCGTTTAATTTTGATTATATATATATATATATATATATAATTCCATCATCCATTCCATTCACTATATTTTGCGAACATCGAATATCCCTATTTGTATATATAATGTCGAGGTATAACATGACACACAATAATGCTTATTTTTATTTTAATTTACATACACATCCTAAACATAACAATGTATATTTTCTTTTATCTTTCAAATTACACAAAATGTATATTTGGTTTCATTATTCTTTCTAATGAAAATCCATTCATGAAAATATAAATTTCTAATCCTTTTATTTACATTGAAAAATGTAATTTTCTATTCCTATTTTATTTACATTGAGAAATGTAAACTTTTATTTCATTTTCTATTTACATTGGAAAATGTAAATTTCTATATTTCTCAAATTACATATAAAAATGTAACTTACTATTTTTCTTCTATTTACATTGAAAAATGTAACTTCTTTTTACCGTCTCTAAAATGACGATAAAAATATATAATATTTATTCTATTCTTTTATCGCATCTAAAGTGACGATAAAAATATACATTTCATTTCTACTCTTTTTATCGCATCTAAAATGACGATAAAAATTTACATTTTAATTCTATTATTTTTATCGCATCTAAAATGACGATAAAAATATACATTTTAATTCTTATTTACATTAAGAAAAATGTAACTTTTCTAATTCTTGTTTACATTAAGAAAATGTAAAAATTTATAATTCTTTAAATTCTACTTCTTATTTACATTAAAATGTAAATTTTCTCTTTAATTCTATTTGCATGAAAATATCGATTAATCCTTTAATCTTAATTACCTGAAAATGAAATTTTCTTGCTTTTAAATCATTTTTTTTTCTATAACTAAATTGCAAATAAAGATGTACTTTATACCTTCATGTTTTTATTTGCAACTAATTTGCAAATAAAAATGTACTTCATTTTCTTTGGTTTTTATTTGCATATAAAAAGGCAAATAAAAAAGTATTTCTTTTTCTATGGTTTTTATTTTAATTTTCATTTGCTAACAAAAATGTCCATTTTATTCTAATTTACATTTTGAATGTAATTTTCCTTCTTACTGTTTGTTTATATAAGAATGTAAAATTTCCTTTTTCATTGTTTATTTACATAAAAATGTAATTTTTCTTCTTTTTATTCTATTTACATTAAAATGTAAATTTCCTTCCTTTTATTCTATTTCATTAAAAATGTAAATTTTCTTCCTTTTATTCTATTTACATAAAAATGTAAATTTTCTTTTTTTATCTATTTACATTAAAATTGTAAACTTTTCTTTTTAATCTAATTACATTAAAAATGTAACTTTTCTTTTATTCAGTTACATGAAAAATGTAATTTCACTTTAAATCTTATTCTCATTACGGTGTAAATAATGTCATTTTCTATGTATTCTAATATCAAATAAAAGAACATTTCATTTGTTAACATTTTTCTATGTTTTCTAATATCATATTGTTAGACCAAAAAATGGTCCTAACACCCAAATCGTCGTATTTTGAGCATAGGATATGAAGAAATAACTGAAAAATAGAGAAAAAAGCAAGACAACGAGATTTTTATAGTGGTTCGGCGTTAACGAGCCTACGTCCACTTCATATTTTCTCATTTCACTCATAGATTACAATTACAATGAATATTGTCTTTCAATCACTTGAATTCAATGAATAATTCTCTACGAATCCATTTAATTTATTGAGGAAGATAGTGGTTATTCATGGAGAAGTGTTGGCCATGGCAGCCATGGATGAGGAGATGCCAAAAATCCTCTGAAAATGCCCTCTGAAGGTGTATTTATAGCCGTAGGAAAGCTCCTGGGAGGACTGGTTCGTGATGGGGTACGTGGCAGGCGATCCAGAAAAAATAGGAGAGCCAGTAGCCTTGAGAATAGGTCAAAACAAGCTGCGTTTGAACAGGTCCGAAGGTCGGATCGCGGTCATGGGTCGGATCGCGGTCATGGGTCAGATCGGATCGCGTAGGCAAGGGCGGATCGGATCGCGGTCATGGGTCGGATCGGATCGCGTAGGCAAGGGCGGATCGGATCGCGTAGGCAAGGGCGGATCGGATCGCGGTCATATGCCAGCTTACACTCGTTCACGGAAATGGGCGTAACTTTCAAACCGTAAGTCCAATTGAGCCAAACCAAAGCTCAAACTGAAGCTAATTCAAAGGGCTACGAGTATATGAGGTGAATAGATCCAAATGAGGTCATTTGATAGGGGTTTCGGGCCAGTTTATACTGATGTTGTGATTTTGACCAAACTGCCTTGTGTCTTCTGACGATGCTTCCAATGCCAGAGAGCGATGTTATCCAGAGATTCCATATCAGACAGCATTTACCGAGACGTGTGTCAACATGATCTTTGCTTTGGGTAGCCTGGTCACAAAGCAGGCTAACATTTTGCCCCCCAAAGTACATCTTATCGAAGATGAGATGTGCTTTGAATATGTTGAGCTAAATCTCTCTGGAACGTCATTTATCCTTGAGAAGGCTTCATCCAACTACTGCATTGCTTCCCTGGGAGATAGTCAGGCCAAGTTCCATGGAAGGAGTATTCGAGACAATCAAGAAATTGTTTAAACCTTGTCGGATCAAAAGATCTAATTCATCCGTCAAATATCATGCTAAATCATCGGCTCCGGAGCATGATTCTACACGCACAGGTCGTTGCCAAACAACATCATCATTCTATGCAAGCCAAGCGCGTGGTAGGGTTGGACTTTCTTTTTCATATGAGCCAATGTATGAAGTAGCCAACCAAATCATGGGGCAATGTAAGAATCCTTGGGCTCTGAGCTAACAACTGGACTATTGAGATCAAGCACATCAGAATCAACGTAGAAGTTTATCATTTGTACTCAAGATCGGACTAGCCTGATATCTTGATATTGATTCAGGATCTTAAAATCGCATTGAATCGTAATAATAAGGAATTCAAAAGCCGTGATCACTCTGGATCGTAGTCGAGAGAATCCACAATTGTTACGGATCATTTCTTAATCCAATATTCACATATGAAGTAGTCAGTAAGGGACGTTATTAAAATTATGTGGATCAGTGCCCATAGGATCGTCACCATCGCGAGGCAGTAGATAGGTTTGTCACACCTTCCATTTTGTTTAGTTTGAGTCTTTAAGTTCACATTCGATCCACAAGCTAGCTCGCTTGGTTGGCAAAGATGAGTAAGATTGTACTTCGGAGGCATGACATACATGTTTTGAATCCCATTTCATGCCAGGATTGTCTTCAAAGTTAGTCTATGAACCGACACTTGTGCTCTCAGTGCCATCGGAGGACAACCTAGGTCAGTACTTATGCCCCCAGTATCGATGGGGGTTGAGTTGAGTCAATAAGGCAATTAATCTTGAAGATTTTATACTTCCTGTCATTGCATCTGGTAAGAGTTGCAAGTTCAGCAATCTTAGTCGACCCAGATCATTCTGTACTGTTTCTTAATTTAGCAAAAATCGGAATTGTATATGCGAATGGTTGAACCACATTTGCTTTGATATCATCTCTTCTCTTTAGTCAGATAGTGAGGATTGCCTTATCGGGCATCAGCGACTTCGGTTACTCTCATCAGATCGGTTGCGGAGTCAAGTAAGGTTGTTTAATACGAGTGAATAAATGTCGTTATGAAGTTAGTTGGGCCCCACCGTTTATGCTTTAGCCTAGTCCGAAATGGTTATCACATTCTTATTGAGTCTCTTTGTCATGCTCGGTTCAATTGTTCTTGACAAATAAGATCATGGGCTCAATAAGTGGTATAGATTCACCTTGGAATTGCACATTCTTGTCATTGTTTTTCAGGGCTTTTCCTTTGTCCTTATCAGTTCGGGAGTCGGATGATGCTCCATCCTTTATCATAAAAGCATTGAGATTTTCTATCTCAACATTAACACCTTCTTATCATAGAAGTATGTCCACCTCAGGGTTGAATTCATCAAAGCTTCTCAACAACTCTCGTTAGAGAAAAAATTTAAAGTCCGGGGGAATAACAGGGGATCCTGACGTCCCACGTGTGAGGGTTGTAATTGTTGTTATCCATATCATCTCGAGAAGTGCCGCCTCTCGAGAGGCGCCGAATCAGACTAGCGAGCAGGTTGCCATCAAAGAATTGATGCACATTATCAAGATCCTGGCTGGTGCCCCCCAGTATTGAATCTGAAATTACAAGGGGGCCTTTGTGAATTTCTTATTTCCGCATCGATGTTACTCCCAAGTCACGGGTCGAGTCATTCGACTCGACCGGGCTTCTGTTCTTCGAATTGTTGCGTTCCATCTTGGAGTTGAGCGTACTCTAGCGCTTGAGTACCCATTCGAGCTGGAGCTGAAGTTAGTCGTGCATGACCTAAGTTCATTGTGATTCTCGCATTCTCATCTAGGAAGTTGCAGGTAGCCGTTACATCGCCCATGTTTCCGTCTACGACGTTCTGAATCGAAGCGGCACGTTGTGTGACTGCCGATTGGTTCGTGTTCATCTCGGGTGTTCCCACTTGCTTTCTGCATGAAGGGAGAGGTTGGAGGCGAAATAGCTGCATCTTGTCCAATTGCTGTATGGGATATATCCAGTCTTATATGAGCTTCCCATTCTAGAAGTCGGTTGGGATCAACAGATGGACATTCTCTTTGCATTTGTTTCTTGGTTCTCAAGGGGGCCTGTCAGGATCACAACACAAGTTAAACACAGGCACTTAAGTTATGTCGTTTGTAAATATTTTCAATAGCCATGGCCCCAGTTATAGGGTCAGTGCGAAAGACATGCGGTCGGATCACTTCCCTTTCGAATTCAGACATGTATACATGAGAAGGGGAAGTCACTTTCAGAATTCAAGCGATCATACTATCCAAGCATGGAGTAGGACGTGTTTGGGACGGTACAAGAAGCCTGTAATTCGTAAATGTCCAGAATTCCACGATTACGTCGAATCGTATTAAGGCCAAGGAATCAATGATCGCTCAAGATCGTACTAAGGTAGGGTAGACATCAAAAAATCTCAGGGCCTCGCCAGGTCCTTCCAGTTGCGAGTATGAAGTTGTATAACATGTCGCTGAACAATTCACTATCCAGGCTTCTTTTTCTGTAGTCGCCGTGAGTCGCACAAGCAGCTTAGAATTATACGCCTACGTCATCCTTCTGGACGCAGCCCTTTAGTTATTCCCTACTGGTCTGGTGTTGTTGTACGAGTTCGGATCTCGCATTTTTTCCAGCTTTGTTTTGTGAGCCTGTACTTAGTGAATGAAATTCCATTTCTTTTTGTACTGCTGTGTTCGTGTGCTGCCCACATTCCCGGAAACGAGTGGTTCGAGCTCCATTTTCATTCTTGGTCCCAGTCGTGTGACGGGATAGGATCCCTTGAGTGGCATATGTCGTCATGCATTTATACTCTCCTGATCCTTCAGCGGAGCAAAAATTATGGGGGGTGCTGAGTCTCCAACACCTTTCTCAGCGCTTAATCATAGACGCTTTTATACTCTCCTGGCGGTCGCCAAGGTTAGAGTTCGAACTTAGTTGTTCTGTCGCTCCCCGATCCTTCAGCGGGGTAAGAGTTCTTTCTCAGCGCTCAATCGGAGACGCTTTTATACTCTCCTGGCGTTCGCCAAGGTTAGATTTCAGACTCAGCTATTCAGTCGCTCCCCGATCCTTCAGCGGGGTGAGAGTCCTTTCGCATTATCCTGTACCTGCGAGCATTCCATAATTAGTTATGCATTTAAACATTTGAAACGCAAATAAGCAAACAAGTCATGAAACATTATAAGTTATCAGTGCAACTTATAAGTGAAAGTGCAGTAAAGTAGTATGTATGTATAGGCATGCCCCCAGTCAATCATTAACTTAGTGCCTGGCCAGGTCTTGTTGAGGATTGATTAGGACCATAACTGTGTTGCCCCCATGTCGGGACATGGAGGATTTGGGGTCAGCTTCCATCCTCCCCCCCCCCCCCCCCGATCCTTTAACGGGGGAGGAATTTTCCCGAGGCGCTAAGTCTCTAGCGCTTTTATACTCTCCCGATCCTTCAACGGGTTAGAGTTGCTGTGGCGCTGAATCTCTAGCGCTTTTATACTCTCCCGATCCTTCAGCGGGTTAGAGTTTGAGCTCGGTTCATGATCTGCTCAACGATCCTTCAGCGGAGCAGAAGTTCTCAGCGCTAAATCATAGACGCTTTTATACTCTCTCTCGACTCTGGAGAGTTAGAGTTGGGACTCAGCTGTTCCATCGCTCCCCGATCCTTCAGCGGGGTAAGAGTCCTTTCTCAGCGCTAAATCATGGACGCTTTTATACTCTCTCTCGACTCTGGAGAGTTAGAGTTGGGACTCAGCTGTTCCATTGCTCCCCGATCCTTCAGCGGGGTAAGAGTCCTTTCTCAGCACCAAATCATGGACGCTTTTATATTCCCCTGGCGGTCTCCAAGGTTAGACTTTTGCTCAGGCGGCTCCGATCATGGTACACCGCCATGCCTTGTGGACGTCATCTTTGCGTCCTTTATACTTTCTCTCAGCTCTGGAGAGTTAGAGTCACGGATCAAGCGGTCTGCAATCATGCACGCTCATCAAACTCATCCTAGGTTTACATTTTAATCCAAGCTCCGAGGATTAAAACCAGTCGGACAAGCAGTTGGAGCATTTGCCAAGGCTTTGAGTTCCTCCGAACAGCCTACGGGAGGAATGGTTGGCACCAGACTTCGGGTACTGCTGGTGGGATAATCATATCACATAAATTTGCTGATATACCCTCGATCCCATATCGGGGACAAGGGTTGGTGTGCCGACAATCAACCAGCATTCATGCGTAAGCATTCTAGATCTTCAACTCGCTAACTTTCAGGCAAGACTAAGTCAATTGGCCAGGCAAATTCTTGATGTATCAGCTCCGAATTAGATGATGTAATCTCGAGCAATTTATGCTCAAATCTGTAGTTGCCCCCAGCCTTAGGGGAGTGATTCACTTGGCAGATAATCGATGAAAAGAGTGGAAGTATGAGTCTTCACTTTCTAACTTGAGAACGCCGTTGGCCTGAAGTTTCATTCATGTACATCTCCCATCTAATGGGTGGCTGACTAGTGATTTGGTCGAATCATTTAGGGCGGTGAATTTGGCAATTGCATTCGTTGGTGTTTGTTTTGGGACAACCTTCCAAGAGAAATAGGCAATGTCGAATTGCATGTCATACCTCGAGGCATAAAGAACGATTGCACGCCTTTCACTTCACCTTGTTAAATGCATTTTGTGCTGTAGGAAGTTTATCATGGAGTTAACCATGACTCTCTTCCGGGTTTGGTCTCCAACGTTGGATCAACTTCCACTTTATCAATGGTTGTATTTCATAGTGTCTTGATGGGGATCATCTCTATCTTTTCTGGATTATCGGAACTTTCTTATTCGACCAGATGATTCGACTTTAGATCTTCTGTGTATGAAATATGAGGTATGTTGTAACGTTCCAATCCATCCAATAACTCTTCTGCCCATTCTAGGTAAGCTGCGAGTTGTGGTTTCTCCGACTGGAATTCCTTTCGAGTCGTCCTTCGGGGGTTATCTGTAAAACTTCGGCGTTGGATTGCCGATCATTTCTTGCACCGTCTATATACAACTTCCAGGTGCTTGATTTCATCTTTCATTTCGAATGGCAACTCCATATAAAATCCCGCGATAGTGAACTTACTGCATACGTCTTATTTGCTTGACAGGAGCACACTTCAGGTTTATACTCAAGAAATGACTCATAATTTGGGATAAAATCCCGCAAATATTAGCACTGGTCCAAACGAACACATCCAGGCTCGCCTACAGAAAGCATATAAGTTCTCTCGTTTGGAAGAGGTCTAAAGGAGATCCGATGTGAAGACCTTAGTCAGGTCGGCGTCACCAGTCGGAACACGTGCAGTTGCGTTATTAGATGTCACCCTTCTTCATCCCGAATCACCATCCTCTCTGGAATCTATGTCTTCGGGCAGGTCGTTTGGCAATTCCTTTTGCGATGCTCCCATTATCCGCAATATTGACACCTCCTTCACACTCCATTTCATCTGGAGGGGAAGCGTCTTTGGGTTTCACGCAATCTCTGTTGCGTAGCATATTTCATCCTTCCTAATCAGTCGGCTTCTCCAATAACTTGGTCACCATAGACCAGTCTCACTCCGTCTTTGGTAGGGATATTTAACGGTTAACACCCATATGCTATGTAAGCTCTGAATTCCGCTAGACCTGGTTGGTTGAGACCACGATCAGATAAGCTTGAATGCAATAGCATGGCTTGCAAGGCTTCAAGTAAGGTTCGTATATCCTATCACAACTGTTGTATGAAGTGGAGAGCTAATGGTTGATTCATATTTGCGTTGATCTCAAGTTCTCATTTCTTGACCAATGTCATGAGGTGGCTGGTGAGCAGTCAAGTTGCTATCGCCCGGGCAAGGATCCATATGCCCGATCATGGCCCACGGTCGTTCAATTGGTACCTAACTCTGGGCACCAAAGTACATTGATCTACCCTGCATTCTATGGAAATCAGTCTTCCTTGATGCGGTTGATGACAAATAGGCATTGCAAATGTTAGCTAAGCTTTTCAAGGAGTGAACTGTGGGACATACGTTTTTCACCATGCCATTCAAGCGAAGGGTAACTTTGTAGTGCTAGGGTCCTTACTTGCCGTCGGGTATCCCATTATTGAGAATCATGGTCATTGGGATCTTTTGAGTCATCCTCAGAATAGTATCCGGATTGCTCTATGTCAATGTCATCTGGGATTTCGCCTGTAGGACAGGTTTAAGTCACGTAAACTAGGTGATCTCTATTCGCTCAGGAGCATCATCAGTTGCATTTGGGAAATATGCACACCATTGGAGCTCTGGAAGATGAGGTTGTTATGAGACCATCATTATTTTGTATACTGCCATAGCCAGCGTGTCGAATCTTTTCAACAACTCCTCACATTCAATAACATCGGTAGATAGAGGTCATGGCTTCTGGAAAGAATCCTCAGAATACCTACCGAATCTTGGTCAATAAGCATTTGTGATAATCGTGGGTCAGAATGTACTCCGAGCCGAAGGCGAGCCATGCTCCGAGCCGAAGGCGAGGCCGTCAGCGGGTCCGGGCGCAGCGCCGGCGGGGGTCCGGGGCCCCGCAGTCCCGGCGGCGATCGACCTAACCGGTTAGGTCGAAAATGTGGGCACCGCACGATTTTTTCGATTTTGGAAGATAGAGCCTTTTCTGAAATGATCTGAAAACTACATTTTTTCCAAAAAATGTCACTTTTTTGGGTCGGATCGCGACCCTTGTTCGTCACCACTTTTCTGGGTCGCGGTTCGCTACTGTCGTCTGGTTCGTGGCTCGGATCGTCAATTAATCAACGTCTTCGGATCGGATCATGGATCCTACACCAGGTCGGGTCGTGAAGGTCACTCTGGGCCCGGGTCGTGGAGGTCGTTCCGCGAACTACGAATCGGATCGTGATGGCTCTTTGGGCTCCGTTCGTGGAGGTCGTTCCGCGAACCGCGAATCGGATCGTGATGGCTCTTTGGGCTCCGTTCGTGGAGGTCGTTCCGCGAACCGCGAATCGGATCGTGATGCCCCCTGCGATCCGCGAACCAAGAACCGACCACTTGTTCTCAGTGAAAGCACCAAAATGTTAGACCAAAAAATGGTCCTAACACCCAAATCGTCGGATTTTGAGCACAGGATATGAAGAAATAACTGAAAAATAGAGAAAAAAGCAAGACAACGAGATTTTTATAGTGGTTCGGCGTTAACGAGCCTACGTCCACTTCATATTTTCTCATTTCACTCATAGATTACAATTACAATGAATATTGTCTTTCAATCACTTGAATTCAATGAATAATTCTCTACGAATCCATTGAATTTATTTAGGAAGATAGTGGTTATTCATGGAGAAGTGTTGGCCATGGCAGCCATGGATGAGGAGATGCCAAAAATCCTCTGAAAATGCCCACTGAAGGTGTATTTATAGCCGTAGGAAAGCTCCTGGGAGGACTGGTTCGTGATGGGGTACGTGGCAGGCGATCCAGAAAAATAGGAGAGCCAGTAGCCTTGAGAATAGGTCAAAACAAGCTGCGTTTGAACAGGTCCGAAGGTCGGATCGCAGTCATGGGTCGGATCGCGGTCATGGGTCAGATCGGATCGCGTAGGCAAGGGCGGATCGGATCGCGGTCATGGGTCGGATCGGATCGCGTAGGCAAGGGCGGATCGGATCGCGTAGGCAAGGGCGGATCGGATCGCGGTCATATGCCAGCTTACACTCGTTCACGGAAATGGGCGTAACTTTCAAACCGTAAGTCCGATTGAGCCAAACCAAAGCTCAAACTGAAGCTAATTCAAAGGGCTACGAGTATATGAGGTGAATAGATCCAAATGAGGTCATTTGATAGGGGTTTCGGGCCAGTTTATACTGATGTTGTGATTTTGACCAAACTGCCTTGTGTCTTCTGACGATGCTTCCAATGCCAGAGAGCGATGTTATCCAGAGATTCCATATCAGACAGCATTTACCGAGAGGTGTGTCAACATGATCTTTGCTTTGGGTAGCCTGGTCACAAAGCAGGCTAACACATATAAAAGCATATTTTATATGTACATATTTTTAACCATTCATATTAACTTAAAAAGAATATTTTTATGTTAAATCAATTCTAACATTTTAACAAAAACAAATAAAAAGATAACTTTGTTTGTTGTCAATTGTAACACAACAAAATATGTAAAGGTGATATATTTGTCTACTTAACATTTTATAGCTAAATTGTTATTTTAACCAATCTTAACATTTTATATCTAAAATGTTATTTTTCTTTTACTTTAACAGTTTTCTTTTTAACAAAATGAACATTTTGTTATGACATACCTTTCTATTTAACAAAATAAATATTTTGTTTTACATACCTTTCTATTAATAAAAATAAATACTTTTTATTCTGATTTACATTTTCTAACAAAATGTCCTTTTTCTATGTCATACTTCTATAATCAAAATTTTATTTACAACTAAATTGTAAATAAAAAGAAATGTCTTTTTTTCTAGTGATTCATATTACAATAAAAATATAATTTTTATTGTCTACTCTATTTCTAATGGTTCATGTGAAAGTATATTTTCTATGTGAACATTTTTTATGCATTCTAATTATTACATAAAAGTATATTTCATATGTTCGCATTTTCTATATATTCTAATATCAAAATAAAGAACATTTATTTGTTTCCATCCAATGTAAAATCGCAAAATGACGTATTTGTTTTCGTCAATCTTATAATCACAAGGTGTCATTTTTTGTTTTCATCAAATTATCTCAACAAACTATATAAAATGTTATATTTGTTTTTTTTTCGTCAATCCTAATACGACAAAATATATAAAGTGATATATGTTTTTGTCGTCAATTCTAATACAACATGGGATCACAAACAATACAAACAACAAACACAAATTTTCAACTCAATCATCACAGCAAATTTCGGATATATACAAACAATAGTTACATAACATTTTAAATTAAATAGATAAATTAACTATTTAAAAAGAAGAAATCTCACATCGATTATAGTTTTGTGCTGTTCAGATCCGAAATTTGATCAAAATTCAGCTTGCTCTGAATCAGGCCTAGTCTGTTTCATCGCGTAGATCTCATCATCACGGTTCCAACGCTTCTTGAATTTTCGAATTCGTATTTCATATGGAAAAGATATAGTGGTTTAACTAATGATCACATTAAATAATTAATTAAATATAATCTTTTCAGTTAATTACATCATTAGCTTAACAATGGCCGCCCTTTGTTTCTTCTTCTTCATGATTTACTGATGCCTTTGAACCACTGAAATCCATCACATTCGAAACAAGAATCCGCTATCGCCTAAGCCAGACACCACTGTACACCCATCGAACTACACCCCTCTGACCGCCGTAGCACCGCCTTCCCGTGCCTCCATCCTCGCCCAGCTCAAGGGCCCCACTCGGCCTGGAAATAGGCTCGAACCCGTTGGGTTTTGGACGCAAAATCCCACTCGATACTCAGCTAAATCTGATCATGGTCGTTCACAATGGAGATCTCGACCTCCTCTTCATTTTCATTTAATTTGTTTCGAATTTTATCACATGGATTTGAAGAACAAGAGGGGAGAAAGTTAGAACACAGTGGCCATTGATTTCTTCAAACGCGGCGGCTGCAGATTGAGTATTAAGGTTACGTATATTAGGTCATATTCCAACAGTATTTATAGTGTATTTACAACGTATTTTATTTTATTTTAATTAATTTATCACCGATAACCCCAAATCGAACCCAACGAGAGTAGCCACTAGCTAAATACCTCCGTTCCAGACACAATGGAACATGTTTCATAACCCAATTCGGCTGTTACAATAAGTTTTTCTTTAATTTAAAATATAAATCAATATATATTAAATTCAAACGTACATTTTAAATTGTCGGGGCCACATACGTACTCTAAAAATTACAGAAAAAATATATTTGGCCTTGTTTGGACGATACGGTCCTAACAAAACTAATTTCGTCGAATTCTGAGACCGTTTGAAAAATGGTCATTTTCCAGTCGATTTAAATTGACCGAAATTGACCAAATTGAAATCTTTTTACCACGGTCACAAATTAATTCTAAAAATTATGAAAAATTAAAATTAGCAATAATTTGACATGCCGAATCCAACAAAAGTGGTTTCGTCGAAAACAGAGGTAGTTTGAAAAATGGTTATTTTTAATATTAATATATATATATATATATAAATCCTACAGCGACTATTCTGAAATTTAAACTGGGCATAACTTTTGATTCCCACTATAAAATTTCGATTTTTCGGATTAATTGGAAAGATATTTTAAAAGAGATTCTAATATTTTTGGTTTCACTAAAATCTGTTAAATTTTGCATCCTGTACGGTCAGTCAAAGTTCAAGTTTGACTTTTCAAACTTCCGCGCTATTTCTAACTCCTTTTATAATAAAAATTAAATTATTCATCCTAACTTCGATTTAAATAAATTTTTAGTCATTATTATTTTAAATATCAAAACCCACTAAAATTAGTTAAAATAAATTTTTAATTTTACTCTAAAATTCAGGGTTGTTACATCTACAACACACACAAACAAAGAATCGGGATCGCTTACCAAAATCCAAATCGAATATTAGATCCAAAACGCGCCGCCCTAGCTTCGACAGAGATTGGAGATGGAAGATGTTTTGAAGGGACACCGTGTATAAGAGTTGACGGGATTGGAGACGGACGAGGATTTCGCAATTGGTTGATGATTTGTGAGGTACGGTGTAAGTTTTGGAGGAAGCAGAATGGATTAGCAGGGAAAATTGAAAAATATTTGTGAAGGGGCGGCCGTGAAAAGAAGCCAGCGTTACACTCTAGTTACGTGGAAAGAAGCCAGCGTTACACTCTAATTACATAATAAATTCAGGTTGAAAGAAAAAATTAAGCCTAATCAATAACAGTTTAGTATAGTATGTTGTAAAAAAAAGCGTTATAAATATTATATTTTATTGTAGTGGCTCAATGGAAAAAAAAATTATGTGGCTAATTTATATCCATCTATGAGCATGTTAAATTATTAAGGTGGAGTTATTTTTTTAGGGCATTGTTATTGACACTCCAAATATTATTAAGGGGGGGGGGATCAATTATCCTTTTAAAAATAAATTGTTAAAGGGAGTACCGAGGAGGGAAGTAGCCCCTTAACAAATAAAGGTAATTTTTAACTTATTACCCATTTAGGATTAATTTCACTCTTCTGTTCATTAATCTAATCTTTAATGGTTAATCCACACCATTAGTTGTGGAGAAATCAAACCCTAACAAAAGAACATGAACAAAAAAGAAAACAATATGATTTTTTTTTTTTTTTTGCCAAAACCATAAACAATATAAATCTTATAGCAGAACAACGAAGATAGAGCAAGATAAAGAGACAACCTCTTTGTAAGAACTATAAAATGAGAGATCAGATGAAGCTTAATGAATTTAGCCTCCTCTTAACAATTTTTAAAAAAAATTAGCTAGCTTCATTGACCCCTCTTAACAATTTTTAAAAAAAGTGGAGTGTCCTTAAAATTTAGCCTCCTCTTAACAGAAATTGGAGTATCAATAACAAAGCCATTTTCATATTGTTACTTTTATTTAGCTTGTTTTAACAAAATTAGTTACATGATGTTCATTATAAAAAAAGGGACTGACATTTTTCCAGTAATGTGAATGCAATGCGTAACACACTTGATATATGTTTTATTGATCAAGAGGGCAACCCAATAAGTTTACTGTTGATACACACGATCCTCCGTCTGAAAGTGGCCACGTTAATGACAACTAAGGGGTTGTTCGATTGGGCACTTTGCCGTGTTTGACTAACGGACGCGTCTGTTAACAAATGGGGCAAATTGCAATGTTTCCCCAACAGCTCAAATATGAACTGTTGGGTCCGACGTGTCCGACTCCTTGTATCCTAAAAGCTCAAATTTGAACTTTTATGTGTGCATTATTAATTTTAATTAATTAATTTAGATTTTTATAAACTTTAAAAATCAATAATTTGTGCCATTGAGATCCGTTTTAGACGCGGTTTTTTGCATCGGGATCGTATCGAAGTGCTCTACATAATATAATTGGTTTAGACTGAATTGAAGCAACTTATAATTTTCAGTTTATTTATTTATTTGTTTAAATTATTGATACACATTATTTATTAAAAACAAATAATAAATTAATTAAATCACAACATAAAAATAAAATTATTCGCTTAAATGCTTCGCTTACAGCGTTAAACGCATTCTCTGCTAACTACAATTCTCCGCGTAAATTGTCCGCTTAAGCGGTTAGGCTTGCGCAAGGACACCTAGGCTTGGGGGACAACTGTATCCGAGAACATCAGGTACATTTTAAACCAGTTCCTACTTCTATATGGTCCCCGACGATACGTACGGTTGGGTCACGCTTTCATTTGCGGGGCTACTCCACATAACTGCAGTATTTACCGATGCCTCCTATAACAAGCCGTACCCTTCTTTTCCATTCCCCTCCTTCACAATATTTATTTGACAGTCGCGTTGTTATTTTCTCCATAACACCCTATTTTCGTTCTTGTTTTTCTACACATGCGTCAATTAAACTGCAATTGTGAAGGATTTCTTTTCATGCTGGAACACATAAAAAACGAAAATGGGTGCGTTTTTAACGAAGGAACGGAGTATTTTAACGTGACATTTGAACGGGGAATTTGAACGTGATACTGTAACAAACGAAGAATATGTTTTTAACTACGAACGGAGTATTTGAACGTGATATTTGAATGGGGTAATTAGTTGTTAATTTGTTTGTCTTGAATTAATTAAATAATGATTTTTAATTGGATCGTTAAATCTAATTAGCGAACGTGTTTTTACCATTTAAAAAAAATGAAAAGTGACATTAAACATTAACACCAACAAACCATATGTATTAACCAACCAAGCTATGAGTACTTTTATTAAAAAGTAGGATCAGTTGTTCATTAATTACTTTGCGTCGGACGCGTCCGACGCCAACTGGATAAATTTCCCCGTCCAGCAAACGTTTCATTTGGCCAGTTGGAGTCGTGGTTGACGTCGGTGAACACAATAGACATCGGTTCAAATTTGGATGCGAACGGGGCCTACATGATAGATTAAGCAGTCGTTACTTTTTTTTACTACTTACCTTTTATTGAAAAAAGGGCTAGTACGCTAGAAACAGTTAGCTACTGCTTATGAAATGGATCAAAAGGTAAACTCACCCTCTTCTTTTACTGTGGCATTGGAACTTTATCCTCATGGTCAAAAAACGCAAAAGGCTTCGTTACTGTGTAGTATTTAATTGTCATTCAAATATTTTAACTTAGTCATAAAATTTACGACATATAACTTGCTTTATTGCTCAAGGCACGAGTATGCTATTTACAGGTTACATTTTGATTTTGATTTGCAGGTGAATACACTTTTTTTCCTGGTGGAATCCCATAGAATTTGGTCCTTGTGGATAAGAAAGGAGAAACGCCCATTCCTAGTTAAGTGCATGATCAAAAATCACTGAACGCTGGAAAAGAACACAGACGTTAAATTAGAAACCATATTGTTTTATCACGTCACTTCATTTTCTTCCTTTGTCCATGACCCATTTCTCAATTTCTACAAAAACAAAATTATATACAGGGCTCCTCTTTTACTTTAAATTGGCAAAAAACCGCTCTTTCCACAGACCCATTTCAGATCTGAACTCGCTTTCCAGCTTATACTTCTTGCCAAATATAAACAGCATTCAGTGTTTTGCATTTGTTCATTGTTTTGGGTGCTAATTTGGGCGCGGGTAGTGAAATCTTTTAATGGTTTGAAGTAAAGATTGTAGTTTGCTGGAGTTCTATTCCAATTCGGAGGTACCTAAATGACAAAGCTTTCTTATTTGTTCACTTTGTAATTCTGGTTGCTTTGGGATTATTATGTAGCAAATATAGGACTTGCGGTGAAGAGTTCTTTGTGTTTTGGAATTTGGATGCATTAGAATATGTTAGCAAAGTTTAATTTTAGTTCTGTTCATTAATCACAGCTGTTTTGGATGTTGACTGCAGTTGGAGAAGCAGCTTATTTTGTTTATTTCTTGTATTTGTGATGTATATGTTGTGACATTGTAGCCATCAAGTATCAAATGCTTTTTCTAATCAATCTGTGAACCTAACACTGTTTGCTTTAATTTGTCACAGTTGATTAATAAATAGTACTTAACAATGTTGAATAATAAATGATCATACTAGCTGTGCTACATCAACATCAACATATCATCAAGCGTTTGTCCTTGTAGCTCCACTATCATTTAATTTCCTACATAAACCAAAGTTTCACATGGTCGTTTAAAACAGGCAGAAAAATATATTTTTCAATTGTTAACTAGAATTTTTTTCGTTGTGCAGGCATTCTTTTGTCATATTGGATATGTTTAATGATACCATCCTGCAACGAGACTTATCCAAGAAACTATGGGGGCTGAAAGTGTGGATTGTAATTGGAATAGGCGTTGGATTTCTCATGATATTTGTTCTTATAGTGTTGGTTATATGTCTTTCTATTAGAAGTAAAAAGAAGCTAAACAGATCCTCTAGCAACCCTCCTAACCAAATCCCAGAGGTTTCAAAAGAAATAAAGGAAATTAGCATCGAACAGTCCTCACTTCATAACTTAAAAGACAAAAACAGCGAAAATGGTTTGGATAAAATCAAGCTACATTTGAATTTGGGTAAGTCAAGGTCGAGGCATGGCGACGCCGATAGCCATTCGGGTTCATTTCATATAGATGTTAGTTCGGATGAAGGTGGTTCAAGTAATTATGGTGGTATATTCAGGCGAACATCTTCTTCGTATTCAATTTCTGCTCCTTCGCCTTTGGTAGGTTTACCTGAATTTTCTCATCTTGGTTGGGGACATTGGTTTACTTTGAGAGATTTGGAACTTGCTACCAGTCGATTTTCAAAGGAGAATGTTCTTGGAGAGGGTGGTTATGGTGTTGTTTACAAGGGTACCTTGATTAATGGAACTCAAGTTGCTGTTAAAAAGCTTCTAAACAATCTGTAAGTTGAAGTAGTATGAGCATCGTGTATTGTTTGTTTATTACCAGCTCTAGTTTTCATTTTGCATAATGTTACTCATGGAAACTGTGTTTTTAGAAATGTCAACATTCAGTGCTTTTCTTCGCTCATTGCAACATATACCTTAGTATAATTTTCACTGTTGTTTGGCAACTGTATTTTGTAAGTGGCATTTTCATAAGTTGTCAATGGATACTTTTAGATGTGAATGGTGTCATATGTGTATCTGCATCCAGAATTATTTTTGGATGTCTATATGCGAAATTATTTTCAGTCATCGGATTTTCATATCTGAATATCCGCATATACATATATTTATCTGCTTCACTCCGAATTAATAAAATAACAAAATTGTTTTTTTTTCTTTTTTTGGGGGGGGGGGGGGGGGGGGTAATATAAATCCTTTTCAGGAATAATGCTAACATAAATACAAGAGAGAAATATACGAGGATAATAATCACTTTTGGACAACAAATATTCATTTATGCATACATAAAATGAACGATTACCGTGTAAAACAGCAGATATCAATCATTTTATGTACTAAAATATGCATAATCGTAACAAACATCTTCTCTTGATAAAAGTTGGATGGATAATTTTTGATATGGATACTACCATATCTGTATCCATTTTTTGGATTTTTTTTTTCCTTTTCATTTTTCGAATATAGCTGTTGATGAATTTTTGGGTACTCATTGGTAGCTCTACGTTTTCATAAATATTTAACATGAACTTGCAGAGGTCAAGCGGAAAAGGAGTTTCGAGTGGAAGTTGAAGCGATTGGTCATGTAAGACACAAGAACCTAGTTCGGCTTTTGGGTTATTGTGTCGAAGGTACTCAAAGGTGTGTATCTTACCCAATTTCTTTTCTTTCCTTTTCTTTTGCTAAGAACGCTACAATATTCTCATTTTTAAAATTGTTACATAAAACTGTCTATCTATAATATTGTTATACATTTAAAAGAATTTTTTGAGAATATTTAAACATTAGGTTACTGAATGTACTTGAAGAGATACAATTTGCGCATAATTATTAATTGACAGATCCTATCGTAAAATTTTGACCTCTCCTTTTGTGCCTGCATGTGTTACTTGCAGAATGCTGGTTTATGAATATGTCAATAATGGAAACCTTGAACAATGGCTTCATGGTGCCATGCGTCAGAAGGGTTCTTTAACTTGGGAAAACCGTCTAAAGATTCTTCTAGGAACTGCCAAGGCGTAAGTACAATCTTTATACATAACATCAAATTATCAACCTGGGATAGGCAAATATATATAACAAAACAGTTAACTGTCTGGTTCTAAAATGTCTTTGTTGCAGCCTGGCCTACTTGCACGAAGCAATCGAGCCAAAAGTGGTACATCGTGATATAAAGTCGAGCAACATCCTGGTTGATAATGAATTCAATCCAAAAATATCAGATTTTGGTTTAGCTAAGCTTCTTGGTGCTGGAAAGAGTCATGTGGCCACTCGAGTAATGGGCACATTTGGGTATGCCAACATGTATTGCCCCAGTATTTTACATAGCTTTAGAAATAAATCTGTTGAGAATTGTTAACTTTTCGGCAGATATGTTGCACCAGAATATGCAAACACAGGCCTTCTTAACGAAAAGAGCGATGTATACAGCTTTGGCGTTGTTCTATTGGAGGTTGTTACTGGAAGAGACCCTGTGGATTATGGCCGTCCATCAAATGAGGTAAGGAAGATGAATAATCGTTAAATGCCTATCTCCAAGCATTAGTTTCACCATCCACTTAAAAGTGAATTTATATAAAGGATTTACTATTCACAATATCAGTTTCCTTAATTGCCATACTTCTTGGTTTAAAAACTTTTAATAGTAAAGCGCAATTTCCATTTTTGCTCTTTTTTTTCTTTTCATTAACTGAGTAGAAAATTTCAGAAATAGTGAAAAATGCACCAAAAGTTTGGTTTGGAGTTGTACAATCCAAACGCATACGGATCAATAATGATCGCATTGGAATCAACTTAGTTACAGTTCACTGGGTTCAAAAATAAATCGGATTTCTCAATGATGTTGGCAATATGATGAGTGTGCAGGTAAATCTGATAGATTGGCTAAAAATGATGGTCGGAAGCAGGCGTTCAGAAGAGGTAGTGGACCCAAGTATGGAGATGAAACCAACTTCAAGAGCTCTGAAAAGAACTCTATTAACTGCTCTGAGATGTGTCGATCCCGATTCGGAAAAAAGACCTAAGATGGGTCAGGTTGTTAGGATGTTGGAATCTGATGACCCTAATCCTCGTGAGGTATTGCCCTTTCTTCATTTTAGGGTTTGACAGTGGATAACAATATTTGCAAAGAAACAATGGCATACCAATTAGCCTGAGAGTATAGACACTTCCTTGCAGAATTTACCTGCATATGGTAAAATTTAGTTAACTATTAGTATTGCTTTGTTTGTTTTTATGTAGTGTTATAAAGCAACTGGGTGTTATGTATATGGAATTAAATTAAACTGAATAATTCAATACATTCCCTTTTATGTCAAAGCACATTTACTTTCAGGTCTTCCTAAATTGGCTTACGGTAATTTATAAGTGAAGTTTTAAAAGCTTTCCATGACTGTTTACCCTAAACCTTTGTGTACAAAAGTTTCACTGAATCACATCAATGCCGTGTCAATAACGTATATTAAACACTCTAAGAATATGCAGGACAGAAGGAATAGAAGAAACCGGGAGGAGAACCTAGAGATTGAATCACAAAGAGCAAACTCGGACACGGATAAAAGCGATAAATGAGATATCACCAAGCTCTGCATCACACTTTTGGGTTAACACGAGAATTTCCACGCTCTCCATCAAGTCTTATAATACTTACATTTCCTTGGACTCCGAAGACACGGCAGCAAATAGCTGAGTTGATATGCAACGATGGCTGCGTGCATGAAAAAAAAAAAAAAAAAAATCACTAGTTTATCATTATGTTTCTCTATTATATGTTAGGTTGGATGTTGTACTTATCAAAACGTGTACGATTGAGATAAATGCCACCAGTGTTTGTTCTCTCTTCTACCGGAATATAGTTGTTTGATGCTTTGCCATAGGGACTGTACATGCTCACACATGCACAAGCTGTGCATGTATTAGGCCCATTCATATTTATATTTCTTTTCTGAAGAAACCCCGGGATTCTTTTCAGCTAGCTTGTCATTAAGCCTATGAATAAGCACTGAGCATTACCGTGAATAATCAGAAAAAATCATAATCAAATTTCACTCTTCCTATTTCAAATTTTCCCAATTTTAAACTTCTCCTATTCTGTGCATTTACTTTTGCCTGCTTTTCTCTCTTCCCTTTGTCACTTACCTTTCCAATAAATTGATATTGAATGTTTTTATTGATATTGCAAAAATGGTTAAGAGGGGAAAAGTTATATTCTCGTCAAAATTCGATTGAACTTTAACTGAATTTCAACCGCTCATAGTTATTTTTAAAGTGTCAATACCAACACCTTTTGATATTTTCATGGTGCACACCAGAAACCAATTGAAAATGTCACAGGCCGTATCAGAGCAAGACAGAGATCAGCATGATGAAGACCCTACCTCTCCCGAGCTTGACCCAATAGATTCCTCATTAATTAATGGCAATAGCAGCATGGAGTCTTGACCTTGTGGGCAAAGCAACATTATGTAGAAACTGCCCACATACATTTGAAGGATCGATGATATCAACACATCAATGCATGAGCTAGTCTCTGAAATAAAGGGATGAATGCACAACTGTGTAGAATAAGAAAGCACTTTTGTGAAATTTTCCAGGTTCGAGATTCTGTCTTCCATTTTCGTGCCGATAACACACACATTATTATTAGTTAACTACAACAAATTATTCAAACTATAAATTTGGTTCAAATATTTTAACCTCAGTATATGTATATTTTACAAAAAAATATCGGTGACGACAATTTTAGGCTTTTTCAAACGCAAGTACAGACCACGAAATATTTATTTTCAAGGACAATGCACTATTATTTTTATAAAGGTCTAAATTTCGCGCATGTTAATTTTTCTTCCTCTTCAATTGGTCCGATATTTTCTTTCTCGATCTTGCTCGTTTCCTCTTCGATTTCGTTTTCGTGCATTGAAATTCGTTGTTTTCGATCTTGATCTCGAATTTCGTCTTCAAAAGCTCTCGATTTTCGTCTTCGAAAATCAATCTCGACTAAGTATTAGGTTAAAGTTTTTTTTCGTGTTCTGTCGTTTAAGTTTTTTTCTATCATGATCATTGTAATTTTATCTGAAATATTACAATTAGCTGATTTGGTTTCATTCGGTGATTAATGGCTCCTTTAGGTAGTACGAGCAGGTTTGTTTTAAATTTGTTTTATTTCAGTATATGGGTCTCAGTTTTTGTTTTTCTTAAGTATCATTTTGATTTAACTCAAGAATATAGTTGTTTTTAATTTTGGTACTGTAATTATTGTGTAGTTTTTATTGTTGCTTTCACTATAAACTTTTGAGTCGAACTGCTTCTATTTTGTCGATCAATCCATGATATAAATAGTTTTTGTATTGGCTGTGTATTTTTTGTTTTTTTTGTTTTAATATTATAGAAGTTTTTGGGTATCAGTTTCATATAATTAGGTAACAGTTTTATGTCGGTATGTATCAGAATTGCATTATGTGGATATCAATTTTTGTGTTATTTGTTTTACTGATTGGTTTTTTCTATTAAATTTCTTTTGCAGTGGTGAAAATAGTCTTTTTGTTGTATTTGTATTCATTGATTCTTCTTTCATCACTCGATTGTCCGTGAATTGCTCATTTTATGATTTGAGGAATGAAATATATCGACATTGGTCTCAACTAACTTCTTTATCCACTGAGATTAACTATGTGCATGAGAAAAAAACTATTAGTGTCGACACTGATTCTGGTCTTCAAAGTATTGTTTATTTTCAACTACATAATAAGTGTTTTTTTTTTCACTATTAAGGTGAAGGATTTTTAAGTGGAAAATATCAATGGTGATTCTATTTCACTTTCATCCAATGTTTCAATGAATTCGTCGTCTAATAGATCTTTGTGTTCAAATATCGTCGTGCACAACAAAAGTTATTAGAAAGACATGATGAAAAGAGGTTCCACATGATCCATTTCCAATTTTATTGGTTTTTGTTTTAGAGACACTAATGATTTTAAAAAAAATATTGGCATACCCAATTCAAATGAGACATGAGTTACGTTTTTTTGAAGAATAGTTCTACTAGAATTATGGTTGTTTGATCTTCATCTTCAAATGGATGTCCCTTTAAAGCGCACGCTTGTTGTGATTCTGGACAACTAAATAGTTTTTTTATACGGAATTTGGTTGTTGAGCATTCTTGTGGCGGTGGGCTTAGAAATTTGAATAATCTTACCTTTCTATCTCATTTGTTAGATTTATGATAATGATGGAATTTGAGATCATCACAATAAAAAACTAGAGATATCACTGCTGAATTTCGTATAGAGTACAATATTTAATTGTCTTACTCTTTTGCCTATTGTGGAAAACAACTTGCTTTAATGGAATTGCACGATAATGTTGTCATGTCTTATAACGATTTAACCTGGTATTTAGTGGTGTTAAAGAATCATAACCCGGGTACTTATGTTGACATGGATGTTAATCCTTCTACATACCATTTTGAGAGAGTTTTTGTAGGTCTAGGTGCTTGTATTCTTGGGTTCAAGTATCGTGTCGAGCCATGATATTTCAAGATGCTACTCATTTAAAGGGGAGGCCAGATGTATTGATGGGTCTACTGCAAAGATTGGTAATCAAGGTATGATGTTATTGTTTTTTGATTTAAATTGTGCTGTTACTTTTTATGTTGATCATTTGTATCGGTTTTAAGTGTTTGATAGTATCATTTTTATGTTTTAATGTTTATTGTGAATATCAGTTTACTGTGAGCTAGTATCCTTTTTTAGTTATTATCTTTTAGTATTAGTTTAATACGTTCGATGGTATCATTTTTTAGGTTACAGATATTAGGTATCATTTTTGTATGCGTGATGGTATTGATTTTTAGGTTATAGCTATTAGATATCATTTTTGTATGTCTGATGGTATCAGTTTTAAGATATCAACTTTTAGGTAGCAGTTTTTAATGTCTGGTAATATCAATTTTTATGTTACAACTTTTAAGTATCAATATTATATGTCTACTAGTATCAGTTTTGAAGTATCAGATTTTATGTATCTGTTTGCAGTGTCTGGTAATATCAATTTTATGTTCCAGAATTTGTTACGAGTATTTTAACACTTTTTATAAACTTTTTCTTTTCTTTAAATGTTTGATTTATGAAGTACCAGCTGTTAATATTAGTAGCAGTTTAATGTCTTCGATGTTTAGGTATCAGTTTTCATTATTACAGGTATCAGTTTTTTTTACATGATCATTGATTTTTCTGTTTTGATTTTTATTTTGGAATTTCTTTTGCAGGTTTTTCCCCTTTAGCAAAGGTTGTAGATTTTATAGAAAATGTGGACAATCGAAGGTGGTTTTTTATGTCATTTAAAGGAATGCTTCAAGAAAGTCGTGATTTGGTTTTTATGTTGGATCGTCATAAAGGTTTAACTTTAGGTATTCGAGAGGTTTTTCCTAAGACATTTCAAAGTTATTGTTATCTTCATGTGAAACAAAATTTGCTTTCAGCAGTTAAGTCAAGTAACGTGAACATTTCAATTGTTGAGTTGTTTAAGACATGTTCTAGAGTTTCATATGTGTATAATTTGAAGATGCATAATCTAGATTTTTGGTAATCGATGTTGTTGCGGGTTTAAATTTTGTAAAAGTCAAACCACTTGATAAGTGAGCTGACTTGTTTTTTCAGGTAAACGGTACGGGGAATAAAACTCGAATGTGGTTGAAAATTTTAACAATTGGATTTTAGACGAAAGAAATTACCTATTACATTGTGCTTTGTTGGAATTCGTATTAAAATTATAGAACAAATGGCTAAAAGTAGAGAGGAATGTCGATTATGGAATACCATTTTATGTCCTTCTATGGAAAGTTGATTGAAGAAGGTTTTGGATGGGTTGCTTACAAATCTTCGGAGTTTGTTTTTGAAGTGAAACCTTTGTTCTCTCATCGCATTGATCTTAAGGATTGGAGTTGTAGTTGTAATCAATGGAAAGTGACAGGATTTCTTTGTGCTCATGTTATAAAATGCAATAATAGATCAAAATTGTGTGTTTATGACTTTGCGAGCACTATTTATGGTAGATGCTTATCAATGTTCTACATTTAACGTCGTGAATCCTGTTGCTACATATGACAAGCCTGTTGTTGATTTTAGCATTACAGAAGCTATTAAGCCTCCGAAAATAAACATGGAGCAGGCAGACCTTCTACAAAACAAAAAGGAGGATTTACATTCTTTCAAAACAAACAAAATAGATGTGGCGTGTGTAAACAACATGGGCATAACAGGCGTAATTATCAAGCTCGGATACGGATAAAAGCGATAAATGAGATGTCACCAAGCTCTGCATTACACTTTTGGGTTAACACGAGAATTTCCGAGCTCTCCATCAAGTCTTGTAATACCTACATTTCCTTGGACTCCGAAGACACGGCAACAAATAACTGAGTTGATATGCAACGATGGAGCTGCATGGATGAAAAAATACACTACCAGTTTATTATTACGATTGTCAATTATATGTTAGATTGGATGTTGTACTTATCAAGACGTGGACGATTGAGATAATGCCACTAGAGTTTGTTCTCCTTTCTACCGGAATATAGTTTGATGCTTTGCCATAGGGACTATACATGCTCACACATGCACAAGCTATGCATGTATTAGGCTCATTCATATTTATATTTCTTTTCTGAAGAAACCCCGGGATTCTTTTCATCTAGCATGTCATTAAGCCTATAAATAAGAACTAAGCATTACCACGAATAATCAGAAAAAATCATAATCAAATTTCACTCTTCCTATTTCAAAATTTTCCCAATTTTGAACTTCTCCTACTCTGTGCATTTACTTTTGCCTGCTTTTCTCTCTTTCCTTTGTCACTTACCTTTCCAACAAATTGATATTGAATGTTTTATTGATACCGCAAAAATGGTTAAGAGGGGAAAAGTCAACATAAAATCAACGTATCTGCATTGGATTTTTTTCTCCACCACGTTTGGTGGTCCTTCGTTGGATTTCATATTTAAATTCCGTATGTTCTCATCAAATTTCGTACTTAAATTCGATGAAACTTTAGCTGAATTTTAACCGAAAAACCGTCATAGTTATTTTTAAGGGTAAGATTGTCTTATGTTCAAAATAGGTTTCAAAATGCATAAAAACTCATTTTCTTAAACCTTTGTAAATTATGTCTCTGTTTTTCGAAAATCATCAAAAAAAAAAAAAAAAAAAAAATCATGAAAATTCTAAATTAAATTCAACACACAATAATCTTCGGTTTTATGCATTAAAACTGCAAAAAAATGAATTAAAATAAAATAAAAAAACAGCACGTTCCAGTATATTGCAGCAAATAATGCAGTTATTGCTGATATTTCAAATTTTTTAACAAGTATTTGCATCAACTGCAAAAATATTGCTGAATTATCAGCAATATATTGTAGTAATTGCAAATTTTGCAACAATTTTCATTTCGCCATCAATTAGTTCAGCTTTTCATCAGGTTTAAAACACTTGCTGATATATCATCAATATACACTATTCTTGCTGATAAATTAGCAAGAATTCATCAACTCAGCAATTATATGCAATAATTGCTGAATATCGACAATAATTCACATTGCAACAATTTTTAACAATGTTGTTGGTATATCAGTAATTATAGTAAATTATTGCTGATATACAACAATTATTCACTATAATTGTTGATTTTTAAGTTTTTTTTTCATATTACTCACCTGAATATTTGCAATTTTTTAAATTTTTTTTATACAGCAGCACCAAAAATTTGTGAAAAAATAACAGTCATAAACAGGGATTCGTTTTATAATAAACTTTAGGGGAGGATGCCACTTACATCAAACTTGAAAAGAAAGAACCGCGCCTAATTTCCACTATTTTTAAAGTGTCAATAACAACACCTTTGATATTTTCATGGTGCACACCAGAAACCAATTGAAAATGTCACAGGCCATATCAGAGCAAGACAGAGATCAGCATGATGAAGACCCCACCTCTTCCGATCTTGACCCAGTAGATTCCTCATTAATTAATGGCAATAGCAGCATGGAGTCTTGACCTTGTAGGCAAAGCAACATTATGTAGAAACTGCCCACATACATTGAAGGATCGATGATATCAACACATCAATGCATGAGCTAATCTCTAAATAAAGGGATGAATGCACAACAGATCAATATTCAAGAAGTGGTATCTAAAGTCGATGGCTTATGCATGAGATTAAGAGTGTGTGTAAAAAGAACAATAGTGAACATATTAGTTGATACAGGATCCACTACATGAGAAACAGTTGTTTCCAACGGCCAGGGGCCGTTCAAGGTCGTTGGAAGCCGTTGGTATAAGGATTAACGGTTTCCAACGACTTACAATACAATCAACGTCTTTGTTCCAACGGCTTCTACCTGTTATATTTGGCCACGTGTCCTTCCTTTTTGACCAAAGGGACGATGAAAATGGTTGAAATCCATTGAAAATATGCCTTTGGAAGAAGTTGAAAGCCGTCGAAAATGATAGACCTGTAAGCCGTTGATTGCCGTAGAAAATCTGGGTGTTTTTTTTTTCTTTTCAGATTTTAGGTTTGCCACTTCCAGCCACAACCACGTATATAATCATCAAAACCGCTCCATTTCGAGCATATAACTCAGTCTCAACCACATATACAACCAAACACATGAAAAAAGAAAAATCAAACATAAAACACATAACATTAACTAATATTTACATAATACAACAACCAAACATCGCCAAAACAACATGATTCTACATAACATTTCCAAACCGGTCATAACTAGCACCATGTCCAAACCATACCACCACCAAACCATCATAACATCATGCCCAAACCAAAATGTACAACCATCATCATGTAGCAAGCCTCACCAACTCTCAAAACATAGATGTCATCAAAACAAGCTAACCCGGTCAACTCTCTCCACCAGAAGATGAAGTTGGCATACCATACTCTGCAATGAACTCCACCAGTCGCTGGTTAAGCATCTCCATCTGCTCTTCACGGCGACGATCATGCTCATGAAGCTCAGCAATCTATGCTTTCAACTGTGCGGTTTCTTCCTTGTCCTGAGCCCTCTGATACTCTACTGAGATGTTGTAATCTGTATATAATTTCAGATTTTCAGTATTTCATTATAGCATTTGGAATACATTTGTGTTTTTATTATAAATTTTAGTATTACCTCTAGATTTCCATAACCATATCGTCTGTTCTGGGTAGGTGGATGGATCCATGGCTGCATCAAATATCCTGTCCTCATCGTCCTTGGTCAACTCAGTCCTCCCAGTAGATTCCAGTAACTACACCCTTTGTACCTGAAATTTCTCCTGTTAAACAAAAAACAAATGAATTTAGATAACACTATTTTAACTACGTTATAAGTCTAACTTAACTATTTTATACTTATATATCTCCCACGAGCCTTATCATCATGGTCCCAACTGTACGAAACTGAGCTTGTATCGTCAGTCTAACTCAATGCATGTGTATTGTCGAAAACATCCCAGTACAACACATGAGCCATACACGCTCTCTCCTGAAATAAGCATGCATACTTAAAATTAAACCAACTATTAATTTTAACAAGTTATAAATTAAAATTTTAAACTATGCAATTACTAAATATACCAGATCCTCGCGATGGTGCTGAAACGATTTGGACCCACCTCGATGCGTAACCGGATTCTTGCTCCTGTTAGCTGAATTTCTCTCAGACTGGGCCTATACATTTTTTTTTTTTTAAAATGTATTATTCTAAATAACATATTAATTGAATAGAATAATTTAAATTAAATATGCAGTAAATTTACTAGAAACTCCTTATTATGATTCCAATAAGTATATAGACCATCTCACACCATTTCGCCCATCCAAGATGGTCTTTTCGCAGCATCTAATAAATCATATTTTTTTGGCTTCATTATTTGGTTCTTCTTCATCATTACAATCGCCATCATTACCATCGTTATCATTAAATTGTTGAACCGGGAACATAGAACGTGCAACATCTTCAACCATTTGTTCTACGAGATTCGTCGTAGCAATTTCATTATTCACTACCTCCTCAACTTGTATAGAAGCAGATGCTAACATTCTCGATGACGATCCCAAACTAAATAGTTCGACACAAAACTGTACTGACACAAATGAACTCTTAACCATTTGCGGTATCAAATGCTTCAATAACTTGCATCTACTACATGGATAACGGATTTCGACGTCGTTTCCATTGTTACTTAAAGTGAAATCAATAAACACGCTAACACCATTAATAAATTGTTTGTTCATTTTTCCATCAGTTTCTTTACGTTTGTATGTTCATCTTCGATCATTCAAATAATTGCTCATTTTTCCTAAGTACATATAAAATTATAAAGTATGGTAAAATAACGCAAAACCAAAAACGACATATAGTAGTTAAAAATACATTTTCTAAGTAGACAACCATTTTTATTATTTTTATAACATCAATAGTTGAAATAAATTCACAATTTTTGTGTCCGATCGTTAAATTCTCAAAATTCCCTTATAATTTATATATGCAGTCACAAATTCGTATCCAACTCATGATAAAATATTAATATCTTGTTTCGTTCGAAAAGCTCAAACGCTTAGATTGTATTTTAATGAAAACATTTCTTTTACGTATTAATTTTAATGATAAAATTTGCATTGACATTTTGTTAAAACAGTTTTAGTGCTGAATGCATGTTATGTTAATTGATCATTGTTGGCTAGCTTTTTGACCAAGCCACCATGACTTATGCACAAATCCAATGTGAAGCCTCACTCGTGAAAGCCAAAAAGCTCGTTCGTGGTCACCTAGCCATCCTCGGCTCGTGCCCATTCCCCCACAACTCGACTCGTGCTCATGCCATCACGACCCGACTCGTGTCTGTGCCACCACGACCCGGCTCCTGCTAGTGCTCCACGATCCAACCCCAAAAGCCGAAGAATAATGGCCACGACCAGGTCTTCCTCGAGCCGATATTTCAGGATCTTGCAACACCTGTCCGTAACTGCCATATTGATCATTTCTCCATCAAGCCACGAACCAGTCCGAGATCCTCGGGATCCATGCCACGTGTTACCACGAACCGCCTGCAGATACCACCTATAAATAGCCCTGTACTTGGCATTTTTAAGGATCTTTTGGCAATTCTGAGTGTTGTTATCACTATTGTTGCTCCTCCATTATTTTCTTATCAGTATTATCACGAAATTACTGAGGAATCATCATTGTAATTGTGAGATTGAGAGAAATCATTGATTGTACTTGCATTCTACATATAATCAAAGAATATAAAGTGGACGTAGGCTCGTTAACGCTGAACCACCATAAATCTGGTGTGATCATTGCAATTTCTTTTATTTCTAGTTATTAATCTCGGTAATTCCGAACAATTTGGGTGTTAGAGCCAAATTTGGATCTAACATTTTGGTGCTTTCACTGAAAATTGAAGTCTCAGCATATCGAATTATTGCCCTACTATTTGGATATTCAAGTCCGAAGAAAATAGTATGAATCTCCACTGTTTCGGTTTTTGAAGATTTTTGCAAAACTAAGACGTTATGGCTGGAAAGAAATCCAAGGATGCACGAGCTTCGCAAGCAAACGAAACCGCAAACGAAGCTAATGAAGAAAGCGTTCATGAGCAGGTCGGACTGGACTCCCCGATTCGTGAAGAAGAGGAGGCGATCCGACCCGTAGAGGGCGTCACAATCCGATCCCAAGACAATGTCACGAACCGCCCTACTCACATTACCACGAACCGCATCCAGGGAGCCACCATGAGCCGCCATGCAGAAGACACCACGAGCCGTCAGCAACAGGGGGTCACAAACTGAAATAACCACAATTCGACCCAAAAAGGAAATTATGGCTCGTTCTGCTCGTGCTGGTACTTCTGCTCGACCTAGCTCGGGATCTTTACGTATAAGTGAGGATGTTGACGATCAACTCAACCCTTCTGCCCCAACCACTGAAGGAGACTTTTCTCACATCCTCGATATGTTGGAGAGGAAAAATGACGAAATGGAAGCCCAAAGGCAAGAGAGTTCCCTGTTACGACAAAACCTTACTGCATTGGACAGGCGTATTGGTGATCTCCAAAGGCAGAGGACACCTCTGCCAGCCCGTCCTTTGACTCCAGAATACTTGTCTTCGTCTTGGGAATCTCCAAGACCTCCACGACGACCATTGGAAAGGCCTGAAAATATAGAACAACTTTGATTTAGATCGCTTCCTTCTCGAGAAGAGACGACATTTAACCTAGGACCCGTCGACCGTAATCTGAATAATCCTGCAGCGTGTCCTAGAGCGCAGATTGTTAATGATCCTGTTGAGAATCGACCACCGCAACCCCCTCGCCGCATGATTGACCGTGGTAATAGGGGAAAGGGAGCTCTGCTCAGGCTCCAGACTTCACAGCAGTATGCCGAAGAGACATTGGTGGACCCCGCAGGGCAAGGAGTGCCGATCTTGAATCTACATTGACATGCGCAAACTTTGAGGTAATGGTCAGACAGATCATGGCGGACAGTCATGGGCAAAGGAACGAAGATTGGGTTGTAGACCGTAGTCATACACCCTTTACAGATGACATATTGGACGTCACATTTTCAAGGCTCTTCAACACGCCAACTATCAATCGCTATGCGGGCAGGACAGACCCAGTTCAACACTTGATGAGATACTCATGGTCCATGAATGCCACTGCAGCCTCCGACGCCGTAAAGTGTAAAGCATTTCTGATATTTCTGGAAGATGTGGCATTACTGTGGTTTACCTGCTTGCCAGCACGATCAATATCCAGTTTCAGGGAATTGAGTGAAAGATTTGTAAATCAATTCCGGCTTCATGCCCAAAGGTCCAAGAATGTCATTGAGCTATCCCTCATTAAACAACATCCCGATGAATCATAAAGGTCCTATCTAGACCGCTTTAATCTGGCAGTCATGGAGGTAAGGGACCCTCATGAACAAACCATTTTGATGTCCCTAATTGACGGAGTGGACAAAGATACTGAATTTGGAAGATACCTAGCTGGCAAGCCACCATTGATTAGAGAGATATTATAGGAAAAAGTCAATGTTCGCCTACGTCAGGAAGAGATATGTGCCAACCGGAAGAGGAAGGTTGTCGATAAAGAGGATATACAGAGCAATGTGGCCATCAAGTAGACAAGAGATAGCTCAGGGAAGGTAGAGGTGAATGTCGAAAATAAGAGTCAAGGAAATGGCCGCCAATCAGAAAATAACAGTCGGAAGAACCGGGGGAATGATTCCCAGAGAAGGCCTCGGTCCAGGCCATTTGAGTACTTTACATCGTTAAATCATATGTTAGAGAACATCTTTATGGATGCTTATAATGTTCTCTAGTACAAGAGGCCTCCCCCAAGGGATTCGACGGAGAAGGAACGTGAAACTGGAAAGTTCTGCCTTTTCCACCAGGTTCATGGTCACTCCACCAACGAGTGTCGCCATTTGAGAGATGTGGCTGAAAATCTGCTCCGAGAGGGAAAACTAGACGAGTATAAGGTGGCTCTAAGAGATAGGGGGCAACCTGTACAGGCCCCGAGCCAAAACCAACCTGTTGCTAGACCTACCCAGTAGAAAGGGAAGAATATTGTAATCAACACCATAGTCGGAGAGCTTCATCTGGCAGGACACAGTTTCAAGGCAATGGATCAGTATGTCAACGCAGCCAAACAATACCTTGAAGTTGGAGAATGCAGTAATCCTGATGATTCTGCCCCAATCAAACAACAAAAGACAATGTATGATGATGTTATATTCCGCGGTAGAGAGAGTATTGGAATCCATTCCCCAACTGAAGACCCACTAGTGATCATAGTCACTATTGGTCCGGCTATAGTCCATAAAGTCTTAGTGGACAATGGAAGCTCAGTCAACATTCTGTTCAAGAAAGCATTTGATCAGATGAAGTTGGAAGCGAAAGACTTGAAGCCTTGCGAGGGATGGGTCCATGGCTTTAATGGATCCTCGACTGCCCCAATCGGATATATAGAGTTGTCGGTGACCCTGGGAGAAGGAGATCGTCGAAGAGTGAGGATTCTCCCTTTTGTGGTCTTGGACATAAAATCACCGTATAACGCCTTTTTGGGCCGACCGGCCCTGGAAGAATTCAGAGCCTTCATTGCACCTTGGTATCACCTGTTGAAGTTCCCAACGAATGCAGGAGTAGCAATAATCAGAGGAGACCAGGTTGTAGCACGAGCCTGCTACATAGAGGAATTAAAGCTGCTGCATAAAGGAAGAGATTAGAGACAAAATGTGCTCCCTCCCCTCCAAGGGAGGAATCGTCGTAGCAACTAAAGAAAACAACCTTGGAGGAGCCTCCCAGAGAACTGCTAGAGGAAATAGATCCCAAAGAAGACGAAGAGCCCGGGGCAGAATGGCAACTCCAAACGAAACAACTGTGGATGTACCAATCGATGATGATGACCCGGCGAAGGTCCTGAAGATTGGATCCCAGTTAGACCCTCTTCGAACAAGAGAATTGACTAATTTCCTAAAAGCTAACTTGGATGTGTTTGCCTGGACTCACACTGACATGTGTGGGATATCCCCCTCAATCATGAGTCATTCATTAAGCATCAATCCGAAGCATCCATCCATTAAACATAAAAGGCGAATGCTTGGCCCAGAGAGGTCAACCGCCTTGAAGGAAGAAGTGGAGAAACTGAGAAGCAATGGATTTATTAGAGACTCAAACTACCCGGAGTGGATTTCAAATCCAATTTTGGTAAAGAAGGCTAACGGAAAATGGCGCACTTGTATTGACTTCTCAGACTTGAATAAATCCTGCCCGAAGGACATTTTTCCGCTACCAAGAATCGATCAATTGGTGGATTCAACGGTAGGTCACGAACTCCTCTCTTTCATGGATGCCTACTCAGGATATAACCAAATCCCTATGCACGTTCCAGACCAAGAGCATACCAGCTTCATCATGGATTTGGGATTATATTGTTATGTAGTGATGCCGTTCGGTTTGAAGAATGTCGGTGCTACATATCAGCGATTGGTGAACAGAATGTTCTACAATCAAATTGGGAAGATGATGGAGGTATATGTTCACAGCATGTTAGTAAAGTCTAGGCAATCATCCAATAAGACTGCCGACTTAGCAGAGATGTTTGATATCCTCCGAAGATACGGGATGAAACTCAACCCTATGAAGTGTTCATTTAGGGTTGCCTCTGGGAAGTTCTTAGGATTCATCGTCAATTCGCGTGGAATTGAAATCAATCTAGACCAAATTGCGACAATCAGAAACATTCAGTAACCAAGACAAATCAAAGATGTGCAAAGCCTCGCAGGAAAAGTAGCTGCGTTGAGTAGATTCATCTCCAAACCTACGGACAAGTGTATTCCGTTCTTCGAGTTGATAAATAGGGGAAAGCGCAATTTCGAATGGACTCCTGATTGTGTAGAAGCATTCTAGAACCTTTTAAATCATCTTGAGAGACCCCCAATACTGTCCAAACCGATCGACCATGAGGACTTGTTTGTGTATATGACAGTGTCGTCCCATGCGATAAGTTCAGCCTTGGTGAGGGAAGAAGATAAGGTTTAGAGGCCAGTGTACTATGTGAGTAAGAAGTTGGTGGCAGCCGAGCGAAACTACCCAAGAATAGAAAAGCTCACGTACAGTTTGCTGATCGCTTCTAGGAAGCTTCGCCACTATTTTCAAGCTTATCCCATCACCGTGTACACTGACCACCTGCATAGACAAGTTCTGCAGAGACTAGAGGCCTCAGGAAGACTACTCAAATGGAACATTGATTTGGGTCAGTTTGATTTGAATTTCCAGCCCCGATGATCAATAAGGGGGCAAGTACTGGTAGAATTTATAGCAGAGTTCACTATCCCAGGGGATGACGTAGTGAGTGAAGAAGCTGATTCTCCGAAACAACTTCTTGACCCCAACGCCTGGAAATTATATACTAACGGTGCCAAGAATGACAAACGATCTGGCGCTGCAGTTGTTCTTGTAACTCCCAAGACTGACCAATATACTATGCCCTCAGATTGGAGTTTCATGCCACAAATAATGTCTCTGAGTATGAAGCCCTGATTGCCGGGATGAAGCTTGTAAAGGAGTTGAGGATAACGAAGCTAGATATCTTTTGCGACTCCAAGTTAGTTGTGAACCAGGTTAATGAGGAATTTCAGGCCAAGGGTCTGAGGCTGATATCATATTTAAAAGAAGTAAGAAATTTGTTGGATAACCTTGATCACTACAGCATATCCCATATTCCTCGAGCGGAGAATCAAAAGGCAGACAAATTGGCAAAGGTGGCTAGTTCCGACAGCCCCGAAGACACCGAGCTAGTCCCAATTGAAGTATTGCAGTCTCCAAGCGTTGATCAGATGGAAATTGATCCCGTATTGGAGATTGAACCAGAGAGGGAGTCATGGATGACACCCTTAAAGAACTTTCTGATGAGTGGAACGCTTCCGTCCAAGAAGAGCGAGAGGCGTGCTGTTGTCCGAAAGGCCTCCAGATATATCATGCAAGGCGATGTCCTATATAGATAGGGATTCTCGATGCCTCTCCTCCGGTGTATAGCCCACGATGACATTAAGCGTATATTCAAGAAGTACATGACGGCGAATGAGGATATCACACTGGAGGACAAAAGCTGGCAAAGACGGTACTGCGGTATGGTTATTTCTGGCCTACTATAAATAAAGATGCAGCTAAGTATGCACGACGTTGTGACGCATGCCAAAGGTTTTCTAAGATTCCCAGGGCACCTCCTAGCCAGTTGAAGATGATGATGAGCCCGTGGCCCTTAGCTGTTTGGGGAATTGATATTATTGGAAGCCTCCCCATAGCTAAGGGCGGAGCGAAGTTCGCCATTGTGGCCGTGGATTACTTCACAAAGTGGGTCGAAGCAGAACCATTGACCACGATCACGACCAAGCGACTAATTAACTTCATCGTCAGAAACATCATATGCCGATTCGGGATTTCGAAAGTCGTCATAACAGATAACGGAACCTAGTTTGATAGCGCTGAATTCAGAGACTTTTGCTAGAAGTACCACATCGAGAAAAGGTACACCTCTGTGGCACATCAGCAATCGAATGGGCAGGTCGAAGCGGCAAATAAAGTGATTTAATTCATTCTAAAGAAAAGATTGAAGCGGGCCAAAGCCATGTGGGTCGATGAGCTACCCTTGGCTCTATGGGCCTACAGGACAACTTACAAGTCAGCGACGGGCCACACACCTTTCTCCCTTGCTTTCGGAGCAGAAGCAGTCATCCCGGTTGAATTAGAAGTACCCTCTTACAGAACCACTTATTATGACCCGATGACCAATAACAAGCTGCTCCTTGAATCCCTGGACATGGTTGGAGAAAAGAGGGACGAAGTCGACCTACGCGCCTTGAGGCACAAACAACAAGTCGCCCGATACTACAACAAAAAGGTTCGAGCACGAACCTTTGAACCCAGAGACTTTGTTCTGAAACGTGTCTTTCCACCCCCAGTACATTTAGGCCCAAAGCAGGAAGGACCGTACGCCATCCTACTGAGGCTTGATAATGGAACCTTCAAGTTAGCGACCGTGGATGGAGATGAAATCCCCATAGTGTTGAATGCCTAGCATCTGCGACATTATTTGACATAAAATTTTCAATTCATTCTTTTGATTTTAGGACCATGTAAAAAGGCACGACTTGCCTAGAACAGTCTGGTTATTTAAACAAGAGATTATAAAGTGGACGTAGTTCATGATTTGGCCGAACCACTATAAAAATATCGCATGTCATTTACTTTTACCGTACTGTTTCTTATTTATTTTTCATTCTTTATCTGTATGAGCTATCACCATTATGAAATCAACTATGAATCCCGCGACGATCTTGAAACATGTAATTCAAAAGTGTTCTCTATCAGATCAAGAGGTCAGCAAGATGTGGAGGCCCGAATGTGCAGTAAAGTAAATGACACTACCATCAATGCTTTAGTTCTCATGATCTGAGAAGGAGTACGAAGGACAAAGAATTGTCCACGAGACGTGAAGATGCACCATGATTAAAAGACCATCTCGACAACACTCTACCCTTGACATTCGACGGGAGAGTATAAAGGCGCTAGAGACTTAGCGCCACCAAAGAACTCCTACCCCGCTGAAGGATCGGGGAGCAGACTGAAAGATGAGTTCGAACTCTATCCTGAGCATACGACAGAAGAGTATAAAGGCATGTTGACTATATGCCACCAAAGGGCTCCTATCCCATTACACGACTGGAAACAAGATTGAAAGCTGAGCCCGAACCCCTCATTTCCGGACATGGGGGGCAGCTATTCAATCCGCAATAAGCCCTGGCCAGGCATCATATTAATGATTAATTGGGGGGCATACTTATACACATGTACATACACAGAAGTACGATGCATAAATTTTAAATCTTTATTGCTAGAATGATTCATGATTTGATTCCAACTTAGTTATGATTTGACTATTTACATTCGTGGCTAAGTATAATAAATTTGCAGGTGCATCACAGTAAAGCAAAAGAAACAAATTTTCATTCACTAAGTGCAGATTTACAAGACAACGCTAAATAGAATATGAGGGCTATGCTCGCGACTACATCATAAGGCCGATGGAAAGTCTAAAAACAATATATGGACTAATAAGCAAACACTACTTGGGCTTGGGAGATGACTTCCGTTTCTTCTCTTTCTTCTGTTTCTTCGGCTCCTCCTTGTCGGCATCGGATTTGTCCTGTTTTCTCTTCACCTTCTTATCGGAAGGAGGATCTTGTGGAGGATTAGAAGATTGGGTTGCAAGTTGCATGGTTATCGATTTACTGGACAGCTTTATGATCAGTCTAGTCTTGGGGTCAGCTACAGTAATAGGTGCTACAATTAGAGGCGCTTCCTCCTCCATTTTTAAGGCCACTTGTTTATCCCTCTCTACCTTCATATCAGCCAGAGTCACGCTATCATCATCCTCATTCTCTCCCATAATGTCTACTTCCTCTTCTTCATCCCCGTGACCTTCATTGGTATCTTGCAAGGCTCTAATAATTTCAGCATTTTTTGGACATCCGTGCTTGATACCCGAATGGTCTCCTTAGCTGTCTCTGCCTCAGTTTGCTTTGGATCTCCGGGGATAGCCTCGGTGATCGGGTGCACGTCAACCTTCTCGGCCTCAGCTTGCTTTCCTGCAACCTCCTGGGTAGATCTGACACCTGTATCACGAGAAGCAACTATTATTAGTTTAGGAGAAAATGTGGTCTCCTTGATTGTCTGCTCCACAATGTGACGACAAGTTATAATGGATTTGACAAATTGTGGAGAGAATAGGGAGGTACCTTCCGCTGACTCTACCGCTGAAGTGGTAGCAGAAACCCCGACAGTAGGGGAAACCAGAACCCTAGGGATCAATGGATCATCTAGACTATACTCCTCAACCTTAGAAGCCTTGGGCTCCGATGCCTAACTGGAACCTTCGTCAATCTTGCTCTTACCCTTGAGTTCGGGTTTTTCCTTCTCCATGGCCTCTTGAATCTGATGCCTGCCCTCTGCTAAAGCCTCGGGCTCTCCACCCCTGAGGAAAGTCTGCATAAGTTGGTCCTCGTCGATTTCCTCAACCTTTAACCGATGCTTTTCTCCCTCGACAATTGTATCCCATACATTGACCAAGGTTGTGTGATTGTCGTTAATCCAAGAGATGTCTCAAGTTCGAATGACTTGAGTAAATAAGTCCATTAGCAGCTCCTCAATTCCTTCTATTTCCTTTTCAACTGCGGCAAGGTTAGCGGTGGCATTGGAGGTTGATTCAAGAGTAGCATTGGCGTTACTTTAGGCAAGAGCTTGCGTTCCTCAGTATGAGCAAGTTTGCTGTTCAAATCAACATTTACCTTTTTAATACGAGCGAGATCATCCTTAAGCTTGCTTTTTCCTTCTCCCAAGCAGCCTTCTCGGTATCTAGGCGATCCTCTGATGCCTTTAGCTCAGTATTAGCTGTCCTGAGATCCTCCACCTCTTTCTTCAGAGCCACGCTTTCTTGGCTATGTTAATCAAGCTCGATGTGGAAGCATTTCTTGGCATTGTCCAATTCGGTTTTATAATTTTGAGCGTCCCGCCAAGCTAAGGCGTGTTGGGCTTTGCGCATCCTCAAGATCTTTTTCCGCCTTGCTTCTGGCCTTAGCATCGTGATTGACTTTCACTCTGGCCCTGGCAACATCTACCTCTAGACGGCATCGGCGTATAACGTCTGATAAATTCTTGGCATGTTTTTTCATTGCCTTATATTGTTTAGCCACGTGGCCGATCTGACCTACAACTTCTACATTCCATTCATCAGAAACTAGTTCGAGATCTAAGACAAAATGCATCCTCTCAAAATAGATATCGGGAAATTCCTTTCGTAATCGCTCCAATTTTGCTTAATTAACAGGAGTAACGGTACCCTCCTATACCCCAGAAGTATCCAAACTATGCTGACCAGAGGGAACAAGAGCTGCTTTTTCTTTCTCTTTATCTTTGCTCGACTCCTTTTGTTTATCTTTGGGTTCGTGATACTTCTTGGAGGATTTGCCCAGAGGAGGTAAGCCTTTCAGAGGAGTCGGAGCTTTGGGAAGTTCTTTACCCCCCGTGTGTGACACTTGGCGACTATGAGACTTCCCGGGATCCTGTTTCGAGGGAAGGCGAGAACGCGTAGGATGAGGCGGATAAGAATCATGGCGTCATTGGATATCCCTTCCTTGACTATCACTGCGATCATTTTCAGATACAGAAGACAACCTGGGTGTGTTCTCACGAAGATCGCGGTAAGAATAACGACGAGGCATTTTTCCTATAGAAAATCACAAAACAGGCGTCAGGATCGTGAATACTGTTAGTGTATAAGTGTTGTGATAAGTGGTGCATGTGATTTATGTATCCCATGTGATCCCCCCTAACAGACCAGGGCCCAGAGATTGGCTCGTCTGTGGGGTATCTTTCTCTTTAACTGGAGTGGTTTCTTCCTCAGAGATAGGAAAGAATGATTCACCTCCGAAGTCTTCGGATGTGTAGATGCTATCTGGCAGGGGAATCTTGCATAACTCTCCAAATATCTGCTCCTTTGTTAATTCATCCTGAGCAGTAGGATCACCTGGTGGTCGAGTCCTCAGGGGAGATTGTTCCTTGGAAACTGGAGCCTCCATTGGCTCATCAACTCGGATTTCATCTCCTTTGTATACATTCAAGTCCTCGTCATCCTGATTTTTCATTGGCGAAGGACTCTTACGAAATTCGATTGTTTTTGTGGCCCTTGAATTCCCTTCTTCCTCAGCCGGGGGCACATACTTGTAAGGCTTGCCACTAGTTCCAAGCCCCAATCTTACATCCAGAAGATGGTGTTTATGAAGGATCTCATCGGTTATGCATTTCTTGATTCTACAAAAGTCCGATTTGATTGCTGTAAGGCGGGATAATCGATCTTTGTATACCGAGCCCTCTGTTTTTTTAAAATTGTGAGCTGTACAAGAAAGAAGAATACATTAGCACTTTGATTATGCAATTGGAATATACGTTGCAGAATTTGAAACCTACTCGATTGTGGCCACTTCCTTGCACATCCTGCCTGATGTTTTATGTAAAACCAATCGGATCTCGCATTCTCTAGGTTTCTATTACCAACCGACAAAACTTTTCTACCAGCAATCGATTCAAAGAAAGAGAAGTTTGGGGTCCCTGTGGAACGATGTTTGAAATGATAATAGAATTTCAGATCTTTAAAGGTGAGTTCGGTCTATAGAATCTTTACGTACGCGATATATAAAGTATACAGAGCTGCGTAAGCAATGGGATGGAGTTGCATAGAAGCGATATGCAGCCGTCTCAGTAGATCAACGACAATTGGAGGAAACGGAGGGAAGGCGCCTACCCAACATATGAGCCTACTGATAGCCATATATCCTTCCGGAGCAGAATGAGGTCTGTCTCCTTCCTATGGAATTTTTACATTGTCCCAAGGAATCCCATGCCTTAAACAGATTTTCTCCAGTTTCAACTTGTCCAATTTAGAAGCCATGGAATCACTCAGCTTCTCGTTTTCTACTTCTTTGACACCTGGGATCTCTTTAGGAGCTCTATCATCTTCTTCTTCTTCCTCGAGTGATGTGTTCTCAGAAGATGTCGATTCACTATAAATATCTATCTCATAATCAGATCCAGAATTTTCCCACTCTGGGTCGGACGGAAGCACGTCGGGATTGTGACATTTTGACGACTCTGGATCTGCCCTCATTTCTGATATTCTCGATGAGCGTCTATCAGACATGGCTGTGTTGGCGAGTAAACATGAAAAATTAGAATATAATTCCACGTGAACCCCGTGCATGTGCAAGTGCTGATGTGTGCAAGTTACGCTGTTGTTCAGTCCAAAAAATTCATCTTGAAGGCTTTAACCTAACCGTCCATTGATATATTAGAAGTGTGTTGCATTTTTTAATCAATATGTGTATCAGATCGTTGATAAAGTTGACTTGCTGAAGTCTCAGGGGTTGGCTCGTGGTCTAAATGATGGCTCGTGGGACAGAGTTCAGCTCGTGGTCCATTTTCGGCTCATGAACAGGACATGCTCATGGGAAGGTTACGGGTCACGGAATAACTTCGACTCGTGGGAGGCTTCGACTCGTGAAAAACTTTGGACCGTGAGAAGGTTTCGGTTCATGGGACAGTCCGGTTCGTAACTCACATCGCTTTTCCCATTTGGCCCGTGCAAGACTCCCACGACCCGCTCCACTTTCTATTTCCACGAACCGATGCTCTCCCATTCTTACAACCCGAGTCGCTGTCCAGTTTCATCACCAACCCTTCGCTTTCATCCCTCCATCTCGCTATTACCACGAACCGAGTCGTTGTCCAGTTTCATCACCAACCCTACGCTTTCATCCCTCCATCTCGCTATTACCACGAACCGAGTTGTCGCCCCATCCACGAACCGACCGAGTGAAGCTTGTCTTCTTCCTCGCCATTTCCCTCCTCCATCCATAAACCCATTACACCATCGCCATTCTCAAAACCTCAACGCCACAAACTCCGCTCCCCTTACCACCCATACCAGTAAAAACTTGAGCGAAGCAAAGAGTGACAAGAATGGAATTACATGAAAACATTCTTAGCATAATTACCTTTTTAATTTAAATTAGGGGATGAAATTTTTTTCTGGAAATCACAAATTAGGGTTTTGGGTTGGAGAAGAGGTAGGCGGCAGCAGTAAAACGACAAGAGAGAGAAGGGGTAAAAAAAGAATGGGGGAGCGGGTTATATATCCGAGTCCAAAGACGATTGGTCTTCTTATTTTTAGCAGTTCTGGTCCGTGATGACCCATGGGCCACGAACATTCATGAAGGCCCATTGTGGAGTGGTAAGGCGACCCGTTCGTTCTCTGGCCCGTGACCAATACCACGATCACGAGTCATAGTATGTTCCATCGACTTGAACCCGGAGAATGATCGCTAAAAAAAATTACTTGGCAGGTTGATCACAATATCTTCTGGAATCTAAGAGAAGGAAATCACCCGACGTGTAAGGAAATGATCAAAGGTTTAATCTGATATTTATACCCATCAGAGAACGCAACTCTTTGAAGCAGTACATTGTTCCAAACAGACACAGCAATTGATTTGCATCATTTCACAAAAAGATGGTTCAACAATTTCGAAGCATGTTCCATCCCTGATAAAACATACTTCAAGGAGGCAAAATGTTGGCTAGCTTTTGGACCAAGCCACCAAGACTCATGCACGAATCCAATGTGAAGCCTCACTCGTGAAAGCCAGAAAAGCTCATTTGTGGTCACCTAGCCATCCTCGGCTCGTGCCCATTCCCCCCATGACTCAGCTTGTGCCTATGCCACCACGACCCGGCTCATGCTGGTGTTGGATCTAGATTAACCCTAGAGGTTGGGTGAATAGGGTTTATTGAATTTTAGTGAGTTATTAAAAAATCACAGAGTATAGCAGAAATAAAAATGCAGAAAGTAAATGACACAAGATATACCCAGCTTCGGCAAAATCCTGCCTACTGCTACATTCCTAAGTTTTCTACCAGGAGTTAATAACAGATCCCGCTTACAACCAGAATGATCTATATACCCTAGACCAGATTTTTCCCGAATTACAAACCCGTAATTCGTAACCCTAGTTTTTATAGACTCTAGTAAACTGTCAGTTAACCCCTAACTGAATCCCCCTAGATTTTACATACTCTAGAACTGTTTAGAATTGTTTTACAACACAAATTAAAAAAACAATGCAAAAATTAAACAAATAAAAAAAAACCTAGGAGTTAATATAAAAGGGTTATCCCCTTTTTAATAATTAGGAACATGGTCGGCCCTTTGTTAATTGGTGCACCCCTTTTTTGCCCGATCTCTTTGCTTTAGAAAAATGTCGGCGACTTTAGGGTTCTGGAAAAATCTCCCAAATCCGAATCAATTGCTGAATGAAATTGCTTGTCCCTTTAATCTCGAGTAGCTTGAATCTTCGACTGGATATTCTCTGATTTGGCTTGATCGATTTGGGATTCTATTTATCTGGCTCTTGATCGAAAATGCTCGGAAAAAAATGTGAGTTTTATATCTTGAATTCTACTCGAATTGTTTTGTGGTTTTCGATTTCTTAAGCCTATGATGAAATGGTGTAGAAATAGGATTATAAATCCCGAAAATTGCTCTCATATGGCTTGATCTAATTAATTGCATGATTTCCCATTTTGGTTCCTTGATTAAATTGATATTGATTAATTCTGGGAAACAAATACTCGTGTTCCCTTGAGTCTCTTTGCGTGATTCTCTACACTCATATGAATTTCAATCATGAACCTGGTTAATTTAATTTGTTTGGCAATTTTCCAAAAACTGATTTGTTAAATAATTCACTAGAAATCAAAAAAGATACTGCTTTGATTTAAATTGTCGTGAACAACATGTAAATTGCAGTAATTACTCAACATGATTTCTTGCCATTTAAAACTTTGATTTTCTGGAAATCCCATAAATTCTTCATTGATGATTTGATAAAGTATGCCAGAACATGCTTGCTGAAACAACTTCTCCTGTGTATATATGGATTGATTTGATCCCATGCATGACAGATGTTTTCCAAACATTATCTCTTTGATTTACTGATGACATAAACTTGCTATATATTCCCATTAGAGGACTGGGATGATTTACGAAAAGCAATTTGAAAACTTCTTTCCAAATTAATGTTTGCTGAATCACAAAGACTTGATGCTTGTCCAATAATGTTGAACTGAATTAATGAGTGTGAATTTCGGGAGACCACCATTGATTTACTGCTTGCACTCTTGATGTTTTGTGTCCATGTAATCTACCGTATGAATCTTGACACCAATATATGTTTGAGCACATTGAAATTTTCCAGTTCACTGTTATGCCATCTTTATTTTGCACCATTGTTTCACTGTTTAGCACTTACCTTTGTCCATGAACTATGAAACATTCCTGAACCATCACTTGTACATTTATATGTGATTTGAGCTGTGTTGTCCTTATTTGGTTGAGCTGCTTATATGTTGTTGCACCATTGGATTGACCATTCTCTTGTGCTGATTGCTCTGTCCCCTGTGCATGTCTACATGTTGCACTTGCTTTACACTTTGGATTCATGCTGTTTTGTCAATGCTTTGAGCAATTGCTGTTAAGTTCATCCATACAGTTGAGCTCGACCATTTATGACTTTGTTGTTGCCATGTACTCTTCACACATGCCATCATCACTCTAATTTGAACACCCCCATGGTTTCCCCTTGTCCATGGAGCACTTGCTGTGTACAACATGAAAACTGCCGCTGAGTACCTGTTTTGCACTTGTATACGTACCATGTACATGCTGCCCAATGAATTTGCATCACCATTTTTATGCTGCCATGCAAACTAGAAATTGAAGTTGGCTCGGCTAAATTTGTTGATGGCTTCATTGGTTTCATGTTTGCTTTAAGCCATTCATTTATCCACCTTGTTTTGGGCTGATCTGTATATGCTCGACAACTTTGAACTATGTTGCATTTTGTATTATGCTCGGCCAATTGTGTTGAGCTGTCTCGACCACATTTATTATTGTTGCACTGAGTCGAGATGGTCCACGTAGCTACTCCTCAGTTGCACACTGATTGGCGAGGCAGTGCACATGTGTTTATCTATACAAGTGTGTATATACGGCCATTAGATAAAATTTCCTGTCCCTGTACTATATATATATATATATATATATATATATATATATATATATATATATATATATATATACAAACTGACTGCCTTGTAGTATTTACAGTGTTTCGCTGTGAATATCACAAACTGTGTAGCCACAGTCGGATAGATTAATAAATTAGATAGAGTCATGAAAAATGATGAGAAAACACACCAGAAAACTTAGGCAAATAAAATTTTTAAAATAAAAATTATATCTGCTAGAATATGAAATTGTTTCTGTTCCAGATTACTCTGTGTGTGTTTCTGTATATGACAGGTGTAGATGACTGGAGTGACTGAAGGATGCTATGAAGCCAGAAGACCGAAGATGAAGCAGTGTCAGTGTGTGTAACAGTGAAAGAATGTATATATGTAAATGAATGTCTGTATATCTGAGTGTATGAGTGTTGTAGTGAGAAGCAAATGTAAGAAATTGAATATTCAGTGAATTTGTGTTATATTACAGAAATGTACAAATAGAGGAGTATAAAAATTGCACTGTTTGATATTGAAATTAAATATTATATTTAATAAAATACTGTTTGAATATTTAATTCTTGTCCAGTAGTATTTCATAAATATAAATATTATATTTCTGTCTGTGATATAGAATAACAGTACAGTAACAAACACATTTAAAATAATATTTATTTGGTTGTTATCATCAAACAAAAATCATATAATTGTGTATACAACTACGTCATATACAACAATCTCCCCCTTTTCATGATGACAAACAAATAAAAGATTTTGAGCACAATAAATGTGTTTGACAGTGAATGTTGAACTCCCCCTATTTTTTAGCTCCCCCTGTAACAGAAAACTCCTCTGTAACTGTGCATGAGTGAAATGAATGAATTTTCAAAATTAAGAATATTTATAAAGTATTCACTCATAAATCAAAATCTTAACCCATTCTCCCTCTTTTGTTATCATCAAAAGGATACAGAATTTAAAATATAGATGAAAAATGACTAAAAATTTTAATTTCAACATAAGAGGAAGAACGGTCATCATAAATCTCAATTAATCAAACAAAAATCATAATATTCGAAGAACTAGTGCCATATTTCACATTGTAGAGTGACGACTTTACGATGAAATTTATAAAAATGGGGAGAGTTAAAAAAAATGAATTTCAATTATTTTAAAAAGAATTTTAAAAAAATGAGACAAAAACAGTGATGGATTTGGACTATAATTATTAATTCAATTTAAGCGACGCAATCAAATAATCTCAAATCCCAATAGCTATCAATCAACAAATCAAAATATATCATAATATATTAACACATTTCACATATTAGAAAATGGATTGATAGGCTAGTTTTTAAACACCAAGGAGAATTTCATATAAAACTTTATTTTATTCAAATCATTTTCTTTTCTTTTTCTTTTAATTTAAGAGCACACTGACCACGCATAACCAGATCTTGGATTTTTAAGTGAGATCAGTTGCAGCTTAAATATAAGTAATCTCATAACCATGCATAACCAGAGCTTGGATTTTTAAATGAGTTTAGAGAAACACTTATGAATTAATTATATTTTTATTATTTTCAGTTTCAAAATGAAAAAAACTCCTTAGTATATAAATCCAGTATGGATGATAGAAATGTGACAGGTATAGAAATGGACTGTGAAATAAATTTCTAAATTAATTATATTATAAAATATGCTCGACTGTACTGGGATCATTAAAAAATTCCAGTTGTCACTAATTCTGAATAATAGCATAGTCTAATTTCTATCACAAATATTTCCACTGTTTATTCAAAAAGATTTTAAAATATATTAACTCTCCACATTAATATAAAAACATGATGGATGGCGAATGATGATAGATAAAGGAGATGGTTGTGAAATAATTACCAATTCAAAGATATTATAATAAACGTTCAACCATCATGAAAATCTAAATAAAATCTCCTCTTGTTGTGAAATATACTACAGTCACAATTCATCACAATTTCAAAATCTAATAATAATTTCGATGAATTATAAATACAGTTCAATTTGTATTTTGATTTCAATTTCTAAATGAATAATCAATAAATAAATTTAAAATTGAAAATCAATTATAAGAGGAATATGAAAATCAATACAAGACAAGAGGGATTAAAAAATATATACAGCAAAAACAAATTCAGCACTTCTAAACTGATACCACTTGATGTCTCTATTCATGAGGATTTTAAAAATGACACTGGAGACGAACAAAGATATCTCAGACAGCAGAATCTTAATCATAAAGCCTAAGTAGACAAGGTTAACAAATCAAGAAAATTAATTTCATCTATCATAACATGGTATATATTTGATACCAAAACAAGCAGTCACTAAAAAATATTTTCAAGAACAATATCTGAGCAGCACAAAAATCATTTTCAAAGCAGACTTGTCAAGATGATGGTCACAAAAGATATTTTCTATGATCCAAGATTATAAAGAATAGTTTTATTTTAAATCATTTGACTGAATTGCGAGATATCAGGATTCACTGAATCAATCACACGGTTTATAAATTTCAGATTCAGGATATGTGTGGGATTCAATAAATCAATAATGTCAAATGATTTTAAACAAACATATATTTAAATCAAATAATCATGAAATAACAGAGAGTTTTAAGACCATATTTTCAAAGAATTTTTCATAAGTATCTCTGACTAGGACAAGAGTAATTTCAGATCATTTACTCCAGGCTTGAGAGATATTCATGATCTAGAAAATTAAAAATAATTTATTTGAAATCACTTGAATCAATGCCAAGTTTGAGATATAATGAATCATTCACACAAGATTGATAATTTCAGGATTAAGGGGTGTGTGATATTCAAAATATCAAGAATTTTAGATGATTTCAAACAAATAAATTTCAACCATAATGATCATGAATAAAGATGAATTTAAGATGTATCACCGATTCAAGACAATATTAAATATCCAAGCCAATCTGAAAAATAATGAAATTATCACAACTAATAAATATTGGTGTGCTGTAATGAGTATATTATTTCAAGCTTTTCTAAAATGAATTAGTGAAAAACTCAAAACAGCAGAGGTGTGTGAAACTTCATCAAATTTTCAGATCTTCAAGAATTTTGAATTTAGATCAACAATGTACAAGATATGACAAGAATACATCAACACTATTATGAATTCAGCAATCAGAAAATAAACTTAAAAACAATTGCAGATATTTACAATTTTAAATTCAAGATCTGGAAATTATTAAAAGCATTAGAGCTCTATTCAAATAAAGCAAATTTCCAGAAGATCACGAATACTGCAATTAGAAGTCAATGAAGCCTAACAGAAGTTACAATGATATGTCAGTGACATATCAACTAAGAAACATCAAAGAAAAAAATTTAGAAGGGGTAGAAGGAGGAATACACAAAGAAAAAGAAAAATGTTTACAAAGATAAGTTTAGAGGTTATACCTGAAATCAATATAAACAATAGAATCTCTAACTCATCAGATCTTGGCTAAAGGAACTGTAAATGATACAGAATTATAGACCAGCTTGATTTCAAATTCCCTTTCAGCGTAGCAGTTCTTCAGCCACCTTCGGTACCTAACTGTTTAAAGGATTGAGTGGTCTAACAAGATTAGAAAAACCACTCATAGTTTTGTTAACATCTTTGGGTACCCAAATCTGTTTATATAACAGCCCATTCAAATCTATCTTTGTGCCTTTAGGAACCTAAAACTGTATAAATTTAACGAAGCCTGTATTATTTCCTTTAGTGATCCAAGATTGTTTGAATGTTCGTTATAAAACAAATTTTCATCTCGGTTGTGATTTACAAACCCTTTGAAATTATTTGAACTCAAATTTTCAAAACAAATATTCTCAAAACGATTTGAAGGAATTTTAAAATCATTTGATCTTCTCTTTTCAAACTCATCAATTTTTCCAAAGCCGAGTCCACTTTTATTTCCTGATGAAAATTGATTTTTCAACAACATATTTAAATATTTTTCACCGTTAGAAAACTTAGTCAATGTTGTTTCAAGTTGTTGAATTTTAGTTTTAAGATCATGGTTTTCTTTCATTAAATCTGAACAATGATTTTTAGTGATCTTACATTTTTCAAAATCAGATTTCAAAACAATATTTTCATCTTTAAGAAATTTAATTTTGGCTTGGGACTCAGCAATCTCAAATTCAAAATGTTTCCGACTTTCAGATTCAAATTTTCCAAAATTTTTGAATTTTTCAATCTCGATTTCAAGCTCGTTCATGATTAATTCAGATTTCTGTAAATTTTGACTTTCAAAACTTTTATGTTTTGAATTAAGCACATCCAAATCCTTTTGCAAAACATTGTTTTTATAAATTAGCTCATCCTCTTTTTGTTTTGAAATCATAATTTCTTTTTCAAGTTTTTGGAAATTTTCAATTAGATGAGCTAAATCAATTTTCAAATTTATACAACTTTTGCAATAAGAGTTTTCTTGTTTTAGCTGCAACATATTATTTTTGCAAATCAAATCACTGTTTTCAGATTTCAAAAGATTGTTTTTCCGTTGGAGTTTATCAACAAATTTAGTTAAATCAGTACACATGTAAACTAAATCTTCATATGATAAATCTTCTGTTTCATCATCTGTCGATTCCCGATCATCTAAATCATCTGAATTTTAATTTGTATAGCCTGGTAGACATAAATCTGAATCTGAAATGTCCTTCTCTGGTTTTGAGCAGTTGTTGTCAGTTTTTTTATACTGCGCATCGAGAGTTCTCCAGATATCCTGTGCAGTCAAACAATGAGAGATAAGATCAAGCTGACTATTACTAAGATAAGAATACAGAATATGCATAACACGAGCATTTAAAACTTTATTCCTCTTATCCAACATATCTCCCTGATTTTCAATAATATTCCAATAATCTAAATTAACAGATTTTAAATGTAATTCGATTTTTGATTTCCAAATTAAAAAATCTATTCAATTGAAAATAATTGGAATATCAGTGGACTGACTCTCGCTATACTGACAACTAGGAATCACCATTACTCTAGAGTTAAACAAAAATACCTGCTCCAATACCACTTGTTGGATCTAGATTATCCCTAGAGGGGGGTGAATAGGGTTTATTGAATTTTAGCGAGTTATTAAAAAATCCCAGATCATAGAATATAGCATAAATAAAAAAGCAGAAAGTAAATGACACAAGATATACCCAGCTTCGGCAAAATCCTGCCTACTGCTGCATTTCTAAGGTTTCTACTAGGAGTTAATAACAGATCCCACTTACAGACACTGTAAACTCGCACTCCCTGCTCCTGTACTAATCCTACGCTCAAAATCCCAGACTGATCTATATACCCTAGACCAGATTTTCCCCAAATTACAAGCCCGTAATCTGTAACCCTAGTTTTTGCAGACTCTAGTAAACTGTCAGTTAACCCCTAACTGAATCCCCCTAGATTTTACAGACCCTAGAACTGTTAAGAATTGTTTTACAACACAAATTAGAAAAACAATACAAGAAATTAAACAAATAAAAAAAACCCTAGGAGTTAATACAAAAGGGTTATCCCCTTTTTAATAAGTAGGAACGTGGCCGGCACTTTGTTAATTGGTGCATCCCTTTTATTGCCCGATCTCTTTGCGTTAGAAAAATGGCGGCGGCTCTAGGGTTTTGAAAAAATCTCCCAAATCCGAATCAATTGCTGAATGAAATTGCTTGTCCCTTTAGTCTCAAGTGGCTTGAATCTTCGACTGGATATTCTCTGATTTGGCTTGATCGATTTGGGATTCTATTTATCTGGCTCTTGATTGAAAACACTCGGAAAAAAATGTGAGTTTTATATCTTGAATTCTTCTCGAATTGTTTTGTGGATTTCGACTTCTTAAGCCTATGATGAAACGGTGTAGAAATAGGATTATAAATCCCGAAAATTGCTCTCTGATTTCAATATATGGCTCGATCTAATTAATTGTGTGATTTCCCCTTTTGGTTCCTTGATTAAATTGATATTGAGTAATTCTGGGAAACAAATATTCGTGGTCCCTTGAGTCTCGTTGCATGATTCTCTGCACTCATATGAATTTCAATCATGAACCTGGTTAATTCAATTTGCTCCTTTTGCTTGGAAATTTTCCATAAACTGATTTGTTAAATAATTCACTGAAAATCAAAAAAGATATTGCTTTGATTTAAATTGCCGTGAATGACGTGTAAATTGCAGGAATTACTCGACATAATTTCTTGCCATTTAAAATTTGATTTTCTGGAAATCCCACAAATTCTTCATTAATGATTTGATAAAGTATGCCAAAACATGCTTGCTAAAACAACTTCTCCTGTGTATATATGGATAAGTTTGATCCGAGGCATGACAGAAATGTTTTCTAAACATTCTCTCTTTGATTTACCGATGACATAAATTTGCCGTATATTCCCATTAGAGGACTGGAATGATTTACGAAAAGCAAATTGAAAACTTCTTTCCAAATTAATGTTTACTGAATCACAAAGACTTGATGCTTGTTCAATAATGTTGAACTGAATTAATGAGTGTGCATTTCTGGATACCACCATTGATTTACTGCTTGCAGTCTTTTCCATGTATTCTACTGCATAAATCTTGACACCAATATATGTTTGAGCACATTGAAATTTTCCAGTTCACCGTTATGCTATCTTTATTTTGCACCATTGTTTCACTGTTTGGTACATACCTTCGTCCATGAACTATGTAACATTCCTGAAGCATCACTTGTAAATTTGCATGTGATTTGAGCTGTGTTTTCCTTATTTGGTTAAGCTTCTTGTATGTTGTTGCACCATTGGATTGGCCATTCTCTTGTGTTGGTTGCTCTGTCCCCTGTGCATGTCTACATGTTGCACTTGCTTTACACTTTAGATTCATGTTGTTTTGTCAATGCTTTGAGCACTTGCTGCTAAGTTCACCCATACAGTTGAGCTCGACCATTTTTGACTTTGCTGTTGCCATGTACTCTTCACACATGCCATGATTACTCTGATTTGAACACCCCCATGGTTTCTCCTTGTCCATGCAACAATTGTTGTGTACAACATGAAAACTGCCCCTAATTACCTGTTTTGCACTTGTATACGTACCATGTACATGCTGCCCAATGAATCTGCATCACCACTGTTATGCTTCCATGCAAACTAGAAATTGAAGTTGGCTCGGCTAAGTTTGTTGATCGCTTCATTGGTTTCATGTTTGCTTTGAGCCATTCGTGTGTCCACCTTGTTTTGGGCTGATCTGTATATGCTCGACGACTTTGAACTATGTTGCATTTTGTGTTGTGCTCGGCCAATTGTGTTGAGCTGTCTCGACCACATTTATTATTGTTGCACTGAGTCAAGATGGTCCACGTAACTACTTCTCAGTTGCACACTGATTGGCGAGGCGGTGCACACGTGTATATCTATACAAGAGTGTATATGCGGCCATCAGATAAAATTTCCTGTCCCTGCACTATATATATATACACACACACACACACACAAACTAACCGCCTTGTGGTATTTACAGTGTTTCAATGTGAATATCACAAACTGTCTAGCCGCAGTCGGATAGATTAATAAATCAGATCAAGCATGAAAAATGATGAGAAAACACACCAGAAAACTGAGGCAAATAAAATTTTTAAAACAAAAATTATATCTGCTAGAATATGAAATTATTTCTGTTCCAGATTACTCTGTGTGTGTTTCTGTATATGACAGGTGTAGATGACTGGACTGACTAAAGGATGCTGTAAAGACAGAAAACTGAAGATGAAGCAGTGTCAGTGTGTGTAACAGTGAAAGAATGTATATATGTAAATAAATGTCTGTATATCTGAGTATATGAGTGTTGTAGTGAGAAGAAAATGTAAGAAATTGAACATTCAGTGAATTTGTGTTATATTACATAAATGTACAAATAGAGGAGTATAAAAATTGTATTGTTTGATATTGAAATAAAATATTATATTTAATAAAATACTGTTTGAATATTTAATTCTTGTCTCGTAGTATTTTATAAATTTAAATATTATATTTCTATTTGTGATATAGAATATCAGTACAGTAACAAACACATTTAAAATAATATTTATTTGGTTGTTATCATCAAACAAAAATCATATAATTGTGTATACAACTACGACATATACAACAGCTGGTGCTCCACGATCCGACCTCAAAAGATGAAGAATAGTGGCCATGACCAGGCCTTCCTCATGCCGATATTTTAGGATCTTGAAACATCTGTCCGTAACTTCCATATTGACCCTTTCTCCATAAAGCCACGAACCAGTCCGAGATCCTCGGGATCCATGCCACGTGTTACCATGAACCGCCTGCAGATACCACCTATAAATAGCCCTGTACTTGGCTTTTTCAGGATCTTTTGACAATTCTGAGTGTTGTTATCACTATTTTTGCTCCTCCATTATTTTCTTATCAGTATTATCACTAAATTACAGAGTGAATCATCATTATATTTGTGAAATTGAGAGAAATCATTGATTGTACTTGCATTCTACGTATAATCAAAGAATATAAAGTGGACGTAGGCTCGTTAACGCCGAACCACTATTGTTAACCCGTCAAAAGACCAAGCCTGGGAAGGAACTGCAAAACAAGCACTCGCAACATCACATGTGACCATATCTCAAATCAAAGTTGGACACGGATCGTGACTCAGGTGCGGGAGCCAAGGTTGATCATTCATATTGGGGCAAAGCCGCTCAAACACAGAAGCAAAGCAAATCGCCTATTCAATATAGGCGGGAGCGACGGTATGGCGCTAGGGACAAACAGCGCCATACAAAGGCAGCAAAAAGGTCGAGCGCCCTGGAATCAAGAAGGTCGGTCGCGCAAGGAACAAAGAAGAATTGATTCCAGTCCCACGTTCCGCTCATATAAAATGTCTCAAAGCAATCATTCTCACATAGACGTTCACTCCTATGGATTCGCACAACTACTCAAGACGCTCGCTCCATTGAGTCACTTGCACGCGGTAACTAAATGCAGCCATGGAAAACTAGCTACAGCTAGCCAATGGCATGGTTGTAATTAATAAAGTGAGCGATCCGTAGCTGGCATAAACAGACTTCAGGTCATTTCCCAAGGGAAGCTCACCTATAAATACACCATGGCTATCAACAAAAGGGGATCCGATCTTTCAGACCACGAAGTGCTGCTAAATTCTATCTTTAACCATTGATTCGGCCATGGCGTCAAGAACAATCTTATGATCATGGAAGACGGAAGCATCCTCTTTCTCAATCATTCATCCATCCTCTTCCTCCTCCTCAAATTTACCATTCTCTTGTACAATTCTAGGATCTGAAATAAATAAACGAGGATGTACTGTGTGAGTATAGGATGTGTGAAAAGAGATAATTGATGTATTTTGTAATCCCCGTAATAAGATTGAAATCATCTTCACAGTGGATGTAGGCCTAAATAATGGCTGAACCACTATAAATCTTGTGTCTAATTTCATTTTATCGCATTTTTTGTTTTTAACTGCTAATTGAATATGGTTCCATTTATTTCTTACCAAATTGGTGAAGTATGGCTTAGTACCTTGGGTGTTTAACCATTTTTGGTGTAAACAATTTAGCGCCCACCGTAGGGCCGTGTTTACTTCTTTCCCTATTTCAGATCCGATAAGATTTTCTGAGAGGCACTGTGCTTGAAATCATGAGCACACCAAAGGAAATCACTGACAAAGTCAATGGCGCGTGCTGCCACTTCGTCTACCATCCATCCTGGAGAAATGGAATCGTTAAGAGTTGAGGCGGCTGTAACCAAGAGGGAGTTGGAAGTGGCGATGATAGGGATAACGAGCCAAATAACTACCGCAAACAACGCATTGATGAAGAAAATCGAGTCAATGCTCATTGACTAAGCCTCAGTCAGAAGAACCACACCAGGTGTCGCTGACTCTCCGTTCGCTCGAGCAAGTCGAGCAATCGAAATAGAGTTTTCTGCTGAGCAAGAAAGCTCCACTCCGAAAACCGCATGTCATGATTATGGGCCTTGGCAAAGGCCCGGCAAGGAGAAAAGCGCTCATTCCATGGATCGGAATGAAAAGCGAAGGTATATCTTAGGTGCAAGAGGTGGATCCACGCAGCATAGACAGAAACCATGCTTTTTCAAGAATTCAGAAATCACCTCCCTCAACGACACTATAGAGAACATCTTCAGGGCAACTAAGAACACTGTAAAATATCCAATTCCAGAACGGGTGCAAGTCAGCGATGCTACCATGAAATCAGGAAGGTTCAGTCAGTTCCATGACAACCAGGACACAATACTAACGAGTGTAGACATCTGAGATCGTTAATCGAGAGGCTGGTCAGGGAGAACCATTTGCAACAATATATGCAACGCCATTGTTCCACTTCTCTGCAAACAAGGGGCAGCAAACTCTCCAAGGAAAAGGCCTAAACTAGCCCGAAACTAATGCTTGGCTAAGGATCAGTAACTGGTATCCTGATCATGGAATTTTGAACTAGAGTTCCCATGACTCTGTTTTATTACTCTGTTTTTGTTCTGTTTACATAAGAAATAGTAGTCGTTTTACTTTGTTTTACCACTTGCTATATTCATGTTAGACAATGAATTACTTACAAGTGCCATGTACAAAGGAAATTGTCATGTACCTATCTGCGTACCGTACTCATCGCTTCACGCTAAAAGCTGATTTTTCGAACGTAGGCATGATAGAAGCAATTAATCACACCCATCCTAATTGCAAAGGGAAGGTTCTCAAAGCATGTCCTGAGAAGAACAGCTTGAAAGCATCACAAAAGCATGCAAAACAAGTTGGATGTATAAACGTATCACCTCAACAAGACATGCAGTCCTAAGATAAACAACAAGCTAAAAGGTGGAGCTTCCCTAAGCAAGCACTTGCTGGAAAAGCTGACATCAAGCTTCAAAAAAAGGTACAAGGGAAATGATAAAAATGTCCCACGGATAAATACCTAGGCTGGAAACATCAGTCCTATTGTCAGAAGGACCGACAAAACATGCTGGAAGGACCAGCGCAAATCAGAAATCCTAGCTGAAAGGGGTAATCAGAAATCCTAGCCGTATGGGGGTATCCAATGAGGCCTTTTAGTCCTAGAAAAATCAGGACTAATAAGGCCGAATTTGGGTTGAAATTGAAACCCAAGACCTCCCATAGGGGCACCCAAAGAAAACACATAATAACCACGCATTGTTTAAAAAAATCATAAGTTGATTAAATGAAATTATGATTCAAATAAACAGAATCCATGAAATTAAAAAGAGCTTTGGTATAGGGACATCACCATCGTGTAAAAAATCACCAATGCCTGCTCAAAACATACCACAAGCTAGTTACAACTTCATTGCGAGAACTATTCGAACGATAAGATTCGCGCGAACAACAAACTAAAAGTGAGACCACTCATAAGAATGAAAATAATAAAACTATGGTAACACCTAAATAATACAAACGTAAGTGCGCAAACATAAAATATTAAGCGAGGGCCGACACTCGCACAAACAACCGGTCTGAGTATGTAACAGGTGAAAGAAATTAGGCTAGAATCAGACCGTAAAGGTCACAAATGCTATTTCTTATGAGGAGGAAGATGAACCGACAGTTCTGGCATTTGTTGGTCTGTCCATACAGAAGGGCCATCAAAAGAAAACTTATGATCCTAAACTATTAACCAGCTAGCTTTCTTTTGCATTTCATGGTGGACACAGCCTTGGTATTCCAAGTCTCATCTTCATCATCCGGATCGGGCACATCTGGTAAAGATGGGTCATCTGGCGAAGGAATGATGAGAGGATTAGCGCAGGTAGATATTAAAACAGAATCGACGGCGGCAGGCTGAGCGGTGGCACTGCAAACTGATAAGGGAGATGGCGAAAGCACATTTGATGCAAATGGGTAACAAGCGCTAAACTCAGCAATCTCAGGTAAAGAAATAAGAAAATCCAAATCCGGTGTTGATTGATAAATATCAATTTTACCTGAAGTTGCTGGGTATACAAAGTCAGCCCCACACTCGTTTGCATTTGAAGAAGTGCTACCGTAACTCGTGCACTGTGTAACAACATTTTCCTGATCTGTGCGCTCAGTAATGGGTCGAACTCTAGCGACCTCTAAGGCAGAGCGATCTGCAGGGAAAACAAGGGAGCTCGAAATATCAATTCCGACGGAGCCAGGTGGGGCATAAGGAACGGTAGCATCTGAATGTCCCCTTCTAAACGATTGAGCTCGCTCATTCGCCAATATCCTCCTACCTTCGACCAGAGCCTTACGGCCTTTTTATTCTAAAAGCTATTCTTGAAGGAACTCATCATCAAAGTCATCGGAATAAGAAAGTATTTGCTCTCAAACAAGAGACAGAGTTTGCGGAAAATCCTTGTTCAAATAACTCAAGCTTCCACGACTCATGACGCTGCAAACATAGAACTGAAACATAGTATTGTCGGTCCCGATATTGGCTTCATCAAGATCTTTTTGCAAACCTGATTTTATCCTCTTCAAAGGTCCTAAGGGTTTCATCCTGAGAAGCAATTTGGCCTTCGAGAGTCGTGTTTTCCTATTTTAAAGAAATTAAAGCTTGCTTTTCTAAAGCCAAATGGTGCTCAGCAAGCTCTTGAGCAGATTGAATTTCTAAAAGCCGCGCTTGAACACACTCCAACTCCCTCTTGAGCTTGACATTGCTAGCCTCTAAGCTATTCACTTTAATGCTTCCGTTCTTTAAAGAAGTAATCTCAGATTCTTGGGATCTAATCAAGTGGATCAGGCCAACTTTGACATTTTCTAAGGTTTCAATATGGTCAAGGTGCTGAGCGTTCAATTTCTGGAATTCATAACGAAATTTGGCCCAATGTTATAGTCGTCTATCAACATCCTTCATGACCAGATTCAATTGAGTCTCAAATTGATTCTTAACAATATCAAACTAATGGGTCATGCTACTTTTTATGGTATCCAAACTTTTCACAGCATCTCGTCTATCATTGGGATGAAAATCCAGGTCAAAATGCATTCCCTTTAAGTCCCAACCGCTAAAGTGATCCTTAAGCATTAAGTTTCCAGAAGGAACCCAATAAGGTGGACGATCGCGTATTATCTGGACTTGAGCAGGAGTCGGGACAATAGATCTTGCAGAAGGTTCTGTCGATGCAAGCACCTTAGCCTAATCAAGTCCCTCACGCCTTAAAGATTCAACCATTGGAAGTTCAGGGGCATGTTGGACCTGAGAACTTGAAGACAATTGGGGATGCTTTAAATAACAGGAAAGATGAGACTGTAAGAGGCTTCGCGGATCAGTAAGATCCGCTTGTTGAGAAAAACTATCCGATAACAAGTAGTTCGCATTGACACCTGAAAAATAAATAAAGCATGAGTTCAACAAGCATCCAGAGATTATCAGGTTTATGGGAAATTATGCCACAAGTAAGATGACATCAAAACCAGTTCCGGGGGGAGTTGTGAAAGCAGAAGCATTTCCAGGACGCTGAGCAGGCCCTCAGATTCTTCCCGTATCAGATACAGCGGGGTCAGATATCACAACTTCACCCTAGCTCGAGTATTTGGCAGAGTCCTAATCCCCCAGGTCTCCAAAAGTCCCTAAGGAACCATCCGCCTGAGTAACAGGCAAAGCAGAACTTTTGCCGATCGTTCCAGAAATTACATCGACCCTCGAACCATCTGCATCCTCATCGACTCTTCTGTCACTCCCTTCGATAATCGACGATGAAGGTTGACCACTTACATCGGGGATTATACGTTTCTTTTTAGAAGGCTTACCAGCAGAACATGGAGAGTGAACTAAAGTCTTTCCAGGAGATCGTGTAGAGTGAATTAGCTGGTACTTGCGGAGGTTTTCCTCTGAAAGCAACATCTCTCTGCTCCTTTCCTTTTTGTCAATAGAAATTAAAGAATTAAGGAGGGCTTGATCTAAAGTAAGACCCACAATGGAAGGAATCACTACAAGAATCAGAGAGAAAGCCATATGAGAAAGAGGAAAAGAGTAAGAACCGTGAGAGCAAAGGCATAATTACCTCCTTCTGCCCATCATCCATAGAATTTACAAGGACACCGGACAAAGAAATATTGATCCGAGAACCCCTTAGCACCATCCGTCAGACCAGTGATGACTCTATCATGCATACTTTCCATAAAAAAGAAAGAAGGACCGTCTGCCTCCCTTCTCTTAAAAATATATAAAGAACAAATATCCGCAAATGTGGGTTCCTGCTACCGGATTTTCATGAAAAATATGTATAACCCAAGCAAAATTTGATATCCCCTAGGATGCAACTGATATGGGGCAATGGCCAGTTGCCGCAAAATGGACTCTAGGCAAGGGTTAAAGGGGGAATCGCCCACTAGACAGCATGTGATAATTTACCGCTACATACCCAGAGGGCGGACAATCGGCTAATTCTCCTTTTCTGTGAAATTTGGCTTCGCCTTTTGTAAACCCAAAGCAATCGCACATTCGTAAATACTGATCAAAGGAAAGCGTTGATTTACGGAAATCGGTCGCCACCCTATCAAAAAAGCGAGGTTGAGGATGAATCTGACTAACAACCAAGGCAGAACCAGTAGCCGAGGCAACCTAAAGTGCCTGATCCAGACCCTCTCGTTCCCCAGACATGATGAGTTAACTGGAATTAAGATGAATTAGCAGTTAGCTACATGTCATCACAAATAAGTAATTATGAATTGAGTTGTTAGAAGTTAAAGAAAGCATCTCAAGATAAATAGATCCTTCAAACCAGATTATCAGCCTTATCTGATAAAAAGGATTTACTATCGCATAAAGGAAGGATTATAAATTCAAAAGTATGAGAAACGAGGGTTCTGATTTGGTCGGTCATGACTGTTAATTGCACCTGGCAAAAGAATAATGAGAAGGGAAGAGCGGAAGTTCTGCTATGATATAAGTATTCCATTAAACATCTGATAAAGGCATGTTGAATTAGGGAATGTCATTTTGGTGAATAATTTGCCAGCATAAAAAGGTTAAAGTTTATCACATAAGTCAGAACCGCTAGAGAATTCTGCGTAAAGTTCAAATACATACCAAGTCAAATCAACACTTCTCAAATATCACAACCATGTGTTCCAGCGACTCGATGTTTCCAATTGAGAACGTCTTTTACAAAACAAAGAGAGTTAACCCAGAATCAGAGGTAAAAGAAAGGGAATTCACTTACGAGCAAAATTCAATTTGAAGGAAGAAGCGTTGTAGCTGGAAATAAAGATGAGGAAAACCGTCAACCGAAGTAGGGTCAGGCAAGACGATCAATCAAATAACGAAAATCGAAGCTCCAAGAAGCAACAGCAAGGTCTTCTACGATGAAGACGCCATTGAAATAAGTTTATGAAGAAATGTAAAAGTGGGAAAATGAAGAGACAATGTATAAAAGGACTAGAAACCCCCTTTTTTTGATATGCCAGCTCAATTAAGATCTAGTGATCCAGTTTAACATACCCGGGAAATATCCCGCCAAATGTCCAAAGACATGCAATTGTCGGATATCCAAATTTTGAGCTATCTATGAGGGCGCCTATTTTGCAGTTCCATCCAACGGTATTTCATCTCATTACTTCGAAGCTCGTAGTTCTTAATGTTTTAAAAACTACGAACTTAGAGGGGCAAATGTTAACCCGTCAAAAGACCAAGCCTAGGAAGGAACTGCAAAACAAGCACTCGCAACATCACATGTGACCATATCTCCAATCAAAGTTGGACACGGATAGTGATTCAGGTGCGGGAGCCAAGGTCGATCGTTCATATTGGGGCAAAGACGCTCAAACACAGAAGCAAAGAAAATCGCCCATTCAATATAGGCGGGAGCGACCATATGGCGCAACCGTAGGGACAAACAGCGCTATACAAAGGTAACAAAAAGGTCGAGCGCCCTGAAACCAAGAAGGTCGGTCGCGCAAGGAACGAAGAAGAATTGATTCCAGTCCCATGTTCCGCTCATATAAAATGTCTCAAAGCAATCACTCTCACATGGACGCCCGCTCCTATGGATTCGCACAACTACTCAAGACGCTCGCTCCATTGAGTCACTCGCATGCGGTAGCTAAATGCAACCACGGACAGCTGGCTACAACTAGCCAATGGCATGGTTGTTATTAATAAAGTGAGCGATCTGTAGCTGGCATAAACAGACTTCAGGTCATTTCCCAAGGGAAGCTCACCTATAAATACACCATGACTATCAACAAAAAGGGGATCTGATATTTGAGACCACGAAGTGCTGCCAAATTATGTCTTCAACCACTGATTCAGCCATGGCGTCAAGAACAATCTTATGATCATGCAAGACGGAAGCATCCTCTTTCTCAATCGTTCTTCCATCCTCCTTCTCCTCAAATTTTACCATTCTCTTGTACAATTCCAGGATCTGAAATAAATAAAAGAGGATGTACTGTGTGAGTATAGGGATGTGTGAAAAGAGAGAATTGATGTATTTTGTAATCCATGTTATAAGATTGAAATCATCTTCACAGTGGATATAGGCCTAAATAACGGCTGAACCACTATAAATCTCGTGTCTAATTTCCTTTTCTCACATTTTTCGTTTTTAACTGTTGATTGTACGGTTCCATTTATGTCTTACCAAATTGGTGAAGTACGGCTTAGTACCTTGGGTGTTTAGACCATTTTTGGTGTAAACAACTATAAATCTGGTGTGATCATTGCAATTTCTTTTATTTCTAGTTATTAATCTAGGTAATTTTGAACAATTTGGGTGTTAGAGCCAAATTTGGATCTAACAATCATTTACTGGTGGATCATCCTACCTCCTACTACAAATACAATAACGTAATTAAATTACGTAAATCTTTTCAATTTAAACGATTCAACAAAATTTCGGCAGCACTTCTGTTTAGTTTCCTGAACAGTACACAATTGCGTGTACACAGAGAACATAAAGGAAGTGCTTTCGAAATTTTGAGAACCATTTAAAATGAACTGATTTACAAGATTTAATTTCGTTATTGTTGTGTGTAACTTGTCCAATACAAAGGACAAATCCAACAAATATTGTATATGATAAATATAAATGTCTGTTTCATTAATAAAACGAACATTCACATAACGATTATATATAATACTTATCAGACGGGCCAAAAAAATTATCTAAGGCTTTATGAATATAACATATTAGGATTTGGTTTTTTTCGTGATTTTAGGGTTTTTTTTCAACTTCGATTTCGAAATTTCAACTTCGAAAATTCGTGAGATCGAAGTTGCAGGTGTACGATCTGTTGTAGGTTTTTTTAAACATATGTGGTGTGCATTTTTTTAAAAAGTCGCACAAATAAGCCCCGGGCTCAAAAAAGCCCAAGGCTCAAGCCATGCGAATTAGCGCCTTAACCACTATGAATTGTACGTATAACGTATATGAATTTCATCATATATACGTATATTTTCAACATTAAATCGAAGTATATAACCGTACGTTATATACAAAATTAAATGTCGTTTTCGCTAAATTATTATAAAACATAAACTTAAATATTTCCATTTCCACTACACGTTTCGACAAATTAAATATCGTTTTCAATGAATTGGGGATCAACCAAATAAACAAATACATAGAATGTGTAATGACCCGGAAAATCTGAACCAATTTAAAATTTTTAAATTGGCTATTTTAGTGAATTTAAAATATTTAAAATAAATATTTTAAATAATAACGACGAAAAGTAAGTTTGAATCGACGTTTGAAAATAAATATAATTTATTCTAATTATAAACAAGGCATAAAATGGCGCGGCAGTTTCAAATTTTCATTTCAAACTTTGACTGACTGTACCGGATGCAAAACAAAACGAATTTAAGTGAAACCAAAAATATTTAAATCTTTTTAGTGAATACCTTTCTAACAAATCTGAAAAATCGAAGTTTCATAGCGGGAAGCAAAATTTATGGCCAAATGAATTTTTAGAAAGGTCGCTATAGAGTTTATATAGCCCGTGAAAATGGCCATTTTGCAAACGACCTCAGAGTTCGATGAAACCACTTTTGTTGGATCCGGGATGTTGAGTAATTGCTAGGTTTCAAATTTCATAATTTTTAAAGTTAATATGTGAGCGTGGCAAAGGAAAATGTGTTTGGTCGATTTCTATTAAATTGGATCGACCAGAAAAGGGCCATTTTTCAAACGGTCTCAGAATTCAACGAAACTAGTTTTGTTGGGACCGTATCATCAAAACATAGCTAGATTTATTTTTCGGGAATTTTTAGAATCAATATGTAGACCCGGCAAATCGAAATGTACGTTCAAATTAAATATTGAATGTTTTATATTTTAATTTGAAGGAAAACTGATTGAAACGGTCGAATGGGCCTACGAAACATATCCCATTGTGTTCGGAATGGGGGTATTTAGCTGGGAACGACAGTCGTTGGGTTTGGATTGGAGTTCGTAGGAGGCAAGGGGTATTTTTGGGTTTTAAAATTTATAAATATAAAAAAAAATGATTGGTCCACAACAGCTCCCCCCGACAGTCTTCTCCCTTGCAATCGCGATATACGGCGGCAGAGCTACACTTCTTCTCTCCTCATTATCTTCTAAACCACACAACGAAATCTCGAGCTCTAGCAGACAATTCTGAAGGGAATTTCATTAGCTTCAAATCCATACTGCCTTGGATTTTATCGTTCGATATCCACGAAGTTCTGAGCCCTCGAAATCGCAACCTTCCTTGCGCCGCCTGAGCTCCTCCTCACCATCGATCTGAGCATCAAGCACGGCGCCCGAGAGCCCTCTCCTCCCTTTACGACGTAGTGTTGGCTGATCGTCTTAAAGTTGCGCGGATTTGGAGAAAAACTAAAACCTAGTTTAGAACATCAAAACGAGGTAAAAACTGATTTTAAAATAAACTATATTATAGTAGTTTAAAGCGCTACGGTTTTTTATTTCACTGTAAAAATCATATCTTTTTCGTTTGTTGACGAAATTCAGTGAAACAAGAGACAGTGGACTCGTGTGGACGTCTTCTACATTATAGAAGAGACCGCATGTTTTTCTGAGCCTTCTGCTATTTTTGGTGGAGTGGAACCTAATGTGAGATTTCTAAATTATAAACGATATGGAAAACGACGATGTATAAATTATATAGTCGATGTATGAGTTATATAAGCGTTGTACACCTCTTTTATAAGCGTTGTATATGTTGTACATTCGATATATAAGTTATATATGCGTTGTAAAAATTATATATGTGTTGAAATAGAAGTGAAATGCTTTTATATATATATATATATATATATATGCCCCTCGTCCACAAACCATGGATGATATTTATTGGTTGTGATTGGTGTGAAAATTGCTTGATTACGAATGGTTGATTAGAATTCTTTGTGGTTGGGATTGATTGATTTCGGTTGAAAAATACCCGTTTGTGGTTGAGAATTATTTGGTTGAAACCACATAGGATTAGTTTGTGGAAATGAAAAAAATATACATGCCGCCTGCGTGCGAACTAGATGCATGAAATCCCCATTGTCAAAAGCTGCGATGCTTTAAGGTAGAGCGAGGAGCCATACTAGGGACGACCCCGGTTTTAACTACCCTGCCGTTATGCTGCCAAAATTTTGAATAATATTCATGTGTTAGAATTATTTTCATGTGTTGAAACTATATTCGTGTGTTGAATAGAAAACCTTCTTGTGTTGAATAGAAATTCATTCGTTGAATAGAAATTCATGTGTTGAATGTTATTCGTGTTTTAAAATAAATTGTTTTATAGTAAAAATCATATTTTTAAACATCTATATGAATTATATAAAATAGTCGTGTTTTGAAATAAATTGTTTTACAATAAAAATCACATTTTTACTATATATATATATATATACTATAGAAAACCTTCATGTGTTGAATAGAAATTCATTCGTTGAATAGAAATTCATGTGTTGAATGTTATTCGTGTTTTAAAATAAATTGTTTTATAATAAAAATCATATTTTTATCATCAATATGAACTATATAAAATAGTCGTGTTTTGAAATAAATTGTTTTACAATAAAATCACATTTTTATTATATCAATGAATTGTCAGAAATAGTGAAGTGTTGAAATAGATGTCTGTAGGATAAAAATATCATTTTTATCAAATATATGAAAAGCATATAGTTTTGAAATCGAAGAATCGATTATATATATATATAATTAAAATATATCGAATAACGAAGCTGTAGTTCATGGTTTGGAACCGTGATTTCAAACGATTAGTGCGGGAGATCCGACCATCGGATTTTCCCGAAACCGAAACCGTTGGGTTCGCTTTGGAAATATCTTTCCAACGACACCCACTTTGTGAAGAACCAACGGTTGGATTGTCTGGAATGTTTAATTCAAATCTGAAGAAAAACAGCGCCAGAATCAATTATATATATATATATATATATATAAATATAATTAAATTAAATCGAATTACGATGCTGTAGTTCGTATTTTGAAATCGAAATTTCAAACGATTGTACCGGGAGATCCGACCGTCGGATTTTCCCAAAAATGGAACCATTGGATTCGTTTTGAAAAGATCTTTCTAATGATATAAATTTTGTGAAGATCCAACGGTTAGATTTTCAGATATGTGTAAATCAAATCTGAAGAAAAACAGCGCCACGGCCGCGTTATGGCCCGAAGCGTCGTTTGAATAAATTGGCTATTTTAAAATAAATAAAAATAGCGATAAATCGTTATAAAATATTATAAACGATATGGATGTGAAATTTAGAAACTAACTGAAGGTTGGCTAAGTCGAATGGTTTCCTGGGTTTTGATCTGATGTTGGTTTCGACCTTCAGGGTTAATATTTGGGAAATCGTTCTCTTACTGATTTACGGTTAGTGACTAATGAATTGGAATAAGGCGTATGTATGTTTGGGTTGCACTGGTTTATTTTATACGCAAGTTGCTCAGAAAACCGGGTTTATCCCATTCTGAATAACTGAATCGACGATAAGAAATCGAAGATGAAGACGGTGGTCGAAGACCAGAGATCTTCTCCTCGTTTGGATGGTAACTGATGTCCTGATTGGGAGGCATCCCGTAATATGGATAATGAGTGGCGATCGTCCAGACTACGTGGAGATCGATGGGTATGCGAGGTATTTAGCGCCTCTGGTTTCGTTCAGACCCAGAACGGACTTGTAAATGGACTGTGTGTCTGACATTGGAATTCATTCTGTGTAATTGATATCCATCAGTTACACGGCGTGAATTGCCTGTGAGGCATGCTAAGATGCAGTAATCAGGGCTTCTGTTGAAAAGCAAAGTCTTGTGGTTGATGATCAAAGCGCCGCCTGTGTGGCGTAGCTTTGTGTATAACGTGAATTCGCGAGCCTCACACCCCGGTATGAACCAGAAACGGGAGAGGACCTCAGGGAGGACATGCGTTTCTTTCTAGTTAGAGGTGGTGTCGGTGCTTGAACTGGCTGACATTTATATTATTTTCACCTATGTGGTTGTTGCTGTTGCGAGGCACCTCGGTTATATCGGTCGATCCGGGACTGATGGAGTCATTCGTTGGCTCATTTACGCCCCAAAGGGCAGGGAAACACAGTGTTCAGGAATATTAATCCACATCGGTGGACCGGCCCTGACGATCCAAGGGCCCACCTGAGTCTGGGTCCTGAGACATGGGCTAGATTGTCTCGAAGTCGGTAAGGACTATCTTTTGCCTTGGTTCATGATGGAAATCCAATTTCCAAATACGACACCGTGCGGTTTTGATTGTAAATATATATGGCGTCATGATATATGGTACCCATGCCGTCTATGATTGATATTTATGATTGAAATTGTTTTTGAAACACATAAACACTAGCATTAATATCAAATTCTTTTGTTTTATTCGTTTTAATTTTGGCCATTATAAGGTAAAACTCTATCCTCCGGTTTGCGTTGCATTGTGTGATGGGAACTAAGTCTTATAATGGCTTCATTTTTATAAAAAGCGTTGTGATGTTTAAAAGATTTATTTGTTTTGAAGCACTGGCAATCCAATGGAGTAAACTCGTTCCGCGAAAGTGGCGTGGTCCTGTGATTAGCCATATTATAAATGTGTTAAGTAGATTTCTCATACCAGTCCCATGACTGACTCGTAGTTTGTTTCACTTGCAAACTCGGGTGCCCCTTTTTCTACATGGGCAGCCTTGTATTCAGGTTTTAGCAGGCTCTTCTGGATAGCTGGAGCTGAAGATGGATTCTATCATTTATCTCTTTTTATGCTGTTCAGCTCCTATTGTACATATTATGTTTGTTTCCGATGTCGACATTTATGTGTAGCTGAACTGTATTTGTACTAAGTATGATCCTGTATACTGTGTAACTCTGATGATTTCGTTTATCCAGTGTATTATTTGTTCATTATCTGGTGTGTTTATTTATTTCTGTTTTTCTATTATCTGTTTATGTGTTATATTCCAAAGATTACCTTTAACACCGAAGTACGGGGTTTTGGGGTCGTCATAGATTGATTACCAACTATATATACATACAACACTATATGTATGCATATATACATCTGCAACTTGAACCAATTAAGCCCTAGATTAACAACATAACCAAATACGTCTATAAATACAAACTCATTAACAACAACTAATTAATCTTATTAAACCCTAGATTAACAACTAATTAATTTATAAATAAAACCCTAGATTAGCAACTTAAATGATTAAACCCTACATTATCAACTAATTAACAGCACTAGACACACAAACATACACTCTAATTATGCTTAAATTACTAATTAAACAAAATTAGGGTTACTTCATCCCTTGAAATCGGAGAGAATCGAAGATTATAGAGGAGGAGAGAGTGCTTTGAATGAATTAGAGAGACCCTAATAGGTTGATGGCGTGGTGTGATCGATTTCAGAATTAAGGGGGGGGGGGGGGGGGGGATTTGGGGGATTGGGGAAATTTTTCGGAGGATTGAAGAATGATGAAAAATGTAGCAGGCTTCAGTTATTTTCTTCTCAACCTGTGTAACTGGTATCAACGGCTTCCAACGAACTTGAAATCAACAGCCGCCAATGGTTTCCAATGGCATATTTTTTTACACCGTAAGAAAATACCAATTTTTGGCTTCCTTTGGAAGCCGTTGGTCAACGCCGTTGGAGGCCATTGGAATGTACTGTTTCTATACTGTACAATTCTAGTAGTGATCTGTTCATAAGTATATTGAAACACCGACCAAAAAATTGCATATTGCTCCAACATAATCAAAACCATAAGATGTCACCATTGTAGATGGAGATAAAAATGGCAAGCAACAACTTATATATTTAGATCTTAGTTTCTTGCCAAGGTACAACTTTATCTATAAACTGCTGTCAGTTGGTTCTAGGAGTACGGTGGTTCTTTGGACTTAATGATGTCATCTTAAACTTCAAGACATTGCACCTAAAATTCGAACATGAGGGACGACAACAAATTTGCACAGTATTAAAACTGCAGAACTTCAAATGGACCAATGGTCGATCGCAAGATAATGAACAAGGAACTACGACAGACACAAACTAAGTTTTCTACTTTGTTACAAGGTAACCGAACTGTGTAGAATAAGAAAAATTAGAGACTAATGAAGATTATGGAGAGAAATGTGTTGCAAAGTAATTTTGATAAAACTGAATGAATTCTGTATAGAGTTATACGGTGTATATATACAGAAATATATAACCATTACATATATTAGGCTTGTAAATAAGTAAATGAAAGTTTGGGCCAAGCCCATTACAATGTAATAAAATAATATAGCATGTCGCACTGTTATGTTACTTTACTTCATTTGATAACCCCTCTTAAATTAGGTTTCGGTTTTCTTTGAAACCCTGGTTTGCTATGGCGACGTAGAAATAATCGCCCTTTCGATGCTTAAACTTGATGAATATGAAGCTCTGTAACATCAAAAGGGATTATCCAGAGAGATACCGTAAGATGTAGCCTGATTGAAGAGAAATCCATCACTGGAGTCTTCGTTCTTGCAAATTTGAGTCAGGTCATATATTTCCTTTAATATTTAATTCATCTTTTGAGCCTTATGAAGTACTTTGCTGACATAACCTTAGTAAAAATGTCGGCTTTTTGATGATAACTTGGTACATGGTTGACCTATAGTTTTCCTTATTGCACTTATTCACGAACGAAGTAGATGTTGATTTCTATGTGATTAGTCTTTGCATGTTGAACTAGATATGTTGTCAAGTAGATAGTGCTTTGATTATCACACCATATGATTGGCTTTTTCTCAGTAACTAGGTTTAATTATCTTAATAGTGATTTTAGCCATAGAATTTCTGCTGTAGTGCTAGCTACACTGCGATATTCAACCTTAGTGCTTGATCTGGATATAGTAGTTTGCTTCTTTGAACACCATGAGATGAGATTATTTACAATGTAGATGCAATATCTTGTTACAGATCTTCTATCATCACTATCTGCAGCCCAAATCTGAATCATTGTAGGCAGTGATGTTCAGTTGATTACTTGCTTTTAGTGTCAGTCCAAAGTTATTTGTGCCTTTTAGATATTTGAGTATTCTCTTCATAGCTTTTTCAATGCTCGTCAAGAGGATTCTGCATAAATTGAGAAATTTATAACACTAAATGCAATATCAGGTCGTGTTATAGTAGCATATTGTAATGCTCCTACAATACTTCTATACCGTTTTATATTATTAACGGCCTCTCCCGTGTTTTTAGAATAATGCTGATTGGAAATCATCGGTGTTAGTTGTGGTTTGGCTTCACCCATGTTAGTTCTCAACAGCTGTTCAGAAATATATCTTTTCTGACAAAGGTGTATCTCTAAATTTGACTGCTTAGTGACTTCAATTCCTAGAAAGTGAGAGGTTTCTCCAAGATCTTTAACAGAAAATTGCTTGTGTAAGAACTCGATTAGTTGTTTGACATCATCTTCACTGCTACCTGAAATATTTAAGTCATCAGCATATATCAGTATATATATACAGTGGATATTTTTTTTTTTTTAATGAATAGAGATGAATCATATTTTGTTGGGTAGTATCCCATTGAGTTCAAAGTGGCTTTCATTTTCTGGAACCACACTCTAGGAGCCCGCTTGTGGCCATATTTGCCATTTTTAACTTGCAAACTTGATTAGAATCCTGAATGAATCCCTGTGGTTGTTGCATATATATTTCTTCCTGCATATCAACATTCAAAAAAGCATTATTCACATCTAGATGCTTAAGTTTCCAGTTATTATTTAAAGCAATAGTGAATATAAGTCTGATAGTGGAAGGCTTCACAACAGGAGAGAAATTCTCACTAAAATCAAATCCATATTCTTGTGTGAAGCCTTTAGCTACCAGTCTTGCTTTGAATCTATTTATTGATCCATCTGGATTTTTCTTTAGCCTATGTATCCACTTGCATCCCACTATATTTTGTTGTATGGTGGATGAACTACTTCCCATGTATTATTTTTGATAAGAGCATTATATTCCTCTTTCATAGCATCTCTGCAATTTTTGTCTTTGACAGCTTGATTGTAATCCACTGGTTCATCTTGACTGGTGTTAGCAGTGTAAATATTTGGTTTGAATATCCCACTTTTTGCCCTTGCCATCATGTGATAGCCTGGTTGCTTGGGCAGAGAGTTTTGTGGTAAGTCTGCTTGACCAGAATAATTTTTGTTATTGTTTATTGTGCTTTCAGCTCTACTTGTAGAATCTTGATTATTGTTATTATCTTCAGCACTTGTATTTTGAGTTTCTTCTGCTACAGGTTGCTGAAAGGCAGGGCTAGATGACTCAAATTGATGTTGACTTTACCATTTATGGCATCTTCATGATTGTTTTGAACACCAGCAGCCTCAGTGCCACTTTGACTCTCCCACAAGTCATGTATGATGGGCAATTCAGGTATAACTTTTGGATTGTAGACTTTCTTTGAAGTTTCAACTCAAATTTTTTTTACATGGAAAGGGTTTTTCATCAAAGATAACATGTCTATTTACGGAAATTCTACCACTTGGGTCGATCCATTTGTACCATTCCTGATTAGTGCAGTAGCCAATAAAAGATATTGGCTTTGATTTGTAATCAAATTTGTTTGAGTTAAATGGTCTTAGGTATGGAAAACATAGGTAGCCAAATATTTTAAGATTATATAATATGTCTTAACATTGTATAATTTTTGTGATGGACTAATTCCACTTAAAATTTTGGTTGGCATTCTGTTTATTAAAAATACAGTAGAATTGAATGCTTCAAACTAGAATTTTAAGGGTAATGAAACTTGAGAAAGTAGTGTTAAGCCAGTTTCAACTATATGTCTATGTTTCCTTTCAACTAAACCAATTTGTTCAGATGTATATGGGCATGTTATTCTATGGACTATACATTTTTCAAAAAGAAACTACTAAGTGGTTTAAAATCAGTGCCACCATCAGATTGTAAGATCTTTACAGTACTGTTAAAATGATTTTCCACCATTCCGATGAAATTTTGCATAATACTACAAGTATCAGACTTTGATTTTAAAGGATATAACCATGTGTACCTATTATAAGCATCCAAAAATGATATATAGTATCTATACACAAAATCAGAACTTATTGGGGCTGGACCCCATAAGTCTATTGCAATCAGTTCAAAGGCTCATATATATTCAGTAGCAGAATTGGCAAATGGCAATTTGTGGCTTTTGCCCATTAGACAATATGTGCAAATATAGGGCAAACTGATATCATTAAAGAGTATTTTGTTATCAAGAAGAATATGTTTAATAATTTTAGCACTTAATTGACCTAATTTGTAATGCCACAAGTCAAATACAGACTGTAAATCAGTTTGATTGTTTAGAACAGACATATTACACATAGAATTGACTTTTGCAGTATTATTGTAATTATTAAAATTGAACTTATACAGTCCCTTTACTGCATCACCCTTCAAGATTATATCTTTAGTTAGTATATCTCTAACCAAACAGTATTCAGGAAAGAATTCAAAATAAATATTGTTATCTTTGGCAAACTAAGAAACACTTATCAAGTTCTTGATTTTGGGTACCCTTAATAGGTTGTGTAAAAATAAATGCCTTTTGCCTTCAGTGCTACCAATACCAATATGAGAAATATTTATACAGTTACCATTTCCCATTGAGATAGTATGGTTACCTTTATACTCCCTATTGTCGAGACTGAGATTTTCCAAGTTGTTAGTTATTTGATTGGTGGCTCCAGAATCTGGATACCAACTTTCATCTTTAATATGATCAGCTTTGGTGCATTCAGTCTGAGTTCTTGATGATTCAGATTGAGTAGCATCATTCTGAGCTTGAGCAATGTTGGCTACGTGGTTTGATCCTGTTTGATTGTTTGGGTTTTGATTAACAACATAGTTGGCATTGAATCTGAAAAAGAACCTTGGGGCTGTGTGACCAATTTTCTCAAAAATTTGACACTTTGGCTTATTGTTAGTGTTGTACCACCTGCCTCTGCCTTTGGAAGGAGGACCCGCTTTTGGAAGGTTTGATCTGACTTATTACTCTGATTTTTATTTTAAGCATTGTTGCTTGCATAATTCACAGTATATCAATTTCTTGAACCTTCTTGATTTCAATTCTAGCTTCATAAGACAATAGTATCGCATGAACATCATCAATAAATGAAAACTGTTTTTGTGATGCTATTATGGCTACGACAGCCTCATATTCTTCACTTAGTCCATTCAAGATAATTAGAATTTGTTCAGAATCTGGTAACTTGCTCCCTGCAGCATCTAACATGTCACACACCGACTTTATCTTGGCTAGATTCTCCCTCATAGTCACACATTCTTTTCTGATCTTTTGGAGTTTCCTTTTATAAAACATCACTTTTGCATATGATTGTTTATTAAAAGATTTATCCACAATCTGCCATATGTCGTTGGCAGATTTACATCCAATAACATGTGGCAAAAGATTTTGACCAATTGATGATAATATCTAGGAACTAATCCACCTATCTTACATGTAATACTTATTGTACTCTTCATTGGGTACATTATTGTTTGTTTGATCAGTAATAAACTTTGGAGGCATGACAATGGTTACTCTTATGTACCCTTCAAGACCATAACCCTCTATTGTTGTTTTGATCTACAAATTCGGCATCAAATAGTTGTTTTCATCCAATTGTGCAGTAATCAAGTGTGATTTTGGACTAATTACTAATTTTATAAGGTTATCAGTGGTGATATCTAAGTTTGTTGAGCCAACAGTGGGTCCAAATGAAGAAGATGTAACATTGTCGTTGGCCATGACGCAGAAACAGAAGTAATATACATAAGAGAATCAAGAATTACCAATTGAGGATGATAGAGACTGATAAGGCTACAATCAAAAACTTGGAGATGATGAAAACAACCTTGATCCAAGTTTCTTGGTATGGTATAGTTGAGTTTTATAGTTTCTTGAAATCTTCAATTAGTATTCTTGATTTTTTTTGCGAAATAACTAATAGACTATCGAGTTGCAGCCATAATTATACACAGTCAAGGCACATAAATAAGATGCAGTCGTGTATGAGTTGTGATGGCACGACACATGTAGAATTATTGGTTAACCTTCTTCGGTGATGAGATTTCTCCAAGAAGAAGGTAATCAACTCAAATGATGAGATTAATCTGATGAGTTGATTAAGGAAACCCACAACAGTGATCGAGAATGCCATTAGGCTTGATCGACTCTGATACTAAATTAGAGATTGATGAAGATTATGGAGAGAAATGTGTTGCAAAATAATTTTGATAAATTTAGTGAATTCTATACAGAGTTATACGGTGTGTATATATACAGAAATATATAACCATTACAAACATTGGGCTTGTAAATAAGTAAATGAACATTTGGGCCGAGCCCATTACAATGTAATAGAATAATATAATCTACCGCACTGTTATATTACTTTACTTCATTTGATAAGAAACCACTTTTGTGAATTATTCCAGGTTCGAGATTCTATCTTCCACTTTCGTGCCAATAACACACACACATACGCGCGCGCGCACACACACGCACACACACACACACACACACACACACACACACACTATTATTAGTTAACTACAATAAATTATTCAAACTATAAATATGCTTCAAATATTTCAACCCTAGTATATGTATATTTTACAGGAAAATATTGGTAAGGACAATATTTTAAGCTTTTTCAATAGTAAGGACAGACCAAGAAATATTTATTTTCAAGGGCAATCCACTGTTATTTTAAAAAAAGGCTAAATGAATTTTTCTTCCTCTTCAATCGGTCTGATATTTTCTTTCTTGATCTTGCTAGTTTCCTCTTTAATTTCATTTTCGTGCATTGAAATTTGTTGTTTTCTATATCGATCTCGAAATTCATCTTCTAAAATCGATCTCGACCAAGTATTAGGTTAATTGTTTTTTTGTATTCTATCGATTAATTTTTTTCTATCATGATCGTTGTAGTTTTATCTGAAATATTGCGATCAGGTGGTTTAGTTTCATTCAGTGATTAATGACTTCTTTAGCCAGTACGAGCAGGTTTGTTTTAAATTTGCTTTGTTTCAGTATTTGGGTATCAGTTTTTGCTTTTGTTAGGTATTAATTTAATTTAACTCAAGAATATGTTGTTTTTAATTTTGATATTGTAGTTATTGTGTAGTTTTTATTGTTGCTTTCATTACAAATTTTTGAATCGAACTATTTTATTTTTATCGATCAATCTGTGATATAAATAGTTTTTGTATTGGCCACTTATTTTTTTTAATATAGTAGAAGTTTTTGGGTATCAGTTTTATATACTTAGGTACCAATTTTATGTCTGTAGATATCAGAATTACGTTATGTGGGTATCAGTTTTTGTGTTATTTGTTTTGCTGGTACCTTTTTTCTATTAAATTTCTTTTGCAGTGGTGAAATTTATCATATTGTTTTATTTGTACTCAATGATTCTTCTTTTAATAGTCCATTGTCCATGAACTACTCATTTTATGATTTGAGGAATGAAATATATCGACATTGGTCTCAACTAATTTCTTTATCCATCGAGATTAACTATGTGCTTGAGAGAAAAAACTGTTAGTGCTGACACCGATTCTGATCTTCAAAGTATTATTTGTTTTCAACTACATAAGAAGAGTGTTTTTTTGTTTCACATTTAAGGTGAAGGATTTTTGAGTGGAAAATATCAATGATGATGCTATTTCACTTTCATCTAATGTTTCAATGCATTCGTCATCTAATGGATCTTTGTGTTCAAAGATTGTCGTGCATAGGACATGATGAAAAGAGGATCCACATTATCCATTTTCGATTTTATTGATTTTTGTTTTAGACGCACTAATGAATTAAAAAAAAAATAGCATACCCAATTCAAATGAGACATGAGTTACGTTTTTTGAAGAATAGTTCTACTAGGATTATGGCTGTTTGCTCTTCATCTTCAAGTGGATGTCCCTTTAAAGTGCACGCTTATTGTGATTCTGAATAACTTAAAAGGCTTTTCATATGCAATTTGGTTGTTGAGAATTCTTGTGGCGGTGGGCTTAGAAATTTGAATAATCCCCACCTTCCTAGCTCATTTGTTAAATTTATGATATTGATGAAATTCAAGATCATCCCAGTAAGAAAATAGAGATAGCATTGCTGATTTTCGTAGAGAGCACAATCTTTAATTGTCTTACTCTATTGCCTATTGTGGAAAGCAACTTGTTTTAATGGATTTGCACGATAATGTTATTCCTTCTACAGACCATCTTGAGAAAGTTTTTGTTGGTCTAGGTGTTTATATTCTTGTAATATTCAAGTATTGTTGAGTTATGATATTTCTGGATGCTACTCATTTAAAGGGGAGGCAAGATGTATTGATGGGTGCTACTGCAAAGAACGGTAGTCAAGGTATGATATTATTGTTTTTTGATTTAAATTGTGTTGTTATTTTTTATGTTGATCATTAATATCGGTTTTATTTGTTTGATAGTATCATTTCTATGTTTTAATGTTTATTATGAATATCAATTTACTGTGAGCTATTATCTGTTTTTACTAATTATCTTTTAGTATTAGTTTTATATCTCTGATGGTATCATTTTTTAGGTTACGGATATTAGGTATCAATTTTGTATGTTTGATGGTATCATTTTTTAGGTTACAGCTATTAGATATCATTTTTGTATGTTTGATGGTATCAATTTTTAGGTATCAACTTTTGGGTAGCAGTTTTTAATGTCTAATGGTATCAGTTTTAAGTTACAGCTTTTAAGTATCATTATTATATGTCTACTAGTATTAGTTTTCAGGTACAAGATTTTATGTATCTGTTTGTAGTGTCTAGTAGATCAGTTTTATATTTCAGAGTTTTTTATGAGTATAATTTTGTGTTTAACACTTTTTATAAACTTTTATTTTTATTTCTTTACATGTTTAATTTACAAAGTACCAGTTGTTAATATTAGATCAGTTTAATGTGTCCGGTTTTTATGTATCGGTTTTCATTATTACAAGTATCAGTTTTTTTTACATGATCATTGAGTTTCTTGTTTTGATTTTTATTTTGGAATTTCTTTCGCAAGTTTTTCCCTTTAGCAATCAGTGTAGATTCTATAGAAAATGTGGACATTGAAGATGGTTTTTATGTCATTTGAAAAAATGCTTCAAGAAAGTCGTGATTTGTTTTTATGACGGATCAACATCAAGGTTTAATTTTAGGTATTCATGAGGTTTTACCTAAGACATTTCACGGTTATTGTTACCTTCATGTGAAACAAAATTTTCTCTCAGCAGTTAAGTCAGGGAATGTGAACATTTCAATTGTTTGGTTGTTTAAGACATGTTCTAGAGTTTCAGATTTGTATAATTTGAAGATGCATATTCTGGATTTTTGGAAATCGATGTTGTTGCGGTTGTAATTTTTTTAAAAGACAAACCATTTGGTAAGTGAGCTGACTTGTTTTTTTTTTTTTTTTTGCTAAATGGTACGGGGAATAAAGCTCTAATGTGGTTGAAAATTTTAACAGTTGGATTTTAGACGAAAGGGCATTACCTATTACATTGTGCTTGGTTGGGATTCGTATTAAAGTTATGGAACAAATGACTAAAAGGAGTGAAGAATGTCGATTATGGAATACCATTTTATGTCCTTCTATGGAAAGTTGATTGAAGAAGGTTTTGGATGGGATGTTTACAAATCTTCGGAGTTTGTTTTTGAAGTGAAACCTTTGTTCTCTCATCGCGTTGATCTTAAGGATTGGAGTTGTAGTCAATGGAAAGTGACAGAATTTCCTTGTGCTCATGCTATAAAATGCAATAATAGATCAAAATTGTGAGTTTATGACCTTGTGAGCACTATTTTACAGTAGATGCTTATCGATCTTCTTAATCAACCGTCATGAATCCTATTGCTACATATGATAAGCCTGTTGTTGATTCTAGCATTGAAGAAGTCATTAAGCCTCCAAAGATAAATGTGGAGCCGACAGACTTACTAAACGAAATAGATGTGGCATATGCAAACAACATGGGCATAACAAGCATAATTGTCAAGCTTCATATTAAATGTGATTTTTTTTAGATTTGTATTAAGGCTTATAAGTATTTTTCAGATTTTATTCAGTTAAATTTGGACATGTAAGTACATTGATATATGATATATTGGAAATGTGCTAAATCTTTTATATCTGTAATTGAAATTTATTACATTGTATTGTTTGTAGTCTATTGATGTGTTATATATGTTGTTTGATTTTTTATAAATATTTGTAGAATACCAGTTTTGAACCTAAACTGGTATTTTTTTCTTTCTGCTGTATTGTTGGTGTAACAGGGTATCAGATTTTTCTGCCCACCGATATCAGATTTATTTTGTTATTTGTATGTTTTCATTGCTAGAGTATTAGTTTTGTAACCTGATTAGTATCGTTTTTGTTATGCTGGTTGATTTAACATTAAGTGAGTATCGGTTTTATACTCATATTGGTATCAGTTTTGTCATATCGATGTGTTGTTAACAGTAACCGGGTATCAATTTTATACTCCTACTGGTATCAATTCTGTTATGTTACCGTATTATTAACAGTAACTGGGTATAATTTTTATACCCACCTAGATATCAGTTTTGAGAAATATTAATGGTATATGCGATTACAAAGTATCACTTATGTATGATAACACGTATCATTTTAATAATTATGCATACATAACAAAAACAATATTGCATTTGTACAAATGTTTAACAACAACGACATATTTTAATACAAATATGTCAAATACAATAGAAGTGAAAAAACAACAGTAAGACAGGTAACTTCTATTCAATATTTACACATAAAAAGTCAGCATTGTACTTTAAAACTACATAAACCTTCAACACTTCATAAAAATGTCGTTTAACACTACATACAACTTCAACCCAGTTCAAATAATATGCCATTCTAATACCATATACAAATAAAATTGTTGTTCAGTATTATAAAATCATAGCTCATTTTTTTTTTACCAATTTTAGACATAAAGTCAACCAAGTTCCTATAATATCATGTGCCAACTAATATTTCATAGACGATTTGTGCACTTGTTTTCAGCATGGCTGTTGCACAAACCTTAAGTGGAACTTTTGATCTATTTAGAGGCATGATAAAAATCATTACTTAAATTCCATAGTCTACCCTTCGTGAATGAGATATGTTGTTGGTGAGAAATAATGGTTGTAGTATATGATATAAGCAGGAATAATATCCTAACGGGAATATAATGAGTATCAATCTTTGTTTTTTAAAGTATCTGTTTATTAAATTAAGAGTATGCTTGTTTTAAATTTAGAACTGTAATTATTCTACAATTTGTACTATTGCATTCATCATTATCTTTTGAATGAAACTTCTTCCTTTTTAATCAGATGTTCTATGATATAAATAGTTTTTGTAGTGGTTATGTATCATTTTTGTTTTAATATAGTAACAGTTTTTGCGTATCACATTTATATTATTAGGTATCGGTTTTATGTCTATGGGTATCAGAATTGTCTAATGTATGTATGAATTTTAGTTATTTGTTTTGCTGATTGCTTTTCTATTTATAAAGTTTCTTTTGTAGTGGTGACAATGATCCAATATTTCAATGCATTCATTGTCTAGTGGGTGTTTGTGTTCAAATATTATTGTTCATAACAAAATTTATTTAAAAGATATAATGAAGAGAGAAGATGTTTTACATTAACTTTTAAGTTTTATTGGTTTTTGTTTTGGATAATATGATACCAACATATGTGGATAACCAGTACCCAATGACTGCAGTATATAACATGACACAAAACATATAACTATAAATATGCAGAAATGTTACCTAAAAACTTGTGCATACAATATGACATCAAACTAATACCTACATATAAATAGAAATGATACCCAATAACTATTGCATATAATACGACATAAAACTTATACCTACAGATATGCAGAAATTATACAAAGCAGCTCATTTAATTTCTGTGGGTATCAGTATTAAAAATTAATAACTAATTATGACAATTTATAAGAAAAAATAGATAAAAAATTTACGTGTCAGAAGCTTGTTGTGCACATGGTAGTTGATAGATTTCTTCTGTTTTGAGCTGCTTATCTTTAATATTATGTTTCTTCCAAGGCTGCTCTAGTATTCCTTCAACTTCGGCTGTCCGCAAAAAAAATATCATAATTTATTTTGTTTTTAAATTTATAATATATATTTGAGTTTACGATTCTGAAAATTATTTCATACCAAAGTCATATATGCTTTTAACTTAAATTATTTTGCTCGTTTGGTCTTCTTGGGCGCAACGAATCAAAATGAGACCATTGCATTGTTTGGTATGTCAAAGTAGCTAGCGTCCAATGGCTTTTACAATGCAACAGAAAGTATATTATCTCGGTGTTCTCATTTTGTACAACTTCTTCTAACAATAGGATAAATAAATATTTTATTATTCCTTCCCTTTTTTTCAGTTAGTCCTTTCTGGTCATAATCAATGTTATTCTTTTTTTTAGAAATTCAGAGTATATAAGAATTATTTTAAAAGTGTTCATTAAAATTGTAATTATCGGCGTTGTTGTTGTCATTGCATAGGTGTTTTGTACTAATGCACATTTTGCACCGAACCAATCTATAATCTGTATTACAAAAGAAAAAAAAAGTTAGACAAGCTAAAGTTATAAACTGGATATCAGTTTGTTATTTGTCTAGGTATCATTTTTTTTGAAGGTTCTATATTTTATATATATATTCTGGATATCAGTTTCTTATGCAATTAAGTATCAGTTTCTAATTTTTATAGGTATTCTGGGTATCATTTTCATTCGTGTTACGGTATCAATTTTAAAATTTTAAAACTGTCTTATTTCATACCCAGATAACGGGTATTAGTTTCATATGCACTTACGTATCAGTTTAGAAACACCAAAGGTATCACATTACATACACATATCCTAGGTATCATTTTCATATATGCTTAGGTATCAATTTATTTTAGTTGAAACTTATAACTTGACATCAAATACATATCATTTTTCTAATTTTCGACATCAAATTCTTCATACAATATTTTAATAAATATAGTTCTTGGTCGTCAGTAAAATTGTATTCCAACACTTGTTCAGCATATCCTTCGTTATCACACATTCTCCTTTCATCGTATTATCATCGGACCGTGCAACTTAGATTTTTTTTCAAAAAATGAACTGAATTAATTTCTCAGCAAATTATAATAGTAAAAGAAAGGAATACTTAATTTTTTGAAGATTCTAAAAGAGAGAATTTTTTTAACAACACTTTGTTGTTATAGATTCAAGTGATGTACAGTTTTGTAGTGGGATAATTGCAACTTTCCTCATTATCAGTTCTATGACTGCAAGTGGTTCTATTGGTAGTATTGATTCTTCTTGCACTTCTGGTTTTTTTTGTTTCGTTGTCATTTTTTTGTTCTATTATATGTTCTACGGTTTGCTCTGTTTTTTCGCACTGCTTCATCTTTTTATCAATGTTTGCTTTCTTCTCTTTTTTGCTTGGTTTTTTGAATACTCGAATGAATCACTCTTTATTGGCCTCCTTGTTCTTCCCTTTACTCTCTTCACGTAAGAAGGCGTTTTGCTTTTGGTGGCTGGTTTTGTTTCTTTCTTTTTTAGGTTAGTTTTCTTCGGTTTCCTTGATCCATATTTTCTTCCTCACAAGCTTGTTTGATGTCCAAGTTGAATTGGGAAGAATGATTCAAGCAATGATGAGATTATTTGTTTATTCTTGGCGTTGTCCTCCTTAATTACAGTTAGATTTGTTGGAGTGTGTCCACTTTGCTTTTCAACTTTTTTTTCTTCCTTTTCGGCTGTATTTTGTTCATCTGTAATACTCTCTTTTTCTTTCATTTGTTATTCTATTTCTGTATCCAAATCAACATTTTGTTTTTCAATATCTTCTGCCATGTCTACAATTGGTATATCATCCACTTTAGCTTTACAATCCACCATTTGCTCCAAATGCTTGTCTTTTAAATCTGCATTTTTTTATTTCAACTGTTGTCTTAGGTTGAATAATTCTTGCTCTACTTCTTTTCCCAATCTTCTTTCTCTTTACGGTTCATCGTATAATTTTTTATTCTTCTCTTCAAGTTCTTAAATATGTAGTTGTAAAATTCTTATTGGCATATCTTGCTCTAACGATCCAAGTGATTCTTGATGTTCATGTTAAATTTTGTGATACTATATGATAGAATTGAAGAGGATGGAAGTTGCTTCGTGTAGGAGAAGACTGTTGACAAATGGGAGATCGTACGCAGAAGATATGGCGAAGAAGGTAAGAAGATTTAGCCTGGGAGCATTTTCAGATGTCTAAAATTAATTTCAGACGTTCAGAGTCAACCTGTGTAAAATCCTGAGAAGCCATTCAGGGGTACGAAAATAATTTCAGACATTTAGGAAGTCATTCAGACATTTGAAATATATTTTAGAGGTCTGAAATGAGCCAAGGAGAATCCTAAATGTAGTTTCATACATCTAAAATTATTTTCAGACATTTGAAATGAAGTCTGGGCTGATTTCGGGTCCGGAAAGCTAGGGTTGATTTGTGATTTTGCAAGGGATATTGTGGACATTTGCCTAGGGTTTCTACACAAATATATAAGCTATTTTCTCATGTTTGAAAGAGAGACTTCGTTAATCCATTAAATTAAGGGTTTAGTCTTCCATTAATTAGGGTTTGGCATCCTAATAGTTTCTTCAGTTAAATCTCCACAAACTTATATTCTCTATTGAATATTGGATCATTGTAATCAATCTCTTGTACTCTTGTCATTTGGTGAAAATAAAATCCTTCTCTCAAAGTGATGTACACTAACAAATCGTTAGTGGAACCATTATAAACTTGGTGTGATTTGTTTTATTGTTATCATTTTTTTATATTGCTTGTTTTGTGTTTGTGATCGGATTTGATTTGGATGAAGTTGGTTTGATCATAGATCGGTTTTTTGTGCATAATCTAGCTTATTTTTCTGCTGCGTTAGGGATTGGATTGAGTGGTCTCAATCGTGTGTTTTCCCCAACATTTGGTACCATAGCGTAGATGTTGTTAGGTGGTTATAGAAATGCCAAAATCGGATTCAAATAGCCCCTCGGTGGTTGGTTCAAGTGGAATAGCGTCGTATGTACGTGGATCGTATGCAACATCGGGATCACAATTGGTTATAAACAAGTGGAATGACGATAATGATTTTTAAAAATGGCAATGGAAGATGAAAGCGGTTCTAAGGATTAATCGGGTGCATCGGGTAGTGTTTGATGCACATTTGTTGTTAGCGAGCATCTCGAATGTTGTGAGTGAGGAAATGGAAGAGTAGGCATTTACTGCACTTCTGTTTGCTGCAGGAGAGAATGTTGTCTCCGAAATTAGTGGTGAGATGACCGCAAATGATATTTGAGAGAAGTTAGAGGAGTTATACATTAAGAGGTCACTCACTAATCGTTTGATCTCGTTCCAAACGTTTTCAAACTTCTCTTAATGCACATATGAATGTGTTTGATGATTCACTAATGAAGATGAAGGCGGTATATTTGAAGGTTGAGGAAGAGAAAAGGCAATGATATTGTTGTGTTCATTGCTAGACCGTTATACGGGTTTGTCAAATAGTTTGGTCTATAACCGAGATACATTGACATTGGATGATGTCAAGACGGGTCTTCTTAGTTAGGAATTGAGAGATCAAATGAAAATGTTGAGTGTGTGAAGTAGTAGTGCCGGTAATGGTCAAGGTTTGTTTGTGGAGAATGAGAACTATGTGAAGAAGAAGAACTGGGGGCGTTCCAAATCAAGGAATCCCAGTTGGAGAGGGAAGTCGAAGGAAAGGAAAGGCAAGTGCTATATTTGTATGAAGCCCGGTCATTAGAAGAATGAATTTCCGGACAAGGAGAAGGCAAAGAAGGAAGTAATAACTTCATTTGTAGCGATGGAGAGAGGTGTTATTGAAAGAGACACGGATGTTTCGACGACGGTAGCATCGGATGTTTCAGGTAGCGATTAGGTACTCGATTCGAGGGCATCTTTTCATATGATTCTGAATAGGAATATACGTTTTCTTCTTATGTCGACAAGAAAGGAAATGCAATTGTTATGGGTAACAGTGCTATGTGTAAGTCGGAAGGCATTGTTTCCATGCAAACTAAGATGTTTGACGGAGTGGTTCGTTCTCTCACCAATGTGCGCTATGTTCTGGGACTTAGGAAGTTTCTTATCTCTTTGGGACAGCTGGATTCTTTGGGATGCAAGATCACTATTGAGAGTGATAACTTAAGGGTTTCGAAGGGGGTGCTTGTGGTTATGAAAGGTGATAAAGCTAATGGAGTTTATTTGCTTCAAAGAGTGTCCGTTGAAGGTGAAACTTGCATAGGCATTGATAGTTCTCGTGGCTTGGATGTGACAAGGTTGTGGCATTTGAGATTGGGTCATGTCTCGGAGTAGAGTTTGGATATTCTTCAGAAAAGGGAGGTGATTAGTGGTGAAAGTTTCAACAAGTTGGAGTTTTACGAAGAGTGTATCATAGGGAAACAAACTAAAGTAACATTCGGTGAAGGAAAACATGATTCAAGAGGAATTCTTGAGTATGGACACGGATGTTTAGGGGCCGGCACCTATAGCTTCTTTTGGAGGAGCAAGGTATTATATTTCCTTCATAGATGACTTTTCTCATAAAGTTTGGGTGTACGTAATGAAGGCCAAGTCGGAGGCATTTGTTAAGTTTCAAAGAATGGAGAGCTCTTGTTGAGAATGATAATGGAAGGTCTTTGAAGGTTCTTAGGTCTAACAATGGCAGGGAGTATGTTTTCGTAAAATTCTTGGATTATTGCAAGCATTATGGTATTCAGAGGCATCTTACTATGCTGGGATATCCGCAATCAAAAGGGTTGTGGAGAGGATGAACTGTGAGAGAGCTCAATGCTTGAGATTGACATCGGGTTTGTATAAGAGATTTTGGGCCGAATCATTGTCAACCGCAGTGCATGTTGTGAATCGAATTCCATGCTCTGCTATTGGTAATAGAATTCCGAAGGAAGTGTGGAAGGGAAAGAGCATTAACTTGAGTTATTTTCATGTCTTTGGACGTCCCATGTGTGCATGATCTGGGTAATAAACTAGAGCATGGAGCATTTAAGGGGATTTTGCTTGGTTATGAGGATGGAGTGAAAGGCTATCGGATTTGGAAGTTGAAAACGAAGAAGGTTAGATTTCTCGTCATGTTACTTTTGATGAGTCAGCTATGTTCAAGGAGAATGGGGGTTCATTGGACGTTCTAGATTTGGTTCATGGTGAATCAAAGGAGAAAAAGGTCAATACCACATTTTTTTCCAAGGACAAAAGAGAGTAGAGTTGCTAGAGATGATTTTGGGGAAGAAGCGGTTGTGGAACATCACATAGTCCATATGGTGCCTTTACTAGTATTAGTGATGTACATGAGCCTGGAGAGGATTTGACTCAAGGTGGAGCCGAAAGAAGTCCGGGTGATGGAATTGCCACTCAGGTCGGTCGTCGTCCTATAAGGCCACCCGAGAGGTATGGTGATTGGAACTTCCTAAGCTTCTGTGATAAGTTGGACTAATTTTGCTAATAAAATGCACCTTCGAGTGTAACACCCCGTAATTTTATAACATTAAAATTCACAAATTAAAGTATACTTAATTTTTAGAAGAAGAATTAAGTGAAATGGGTTGCGCTATTATGTTCATCTCAAAATTTTGGGTCAAGATAGACATTTGGTTTGCATAAAATGGATAACTTATGAAGAAGTTATTAAGCCTTGAAGTTTGTATGCATATGAGAGAAATATATATATATATATAGATATATATATATAAAATAATATAAAAAAAGTTCAAAATAGTGAATCGGGAGGGGGAATAGCCGAACCGCACCATTTTTCGAGTAGACCCGAGCCTCGCTGGGTCGACTAGGGGTCGATCCAGGGTGTTTGGCTATCAACCCGTGGCCCAATTCGCCCTAAGGGATGATGTGGCATCTAAGTGGTCCTGATGGTTCTGGTTATCCCTAGGTTAATCCGACGGCTCTTATTAAATTAAACTTCTATAAAAACACTCCTAAACCCCTAACCCTAATCACATTAATTCATAACAAGAGCCGCCATGCCGTCAATGGAGAACCTAGAGTAGCCGCCATACACTTTCAACCCTAAAGCAAGATAGAAGCTTGAATCAAAATCAAATCAAATCTAAAAAATGATTAGTCTACATCAACGGCGAGCAATTCAGTTTCAGAATACAGATCCTAGAAAGACAAGACTATTCTTTTTAATTATGAGTATGATAGCTTTCACAAATTAATTAATTAATTTAATTATGATAAGATATAATTGGGATTATGAGAATATGATTTTGAATCATGTGATGTAAATTATATGTATGTTTGTGGTGTTGAATCATATGTTAGTCTTATGCAAGTTGGATCATATGTTAGTTCTTATGTGAATCTTATGCAAGTTGAATCATATATCTTATGCAAGCTTGTGATGATTGGATCATATATTCATGTATGAATCTTATGCAAGTTTGGGTTGTTAAAATATATGTGAGACATGTATAAGCATATGCTAGTTTATGTGACATTAACCTTTATGTCTAGATCCATATGCAAGTTTACATCTTTATGTTCAGACCCATATGCAAATTTACATCTTTATGTTCAGATCTATATGCAAGTTTACATCTTTATGTTTAGATCTATATGCAAGTTTACATCTTTATGTTTAGACCCATATGCAAGTTTACATCTTTATGTTTAGATCTATATGCAAGTTTACATCTTTATGTTTAGATCTATATGCAAGTTTACATCTTTATGTTTAGATCCATATTCAAGTTCACGCCTTTATGTTTGGATCTATAGCAGTATGTAAGTTATGCAAGTTTATGCCCATTACCTATGCTAGTTTTGTATCATATGCTAGTTTGAATGAAATTCATATGCAAGTTATTGGCTATGTAATCTTATGTCATGATCCTTAGATCTATTTTATGTGTTATGTGATGTTGTTTTTCTTTTTATAAGTTAGACTATTTGCGAGTCTAACATATGCCACATGAAAACGTACGAATAGCGTGGGGATGATGGGATAATATTGAATATACATAAATTGTGAATTGACATAAAATGGCCTTAAAAGGCATATAATTAATTTGAGACATTAATTGGCATAATTGGTATTTATGGACATAATTTTAAGAGACAATCATGGACATAAATAAATTTGGAATTTATTGACAAATTTGAATAGGGATATTGATCCAATTGGGGTTAAATAAAGATGTGTAATAATTAACCGCCTAAGACACGAGGTTAGACTCTTTTGTGGTGTAAGAATGCCCGGACCTGCCCGGCAAATCCAGCAGCCACAAATGCCAGTCTAATGTGAGAGGTCAAAGGCACGAATTAAATGCGTAACAATTGTAAAGACACAAGGTTAGGCTCATTTGCGGTATAAGACTGCCCGGACCCGCCCGGCAAATCCAGCAACCGCAAATGTCAGCATAATGTGGGAGGTCTTTACAAGGTTACGGTTCTAATGAATTAAGTAACACTTAACCAGAAAAACATGTGGTGGGACATGGGGGGTTAAGTGGTGAGACGACCCCAAATCCCGTACTGACGGAGACAAGGGTTATCTTTGGAATATAACATAGAAACAGATAATAGCAGAACAGAATAATAAAATACACCAGATAAATAACAATAGAATATACTGGATAAAAGGAATCATCAGAGTTACACAGTATACAAGATCTTACTTAGAACAAATACAGTTCAGCTATACATAAATGTCTACAGCGGAAAATAAACAAAATATGTTCAATAGGAGCTGAACAGCATAAAAAAAGATAAATAATAGAATCCATCTTCAGCTCCAGCTATCCAGAAAGAACCAGCTAAACCTGAATACAAGGCTGCCCGTGTAGAAAAAGGGGCACCCGAGTTTGAGAGTGAAACAAACTACGAGTCAATCATGGGACTGGTATGAGAAATCTACTCAACACATATATAATATGGCAAATCACAGGACCACGCCACTTTCGTGGAACGGGTTTACTCCATTGGATTGCCAGTGCTTTAAAACAAATCTTTCTTTTAAACATCTCTATGCTTTTTATAAAAATGAAACCGTTATAAGACTCAGTTCCCATCACACAATGCAACGCAAACCGGAGGATAGAGTTTTTACCTTATAACGGCCAAAATATGCTTGATACGAATAAAACAAAGGCATTTGATATTATTGCTAGTGTTTATATGTTTTGGAAACAATTTCAAATCATAACTATCAATCATAGACGGCATGGGTACCATATATCATGTCGCCATATATATATATACAATCAAAACCGCACGATGTCGTATTTGGAAATTGGATTTCCGTCATGAACCAAGGCAAAAGATAGTCCTTACCGAATTCGTGACTCTCTAGCCCGAGCCACAGGTACAGCCGCGACCATACCCTGGATCGTCAGGGCCGGTCCACACGAAGTGGATTATAAAGCCTGAACAATGTGTTTCTCCACCCTTTGGGGTGTAAATGAGCCAACGAATGACTCCATCGGACCCGGATCGTCCGATCAAACCGAGGCGCCTCGCAACAGCAACAACCACATAGGTGAAAAGTATATAAATGTCAGGGCTGGTAGGTCAATGACACCACCCTAGCTAGAAAGAAAACGCACGTCCCCTGTAATAACCCGGAAAATCTGGGCCAGTTTAAAATTTTTATTTTGGCAATTTTAGCGACCAGAAATTTATTTTGAATAGAATTCGACGTATATATTATATACGTCGTCGTTAGAATATAAATATTTATATATAATTATAAATAGAATTGAAAATGGCGCGGTAGTTCGATAATTCGATTTCAAACTTCAATTGAATGTACCGGGTGCAAAACAATCCGGATTTTGGTGAAACCAAAAACATTAGGATCTAATTGATAATATCTTTCCAACGAATCCGAAAAATCAAAATTTCATAGCGGGAATCAAAAGATATGTCCAGTTGAAAATTCTGAATAGTCGCTATGGAATTCAGGCCCTTAAAAATGGGAATTTTGCAAACGACCTCGGATTTCGACGAAACCACTTTTGTTGGGTCCGTGACGTAAAATTATTGCTAGATTCCAAATTTCATAATTTTTCGAATCAATATGTGAGCGTGGCAAAGGAAAACGCGTTTGACCAGTTTCAGTTGATTTTAATCGACTGGAAAATGGCCATTTTTCTAACGATGTCAGAATTCGACGAAACTAGTTTTGTTAGGACCGTATCGTCAATACGAAGCTAGAAAATATTTTTCTGGAATTTTTAGAGTTAGTATGTGACCCCGGTAATTTGAAATGTACGTTTAAAATTCAATATAGTGATTTAAATGTAAATTCAACGGAAACTGATTGTAACGATCAAATCAGCTTGCGATACATATCCCATTGTGTTCGGAATGGGGGTAAAACGCTATGGACGACAGGCGGTGGGCCTCGTTTAGGGGTCGAATAAAAAAGTCAACCTTTTGAAATTAAAAATAATAAATATTTATATAAATCCTTTACTCTCTCTCTCTCCTCACTTTCTTTCTACCGTTCGAAATTAAAAAAAGAAAAGAAAGAAGGGCGACGGGGGGGGGGGGGGGGGGGATGAGCCGCCGCCACCACATCGCGCCCCCCAGCGACGCCGCCGCCGCCGCCGCTTCCTCTTCTTCCTCCTTCCTTCTTCCCTTCCTCCGTTTCCATCTCCTCCGTCGAAACCCCCCCAGGCGCCGCGCGATGCAAGCAGCCCCCCCAAGCCCGCGTCCAACCACCTCCGCCCCCCTTTTCTCCACCTGCGACCCTCCCCCACCCCTTTCTCGCTCCGTTCGACACCCAGAAACCCACGAGGACGAGATTGAGGGCACGCTCAACTCCATCCACCCCTTGCTGCCACCGTACCACCCCATTCCGACCAGCTACACTTCCCCCTCCTCCGTGAATCGAAACACAGTAAGTTTTTACTTTTATTTAATTTAAATAATTAGTTAACATTTATAAAATCAGTTTTTATATAAGTAGAAAAATCCGATTTTTACTTAGAAAAAAAACTGATTTTTATTTATTTAAAAGTTAGGATTTTTAAGCATGAAAGCGATGACCTTTATGTTCGAAAGGATGCGATTTTTCCATATTGAATAGCGAAGTGAAAAGAGAATTTTTCCATATTGAATAGCGAAGTGAGAATAGAATTTTTATCTATATAGTAGCATAGTAAAAATATGATTTTTATATATTGAATAGCGAAGTAAAAATATGATTTTTATATATGGAATAGCAAAGTAAAAATATGATTTTTATATATGGAATAGCAAAGTAAAAATATGATTTTTATATATGGAATAGCAAAGTAAAAATTCTATTTTTATATATGTAGTGACTACGGGCAACGAAAGCGACGAAAGGCGAGAACGACGATGATTTCTCTAAAAGAAGAGTCGTGAAGTTGGATAGCTATCTGTGAGAACTTCTCACCTTTCAATTTAATTTTTCTAGTTATATATATATACTAGGATGCAGACGGTGTTTAGTAGCACCCGACACCCGTCATCCACAGACCATGGGTGGCTTGTTTGTTAAATTGTTTGGTTGCGTAGTTGGTTAGATTATTTGGTCTGAATTGCATTGTTTGGTGAAATGAAATTGATTTGATTGATGTGTGAATGGCGTGGGCCTTCACTAGACCGGGGATAAGGCTAGGCCTTGTCCCGTTTCTAGTATCGTGCCGTTATGCTGCCGAAATTTTCTAAAATAGGTTAGAAAAATAAAAATATCAATTTTATTAAATAAATGAACCGAATAGAAATTCATGTGTTAAAATAAAATGTTTTGTCGTTAAAAATATAATTTTTAGCGTGAATGTGAATAAATAAATATTTATAAACAAATCGACCGATTTGTTTATATACACTGATTTGACTGATATTAATTGGGACGATAAATTTTACACATCGCCCAACTGCACGAATAAAATCTATGTTTGATTATTTGAAACCCCACACGGGTGTTGGGATGAAATATGAAGTTTACTCATCCTGATTGATTAAAGATGTCGATCGATTGACTGACAGGCTGTTATAAGCGTTAAATATCTATATTTGATGCTTATACAGTGTAGTGCACTTTGGTTTATGGTTGATTATTTTTCAATGCTATTATATACATGTGTTGTATGAAAATCCATATGATTAACATTATATGGTAATTGATTGGGCCTCATTCCAATTTGAAAAATAAAGAATATTATAAAATAAAGGTTCATGTGTTGACTGTACTCATCCGTTGAGATTAGTCATGTGTTGAACGAAATATTTTAATAATAAAATTTACGTCTTTATCAATATAAAATAAAGGTTCATGTGTTGACTGTACTCATCCGTTGAGATTAGTCATGTGTTGAACGAAATATTTTAATAATAAAATTTACATCTTTATCAATATAAAATAAAGGTTCATGTGTTGACTGTACTCATCCGTTGAGATTAGTCATGTGTTGAACGAAATATTTTAATAATAAAATTTACATCTTTATCAATATAAAATAAAGGTTCATGTGTTGACTGTACTCATCCATTGAGATTAGTCATGTGTTGAACGAAATATTTTAATAATAAAATTTACATCTTTATCAATATAAAATAAAGGTTCATGTGTTGACTGTACTCATCCGTTGAGATTAGTCATGTGTTGAACGAAATATTTTAATAATAAAATTTACATCTTTATCAATATAAAATAAAGGTTCATGTGTTGACTGTACTCATCCGTTGAGATTATTCATGTGTTGAACGAAATATTTTAATAATAAAATTTACATCTTTATCAATATAAAATAAAGGTTCATGTGTTGACTGTACTCATCCGTTGAGATTAGTCATGTGTTGAACGAAATAATTTAACAAAAATAGTCACACGTGGACAATACTCATTCGTTGAGATTAGTCGTGTGTTGACAAAAATAAATATTCATTTGTAGAATAAAGTATTTGAAAATAGAAATATATGAAGCCGTGTTGGTTAGATTGACGCCATTTTGACGTGAACGATATTTATATCGATTTTATTCATTTTAAAATGAATATTGAAAAGTGATTTCGAAAACGCATATTTTGAAATGAAATTTGAATCAAATTGAATAGAAAACGAATTCGAATTGAATATATAACGAATTGAATTCGAATTGAATATAAAACGAATTTGATTTCAATTGAATATATAATGAATATAAAACGATTTCGAAATGAATTGAATATAAAACGATTTCAAAATGAATTGAATATAAAACGATTTCGAAATGAATTGAATATAAAACGATATGAAATGAATTGAATATAAATCGATATCGAAATGAATTGAATATAAAACGATATCGAAATGAATTGAATATAAAACGATATCGAAATGAATTGAATATAAAACGATTTCGAAATGAATTGAATATAAAACGATTTCGAAACGAATTGAATATAAAACGATTTCGAAATGAATTGAATATATAATGAATTGAATTGAATAGATAACGAATTGAATTCGAATTGAATATAAAACGAATTTGATTTCAATTGAATATATAATGAATTTGATCGAATAGAAAACCAATTTGAATTGAATCGAATAGAAAACCAATTTGAATTGAATCGAATAGAAAACCAATTTGAATTGAATCGAATAGAAAACCAATTTGAATTGAATCGAATAGAAAACCAATTTGAATTGAATCGAATAGAAAACCAATTTGAATTGAATCGAATAGAAAACGACTTTGGAATTGAACTGAATTGAAACAAATTCAAATTGAATAGAAAGCGAATTGAAACGAATTCAAATTGAATTGAAATTTGAATTGAATAGAAATGAATTTTAAAAACGAATTTAGAAAGAAGAATTCAATTTTGCTTTGAATTGAAATGGAAGTTGAAATGAATTTTGAAACGAATTAAGAACTATTTATAAAATTCATTTTAAATAGTAATCGACGAAATATATATTATATATATAACATAATGGCCTGAATAGAACGCGCCGTGCCGCGGTAGTTCGTGAATTTCGACCATTTATTTCAAACGGACATTACGGGAGATCCGACCGTCGGATTCTCCTAAAACCGGAACCGTTGGGTTCGTATCAAAAAGAGCTTTCTAACGAATATTAGAAATTTGAAATCTAACGGTTGGATTTGGAGTTACGTCCAAATCAAATTTGAAAAAGGTCGCTGTAAGTGCAGTTCGATGGCCATTGTTGGAAATCAACTATACGGGCCTTGATAAAATTATTAAAAATATCAATAATTTGTGTAAAATCATAAGAAATGATTTGAGAAAAATTGGGGTGAAAAACTCCATATTTGAAAAGATAAAAATAGATTTTTTATCGAAGTGAACTATATTGAACTAAATTTAAAACCCGATTTGTTTTTAAATAAATAAATTAGATTTAAAAAGGGGTTTTAAATAATCGGAATTTCTAATATATTTGATTGGATTTGAAATGGGTTTATCGTGAACGTTGTTTTAAATAACACTAGTTCTTTAACCCGATAATAAATAGAATGTGATTTGGGTTTGTCGTGAACTGTGTTTTAAATAACACCTAGTTCTTTAACCCAGTAAAAGGAGTTTTAATGAATCTGCAACTAGATTGAAATGTGAATTGGTAATCTAAATTATCAAATTTAGAAATGAGCGAGAATGGAGTATCGCCAGTTTTGCTCCAAAGCGTTAGTTAAATCTTTAATTAGATTTGAACGTGAAATGGTAATTAATTTTACCGATAACACCATGGTGTTAGATATGGAGTATCACCAGTTTTGCTTCATGGGATGAATAGGTTGGGATTGGGAAATAAAATAAACAATTACTTCGGTGTGGTTCGCTAATCTCGACTAGTTCAGAAAACCATAATTTGGTTTGAAACGACATCAAAAGGATGATTAAAGGATAAATTTTAAAGAATTTATCTTGGATAAAATTAATGGGAACCTTTCCCAAAAGATGTGAATATTTAAATAACGGAATATTCAGAATTGGAATGAGGCGTATGTTGAGTTTGTGTAACATTTGTTTTTAATATACGCGGGTTGTTCGGAAAGGCCGGGTTTATACCCATTCTGAATAACTGATTCGACAATAAGTCGAAGATGAAGACGGTGGTCGAAGACCGGAAGTCTTCACATCGTTTGGGCAATTACTGACGATCCTGATTGGGCTGTACACCCAAGAGGATGTAAATAGTTGGTGGTCATCCAGACGTACTTGGAGATGGATGGATATGCGAGGAAAGTGCCTCCGGTTTCGTTCAGACCCAGAACGGACTTGTAAATGGATTGTGTGTCTGACATTGGACTTTATTCTGTGTTGATTGATTTCTATTAAATATACATCTGTTTGGCGGCGGAGAATTTATTCTTTTGCTTAACGCCCTTCTCTGAGACGTACGAGCTCAGAGGTTGTATATCGATGGACATCAGTCGCATGGCATGAATTGCCTATGTGGCACGCTAAGATGCAATGATCAAGGCTTTTGTTGAAAAGCAGAGTCTTGTGGTTGATGATCAAAGCATGGCTTACGTGGCAGCATTGTGTATAACGTGAATTCGCGAGCCTCACACCTCGTTATGAGTTAAAAACGGGATACAGACTGCAGGGAGAGCACGACGTTTCTTTCTAGCTTTGGTGGTGTCAGTGACTTACCAGCCCTGACATATATATACTTTTCACCTTTATGGTTGTTGGATGAGGCACCTCGATTATAGGTCTGTAAGGACCGGGAAACGTGTGTTCAGGCATAACTAATCCTCTAACGTAAGTGAGGACCGGCCCTGAAGATCCAGGGTTGCCCAGAGTGCGTAACCCTGAGGCATTTGCTAGAGTGTCTCGAACGCGGAGAGGAGCTTGCCCCTTGCCTCGACTCATGACGGAAATCCAATTTCCAATATGTGATATTGCGGTTTTAATTGTAGAACTAGTATGGCGACATGATATATGGTACCCATGCCGTCTATGATCTATATTTATGATTGAAATTGTTTTGACACTATACACTTATTATAGTATCAAATGATTTGTTTTAAACATACCAAGCATGTTTGGCTATTATAAGGGAAAACCCTATCCTCCGGCTTGCGTTGCATTGTGTGATGGGACGTGGGTCTTATAATAGCTTCATTTTTCGAAAAAACATTGCGCTGTTTATTCTATGCACTGGTATTCTTGGGAGGAAACCCGTTCCGTGTTATACGGCGTGGTCCCTTGAATTACTCTCTTTTAAAATTGAATTAAATAACTGTTTTAGTTCTCACACCAGTCACATGACTGACCTGGAGTTTATTGTTTTAACCTAAACTCTGGGTGCCCTTATTTTCCGCACGGACAGCTAGTAGTTTTGGTTTTGCAGATTTATATTCACAGGATCCTGGTTTACAGCTGGAATGATATCCGGAAAGCTCTGTATCCGTATATCACCTTCAGTTGTGCTTTGTATTATTTTCCGCTGCTATGTAATTTATTGTAATCTCTGATATTTGTCGAATGTAATTTATTCATTTATACTCTGTATATTCTTGTATCTGATGGAATTGTTGTAATAACAATGAAATGTTCTTCCGTCTGCGTTCTATTTTGTCCTGTTCTCAAACGATCAGGGGTTTCGAACGGTCTAGATCGGTTTAACGACTGATTCAGATCGAGCGAAATTTCATGTCGTCACATTTGGTATCATAGCTTTGGTTTACAGAGCTCGAGAACAAGACACATTAGAACCATACGAAAGAATTCATCAGATATTGGATTAGTAATGTCCAATTAGAATGACTCGTTAGAGATAGGATCAGTAGTATCCTAGAACAAGCGTGAAGAGTATATTTTTCAAATGAAAACAATTTTGTTTTGAAAATTTAAACCATTTTATACGTATTTGAATATTTATTTATTTTGAACATGGACAATCTAGTATATAAAGGTTTTGTGTATACGCATCATGAACGTATATTCGAAGTTTTAATATACTGGATAGATATAGGATTACACTCTAGTCGCCCGGAGATGATATTGATGATAGCGATCGCATCATCAATATTTATGTTCGTGTTTCGAAGGTGTGATCTTCTATATATTTCCATTAGACTGGTGTGAGAACCAAAACTAATATAGTTAGAACACATTGTTGTGAATTGGCATCAAAAATGTGATTTTTGTATATATATCAAATTATGAATTTGAAACTCTAATTCACTAATTGATTGATGTTTGTGTTGTTTGTTTATTTGTTTGATAATTTTGAACCATTTAGCCTAATTGCATCAAATATTGAACATTGTATTAAAAATTGGTCGCATTTGCTTGCATATACATATACTTACATTGAACAGGTCATAGCAAGGAGGCTAGAGCCGAAGAATAAAATTTGTTTGCCCGACAAATAGGTACATGTGTACTACATAATTTACTGTTTTGTTTGGGTGATGATGATTTTATGAGCCTATTGGCTAGCCGCTTGGCTTTTTCTTTTTCTTTTTGACATCAGAAGGCCTATATGGCAATTTCGGGATTTTCCCGTGGCTCCCGATGCAGGGGAGGTTATGGCGAATTTTTTCGAAAATTTAGGGTGTTAGCCAAATTTTTGAAAATTTGAAAATTCTCAGAAACTGAAAAGTTGGAGAATGGAAGCCAGATCGAACGTAGAGTTGATTGATCAAACCACTTTCGCTTTTGTTCCTTTTCGGGGACGAAAAGTTTTAAGTGTGGGAGATTGTAATAACCCGGAAAATCTGGGCCAGTTTAAAATTTTTATTTTGGCAATTTTAGCGAATTTTAATATTTAAAATAGATTATTTTAAATAAAAACGACCAGAAATTTATTTTGAATAGAATTCGACGTATATATTATATACGTCGTCGTTAGAATATAAATATTTATATGTAATTATAAATAGAATTGAAAATGGCGCGGTAGTTCGATAATTCGATTTCAAACTTCAATTGAATGTACCGGGTGCAAAACAATCCGGATTTTGGTGAAACCAAAAATATTAGGATCTAATTGATAATATCTTTTCAACGAATCCGAAAAATCAAAATTTCATAGCGGGAATCAAAAGATATGTCCAGTTGAAAATTCTGAATAGTCGCTATGGAATTCATGCCCTTAAAAATGGGAATTTTGCAAACGACCTCGGATTTCGACGAAACCACTTTTGTTGGGTTTGTGATGTCAAATTATTGCTAGATTCCAAATTTCATAATTTTTCGAATCAATATGTGAGCGTGGCAAAGGAAAACGCGTTTGACCAGTTTTAGTTGATTTTAATCGACTGGAAAATGGCCATTTTTCTAATGATGTCAGAATTCGACGAAACTAGTTTTGTTAGGACCGTATCGTCAATACGAAGCTAGAAAATATTTTTCTGGAAATTTTAGAGTTAGTATGTGACCCCGGTAATTTGAAATGTACGTTTAAAATTCAATATAGTGATTTAAATGTAAATTCAACGGAAACTGATTGTAACGATCAAATCAGCTTGCGATACATATCCCATTGTGTTCGGAATGGGGGTAAAACGCTATGGACGACAGGCGGTGGGCCTCGTTTAGGGGTCGAATAAAAAAGTCAACCTTTTGAAATTAAAAATAATAAATATTTATATAAATCCTTTACACTCTCTCTCTCTCTCCTCACTTTCTTTCTACCGCTCGAAATAAAAAAAAAGAGAAAGAAGGGCGAGGGGGGGGGGATGAGCCGCCGCCACCACATCGCGCCCCCCAGCGACGCTGCCGCCGCCGCTGCTTCCTCTTCTTCCTCCTTCCTTCTTCCCTTCCTCCGTTTCCATCTCCTCCGTCGAACCCCCCCCCCAGGCGCCGCGCGATGCAAGCAGCCCCCCCAAGCCCGCGTCCAACCACCTCCGCCCCTCTTTTCTCCACCTGCGACCCTCCCACACCCCCTTCTCGCTCCGTTCGACACCCAGAAACCCACGAGCACGAGATTGAGGGCACGCTCAACTCCATCCACCCCTTGCTGCCACCGTACCACCCCATTCCGACCAGCTACACTTCCCCCTCCTCCGTGAATCGAAACACAGTAAGTTTTTACTTTTATTTAATTTAAATAATTAGTTAACATTTATAAAATCAGTTTTTATATAAGTAGAAAAATCCGATTTTTACTTAGAAAAAAACTGATTTTTATTTATTTAAAAGTTAGGATTTTTAAGCATGAAAGCGATGACCTTTATGTTCGAAAGGATGCGATTTTTCCATATTGAATAGCGAAGTGAAAAGAGAATTTTTCCATATTGAATAGCGAAGTGAGAATAGAATTTTTATCTATATAGTAGCATAGTAAAAATATGATTTTTATATATTGAATAGCGAATAAAAATATGATTTTTATATATGGAATAGCAAAGTAAAAATATGATTTTTATATATGGAATAGCAAAGTAAAAATTCGATTTTTATATATGTTGTGACTACGGGCAACGAAAGCGACGAAAGGCGAGAACGGCGATGATTTCTCTAAAAGAAGAGTCGTGAAGTTGGATAGCTATCTATGAGAATTTCTCACCTTTCAATTTAATTTTTCTAGTTATATATATACTAGGATGCAGACGGTGTTTAGCAGCACCCGACACCCGTCATCCACAGACCATGGATGACTTGTTTGTTAAATTGTTTGGTTGTGTAGTTGGTTGGATTATTTGGTCTGAATTGAATTGTTTGGTGAAATGAAATTGATTTGATTGATGTGTGAATGGCGTGGGCCTTCACTAGACCGGGGATAAGGCTAAGCCTTGTCCCGTTTCTAGTATCGTGCCGTTATGCCGCCGAAATTTTCTAAAATAGGTTAGAAAAATAAAAATATCAATTTTATTGAATAAATGAACTGAATAGAAATTCATATGTTAAAATAAAATGTTTTGTCGTTAAAAATATAATTTTTAGTGTGAATGTGAATAAATAAATATTTATAAACAAATCGACCGATTTGTGTATATACACTGATTTGACTGATATTGATTGGGACGATAAATTTTACACATCGCCCAACTGCACGAATAAAATCTATGTTTGATTGTTTGAAACCCCACACGGGTGTTGGGATGAAATATGAAGTTCACTCATCCTGATTGATTAAAGATTTCAATTGATTGATTGACAGGCTGTTATAAGCGTTAAATATCTATATTTGATGCTTATACAGTGTAGTGCACTTTGGTTGATGGTTGATTATTTTTCAATGCTATTATATACATGTGTTGTATGAAAATCCATATGATTAACATTATATGGTAATTGATTGGGCCTCATTCCAATTTGAAAAATAAAGAATATTATAAAATAAAGGTTCATGTGTTGACTGTTGTTAGCCTACTTTGTGAACTAGGCAACACAAAGTCGAGAAACCAAACATTGAAGAGTACTTTTAATTATAAGGCTTCGGTTCGGATTGAAGGAAAACACTACAATTCAGATGGAGAGCTGCAGCTGTTCGGATCGGATAGAATCCTGTTCGGATCGGATAGAATCCTGTTCGGATCGGATAGAATTCTCTGATCGGATCGGTGATCTCATACTGGATAGATTGGTAAGGCATATCCAATCGGATCGGAAGGCAACTAAATCTCGAACGGATCGGAAGGCCATCTGCTTGCCACAACACTGGAGCGGAGCGGAATAGGTTAGAGAAGGAGAGGCGTCCAAACCAGTCCGGTTCGGGTCGGGTATCCCGATCCGAACCCCTTACCTGCACGTCTCCGACCCGCACCCATGATCCATGTTAATCTCCTAAAAAATCGCCTGGAGAACCGGACCGGCTATGACTAATTCCTACCCCTAACGTCCTCCCTTTTGATGTGTTGTCAACCTGATAGTTCATCCGAACCCGAAGAGAATGCGATGGATGACACGTGGCCCGACCCGGATCAAGTCTCAAGCAAATTCACACCTATAAATACCCCCTCTGGAGACAAAGAGAAGGATCTTTTTTTCAGCACAAAAAGAATTCAATCACCTCCATCATCCGAACTCCATTACTCCCGGAAAATCCAAATCATCTTTTATTTCTTGTTTTAGTCAATTGAGTGAACAAAAGTGAGTTGTGAGTGAATCTTTCATTGTATTTGCAACTGAATTATTGAATATAGTGAAAAATAAGTGGACGTAGGCATTTGTTCGCCGAACCACTATAAATCTTGCGCGTTCATTTTTATTTTTATCTCATTTTATCTTGTTTCAAATCAATTTGGGTGTTAGAACCACTTTTGGGTCTAACATTTTGGTGCTTTCACTGAGAATCTTCATCTAAATTCTTTATTTTCCGGGATCTCTTTCTACTTTTTGGACCGTTGAGTTCAAAGAAGTGAATCCTTAAGTTTCTCCGCTTTTTTTTTACATTCGTTGAAGTGATTGTCAAAAACTCATGGCCAAAGGAAAAGGCAAGGAAGTTCAGTCTTTTCGAGGAAATGGAGCTGGCGAAGATCAGCAAAATGCTGTTGTAACAAGGTCTCGGGGGCAGAGTTCAGCAGCAGGAAGAATCAATGCAGGAAATCCGAGCCGCCAGCAGGGGGAGAGCTCCGATCCGATCTGGGTAGGAGACTCTGAAGCAGTGCATTCCCCCAATCTGAACCGACCCGAACTGCCTGCTGCGCTCCGATCCGACCAGGCACCCCAGCTCCGATCCGACCCGACCTCTTACCTCCGACCCGACCCGATGCTTGGTGAAGCTGGAACCTCTACTCGAGTCCCCACGAATGCTCCAATTCCAGCTGCCAGGGTTGGAGATCAGGTCAATCCATCTGCGCCCATCACTCAAGGAGATTTCTCGCGCTTGCTTGACATGCTTGAGAGCACAAGGGAAGCTATGAGAGTTCATGAGCGCACTAATCTCATGATGCAGGAAAATATGAGGCTCATGAGTCGGGAGATCAATGAGCTCCGTCGACAGAGAACTCCATCACCGGTTCGTCATACACCAGTAGATCAATCTTCATCTTCCGAGGAAGAGAGGCCCCGTGAACGGAGGCCACTCGAACGACCTCAGAATGTGGAGCAGCTAACATTTGGATCTTTGGGATCTCGCGAGGATATCGCACGAGCATTAGGAAACGATGACCCCACTCGGGGGCAAAGACTCCAGTCCCCTCTTCCCGAGATCGACCGGGAACGCAGGGAACGGAATCGAGCAGAGGCAGCTCGAAGAAGAAGGGCATCTCCTGAGCAAGAGCCCAGAAGGAACTCGGATACTAGGGCCAGGGAACCTGAGCAGCCCCTAACTAGTGCTGATGTACAGGCAATGGTTCGCCGAATTATATCCGAGAGCCGGAATTATACAAATGAAGACTATGGCATTGAGCGAAGCCATACTCCGTTCACTGACGATATCCTCGACTTCCAGTTTCCCCGACGCTTTAACTTGCCACAGATGGACAAATATAACGGAAGGACTGATCCAGGACAGCATTTGATGCGGTATTCGTGGCTCATGAATGCCGCTGCTGCCCCTGATGAAGTGAAGTGCAAAGCATTCCCAATCTACCTAGAAGATGTGGCATTATTCTGGTTTACCCGACTTCCTCCTCGTTCGATTTCTAATTACAAGGAACTAAGCGAGCGTTTCATGAACCAGTTCCGACTACATGCCCGAAAGTCCAAGAGTGTTATTGAATTATCAAGAATCAAACAGGCACCAGGAGAATCTCTAAGGGCATATCTAGATCGTTTTAACCAAGCTGTAACTGAGGTCAGTGACCCGCATGAGCCCACTATTCTGATGGCATTGAAGGAAAGAGTTGATCCTGAATCTGAGTTTGGAGACTACCTTTCTGGGAAGACACCCCCCACAAGGGCGATATTCTACGAAAAAGCCGATATTTATTTAAGACGAGAGGAGGCCAGGGCAAACCGAAAGAGAAAGTCTGAGACAGCTTCAAAGGAGAATGTGCAGAGTAACATTGCCGTGAAGCAGTCTGGGGAAAGTTCTGGCAAGGTTGAAGTAAATGTAGGAAACAAGGGTGGAAACAGCAATACTGGAAATGGGGGAAACAACAACAACCGTAACTCGAACGGTAACAGAAGAAACAGAAATAGGGGAAGTGACCCTAACAAAAGGCCCCGATTCCAGAACTACGAGAACTATACACCATTGAATGACACCCTGGAAAATATTTACCTGGATACGTACAATGTGTTGCAGTACAAAAGACCGCCACCTCGTGATTCGACCGAGAAAGAAATGGCGACAGGGAAATTTTGCTTGTTTCACGGAACACATGGACATTCGACCAATGAATGTCGGCATTTGAGGGATGTAATTGAAAAGCTGCTGCATGAAGGAAAGTTGGATGAGTACAAGGTTGCCCCGAGGGACAGGGGGCAAGGAGAGCAGGCTCCAAAACAGATCCTACCTGCTCCTAAGCCTACCGCGCAGCAGAAAGGTAAAGGGATTGTCATCAACTCCATAGTAGGTGGACCTCACCCGGCAATCCGAAGTTTTAGGTCAATGGACCAATATGTGAATGCTGCCAAGCATCTAGATGTGAATGAAGGTGACGATTTGGAAGATGTCACCCCCATAAAACAACAAAAAACCATGTTCGACGACGTGGTATTTCGCAGCCGAGACAACACGGGGATATAATCTCCCACCAATGATCCGTTGGTTATTACTACCACCATTGGGCCGGCCTTGGTCCATAAGGTATTAGTAGACAACGGAAGTTCCGTTAATATTTTGTTCAAGAAGTCATTTGATCAGATGAAGCTTGAGCCCGAAGATCTGAAACCTTGTGAAGGATGGATTAGAGGCTTCAACGGAGCGACGACAGCTCCCATGGGATATATAGAGTTGCCCGTGACCCTAGGGCAAGGAGAACGTAGAAGAGTGCGAATGCTTCAGTTCGTGGTATTGGACGTAGATTCGCCATATAACGCATTTTTAGGGAGACCTGCCCTCGCTGAATTTAGAGTTTGTATCGCCCCGTGGTGCTTGTTACTAAAGTCCCCAACCGAAGCTGGGACTGGAGTAATAAGAGGGGATCAGGTTTCTGGACGGGCCTGCTATGTGGCCGAACTGAAGATGTTGATGAAAGGAGTTAATGCTGAGAGTAAGGATGCCTCGTCTCCCTCAAAGGGGGACTCGGCATAGCAATTAGAGAAATTGACCCCAAAGGAGTTGCCCAAAGGAACACCTGAAGACCTGGATCCTAGAAAAGACGAGGAACCAGAGGATAGGAATGCAACTCCTAACGAAGCGACAGTGGAAATTCCCATTGATAAAGCTGATCCGACGAAAGTTTTGAAGATTGGTTCTCAATTGGATCCACGTCGCGCTAAAGAACTGACAGACTTCTTAAAGGCAAACTTAGATGTGTTCGCCTGGACCCATGCTGACATGTGTGGGATATCACCTTCCATTATCAGTCACAAATTGAATGTAAATCCGAAGCATCCGCCTGTGAAGCAAAAGAGACGCATGCTGGGCCCAGAGAGGTCGGCTGCTCTCAAAGAGGAAGTAGAGAAATTGAAGCAAAATGGATTTATTCGAGATTCGACTTATCCCGACTGGATATCGAATCCCGTCTTGGTAAAGAAGCCAAACGGAAAGTGGCGGACTTGTATTGACTTTTCAGATTTAAATAAAGCTTGCCCAAAAGATAGTTTCCCACTTCCCAGGATTGACCAGCTTGTAGACTCGACAGCAGGTCATGAACTTCTTTCTTTCATGGACGCGTACTCTGGATACAACCAAATTCCTATGCATGTACCAGACCAAGAGCATACGAGTTTCATTACGAATTTGGGGCTATATTGTTATGTTGTAATGCCATTCGGGTTAAAAAACGCTGGAGCTACTTATCAGCGCTTGGTAAATAGAATGTTTTATAGTCAAATAGGAAAAACTATGGAAGTTTATGTGGATGATATGCTTGTTAAATCAAAGCAGTCTTCCAGCCATACGCAAGACTTAGCGGAAATGTTTGGTATCTTGCGAAAATACCGTATGAAATTGAATCCTTTAAAATGTTCATTTGGAGTGGCGTCGGGAAAGTTTCTTGGCTTTATTGTGAGTTCCCGAGGAATTGAAATCAACCCTAGCCAGATAGCGGCGATTAGAAACATCGAAGAACCGAGGAGAATTAAAGACGTCCAAAGTCTGGCAGGGAAGGTAGCGGCGTTGAGTAGATTCATCTCCAAAGCCACATATAAGTGTGTTCCGTTTTTTGATTTGATAAAAAGGGGAAAGAAGAACTTCCAGTGGACTCCCGATTGTGTCAAGGCCTTTCAAAATCTGTTAGAGCTGTTAGAGAAACCGCCAATTTTATCAAAGCCCGTAGATCACGAAGAATTATTTGTTTATCTAGCAGTCTCGGCTCACGCTGTCAGCACAGCCCTGGTTCGAGAAGAAGACAAAGTACAAAGGCCAGTGTACTATGTGAGTAAGAAATTAGCAGCGGCAGAGCGCAACTACCCAAAGATTGAGAAGCTTGCTTACAGCCTCCTGATTGCGTCCCGAAAACTTCGTCACTACTTCCAAGCCTATCCAATAACCATATACACCGATCAGCCGTTAAGACAGGTGTTGCAGAGACCCGAAGCATCGGGAAGGTTGATTAAATGGAACATAGAACTAAGCCAGTTTGATTTGAATTTTCAACCACGAAAGTCAGTCAGGGGGCAAGCTCTAGCAGACTTTATTGCGGAGTTCACCATTCCAGAAGAGGAAATAATCAATGACCGAGTGGTTAAATCTGAGGAAGAACTAGAGATGAATCCGTGGAAATTATATACCGATGGAGCTAAAAATGACCGAAGGTCCGGAGCTGGAATTGTCTTAGTTACTCCCGAGGGACGGTCGTTATATTACGCCCTGCGATTAGAATTTTCGGCAACTAACAATGATTCCGAGTATGAAGCCCTGATTGCCGGGCTGAAACTTGCTAAAGACCTCGGAGTAAAAGTGATGGACATATTTTGTGACTCTAAGATTGTTGTTTGTCAAGTGCGAGAGGAATTCGCGGCCCGAGGACCTCGACTTATCGCCTACCTCAAGAAAGTGAAAGAGCTATTGAATAGCTTAAAGCGGTACAACATAACGCATATTCCCAGAGTTGAAAACCAGAAAGCGGATAGACTGGCAAAATTGGCTAGTTCTGACACTCCGGAAGGGACGGAGGTAATTCCAATTGAAACGTTGGAATCGCCAAGCTTTGAGTCAATGGAAATTGAATTCGCTCTTGAAGCGGAACCAGAAAAGGAGTCATGGATGACTCCAATTAAGAATTTTCTTAAGAATGGGACACTCCCATCGAAGAAGAGTGAGAAAAGAGCTGTAGTTCGCAAAGCTACCAGATATGTTATACAAGACGATACTCTCTATAGACAAGGATTTTCTATGCCCCTGTTACGATGTATCGCACACGACGACATCAAGCGTGTACTAAGAGAAGTGCACGAAGGTGAGTGTGGAGATCATACAGGAGGTCAAACTTTAGCAAAGAAAATATTGCGGTACGGATACTTCTGGACTACGATCAACAAAGATGCGGCTGATTATTCACGACGCTGCGATAAGTGCCAGAGATTCGCCAAAATCCCCAGGGCACCGTCAACCCAGCTTAAATCGATGGTGAGTCCTTGGCCATTTGCCACATGGGGAATTGATATCATTGGAGTTTTACCGATTGCTAAAGGAGGAGCTAAGTATGCAGTAGTAGCCGTGGATTATTTCACAAAGTGGGTGGAAGCTGAGCCCTTGACTAAGATCACCACAAGAAAGGTGATAAGTTTTGTGGTCAGAAATATTATATGCCGATTTGGGATCCCAAGGACGATTGTTACTGACAACGGGACCCAATTTGATAGCTCTGAATTCAGAAATTTTTGCCAGAAGTATAAGATAGACAAACGATATACTGCAGTTGCCTATCCACAATCGAATGGGCATGTAGAGGCAATAAACAAGGTAATAAAATCCATCCTCAAGAAGCGATTAGAGCGTGCAAAGGCAAGATGGGTTGACGAATTGCCCCTAGCTTTGTGGGCATATCGAACAACATTTAAAACGGCTACCGGTCATACCCCTTTCTCTCTCTCCTTTGGTTCAGAAGCAGTAATTCCAGTTGAACTGGAAATTCCTTCCCACAGGGTGACGTATTATGACCCGATGACGAATCGGGCACTTTTACTTGAGTCTCTTGATGAAGTCGAAGAGAAAAGGGACGAAGCAGACTTGCGTGCAGCAAGACATCGGCGTCAGATGGCACGCTATTATGACAAAAAAGTTCGCCTCAGAACTTTTGAACCGGGAAATTTGGTACTAAAGAGAGTTTTTCCATCCCTTCCTCACATCGGCCCAAAATGGGAAGGACCCTTTGTCATTCAACGGAAACTTGAAAAAGGAACCTTCAAGTTAACGACCGTAGATGGCGAAGAAGTCCCTCGAGCATGGAATGCCCAACACTTAATGCGATATTTGGATTAGAAATGCTGTACTTTTTGTTATTTTTCCTGTGAACTCTGTAACTAGGCACGACTTGCCTTGGGAAAATCTGATGATATGAATGAAGGACTATAAAGTGGATGTAGGCTACGACTTAGCTGAACCACTATAAAAATATTGTGTGTTATTTACTTTTATGCATTTACATTCATTAGTTGTTCTGTTGCGATTATAAAATACAGGATAACTCAGAGCCTAAAAAAGGTTGAAAACAGTTTGGACATAAAAAGAAGCACAATGATTATTTGTGCAATAAGACGTAAAAGAATGAGAAAACGACATTCTAACTCTAACTCTCCAGAGAAAGAGAGAGAGTATAAAAGTGTCTCAGACTGAGCGCTGAAAAAGAAATTCTATTCTTAACTCTAACTTTCCAGAGAGAAAGAGAGTATAAAGGCGTCTCCGACTGAGCGCCGAGAAAGAAGTCTTTCCCCGTTGAACGACCGGGGAATAAACAAATGACTGAACTCGAACTCTAACTCTCAAGAGAAAGAGGGAGAGTATAAAAATGCCAGAAAAAACGACAGGTACTGACGACACAGGAAATGCTGTCCCGTTAGAGAATTGGGAGCATTCAGATTGCATGGTTAAGCATTGAATAACTTATGGAAATTGACTGGGGACACATATACATACACATATTTCCCCCCTCCACAACTTTGTTTCATAACTATAGACATGCATTTTTACATAAGTGCAGAACTGCTAACAAATAAACATTGCAAAAAAGTGAATTATTTTTATTTACAAATGAATGAATTTGTACAGGGAAATAGCTAAAAAAGAAAGTGCGGAAGCTGCTGTTGTAGCAGCACTTATTGGTTTACAAAGATGCTAAAAAGACACAGAGGAACCCACTATTTGGGTTTGGGATGAGCCTTCGATTTCTTGGCAGCTTTTTCCGCATCCTTTGCTTCCTTCTCGGCTTCAGTCAAGATTCGTTTTGATTTCTTTTTCCCTGAAGATGTGGTACTGGAGCCAGCAGACTTCTTCCCGGAGGGCGGGACACTGGAATCAAGAGAAGATTTTTTAGCAAGTTCTTCGGTAATAGATCTAGTTGAGAGCTTAACAACTAACCTTGAACCTGCATCCACAACTGCGAGGGGCTTGAGGACCTCAGGGTCTAGTTCTTCGGCCTTTAATTGCAAGCGCTTGTCTTGATCAGCCTTCATGGCAGCCAAGGTAACGTCATCAGCGCTTTTCGATTCCCCAGTTATTGCAACCTCCGGTTCCTCATCATGCCCCTCGTCTCCTCCGTCGTCTTTTAAAGCTGCAATCATTTCTTCATCCTGGGGAGTAGTGACCTTAGTTGGCTCACTTCTTTCCCCCAGGTCTGCGGAAGCAACCTTGTCTTCCCTTTCTTTGACCCTATCAGCGGGCTTCGTCCCAGCAACAGCTCCTTGAGCTGCATCTGACTTTGCGGATGATTCAACGCCTACAGAATGAGAAACATCGGTTATCAACTCAGGCGAAAGCAAAGGATTTCTCATCGAACGTTCAATCATGTAGCCAAAGGTAGTAGTAGCCTTGGCAAATTGAGGAGAAAAGATAGGAATACCTTCTGAAGACTTTTCAGCGGGGGTGACTACTACCTCTGGAGTTATTTCAGGAATGGGAGATAGCAAAGTTGTCCGGGGAATTCCCGGGTTTTCGGGATCATACCCTTCAACTTCGGGAGTTGCAGGAGCAGAAGAAGAGGAGCCAGCTTCGGGAATGGTTTTCTGTTTAGACTTCCGCCTCTCTTCTTCCATGGCCTCAGCAATTAGGCGGCGCCCTTCAGCTAGGCGCTCCGGTTCGTCGTCTCTCAAGTATTTCTCCATCAGCTTATCTTCATCAAGGGAATCGACCTTAAGTTCTTCTTTTTCCCACTCAACGATTTGATTCCACACTTGAACCAGAGTGGATGGATAGTCCTCGATCCAAGAGATGTTTCGACGACGAATAATGTGCGCGAAGAATTCAATCATTAGCTCGCCGAAGTCCTGAATATCAGCTTCCGCCTCTGATAGTTGTTTGCGGGTTTCCTCCGCAGATTTAATAGCGCATTCCACATTGCCCTCAGCCAGAGCAGCCCTGTTCTCTGCCTCCAACAGCTTCGAAGCCAAGTCCGCGTTCTTCTTTTCTAATTCAGCACTCCTTTTCGCTAACTCGGTGTTTTTCTGCTCAAGCTCAGCATAAGCAAGGCGTGTCTTAGCAGCCTCTGATTTGGCCTCGTCGGCTTGCTTCTTCAACTCAGAACGCTCCTGAGTGTGGAATTCAAGCAAATCATGATAGCGCTTTTGCATGTCCTCAAACTGTTGTTTGAAGTTAGAAGCGTTCTTCTGAGCGATAGCTAGTTGAGCTTGAGTATCTTCTAAATCTTTTCCTAAGGTTTTTAAGGCCTTAGCATCCTCCTCCGCGGTCTTTTGCATTGAATCAGTATTTGTCATTAGAGTGCGGATGATTCTAGAAAGATTGCGGGAATACTTGAACATCTCGGTATATTGTTTTTCCACCAAATCAATTTTTGCCTTGGCCTCCTCTGCCCAATTAGAAGAAATAGGTTCAAGGGTAGGTAGAAAGGTCAGAGTCTCGAAGTAGTGCTCGGGAAATTGCTCCTTTAAATATGCCAGCCTTACTGCAGTTCCCGCATCCGGTGGAGGAGGAGCGAGGATTGTTAATTCGGTGTCCCTTCCTGAAGAAGATTCTGTAGAACCCTTATCTGTCCTAGGTCGTTTAGTAGCAGGGACTTTTTGCTTACTTCGAGACCCGGTTTCCTTTGGAGGAGTTTTCTCTCTACTCCGCTTTTCATGGGAGGAAGTGGAATCCTTAGATGGTGGTCTATCCTCCTCCCTACGACCTTGATAGCTCTTGTATTTCTCTTGTTCCGGTCGAACTGGTGAGCGGGAGCGTGAGGACCGAGATCGATAGGGATCATAAGGTCTTCTCTCCTCCCTACCACGGTCATCCCGGCGATCATACTCGACATCCTGAGGAGGATTGGACATGCTGCGATGAAGCTTTCTTATATCATAATAGGATCGAGACATTGTACCTGCACGATAAAATAAACGGAGTTTAGAATCAATGGGTTCATGGAGAAAGAAGTGCAATGAATGCTAATGCTGTGGTGTAAAGTGCATCCTAAGTGGTGTGTGTCCCCCCAACCAACCCGAGTCTGAAGCTAGACTGGTGCGGGCGGGCTCTTTGGCCTTGGCGGGAGTAGTTTCTTCAGAAGAGGTGAAGACTAAAGGGTCCTTCCTGAAATCCTCTGAAGTATATATAGTCTCAGGTAAGGGGAGATCCCCCAAACCCTGAAATATGTGCTCGTCAGTGCTAGGAACATCCCCTTCGGAAGCGTGAAGTGGCGACTCTTGAGAAGATTTTGACTTGTCTGGAGAAGTAGTTTCCTCGGGGGCAATATACCCTTCACGATGTTTTGCGGCCAGATTAGCCAGTTCATCATCTTGTGTGGAAGAGGGAGAAGGAGAAGTTTGAAGAGGAGCTGTAGGAATTCCCGAGCCCTCTCCTATCTCTGGAACTGTTTCCACTGGAGGAATGTATGCATAAGGGACCGTCCCATGACCGATTCTACGGAAAACGGATAGCAGCCCGTGAAAATGAAGGTATTCATCTTTAAGGACCTCGTCGATAGTCAGGAATTTTTGATCACCATTAAGAAGTCGGTGCATTCGATCAAAGAACACCTGATCTGATATCTGTTTGGGATTGTCAACTGCAAATAAAAAGGAAAACAGGTCAGGGTGATGGTTCAAGTGTATAGAGTCCGGGTTCAGAAAATCAATGCTTTACTTGATTTTGTCCATCTCCTGGCGCATCCAGACTGTTGCTTTATATAGAACCACTCTAGTCTGGAATCTCCAGCTTTACTGCTAAACGGTGTAGAGATTATCTTCCTTTTTGGGACTGATTCAAAGTAACAGAAAGATGGAGTTTCTCTAGTCCGATGTTTGAAATTATAGAAGAAATGAACATCATCGAACATGAGCTCTAAGCCTAGAATTTCACGATATGCTATGAATAAGGTATGCAAATAGGCATATGAATTGGGATGCAACTGCATAGGGGCAATCCGCATTTGTCTTAAGAAATCAACGATGAAGGGCGAGAATGGAGGAATGGCGCCGACCATGCACATCAGTCGAGTGACCGTCATATATCCTTCTGGAGGGTTGTGGGGACGGTCAGAGCGTGAGGGCACTAGGGTGTCCCTTTTCATTATTCCATACTTCAAGCAAATTCGAACAAGTCGGTCGTTGTCGATTGTCGATTCTACGGAATCTGGAGGTGACTCCAATATAATGGCTGAGTCAAATTCATCGGGTGCTCGATTGTCACCAATCCCTCCTTCCTCCTCAAAGCCTAGGGAAACTTCATTTTCTGAAGACATTTCGTCGCTTTCCCGATGACCAACTCCGTAATCCGGACCCTCACTGTCCCATTCTGGATCAGACGAAGAAGATATATCCTCAAGAGTGGTTTTGTTGGAAGTTTCCGGGGCTTCTTTCCTCTCAGCTAGACGGGAAGAGCGTCTGGGCCTCATTGTCATGGAACTATTGAAGAAGCAATAGCACGGATTAGAGTGAATTATCCCGTGCCCCCCTTTTGTGTATGTGTGTGAACTAAAGTGTGTGCAGCAAATGTGGGAAATGCAAAATAAAAGTACAGCAATGTAAGACGAAGCTTTAAAGAGAAGGTGATAGTCAGAGTTGCTCTTAATTCTCGTTTATGTTCACATAGCACTATCCTAACTGTCCGCGAAGTTATCGTCTAGAATAAGTGTTAGTTGAATTAGTTGGGTAGTCTTTATGTGCCAAGTTTGATACATTCGGTTCGGTTCGGATATGCATATGATAACTGGCTCAATACAAATACAGATAACAGTCGGTTCGGGTGCTTCATTAAAGCAAGGTCAGTTAAAGACAAGGGAAACAATGGGTTCGGAAGCAGGACTGATCTGATCGGATCGGGTGACCTGATCCGAACCGAACCAGCATCACTTAACCAGTCTATTTATTTCAACCTCTTATCCCATTCACTTCTCCGACCCGAACCAACATTTTCTTTCCTTCCCGTCTTTCTAAAGTATGAAACCCGAACCGATCCCCTTTCCTTCTCCTTCCTTTTTGCTTCTTCGTCTTCTACCCGAACCAGCTCCAATTTGTCATCACGCTCCTCATCTTCTTCCTTTTTCCCCCCTACTCGCAAATAAATCTGTTCTATCGCCAAAGCTACCGTTAAGGACAAATATTTGCCCTCTCCAGTCTCGCAACGCCTCGAAGTGATGGCGGATCCACCAGTAACGACGTGGAGTTCAAGTAAAGCCCCGTGGCTAAACCATCCCAGTCAACCACGAATTGAAATCAAGTACAGTTACAATGAAGTTACTCGAGATTAAAAAGCTACCTATATGTTCGATTTGAGAAATCTACAAGGAATAGTTTCAGAATATTGAAGTTTCTGACGTTTTCAATACTAGGGTTGGGAGCGGCAGCAGAAAAGAAGAAGGAAAGAAGGAAGATAGTGGCGGATTTATATAAGGGGTGATGTTGACTCCTCGTATTCCTATTCTTTCTCACCCGCTCGGACCGGAGTGAAGGCCCAGTAGCACAACTCTGCCTGAAGGCCCAACGTCCAAGAAGCAAACCCACGAAAGCGCTTCGGATCGGAATCCGAACCGAGCAAATTTCACACATTAATTTAGCATCCGACTCGAATTGAGTTCAAACGAGAGATAAAAAAAACGCATACCCGAGAGAAGCGCTATGTGTCGAGAAAAATTCCCAAACTTGTTCAGAAATGAAGAAAATGTGCTCGAGTCAGACACCGAACCGAATAGAAATCTGTGCATTACTCCTGACCGTTCCGATTCAAGGACTAGCATTTCAAACGACATCAAAGCACGCTTCGTATACAACAGAAGCATCCTTTGAGGGGGCAGAATGTTACCCTACTTTGTGAACTAGGCAACACAAAGTCGAGAAACCAAACATTGAAGGGTACTTTTAATTATAAGGCTTCGGTTCGGATTGAAGGAAAACACTACAATTCAGATGGAGAGCTGCAGCTGTTCGGATCGGATAGAATCCTGTTCGGATCGGATAGAATCCTGTTCGGATCGGATAGAATTCTCTGATCGGATCGGTGATCTCATACTGGATAGATTGGTAAGGCATATCCAATCGGATCGGAAGGCAACTAAATCTCGAACGGATCGGAAGGCCATCTGCTTGCCACAACACTGGAGCGGAGCGGAATAGGTTAGAGAAGGAGAGGCGTCCAAACCAGTCCGGTTCGGGTCGGGTATCCCGATCCGAACCCCTTACCTGCACGTCTCCGACCCGCACCCATGATCCATGTTAATCTCCTGAAAAATCGCCTGGAGAACCGGACCGGCTATGACTAATTCCTACCCCTAACGTCCTCCCTTTTGATGTGTTGTCAACCTGATAGTTCATCCGAACCCGAAGAGAATGCGATGGATGAACGTGGCCCGACCCGGATCAAGTCTCAAGCAAATTCACACCTATAAATACCCCCTCTGGAGACAAAGAGAAGGATCTTTTTTTCAGCACAAAAAGAATTCAATCACCTCCATCATCCGAACTCCATTACTCCCGGAAAATCCAAATCATCTTTTATTTCTTGTTTTATTCAATTGAGTGAACAAAAGTGAGTTGTGAGTGAATCTTTCATTGTATTTGCAACTGAATTATTGAATATAGTGAAAAATAAGTGGACGTAGGCATTTGTTCGCCGAACCACTATAAATCTTGCGCGTTCATTTTTATTTTTATCTCATTTTATCTTGTTTCAAATCAATTCGGGTGTTAGAACCACTTTTGGGTCTAACAACTGTACTCATCTGTTGAGATTAGTCATGTGTTGAACGAAATATTTTAATAATAAAATTTACATCTTTATCAATATAAAATAAAGGTTCATGTGTTGACTGTACTCATCCGTTGAGATTAGTCATGTGTTGAACGAAATATTTTAATAATAAAATTTACATCTTTATCAATATAAAATAAAGGTTCATGTGTTGACTGTACTCATCCGTTGAGATTAGTCATGTGTTAAACGAAATATTTTAATAATAAAATTTACATCTTTATCAATATAAAATAAAGGTTCATGTGTTGACTGTACTCATCCGTTGAGATTAGTCATGTGTTGAACGAAATATTTTAATAATAAAATTTACATCTTTATCAATATAAAATAAAGGTTCATGTGTTGACTGTACTCATCCGTTGAGATTAGTCATGTGTTGAACGAAATATTTTAATAATAAAATTTACATCTTTATCAATATAAAATAAAGGTTCATGTGTTGACTGTACTCATCCATTGAGATTAGTCATGTGTTGAACGAAATATTTTAATAATAAAATTTACATCTTTATCAATATAAAATAAAGGTTCATGTGTTGACTGTACTCATCCGTTGAGATTAGTCATGTGTTGAACGAAATAATTTAACAAAAATAGTCACACGTGGACAGTACTCATTCGTTGAGATTAGTCGTGTGTTGACAAAAATAAATATTCATTTGTTGAATAGAGTATTTGAAAATAGAAATATATGAAGCCGTGTTGGTTAGATTGACGCCATTTTGACGTGAACGATATTTATGTCGATTTTATTCATTTTAAAATGAATATTGAAAAGTGATTTCGAAAACGCATATTTTGAAATGAAATTTGAATCAAATTGAATAGAAAACGAATTCGAATTGAATATATAACGAATTGAATTTGAATTGAATATAAAACGAATTTGATTTCAATTGAATATATAATGAATATAAAACGATTTCGAAATGAATTGAATATAAAACGATTTCGAAATGAATTGAATATAAAACGATATCGAAATGAATTGAATATAAAACGCTATCGAAATGAATTGAATATAAAACGATATCGAAATGAATTGAATATAAAACGATTTCGAAATGAATTGAATATAAAACGATTTCGAAATGAATTGAATATAAAACGATTTCGAAATGAATTGAATATATAATGAATTGAACTGAATAGATAACGAATTGAATTCGAATTGAATATAAAACGAATTTGACTTCAATTGAATATATAATGAATTTGATCGAATAGAAAACCAATTTGAATTGAATCGAATAGAAAACCAATTTGAATTGAATCGTATAGAAAACCAATTTGAATTGAATCGAATAGAAAACCAATTTTAATTGAATCGAATAGAAAACCAATTTGAATTGAATCGAATAGAAAACCAATTTGAATTGAATCGAATAGAAAACCAATTTGAATTGAATCGAATAGAAAACGACTTTGGAATTGAACTGAATTGAAACGAATTCAAATTGAATAGAAAGCGAATTGAAACGAATTCAAATTGAATTGAAATTTGAATTGAATAGAAATGAATTTTAAAAACGAATTTAGAAAGAAGAATTCAATTTTTCTTTGAATTGAAATGGAAGTTGAAATGAATTTTGTAATGAATTAAGAACTATTTATAAAATTCGTTTTAAATAGTAATCGACGAAATATATATTATATATATAATATAATGGCCTGAATAAAACGCGCCGCACCGCGGCAGTTCGTGAATTTCGACCATTTATTTCAAACGGACATTACGGGAGACCCGACCGTCGGATTCTCCTAAAACCGGAACCTTTGGGTTCGTATCGAAAAGGGCTTTCTAACGAATATTAGAAATTTGAAATCTAACGGTTGGATTTGGAGTTACGTCCAAATCAAATTTGAAAAAGGTCGCTGTAAGTGCAGTTCGGTGGCCATTGTTGGAAATCAACTATACGGGCCTTGATAAAATTATTAAAAATATCAATAATTTGTGTAAAATCATAAGAAATGATTTGAGAAAAATTGGGGTGAAAAACTCCATATTTGAAAAGATAAAAATAGATTTTTATCGAAGTGAACTATATTGAACTAAATTTAAAACCCGATGTTAGCCCACTTTGTGAACTGGGCAACACAAAGTCAAGGTAAGAAATATTGAAGAACTTGAAAACCTCTGAAGCGGGTCGGATCGGTGCAGGATAGCGGTTCGGATAGGGTAAAGTCTGCTGTTCGGATCGGTGCAGGATAGCGGTTCAGATAGGGTAAAGTCTGCTGTTCGGATCGGTGAACTAATACTCTTAGAGTTAAAGAAGCACAGCTATTCGGGTCGGAGGGGAATCTACTTCCAGTCGGATCGGAAAGCCACCCAATTGCTACAGAGATAGTTCGGAGCGGAGCGGAGCAGAATAAAGAGAAGAGAGAATTGTTCCCAAGTCAATCCGGGTCGGATCGGATATCCCGATCCGAACCCCTTGTACATGTCCCTCCGACCCGAACCCATTTTCCATATCATTCCCCTGCATAAGCGCCCGGATATCCGGATCGGCCATGAACAGTTCCTGCCCATAACGTCCATTATTCTGATGCGTTGTCAACATAGAAATCCATCTGAACCCGATGCTGATGGGATGGGTGACACGTGGCTCCGATCCGGATCGGGCTTTGAGCAAATTCACACCTATAAATATCCCGTCTGGAGACAACGAAATGGATCTTTTTTGGCTGGCACTTGGTGAGTTGAACCACCTTCATAACCCGAATTCCAGCAATCCCGGAGAATCCAAATCTTCTTTCATTATTTGTTTTCTATAATTGAGTGATTATAAGTGAGTTGTGAGAGGAATCAAGTGAATATTTCATTGTACTTGCAACTAAATCAGTAAATATAGTGAGAGACAAGTGGACGTAGGCATTTCTTCGCCGAACCACTATAAATCCTGTGTGTTCATTTTTATTTTTATCTTATTTCATTTGCTTTTAATCAATTTGGGTGTTAGAACCACTTTTTGGTCTAACATTTTGGTGCTTTCACTGAGAACTCATCTGAATCCTTTGTTTTTCGGGATTATCGTTCTACTTTTTGGACCGTTGAGTTCAAAGAAGCTAATCCTCAAATCTCAACGCCCTTGGATATTTGTTGAAGTGATTGTCGAAGAATTATGGCCAAAGGAAAAGGCAAAGAAATTCAATCTGTTCGAGGAAATGGAGCTGGCGAAGATAGCAAAATACGGTTGTGACAAGGTCTCGTGGGCAGAGTTCAGCAGCAGGACGAACCGATGCAGGAAACCCGAACCGCCATCATGGGGAGAGCTCCGATCCGATCCGGGTAGGAGATTCTGAAGCAGTGCATTCTCCCAACCTGAACCAACCCGAGCAGCTTGCCACGTACCGACCCGACCAGGCTCCTCAGCTCCGAACCGACCCGACCTCCCATCTCCGATCCGATCCGACTCTTGGTGATGTTGGAACTTCTACTCGAGTCCCTACAAATGCTCCGATTCTAGCCGCCAGGGTCAGTGATCAGGTCAACCCATATGCGCCCATTACTCAAGGAGATTTCTCACGCCTACTTGATATGCTTGAAAGTACAAGGGAGGCTATGAAAGTCCACGAGCACACTAATCTCATGATGCAGGAAAATATGAGGCTCATGAGTAGGGAGATTAGCGAACTCCGTCGACAGAGAACTCCATCACCGGTTCATCACACACCAGTGGATCAGTCTTCATCTTCCGAGGAAGAGCGGCCCCGTGAACGAAGGCCGCTCGAACGGCCTCAGAATGTGGAGCAGCTAACATTTGGATCTTTGGGATCTCGTGAGGATATTGCACGAGCGCTAGGAAACAATGACCCCACTCGGGGGCAAAGACTCCAGTCCCCTCCTCCCGAGATCGACCGGGAGCACAGGGAACGGAATAGAGCAGATGCAGCTCGAAGAAGAAGGGCATCTCCTGAACAAGAGCCCAGAAGGAACTCGGATACTAGGGCCAGGGAACCTGAGCGACCCCTAACTAATGCTGATGTACAGGCAATGGTTCGCCAGATCATGTCCGAGAGCCGGAACTATACAAATGAAGATTATGGCATTGAGCGAAGCCATACTCCTTTCACCGACGATATCCTCGACTTCCAATTTCCCCGGCGCTTTAACTTGCCACAGATGGACAAGTACAACGGAAGGACTGATCCGGGACAGCATTTGATGCGATACTGGTGGCTCATGAATGCTGCTGCCCGTGATGAAGTGAAGTGCAAAGCATTCCCAATCTACTTAGAAGATGTGGCGCTGTTCTGGTTTACCCGACTTCCTCCTCGTTCGATTTCGAATTACAGGGAACTGAGCGAACGTTTTATGAACCAGTTCCGACTCCATGCCCGAAAGTCCAAAAGTGTTATTGAATTATCGAGAATCAAGCAGGCACCAGGAGAGTCTTTGAGGGCATATCTTGACCGCTTTAACCTAGCTGTGACTGAAGTTAGTGACCCGCATGAGCCCACCATTTTGATGGCATTAAAGGAAGGAGTCGATCCTGAATCTGAGTTCCGGGATTACCTTTCTGGGAAGACACCCTCCACAAGAGAGATATTCTATGAAAAAGCTGATATTTATTTAAGGCGAGAGGAGGCCAGGGCAAACCGAAAAAGAAAGTCTGAGGCGGCTTCAAAAGAAAATGTGCAGAGTAATATCGCCGTGAAGCGGTCTGGGGAAAGTTCTTGCAAGGTTGAAGTAAATGTGGGAAACAAGGGTGGAAACAACAATGCTGGAACCGGGGGTAACAATAACAATAACCGTAATCCGAACGGTAACAGAAGAAACAGAAATAGGGGAAGTGATCCTAACAAAAGACCCCGATTCCAGACCTACGAGAATTATACACCATTGAACGACACCCTGGAAAATATTTACCTGGATACGTACAATGTGTTGCAGTACAAAAGACCGCCACCTCGTGATTCGACCGAGAAAGAAATGGCGACAGAGAAATTTTGTTTGTTTCATGGAACTCATGGGCATTCAACCAATGAATGTCGGCATTTGTGGGATGTGATTGAGAAGCTGCTGCGTGAAGGGAAGTTGGATGAATACAAGGTTGCCCCGAGGGACAGGGGGCAAGGAGAGCAGGCTCCAAAACAGATTCTACCTGCTCCCAAGCCTACAGCGCAGCAGAAAGGTAAAGGAATTGTTATCAACTCCATAGTGGGCGGACCTCACCCGGCAATCCGAAGTTTCAGATCAATGGATCAATATGTAAATGCTGCCAAGCACCTAGATGTGAATGAAGGTGATGATTTGGAAGATATCACTCCCATAAAACAACAGAAGACCATGTTTGACGACGTGGTATTCCGCAGCCGAGATAATACTGGGATCCAATCACCCACTGATGATCCGTTGGTTATTACTACCACTATTGGGCCGGCCTTGGTCCATAAGGTATTAGTAGACAACGAAAGTTCTGTCAATATTTTATTTAAAAAGTCATTCGATCAGATGAAGCTTGAATCTGAAGATTTGAAGCCGTGTGAAGGATGGATTAGAGGCTTCAACGGGGCGTCAACAGCTCCCATGGGATACATAGAATTGCCCGTGACCTTGGGGCAAGGAGAACGCAGAAGAGTGCGGATGCTTCAGTTCGTAGTATTGGACGTAGATTCGCCTTATAATGCATTCTTGGGGAGGCCTGCCCTTGCTGAATTCAGAGTTTGTATCGCCCCTTGGTGTTTATTACTTAAGTTCCCAACCGAAGCTAGAACTGGAGTAATGAGAGGGGATCAAGTTTCCGGACGGGCCTGCTATGTGGCCGAACTAAAGATGTTGATGAAAGGACTTAACATCGAGAGTAAAGATGCCTCGCCTCCCCCAAAGGGGGGCTCGGCGTAGCAATTAGAGAAATCGGCCCCAAAGGAGTTGCTTAAAGGAACGCCTGAAGACTTGGATCCCAGAAAAGACGAGGAACCAGAGACTAAAAATGCAACTCCTAATGAAGCGACAGTGGAAGTTCCCATTGATGACGTTGATCCGACAAGAGTCTTGAAGATTGGGTCTCAATTGGATCCACGTCGGGCCAAAGAACTAACGGACTTTTTGAAGGCGAACTTGGACGTATTTGCCTGGACCCACGCTGACATGTGTGGGATATCGCCATCCATCATAAGTCACAAATTAAATGTAAACCCGAAGCATCCGCCTGTGAAGCAAAAGAGACGTATGCTGGGCCCAGAGAGGTCGGTTGCTCTCAAAGAGGAAGTGGAAAAGCTGAAGCAGAACGGATTTGTTCGAGATTCGACATATCCCGACTGGATATCGAATCCTGTCTTAGTAAAGAAGCTGAATGGAAAGTGGCGGACTTGCATTGATTTTTCAGATTTGAACAAAGCTTGCCCAAAAGATAGTTTCCCACTTCCCAGGATTGACCAGCTTGTAGATTCGACAGCAGGTCATGAACTTCTCTCTTTCATCGACGCATATTCTGGGTACAACCAAATTCCTATGCACGTGCCAGACCAAGAACATACGAGCTTCATTACGAATTTGGGATTATATTGTTATGTTGTAATGCCATTCGGATTGAAAAACGCTGGAGCTACTTATCAGCGTTTGGTGAACAGAATGTTTTATAATCAAATAGGAAAGACTATGGAAGTTTATGTGGATGATATGCTTGTCAAATCGAAACAGTCCTCCAGCCATACGCAAGACTTGGCGGAAATGTTTGGTATCCTGCGAAAGTATCGGATGAAATTGAATCCTCTGAAATGCTCATTTGGAGTGGCATCGGGAAAGTTCCTTGGCTTCATTGTGAGCTCCCGAGGAATTGAAATCAACCCTAGCCAGATAGCAGCGATTAGAAATATTGAAGAGCCGAGGAGAATTAAAGACGTCCAAAGTCTTGCAGGGAAAGTAGCGGCGCTGAGTAGATTCATCTCCAAAGCCACAGACAAATGCATTCCGTTTTTTGATCTAATTAAAAGGGGGAAGAAAAACTTTGAGTGGACTCCGGACTGTGTTGAGGCCTTTCGAAATTTATTGGAACTGCTAGAGAAACCGCCGATTTTGTCAAAGCCAGTGGATCACGAAGAATTGTTTGTTTACTTGGCAGTCTCGGCTCACGCCGTTAGCACAGCCCTGGTTCGAGCAGAAGACAAAGTACAAAGGCCAGTGTATTATGTAAGCAAGAAATTAGCAGCGGCAGAGCGCAACTATCCAAAGATTGAGAAGCTCGCTTACAGCCTCCTAATCGCATCCCGAAAACTTCGTCACTATTTCCAAGCTCATCCAATAACCATATACACCGACCAGCCCTTGAGGCAGGTGTTGCAGAGACCCGAAGCATCGGGAAGGTTGATCAAATGGAATATAGAATTAAGTCAGTTTGATTTGAATTTTCAACCATGAAAGTCGATCAGGGGGCAAGCTCTGGCAGACTTTATTGCGGAGTTCACCATCCCAGAGGAGGAAGTAATCGATGACAGAGTGGTTAAGTCCGAGGATGAGTTAAAGATGGATCCGTGGAAACTATACACAGATGGAGCCAAGAACGACCGAAGGTCCGGAGCTGGAATCGTCTTAGTCACTCCCGAAGGACGGTCGTTATATTACGCCCTGCGATTAGAATTTTCGGCGACTAACAATGACTCTGAATATGAAGCCCTGATTGCCGGGCTGAAGCTTGCTAAGGACCTCGGAGTAAAAATGTTAGACATATTCTGTGACTCTAAAATCGTTGTTTGCCAAGTGCGAGAGGAATTTGTGGCTCGGGGACCTCGACTCATCGCCTACCTTAGGAAAGTGAGAGAGCTATTGAGTAGGTTGGAGCGGTACAACATAACACATATCCCAAGAGGTGAAAACCAGAAGGCGGATAGGCTGGCAAAGCTGGCTAGTTCCGACAATCCAGAAGAGACTGAAATAATTCCAATTGAAACGTTGGAATCGCCAAGCTTTGAGTCGATGGAAGTTGAGTTCGCTTTCGAAGCAGAACCGGAGAAGGAGTCGTGGATGACTCCAATTAAAAATTTCCTTAAGAATGGGACACTCCCATCAAAGAAGAGTGAGAAAAGGGCTGTAGTTCGCAAGGCTACCAGATATGTCATACAAGATGACACTCTTTATAGGCAAGGATTTTCTATGCCCCTGTTACGATGTATAGCACACGACGACATCAAGCGTGTACTAAAAGAAGTACACGAAGGTGAGTGTGGAGATCATACAGGAGGTTAGACTTTAGCAAAGAAGATATTGCGATACGGATACTTCTGGCCTACAATTAATAAAGATGCAGCTGATTATTCACGACGCTGCGATAAGTGCCAGAGATTCGCCAAAATCCCCAGAGCACCGTCGACCCAACTTAAATCAATGGTGAGTCCTTGGCCATTTGCCACATGGGGAATTGATATCATTGGAGTTCTACCGATTGCTAAAGGAGGAGCTAAATATGCAATAGTGGCCGTGGACTATTTTACGAAGTGGGTGGAAGCTGAGCCCTTGACCAAGATCACCGCAAGAAAGGTGATAAGTTTTGTGGTCAGAAATATTATATGCCGATTCGGGATCCCAAGGACGATTATAACTGACAACGGAACCCAATTTGATAGTACTGAATTCAGAAATTTCTGCCAGAAGTATAAGATTGACAAGCGATATACTGCAGTTGCCTACTAGCAGTCGAACGGGCAAGTAGAGGCAATAAACAAAGTTATAAAATCCATCCTCAAGAAACGGTTAGAGCGTGCAAAAGCAAAATGGGTTGACGAATTGCCCCTAGCTTTGTGGGCATATCGAACAACGTTTAAAACGGCCACCGGTCATACCCCTTTCTCTCTCTCCTTTGGCTCAGAAGCTGTAATTCCAGTTGAACTGGAAGTTCCTTCCCACAGGGTGACATATTATGACCCGATGACGAATCGGGCGCTCTTACTTGAGTCTCTTGATGAAGTCGAAGAAAAAAGGGACGAAGCAGATTTGCGTGCGGCAAGACATCGACATCAGATGGCACGCTATTACGACAAAAAAGTTCGCCTCAGGACTTTTGAACCAGGAGATTTGGTGCTAAAGAGAGTCTTTCCATCCCTTCCTCACCTCGGTCCAAAGTGGGAAGGACCCTTTGTCATCCAACGGAAACTTGAAAAAGGAACCTTCAAGTTAACGACCGTAGATGGCGAAGAAGTCCCTCGAGCATGGAATGCCCAACATTTAATGCGATATTTGGATTAGAAATGCTGTACTCTTTGTTATTTTTCTTATGAACTCTGTAATAAGGCACGACTTGCCTTGGGAAAACCTGATGATATGAATAAAGAACTATAAAGTGGATGTAGGCTACGACTCAGCCGAACCACTATAAAAATATTGTGTGTCATTTACTTTTATGCATTACATATATACATTCGTCGATTATTCTGTTGTGATTATAGAATACAGGATGACTCAAAACCTGAAAAGGTTGAAGACAGTTTAGACATAAGAAGAAGCACAACGACTATTTGTGCGACAAGACATAAAAGAATGAGAAAACGACATTCTTAACTCTAACTCTCTAGAGAGAGAGAGAGAGAGTATAAAAGCGTCTCCGACTGAGCGCTGAAAAAGAAATTCTTCCCTTAACTCTAACTCTCCAGAGAGAGAGAGTATAAAAGCGTCTCCGACTGAGCGCTGAAAAAGAAATTTTTCCCTAACTCTAACTCTCCAGAGAGAGAGAGTATAAAAGAAATGCCAGAAAAACGACAGGCACTGACGACACAGGAAATGCTATCCCGTCAGAAAATCGGGAGCATTCAGATTGCTTGATTAAGCATTAATAATTTATTAGAATTAACTGGGGGCATATATGTATACACATATTCCCTCGCTCCGTGACTTCATTTCGTAACTATAGCAAGACATGCATTTTTACATAAGTGCAGAAGTGCTGACAAACAGACATTGTAGGAAATGAGTCATTTTTTATTTACAAATGAATGAATTTGTACAGGAAAATAGCTAAAAAAGAAAGTGCAGGAGCCACTCTAGTAGCAGCAATTATTGGTTCATTAAATGCTAAAACCATACAAGGCAATCCACTATTTAGATTTCGAATGAGCTTTGGACTTCTTGGCGGCTTTCTCCGCTTCCTTTGCTTCTTTCTCAGCCTCTGTCAAGATTCGTTTTGATTTCTTCTTTCCTGAAGATGCGGTGCTGGAGCCAGTAGACTTCTTCCCGGAGGGCGGAGCGTTGGAATCAAGAGAAGATTTTTTTAGCGAGTTCCTCTGTAATAGATCTAGTTGAGAGCTTAACAACTAACCTTGATCCCGCATCCACAACTGCGAGGGGCTTGAGGGCTTCGGGGTCTAGTTCTTCGGCTTTTAATTGCAAGCGTTTGTTTTGATCAGCTTTCATTGCAGCCAAGGTAACATCATCAGCATTTTTTGACTCCCCGACTATTGCAACTTCTGGTTCCTCTTCATGCCCCCCGTCACCGCCATCATCCTTTAAAGCTGCTATCATTTCTTCATCATGGGGAGTGGCGACCTTAGTTGGCTCACTTCCTTCTCCCAAGTCTATAGGAGCAGCCTTATCCTCCCCTCTTTTGGCCTTTTCTGCGGGCTTTGCCCCGGCGGTGGCTCCCTGAGTCACATCTGTCTTTTCGGATGGCTCAACACCTACAGAATGAGAAGCGACAGTTATCAACTCAGGCGAAAACAATGTGTTTTTCATCGATTTCTCAATCACGTGGCGAAAGGTAGAAATAGCCTTGACAAATTGAGGAGAAAAGGTAGGGATACCTTACGAAGACTTCTCGGCAGGGGTGACTACTACCTCTGATGCTGTTTCAGGAATAGGGGATAGCAGAGTTGTTCGGGCAATTCCCGGATTTTCAGGATCATACCCCTCTACTTCAGAAGTCGCAGGGGCAGAAGAAGAGGAACCAGCTTCGAGAAAATTCTTCTGTTTAGACTTTCGTCTCTCTTCTTCCATGGCCTTAGCAATGAGGCGGCGCCCTTCGGCTAGGCGCTCCGGTTCATCATCTCTCAAGTATTTCTCCATTAGCTTATCTTCATCGATGGAATCGACCTTAAGTTCCTCTTTTTCCCACTCGACGATCTGATTCCATACTTGAACCAGAGTGGATGGATAATCCTCGATCCAAGAAATGTTTCGGCGACGGATGATATGTGCGAAGAATTCAATCATTAATTCGCCGAAACCCTGAATATCAGCCTCCGCCTCAGATAATTGTTTGCGGGCTTCCTCCGCAGATTTGATAGCACACTCAACATTGCCCTCAGCCAGGGCAGCTCTGTTCTCCGCCTCCAATAGCTTTGAAGCCAAGTCAGCATTCTTCTTTTCTAGTTCAGCACTCCTCTTTGCTAACTCGGCATTTTTCCATTCAAGCTCAGCATAAGCAAGGCGTGTTTTAGCAGCTTCTGACTTAGCCTCATCAGCTTGCTTTTTTAATTCAGAACGCTCTTGAGTGTGAGATTCAAGCAAGTCATGATAACGTTTTTGCATGTCCTCAAATTGTTGTTTGAAGTTAGAAGCGTCCCTTTGAGCGACAGCTAGCTGAGCTTGAGTGTCTTCCAAATCTTTTCATAGAGCTTTTAAAGCCTTGGCATCCTCCTCCGCGGTCTTTTGCATTGAATCAGTATTCATGATTAGAGTGCGGATAATTCTGGAAAGATTGCGTGAATATTTAAACATCTCAGTATACTGTTTTTCCACCGCATCTATCTTTTCTTTGGCCTCATCTGCCCACTTAGAAGAAATAGGTTCAAGGGCAGGTAAGAAAGTCAAAGTCTCGAAGTAGTGTTCGGGGAATTGCTCCTCTAAATATGCCCGCTTTACTGCAGTTTCCGCATCTAGTGGGGGAGGAGCGGGGATTGTCAATTCGGTGTCCCTGTGTGAGGAGGATTCGGTAGTTTCTTTGTCTGTCCTAGGTCGTTTAGTAGCAGGGACCTTGTGCTTACTCCGAGACCCGGTTTCTTTCGGAGGACTTCTCTCTCTACTGCGCTTTTCATGGGAAGAAGTGGAGTCTTTAGATGGTGGTCTGTCCTCTTCCCTGCGGCTTTGATAACCCTTGTATTTCTCTTGTTCCGGCCGAACTGGTGAGCGAGAACGTGAGGGTCGAGAACGATAGGGATCATAAGGCCTTCTCTCCTCCCTACCACGATCATCCCGGCGATCATACTCGATATCCTGAGGTGGATTGGACATGCTGCGGCGAAGCTTCCTGATATCATAATAGGATCAAGACATCGTACCTGCACAATAAGACAAACGAAATTTAGAATTAATGGATTCACGGAGAAAGAGGTGCAATGAATGCTAATGCTGTTGTATAAAGTGTGTCCTAAGTGGTGTGTTTCCCCACAACCAACCCGAATCTGAAGCTAGACTAGTACGGGCAGGCTCTTTAGCCTTAACAGGAGTGGTCTCTTCAGAAGAGGTAAAGACTAAAGGATCCTTCCTGAAATCCTATGAAGTGTATATAGTTTCAGGTAAGGGGAGATCCCCCAAACCCTGAAATATTTGCTCATCAGTACTAGGAACATCTCCCTCGGAAGCATTAAGTGGCGACTCTTGGGAGGATGTTGACTTTTCCAGAGAAGTAGCCTCCTCGGGGGCAGTATATCCTTCACGATGCCTTTCGGCCAGGTTAGCCAATTCGTCATCTTGTGTAAAAGATGGAGAAGGTGAAGTTTAAAGAGGCACTGTAGGAATTCCCGAGCCTTCTCCTGTCTCTGGGACTACCTCCACTGGAGGAATGTATACGTAGGGGGCCGTCCCATGACCGATGCTACGAATAATGGATAACAGCCCATGGAAGTGAAGATATTCGTCCTTAAGGACTTCATCGATGGTCAAGAATTTTTTATCGCCATTAAGAAGTTGGTGCATCCGGTCAAAGAACACCTGATCTGATATTTGTTTTGGATTGTCAACTGCAAACAAAGAGGAAAACAAGTTAATGTGATGATTCAAGTGTATAGAGCCCGGATTTAGAAAATCAGTGCTTTACTTGATTTTGTCCACCTCCTGGCACATCCAGGCTGTCGCTTCACATAGAACCATTCCAATCTGGAATCTCCAGCTTTACTGCTAATTGGTGCCGAGATTATCTTCCTTTTTGGAACTGACTCAAAATAGCAGAAAGATGGAGTCTCTCGAGTCCGATGCTTGAAGTTATAGAAGAAGTGAACATCATCGAACGTGAGCTCTATACCTAAGATCTCACGGTATGCTAAGTACAAAGTGTGCAAGTAGGCATAAGAATTGGGATGCAGTTGCATGGGGGCAATCCGCATTTGTCTTAAAAAGTCAACGATGAAGGGAGAGAATGGAGGAATAGCGCCGACCATACACATCAACTGAGTGACCGCCATATATCCTTCTGGAGGGTTGTGGGGACGGTCAGAGCTTGAAGGCACTAGAGTGTCCCTTTTCATTATCCCGTACTTTAAGCAAATTCGAATAAGTCGATCGTTGTCGATTGTTGATTCAACGGAATCTGGAGCTGATTCCAATATAACGGCCGATTCAAATTCATCGGGGGCTCGATCGTCACCAATCCCTCCTTCCTCCTCAAAACCCAGAGAAACTTCATTCTCTGAAGACACCTCGTTGCTTTCTCGATTTCCAACCCCGTAGTCTGGACCCTCATTGTCCCATTCTGGATCTGACGGAGAAGATATGTCCTCGAGAGTGATTTTGTTAGAGGTTTCCGGGGCTTCTTTCCTCTCGGCTAGTCTGGAAGAGCGTCTGGGTCTCATGGTCATAGAACTATTGAAGAAGCAATAGCACGAATTAGAGTAAATTAGCCCGTACCCCCCTGTGCATGTGCGTGAGCTAAAATGTGTGCAGTGAATGTGAGAAATGCAAAGTATAGATGCAACAATGTAAGGCGAAACTTTGAAGAGAAAGTGATGGTCAGAGTAGTTCTTAATGTTCATTTATGTCCGCAAGGCACTATCATAACTGTTCATGAAGTTGGAAGTAATATCTAGCATTGTTTTAAATAGTTGGACAAAATTTTGTGCTTTAGATTGAGTGGCTCTCGGTTCGGTTCGGGCAGGCATCATAGGATCGGACTGAAGAAAAGTTGTGCACTGGATGAAAGGTTATGTTCAACCGGATCGGCTCGGAGACATGTAATAGGAACAGATCGGATGAGTTTGAATACCGACGCCCCCTATTTATCTGTTTTCACCCTCCGATCCGATCCGATAGGCTATCCCTTGTTTTCCATTTCCACTCTTCCGACCCGAACCGGAAAGATAAAACTTTGCTCTCCTCCTCCATCTTCCATGTTTCCTCGCCCGAACCGATTTATCATGTCTTTCATCTTCTTCTTCTTCCTCAATCACCTCCGAACCCAATCCCATATCAACAGCTCCAATTAGGAGCAAGTGTACGCCTTCTTCAACCTATCAACGCCTTGAGGTGGTAGCAGAGATCAGCGACGGCGGTAGAGGAGGGGATGGCCGTGTCATTGAGATTGAACCGTAAATATGCTCAAATCATTCATATTAAACCGCAAATTACAACTGATATCAGTTAAAGAGAAGCTTAATTGAAGTTATGACCTACCGATACAATTGATTTAAGGATGCGAAAAGGAGTTTTGATTTTCTTTTTGGGAAGTTAGGGTTTTCGTTTTTCCTTTGGAGTAATTCCTGGAAGAAAAGCGAAAATAAAAGAAGAGGAAGAAATAAAGAAGGAGATGGGGGCAGAGGATCTATACAGGAGGGAGGTGGCTACTCGTATTCCCCTCCTATTTTTCCGCTCGGTCCGGAGTATGAGCCCAACAGCCCACACCTTCTGGCCCATTGACGCAGTACAAAGCAAAACAAGAAGAAGAGGCACCCAGGTCGCACTCCGAACCGAAGTAGGATTCACGTGTTGACTTGGCATCTGAATCAAATAGAATTCAAATGAAAAATAAAAGAAGAGTATACCTGAGAGAAACACTGTATGTCGAGACGAACTTCTGGATTTGACTCAAAAACAAAGAAAGTTGTTCGCAAATTCTACGACCTATACATAAGCAACAAAAGACATGATTTTATGAAGCAATGCATCTCTACAAACGAACAGAAGTGACTTTCTGACTATTCAGATTCAAGAACCAATATTCGGGCAACATCAAAGCACGCTCCATCTCCAACAGAAGCATCCTTTGAGGGGGGAAAATGTTAGCCCACTTTGTGAATTGGGCAACACAAAGTCAAGATAAGAAATATTGAAGAACTTGAAAAACTCTGAAGCGGGTCGGATCGGTGCAGGATAGCGGTTCGGATAGGGTAAAGTCTGCTGTTCGGATCGGTGCAGGATAGCGGTTAGGATAGGGTAAAGTCTGCTGTTCGGATCGGTGAACTAATACTCTTAGAGTTAAAGAAGCACAGCTATTCGGGTCGGAGGGGAATCTACTTCCATTCGGATCGGAAAGCCACCCAATTGCTACAGAGATAGGTCGGAGCGGAGCGGAGCAGAATAAAGAGAAGAGAGAATTGTTCCCAAGTAAATTCGGGTCGGATCGGATATCCCGATCCGAACCCCTTGTACATGTCCCTCCGACCCGAACCCATTTTCCATATCATTCCCCTGCATAAGCGCCTGGATATCCGGATCGGCTATGACCAGTTCCTGCCCATAACGTCCATTATTCTGATGCGTTGTCAACATAGAAATCCATCCGAACCCGATGCTGATGGGATGGGTGACACGTGGCTCCGACCCGGATCGGGCTCTGAGCAAATTCACACCTATAAATACCCCGTCTGGAGACAAAGAAAAGGATCTTTTTTGGCTGGCACTTGGTGAGTTGAACCACCTTCATAACCCGAATTCCAGCAATCCCGGAGAATCCAAATCTTCTTTCATTATTTGTTTTCTATAATTGAGTGATTATAAGTGAGTTGTGAGAGGAATCAAGTGAATATTTCATTGTACTTGCAACTAAATCATTAAATATAGTGAGAGACAAGTGGACGTAGGCATTTCTTCGCCGAACCACTATAAATCCTATGTGTTCATTTTTATTTTTATCTTATTTCATTTGCTTTTAATCAATTTGGGTGTTAGAACCACTTTTTGGTCTAACACCCGATTTGTTTTTAAATAAATAAATTAGATTTAAAAAGGGGTTTTAAATCATCGGGATTTCTAATATATTTGATTGGATTTGAAATGGGTTTATCGTGAACGGTGTTTTAAATAACACTAGTTCTTTAACCCGATAATAAATAGAATGTGATTTGGGTTTGTCGTTAACTGTGTTTTAAATAACACCTAGTTCTTTAACCCAGTAAAAGGAGTTTTAATGAATCTGCAACTAGATTGAAATGTGAATTGGTAATCTAAATTATCAAATTTAGAAATGAGCGAGAATGGAGTATCGCCAGTTTTGCTCCAAAGCGTTAGTTAAATCTTTAATTAGATTTGAACGTGAAATGGTAATTAATTTTACCAATAACACCATGGTGTTAGATATGGAGTATCACCAGTTTTGCTTCATGGGATGAATAGGTTGGGATTGGGAAATAAAATAAATAATTACTTCGGTGTGGTTCGCTAATCTCGACTAGTTCAGAAAACCATAATTTGGTTTGAAATGACATCAAAAGGATGATTAAAGGATAAATTTTAAAGAATTTATCTTGGATAAAATTAATGGGAACCTTTCCCAAAAGATGTAAATATTTAAATAACGGAATATTCAGAATTGGAATGAGGCGTATGTTGAGTTTGTGTAACATTTATTTTTAATATACGCGGGTTGTTCGGAAAGGCCGGGTTTATACCCATTCTGAATAACCGATTCGACGATAAGTCGAAGATGAAGACGGTGGTCGAAGACCGGAAGTCTTCACATTGTTTGGGCAATTACTGACGATCCTGATTGGGCTGTACACCCAAGAGGATGGAAATAGTTGGTGGTCGTCCAGACGTACTTGGAGATGGATGGATATGCGAGGAAAGTGCCTTCGGTTTCGTTCAGACCCAGAACGGACTTGTAAATGGATTGTGTGTCTGACATTGGACTTTATTCTGTGTTGATTGATTTCTATTAAATATACATCTGTTTGGCGGTGGAGAATTTATTCTTTTGCTTAACGCCCTTCTCTGAGACGTACGAGCTCAGAGGTTGTATATCGATGGACATCAGTCGCATGGCATGAATTGCCTATGTGGCACGCTAAGATGCAATGATCAAGGCTTTTGTTGAAAAGCAGAGTCTTGTGGTTGATGATCAAAGCACGGCTTACGTGGCAGCTTTGTGTATAACGTGAATTCGCGAGCCTCACACCTCGGTATGAGTTAAAAACGGGATACGGACTGCAGGGAGAGCACGACGTTTCTTTCTAGCTTTGGTGGTGTCAGTGACTTACCAGCCCTGACATATATATACTTTTCACCTTTGTGGTTGTTGGATGAGGCGCCTCGATTATAGGTCTGTAAGGACCGGGAAACATGTGTTCAGGCATAACTAATCCTCTAACGTAAGTGAGGACCGGCCCTGAAGATCCAGGGTTGCCCAGAGTGCGTAACCCTGAGGCATTTGCTAGAGTGTCTCGAACGCGGAGAGGAGCTTGCCCCTTGCCTCGACTCATGACGGAAATCCAATTTCCAATACGTGATATTGCGGTTTTAATTGTAGAACTAGTATGGCGACATGATATATGGTAACCATGTCGTCTATGATTTATATTTATGATTGAAATTGTTTTGACACTATACACTTATTATAGTATCAAATGATTTGTTTTAAACGTACCAAGCATGTTTGGCTATTATAAGGGAAAACCCTATCCTCCGGCTTGCGTTGCATTGTGTGATGGGACCTGGGTCTTATAATAGCTTCATTTTTCGAAAAAGCATTGCGCTGTTTATTATATGCACTGGTATTCTTGGGAGGAAACCCGTTCCGTGTTATACGGCATGGTCCCTTGAATTACTCTCTTTTAAAATTGAATTAAATAACTGTTTTAGTTCTCACACCAGTCACATGACTGACCTGGAGTTTATTGTTTTAACCTAAACTCTGGGTGCCCTTATTTTCCGCACGGGCAGCTAGCAGTTTTGGTTTTGCAGATTTATATTCACAGGATCCTGGTTTACAGCTGGAATGATATCCGGAAAGCTCTGTATCCGTATATCACCTTCAGTTGTGCTTTGTATTATTTTCCGCTGCTATGTAATTTATTGTAATCTCTGATATTTGTCGAATGTAATTTATTCATTTATACTCTGTATATTCTTGTATCTGATGGAATTGTTGTAATAACAATGAAATGTTCTTCCGTCTGCGTTCTATTTTGTCCTATTCTCAAACGATCAGGGGTTTCAAACGGTCTAGATCGGTTTAACGACTGATTCAGATCGAGCGAAATTCCATGTCGTCACATCCCCCCTGAGGTCCTGCTCCCATTTCTGGTTCATACCGGGGTGTGAGGCTCGCGAATTCACGTTATACACAAAGCTACGCCACACAGGCGGTGCTTTGATCATCACCACAAGACTTTGCTTTTCAACAGAAGCCCTGATCACTGCATCTTAGCATGCCACACAGGCAATTCATGCCATGCGACCGATGTCCATCGATATACAACCTCTGAGCTCGTGCGATTCAGAGAAGGGCGTTAAGCAAAAGAATAAATTCTCCGCCGCCAAACTGATGTATATTTAACAGAGATCAATCGACACAGAATAAAATCCAATGTCAGACACACCGTCCATTTACAAGTCCGTTCTGGGTCTGAACGAAACCGGAGGCACTAAATACCTCGCAAACCCATCGATCACCACGTACGTCTGGACGATCACCACTCATTATCCATATTTCGGGATGCCTCCCAATCAGGACCTCGGTTACCATCCAAACGAGGTGAAGATCTCCGGTCTTCGACCATCGTTTTCATCTTCGAATTACAACCGTCGGTCAATTATTTGAAATGAGAATTAACTCGGCCTTCTCAAATAATTCACGTATATTTAGAATTTCAAATCAATTTATTTCGATGGTTAAACCATTCGACAACACCAATTTTGTTCTTTAATGTAATTTTCCCACCAAACACATTCAACCATCAAATACCACACAAATCGAGCAAATTTAGTTTATTTTCATTCCATACTGTTTGTGGTACTTTATAATGATTTATCGCTATTTTAATTTATTTTAAAATAGCCAATTTCTTCAAAACGACGCTTCGGGCCATAACGCGGCCGTGGCGCTGTTTTTCTTCAGATTTGATTTACACATATCTGACAATCTAACCGTTGGATCTTCACAAAATTTACATCATTAGAAAGGTCTTTTCAAAACGAATCCAACGGTTCCAATTTTAGGAAAATCCGACGGTCGGATCTCCCGGTACAATCGTTTGAATTTTCGATTTCAAAATACGAACTGCAGCGTCGTTATTCGATTAAATATATAATTATATATATATATATATAAATATAATCGCTTCTGGCGCTGTTTTTCATCAGATTTGAATTAAACATTCCAGACAATCCAACCGTTGGATTTTTACAAGGTTGGTGCTGTTGGGAAGATATTTCCAAGGCGAACCCGACGGTTGAGGTTTCGGGAAAATCCAATGGTCGGATTTCCCGCACTAGTTGTTTGAAATCATGGTTTCAAAATGCGAACTGCACGACTACGTTTCGTTTTAATTTTATTTATATTTATATATTTATATAAATATAGTTCATTCAATGATTTCAATATTGTTTTCACTTCAAATATTTCACTAACGCCTTAAAATTTTGGAAAATTTCGCCATAACCTCCCCTGCACCGGGAGCATCGGGAAATCTCAAATAGCTTCCCCGGTCCTTCTAATCTCAAAAAGAAAAAGAAAAAGCCAAGCGGCTAGCCAACAGGCTCATAAAATCGTCACCCAAACAAAACAGTAAATGTGTACCTATTTGTCGGGCACAAAATTTTATTCCTCTTCTCTAGCCCCTTTGCTATAACCTGTTCAATGAATATGCATGTACATATATATAGTTCTTATCATTTATCATTTTCTATTCAACTTCATATTTGATTTCAACTCATATATATTTATTTGAACAAGTGGCTGTTTTTAACACTTCACATTTCAACGATTCATGCATATAATAAAAATGTGATTTTTACTGTAAAACAACTCATTTCAAAACACTATTATTTTATATATTTCATATTGATCCAATGGTCGGATTTCCCGCACTAGTTTTTTGAAATCATGGTTTCAAAATGCGAACTGCACGACTACGTTTCGTTTTAATTTTATTTATATTTATATATTTATATAAATATAGTTCATTTAATGATTTCAATATCGTTTTCACTTCAAATATTTCACTAACGCCTTAAAATTTTGGAAAATTTCGCCATAACCTCCCCTGCACCGGGAGCATCGGGAAATCTCAAATAGCTTCCCCGGTCCTTCTAATCTCAAAAAGAAAAAGAAAAAGCCAAGCGGCTAGCCAACAGGCTCATAAAATCATCACCCAAACAAAACAGTAAATGTGTACCTATTTGTCGGGCACAAAATTTTATTCCTCTTCTCCAGTCCCTTTGCTATAACCTGTTCAATGAATATGCATGTACATATATATAGTTCTTATCATTTATCATTTTCTATTCAACTTCATATTTGATTTCAACTCATATATATTTATTTGAACAAGTGGCTATTTTTAACACTTCACATTTCAACGATTCATGCATATAATAAAAATGTGATTTTTACTGTAAAACAACTCATTTCAAAACACTATTATTTTACATATTTCATATTGGCGATAAAAATAGGATTTTTCTTATAAAACAATTTCTTTCAAAATGAGATTATTTTACACAGTTCATATAGTTGATAAAAGGTGATTTTTATTATCAAACAATTTATTTCAAAATATGAATACCATTCAACACATGAATTTCAAATCAACGAATGAATATCGATTCAACACATGAAGGTTTTCTATAATTTCTATATATAGATAGAAATGTGATTTTTATATTTAAAACGCGAATACCATTCAACACATGAATTTCAAATCAACGAATGAATATCAATTCAACACATGAAGGTTTTCTATTCAATGAATAAATATAGTTTAAGCAGATGAAAATAATTCAAACACACGAATATTATTCAAAATTTCGGCAGCATAACGACAGGGTAGTTAAAACCGGGACCGTCCCTAGTACGGCTCCTCGTTCTACCTTAAAACCTCGCGGTTTTTGACAATGGGGATCATGCATCTAGTTCGCACGCAGGCGGCATGTATATATTTATTTCATTTCCACAAACTAATCCTATGTGGTTTCAACCAAATATTTCTCAACCACAAATGGGTATTTTTCAACCACAATTAACCAATATCAACCACAAACAATCCCAAACAATCATTCGCTATCAATCAATTTTCACACCAATCACAATCAATAAATATCGTCCATGGTTTGTGGACGAGGGGCGTATATATATATATATATATATATATATATATATATATATATATATAGCAATTCACTTTTATCTCAACACATATATAATTTTTACAATGCATATATAACTTATACATCGAACATACAACTTATACAACGCTTACACATGAGGTGTACAACGTTTATATAACTCATACATCGACTATATAATTTATACATCGTCGTTTTCCATATTGTTTTTAAATCAGAAATCTCACCTTGGGTTCCACTCGGTCAATCTTTACGGAACGGTTTGGATTCCCTTTTTATTTAAGTCCGCTTCATCGCCATCTGTTTTATGTAGTTGATATTAGAAATCAGCTCTTCAATTCTATGCCATTTATAAATAAAAATCATATTTTTATTTCTATACAATCTAAAAAAAAAATATTTTTACATCGTTATTTATTTCAAAAATAATGCTCTTTCTATATTTTTCAAAAATAATGCTCTTTCTATTCTTTTCAAATATTTTATTCTTTCTATACTTTTCCAAAATCAAGTTCTAGTTTTATTTCTAAAACAAGTTCTATTTTATTTTATACACAATACAAATCCCAGATTTAAAAAGCAATGCTATATTTTTCTATTCTTCAAAACATATTTATTTTATTTTTCATACTAATGTTACCTTTATTTTCAGAAGCAAATCTAATTTTATTTTCCATGTACAATTAAAACTGAAAATAAACAAGGTTATATTTTATTTTCTAAACCAACGTATATATATTTTTTTCCAAATCTAAAAATAAAAATAAATCAATGCTAGCTCATTTTAGAATCTGAAAAATAAATTAATGTCACATTTTATATTATACAACTGAAATTTAAAAACCATAGTTATTTATCAAAGAAAAAGGTAGGAAAAGCTCACTATTTTTTTTCCTTAGAACAGTATTCGAAAGTAGCCCCAGAACTAGGGTTGGATGTTGCTGCCGCCTGGAGCCACGGACTGTCGATCGGAGGAAGTCGCAGAGAGCGCCTTGGCCTGCGTCACCTCCACCCCCAACCTGGACGAATTCGAACTTCCCCTCGTGCTTCAAATTGATATCGAACGGAGCGACTTCGAGGGTTCGATTCGCGACGACAGGGAGGAGAGGAGGGTCGAGGGTGGGTTTGATTTGAAGGGGAGGAGGAGGCCGTTCGATTTAGGGTGGTGGCGCTGGCGAACTTCGCCTGTGGCGATCGGAAAAAGGCCGGGAGCGGGGGAGCACGAGAGTCGTCATAGCAAAAGGGTTTACGGGTTTTTTTTATATATTTTTAAATTAATGAAATAAAAAATCCTATTGGCCGATGCTATATTAAATTCAAAAATTGGGGTTTTCTTGGATGAAATCGAAATCCAACCCAACGACTGTTGTCCCTAGCGTTTTACCCCCATTCCGAACACAATGGGATATGTTTCGCAGGCCCATTCGACTATTTCTGTCAGTTTCCATTCAAATTAAAATATAAAACATTTAATATTCAATTTGAACGTGCATTTCAATTTGCCAGGGCCACAAACTGATCCGAAAAATTCCAGAAAAATAAATCTAGCTATGTTTTGACGATACGGTCCCAACAAAACTAGTTTCGTCGAATTCTGAGACCGTTTGCAAAAAGGCCCATTTTTGGTCGATCCAATTTAACTGTAATTGATCAAAACACATTTTCCTTTGCCACGCTCACATACTAGCTTCAAAAATTATGAAATTTGAAACCTAGCAATAACTTTACATCCCGGATCCAACAAAAGTGGTTTCGTCGAATTCTGAGGTCATATGCAAAATGGCCATTTTCACGGCCTATATAAATTCCATAGCGACCGTTCTGAAAATTCATTCGGCCATAACTTTTGCTTTCCGTTATGAAAATTCGATTTTTCAGATTCATTAGAAAGGTATTGGCTAACAGATTTAAATATTTTTGGTTTCACTAAAATTCATTTTGTTTTGCACCCGGTATAGTCCGACAAAATTTGAATTCAATTTTTGAAACTGTAGCGCCATTTCAGGCCTTGTTTATAATTATAATTAATTATATTCGTTTTCAATTGTCGATTCAAACTCCGTTTTCATCTCTATTATTGAAAATATTTATTTTAAATATTTAAAACCCATTATTTTAGCCAATTTAAATTTTTTAAATTGGTTCAGATTTTCTGGGTCGTTACAATCTCCCCCACTTAAAATTTTTCGTCCCCGAAAAGGAACAAAGTCGAAAGTGGTTTGACAAATCTACAATCACACAACACAACCAACAATCAAATCGCTTTAATCTTTCAAAAATATACTGATCAACCTCCATACTCTTTTCAAAATCATTAAGCCTATAGAATTTAAAAGTGCACATCCATGAAAAGAAAATAACAACAGAGTAGAGAATTAAATGGTAATGCAAAGTAGGGTAAATGCACCTTACACCGGAGTCAATCAGAGATATCTACTCGGCATCTAGGATATGCCTTCTGAATGCTCTCCTCAGTTTCCCAAGTACAATCTCGCGGATCTCCACTCCATTGCACTTTGACTAAGCGAACCTTCTTGTTCCTCAGCTCTTTGGTTTCTTTGCCTATTATCTTTAGCGGCTCTCTTCTCACAGCTAATTCTGGGGTTATTTCAATGTTATGTTGAGCTGCTTCTTCGATGATCAAGTCTGGATCATGAATGTACTTTCGAAGTTGGGATATGTGAAATACATCATGAATTTCAGGCAGCCAATCAGGCAGTTTGACCCTATAAGCGAGAGTTCCGATCCATTCCAGAATAGGAAACGGACCTATGAATTTAGGCACTAACTTTCCAGTTTTACCGAACCGGATAACTCCTCTCATCGGCGATACTTTCAAATATACATAGTCGCCAACTTCAAAGGATATATCTCTTCTTCTTCTATCGGCATAGCTCTTTTGTCGGCTTTGAGCGGCGAGTAATCGCTTCTTAATAAAATCGACTTTGTCGGCAGCTTCTCGAATCATATCAGGCCCTAACACAAGTCTATTTCCAGGCTCGACCCAACAAGCAGGAGATCGGCACGGTCTACCATACAATGCTTCGAATGGCGACATTGTCAGACACGCCTGGTAGCTATTGTTATAAGAGAATTCAGCCAAATGCAGATGGTCTTCCCATGATCCACCGAAATCTAGAACACAAGCCCGCAATAGATCTTCTAAAATGCGATTCACCCTCTCAGTCCGACCGTCTGTCTGAGGATGATAAGCGGTGCTCAAGTTTAACTTCGTTCCCAGCTCGACTTGAAATGCTTCCCAGAATTTGCTAGTGAATATTGTATCTCTATCACTGACTATGCTGAGCGACACTCCATGTAGTCTAACTATTTCCCTGAAGTAAATTTGCGCCAGACTCTGAGCGGTTCTATTTGATCTGACAGGTATGAAATGGGCGGTCTTCGTGAAGCGATCTACGATCACCCAAATACTGTCATTTCCTTTTCTGGTTCTGGGCAAACCATCAATGAAATCCATAGAAATATGTTCCCACTTCCAGCCAGGAACTTCTAGCGGTTGTAATAATCCAGCCAATTTCTGTTGGTCGCTCTTGACTAGCTAGCAAGTAAGGCATCGGCTGACATATAAAGAAATGTCCCTTTTCATAGACTTCCACCAGAAAGTGCGTTTGATGTCATTATACATTTTGCTTACTCCCGGATGGATACTGAGTTTTGACTTGTGGCATTCATCCAGAACTTCTTTTCGAAGCTCAGGACTGTTAGGGACACAGATTCGACCTTTGAGCCTTAGAATCCCATCATTATCAACTTGAAAACTCGAGGGTTCGCCTTGTTGAATTATCTCTCTGATCTTCTGAATGAAGTGATCATTTTCCTGAAGAGCAGATATTTTATCTATCAATGAAGTCGTGATAATAAAACTGGCGATCATTTCATTCTTTCGGCTTAACGCATCGGCCACGACATTGGCTTTTCCTGGAGTATATATAATTTCAAAGTCATATGCTGCAAGAAACTCCAGCCAACGTTGCTGCCTCAAATTCAAGTCCTTCTAAGTGAACAGATACTTTAACGACTGGTGATCTGTAAACAGTTCAAATCTCTCGCCCAGAAGATAGTGTCTCCAGATTTTCAAAGAGAATATGATAGCCAATAACTCAAGATCATGAGTGACGTAGTTTTTCTCGTGTGGCTTCAGTTGACGGCTAGCATAAGCAATCACTTGGCCTCTTTGCATTAACACTGCGCCAAGGCCTTCTCTAGACGCATTAGTCCAGACTTTTAGATCTTGGTTGCCATCAATGATGGTTAACACTGGAGCTGTCGTCAATCTTAACTTTAGCTCTTCGAAAGCCTCCTCACTTTCTGGAGTCCATTTGAACTTAGAATGCTTCTTTGTAAGCTTCGTTAAGTGACCAGATATCTTCGAAAAGTTTTTAACTAACTTCCGGTAATAGCTAGCCAATCCGAGAAAACTGCGGACTTCAGTGGGAGTACTGGGCTGTTTCCAATTCTGAATGGCTGTGATTTTACTTGGATCCACAGCGATTCCTTCTTTCGATACAACATGGCCCAGAAATTTCACTTCATCTTGCCAGAATATACATTTGGAAAACTTGGCTTTCAATACATTTCTCCTGAGGATTTCTAACACTTGTTCCAAATGTTTTTCATGCTCGGCCTTTGATTTAGAGAAGATTAGAATATCATCAATAAAAAGCAGAATAAATTTATTCAATACTCCTCTGAATACTCTGTTCATTAGATCGACGAAGTAAGCTGGAGCGTTACATAAGCCGAACGGCATTACTAACCACTCGTAGAATAAGTCGGGACCTCTGAATGCTGTCATCGGAACACAGTCTTCGGCAATTCGAAGTTGATGGAAGCCTGTAGCTAGGTCCATTCGTGAAAATACTTGTGCGCCATTCAACCGATCCAACAAATCATCAATCCGCGGCAATGGATACTTGTTCTTTATTGCCTGCTTGTTCAGATCACGATAATCCACACATAAACGTAGAGTACTGTCCGATTTTGGGACAAAAACCACTGCTGCTCCCCAATCAGAGAAACTGGGCCTGATCAGACCTTTCCATACTAGCTGTCGTGTTTGATTGTCTAATTCCTCCTTCTCTTTCAAGGACATTCTTCGAATAGCGTGAACTACCAGCCTTGCATTGGGAATTAAAGCAATCTTGAAATCTATTTCTCTCTACGGAGGTAAGCGAACAACTTCTTCGAACACATCCGCATAGTTCTTGACGACAGGAATATCTTTCACTAGGTCGGGAATATTCTCTGAGATTTCAGGGATATCTTCTATTTGGGCTGGAGAGACATTCAAAGCTGCCTAGAAGTCCTTCTTATTAGCATTATGACCTTCACAGGGAATGGTTATATAATCACCTGATTTAATCTTCGCCTTTACGACTCTGTCGGCGCATTTAACTTCAGCTTCATATTTGGTTAACCAGTCTAACCCCAAGATAAGATCAAACACTTTAAAATTCATGACGACTGCGATGGTAGGAAACCGATAACGAGAGAAAGAAACCGGCACTCCACAAATCCAACTGAGATCAATGGAACCCCCAACCGGATTTTGGACAGTCATTGGTTCCTTGAGCTTTTTCAAATTCAAATCCAGTTTCTTAGCTGCATCTTTGGCAATGAAACTTCGTGACGCGCCGGTGTCAAATAGTACTTTAACTGGGATGTCTTTGACAGTTAGCGTGCCTTCTAAAACATCTGGCCTTTCCTGAATAGCCGATGGCTCAGAAGCTTCTGCTACTTCATTTACTTGAGCTTCCTTGGTTGTTTTCAACAGCCGGCAATCTTGCTTTACATGACCAAACCGATGGCATTGATTACATCTTTTACTTTCCCGGAGCTTCTTGCCGGATTTAAACCCATCCTTTACTTGCTTCTTTAGAGATCTGCAACTTATCGAGAGATGTCCTTGCCTATTGCAGTTACTGCATACCGCTGTCGTTACAGGTTCTTTCCGAGATTCAGCTCTTTTCCTCTTGGCACTGGGCTTCTTACTGACCTCTAACGTTGTTATGGCCTCGGGACGATCAGTTTCTGACTCTGTTTTATCACTAGAACAGACTTCTTCTTCGTCGCGCAACATTCCTTTCTTATGGAGATCTTCATACTGATAAGCCATGTATATCATTTAAGAAAAAGGAAGCTTCACATTCCTCATTACACTATTCTGATATCTTCTTTGCAGGCCATGAATAAATCTCAAATTTTTCCTCTTTGGATCTTGAATCAGATGAGGAGCAAAGTGGGCAAGTTCGTTGAATTTCTTATGATATTTGGGATGGTCATATCACCTTGTATCAGATAAGAAAATTCATCACATAATCTCTCGGTTGCTTCGGGAGGAGTAAATCTTCCTAGGAAAATCTCTTTGAATCTATCCCAGGTGATATCACCTTCTGGATTATCTTTTATGATTGTTTCCCACCAAATTAAAGCTTCTCCATTGAGCGCCCAAGATGCTACTAATTTTTTCTGGTCATCCCTCAGCTGTATATGCTCAAAAATTCTTTCGACAGAACTCATCCAAGCTTGGGTTTGAATTATAGATTCATTGCCAGAGAATTGTGCTCCGTTCAGATTTCGATATCTCTTTAATAGAGCCTCTAGATCGGGTTCTGTATTTCTTCTGTTTCTGACACTCATTTTTCTAGTACTTCTGCAATTAGCAGATCAAGTGTCAGGTCACAGAAAAGATATTTCAAAATATAGAGACAAATACTTCAAATGTAAATGTGTCTATGGAGGTGTAATTTCATTCTGCTTTACTCATACTAGGATATTGCTGATCCTATCTGTATAAAGTTACCCATCCTAGAACACTTCTGGTTCTATTTCTGACAGGTTCGTTCAAATGTTATATTCCAGAACTAAGCTTAACCAAAGCTCTGATACCACGTTGAGACGACCCCAAATCCCATACTGACGGAGACAAGGGTTATCTTTGGAATATAACACAGAAATAGATAACAGCAGAACAGAATAATAAAATACACCAGATAATGAACAATAGAATATACTGGATAAAAGGAATCATCAGAGTTACACAGTATACAGGATCTTACTTAGAACAAATACAGTTCAGCTATACATAAATGTCTACAGCGGAAAATAAACAAAATATGTACAATAGGAGTTAAACAGCATAAAAAAGATAAATAATAGAATCCATCTTCAGCTCCAGCTATCCAGAAAGAACCAGCTAAACCTGAATACAAGGCTGCCCGTGTAGAAAAAGGGGCACCCGAGTTTGAGAGTGAAACAAACTACGAGTCAGTCATGGGACTGGTAAGAGATATCTACTCAACACATATATAATATGGCAAATCACAGGACCACGCCACTTTCGTGGAATGGGTTTACTCCATTGGATTGCCAGTGCTTTAAAACAAATCTTTCTTTTAAACGTCGCTATGCTTTTTATAAAAATGAAACCGTTATAAGACTCAGTTCCCATCACACAATGCAACGCAAACCGGAGGATAGAGTTTTTACCTTATAACGGCCAAAATATGCTTGATACGAATAAAAAAAGGCATTTGATATTATTGCTAGTGTTTATATGTTTTGGAAACAATTTCAAATCATAACTATCAATCATAGACGGCATGGGTACCATATATCATGTCGCCATATATATATACAATCAAAACTGCACGATGTCGTATTTGGAAATTGGATTTCTGTCATGAACCAAGGCGAAAGATAGTCCTTACCGAATTCGTGACTCTCTAGCCAGAGCCACAGGTACAGCCGCGACCATACCCTGGATCGTCAGGGCCGGTCCACACGAAGTGGATTATTATGCCTGAACAATGCATTTCTCCACCCTTTGGGGCGTAAATGAGCCAACGAATGACTCCATCGGACCCGGATCGTCCGATTAAACCGAGGCGCCTCGCAACAGCAACAACCACATAGGTGAAAAGTAAATAAATGTCAGGGCTGGTAGGTCACTGACACCACCCTAGCTAGAAAGAAAACGCACGTCCCCCCGAGGTCCTGCTCCCGTTTCTGGTTCATATTGGGGTGTGAGGCTCGTGAATTCACGTTATACACAAAGGTACGCCACACAGGCGGTGCTTTGATCATCACCACAAGACTTTGCTTTTCAATAGAAGCCCTGATCACTGCATCTTAGCATGCCACACAGGCAATTCATGCCATGCGACTGATGTCCATCGATATACAACCTCTGAGCTCGTGCGTTTCAGAGAAGGGCGTTAAGCAAAAGAATAAATTCTCCGCCGCCAAACTGATGTATATTTAACAGAGATCAATCGACACAGAATAAAATCCAATGTCAGACACACCGTCCATTTACAAGTCCGTTCTGGGTCTGAACGAAACCGGAGGCACTAAATACCTCGCAAACCCATCGATCACCACGTACGTCTGGACGATCACCACTCATTATCCATATTTCGGGATGCCTCCCAATCAGGACGTCGGTTACCATCCAAACGAGGTGAAGATCTCCGGTCTTCGATTATCGTTTTCATCTTCGAATTACAACCGTCGGTCAATTATTTGAAATGAGAATTAACTCGGCCTTCTCAAATAATTCACGTATATTTAAAATTTCAAATCAATATATTCCATTCGACAACACCAATTTTGTTCTTTAATGTAATTTTCCCACCAAACACATTCAACCATCAAATACCACACAAATCGAGCAAATTTAGTTTATTTTCATTCCATATTGTTTGGGGTACTTTATAATGATTTATCGCTATTTTAATTTGTTTTAAAATAACCAATTTCTTCAAAACGACGCTTCGGGCCATAACGCGGCCGTGGCGCTGTTTTTCTTCAGATTTGATTTACACATATCTGACAATCTAACCGTTGGATCTTCACAAAATTTACATCATTAGAAAGGTCTTTTCAAAACGAATCCAACGGTTCCAGTTTTAGGAAAATCCGACGGTCGGATCTCCCGGTACAATCGTTTGAATTTTCGATTTCAAAATACGAACTGCAGCATCGTTATTCGATTAAATATATAATTATATATATATATATATATATATATATAAATATAATCGCTTCTGGCGCTGTTTTTCATCAGATTTGAATTAAACATTCCAGACAATCCAACTGTTGGATTTTTACAAGGTTGGTGCCGTTGGGAAGATATTTCCAAGGCGAACCCGACGGTTGAGGTTTCGGGAAAATCCAATGGTCGGATTTCCCGCACTAGTTGTTTGAAATCATGGTTTCAAAATGCGAACTGCACGACTACGTTTCGTTTTAATTTTATTTATATTTATATATATATATATAAATATAGTTCATTCAATGATTTCAATATCGTTTTCACTTCAAATATTTCACTAACGCCTTAAAATTTTGGAAAATTTCGCCATAACCTCCCCTGCACCGGGAGCATCGGGAAATCTCAAATAGCTTCCCCGGTCCTTCTAATCTCAAAAAGAAAAAGAAAAAGCCAAGCGGCTAGCCAACAGGCTCATAAAATCATCACCCAAACAAAACAGTAGATGTGTACCTATTTGTCGGGCACAAAATTTTATTCCTCTTCTCTAGCCCCTTTGCTATTACCTGTTCAATGAATATGCATGTACATATATATAGTTCTTATCATTTATCATTTTCTATTCAACTTCATATTTGATTTCAACTCATATATATTTATTTGAACAAGTGGCTATTTTTAACACTTCACATTTCAACGATTCATGCATATAATAAAAATGTGATTTTTACTGTAAATCAACTCATTTCAAAACACTATTATTTTATATATTTCATATTGGCGATAAAAATAGGATTTTTCTTATAAAACAATTTCTTTTAAAATGAGATTATTTTACACAGTTCATATAGTCGATAAAAGGTGATTTTTATTATCAAACAATTTATTTCAAAATATGAATACCATTCAACACATGAATTTCAAATCAACGAATGAATATCGATTCAACACATGAAGGTTTTCTATAATTTCTATATATAGATAGAAATGTGATTTTTATATTTAAAACGCGAATACCATTCAACACATGAATTTCAAATCAACGAATGAATATCAATTCAACACATGAAGGTTTTCTATTCAATGAATAAATATAGTTTAAGCCCATTAAAAAATAATTCAAACACACGAATATTATTCAAAATTTCGGCAGCATAACGGCAGGGTAGTTAAAACCGGGACCGTCCCTAGTACGGCTCCTCGCTCTAACTTAAAACCTCGCAGTTTTTGACAATGGGGATCATGCATCTAGTTCGCACGCAGGCGGCATGTATATATTTATTTCATTTCCACAAACTAATCCTATGTGGTTTCAACCAAATATTTCTCAACCACAAATGGGTATTTTTCAACCACAATCAACCAATATCAACCATAAACAATCCCAAACAATCATTCGCTATCAATCAATTTTCACACCAATCACAATCAATAAATATCGTCCATGGTTTGTGGACGAGGGGCGTATATATATATATATATATATATATATATATATAGCAATTCACTTTTATCTCAACACATATATAATTTTTACAACGCATATATAACTTATACATCGAACATACAACTTATACAACGCTTATACATGAGGTGTACAACGTTTATATAACTCATACATCGACTATATAATTTATACATCATCGTTTTCCATATTGTTTTTAAATCAGAAATCTCACCTTGGGTTCCACTCCGTCAATCTTTACGGAACGGTTTGGATTCCCTTTTTATTTAAGTCCGCTTCATCGCCATCTGTTTTATGTAGTTGATATTAGAAATCAGCTCTTCAATTCTATGCCATTTATAAATAAAAATCATATTTTTATTTCTATACAATCTAAAAAAAAAAATATTTTTACATCGCTATTTATTTCAAAAATAATGCTCTTTCTATATTTTTCAAAAATAATGCTCTTTCTATTCTTTTCAAATATTTTATTCTTTCTATACTTTTCCAAAATCAAGTTCTAGTTTTATTCCTAAAACAAGTTCTATTTTATTTTATACACAATGCAAATCCCAGATTTAAAAAGCAATGCTATATTTTTCTATTCTTCAAAACATATTTATTTTATTTTTCATACTAATGTTACCTTTATTTTCAGAAGCAAATCTAATTTTATTTTCCATGTACAATTAAAACTGAAAATAAACAAGGTTATATTTTATTTTCTAAACCAACGTATATTTTTTTTCCAAATCTAAAAATAAAAATAAATCAATGCTAGCTCATTTTAGAATCTGAAAAATAAATTAATGTCACATTTTATATTATACAACTGAAATTTAAAAACCATAGTTATTTATCAAAGAAAAAGGTAGGAAAAGCTCACTGTTTTTTTTCCTCAGAACAGTATTCGAAAGTAGCCCCAGAACTAGGGTTGGATGTTGCTGCCGCCTGGAGCCGCGGACTGTCGATCGGAGGAAGTCGCAGGGAGCGCCTTGGCCTGCGTCACCTCCACCCCCAACTTGGACGAATTCGAACTTCCCCTCGTGCTTCAAATCGAGATCGAACGGAGTGACTTCGAGGGTTCGATTCGCGACGGCAGGGAGGAGAGGAGGGTCGAGGGTGGGTTTGATTTGAAGGGGAGGAGGAGGCCGTTCGATTTAGGGTGGTGGCGCTGGCGAACTTCGCCTGAGGCGATCGGAAAAAGGCCGGGAGCGGGGGAGCACGAGAGTCGTCAGAGCAAAAGGGTTTACGGGTTTTTTTATATATATATTTTTAAATTAATGAAATAAAAAATCCTATTGGCCGATGCTATATTAAATTCAAAAATTGGGGTTTTCTTGGACGAACTCGAAATCCAACCCAACGACTGTCGTCCCTAGCGTTTTACCCCCATTCCGAACACAATGAATATGTTTCGCAGGCCCATTCGACTGTTTCAGTTAGTTTCCATTCAAATTAAAATATAAAACATTCAATATTCAATTTGAACGTGCATTTCAATTTGCCAGGGCCACAAACTGATCCGAAAAATTCCAGAAAAATAAATCTAGCTATGTTTTGACGATACGGTCCCAACAAAACTAGTTTCGTCGAATTCTGAGACCGTTTGCAAAAAGGCCTATTTTTGGTCGATCCAATTTAACTGTAATTGATCAAAACACATTTTCCTTTGCCACGCTCACATACTAGCTTCAAAAATTATGAAATTTGAAACCTAGCAATACTTTACATCCCGGATCCAACAAAAGTGGTTTCGTCGAATTCTGAGGTCATATGCAAAATGGCCATTTTCACGGCCTATATAAATTCCATAGCGACCGTTTTGAAAATTCATTCGGCCATAACTTTTGCTTTCCGTTATGAAAATTCGATTTTTTAGATTCGTTAGAAAGGTATTCACTAACAGATTTAAATATTTTTGGTTTCACTAAAATTCATTTTGTTTTGCACCCGGTATAGTCCGACAAAGTTTGAATTCAATTTTTGAAACTGCAGCGCCATTTCAGGCCTTGTTTATAATTATAATTAATTATATTCGTTTTCAATTGTCGATTCAAACTCAGTTTTCATCTCTATTATTGAAAATATTTATTTTAAATATTTAAAACCCATTATTTTAGCCAATTTAAAAATTTTAAATTGGTTCAGATTTTCTGGGTCGTTACAAGTGGGTGCCTTGGGTGGCATGTGAAATTAAGTGGGTGCCTTGGGTGGCATGTGAAATACGATTAGATGCACTTAACCAAGATTGAAACATTTAAGAAGACATGAATAAGAATGGGGTTAAGTGGGGAAACCTTAGTGAGGACCAAGCATAGGTAGAAGGCTTGTGTCAAGCATGGGGGCCCTTTTCAAACCAGTAACCAATTAAGTATCTTTGTGAGCTCGACCCAAGTCGAGGACGGGACACACTTACTGGATTTGATTGTGAGAGGTCAAAATGGGTTAGCGGTGGCAACGCAAGTCCAATGAGGTCATGTGCCTACGTGGGCCTGGGCTGGTAGGTAAGACGTTGTTGCATCGTGTAGATATAAGCCATGCATCTTTGGTAGTATCGGGTTGCCACTTTGGGGAGTGATACACCCTACTGTAGGAGCAGCACGGGTATCTACGAGTTAGGGAGCCGACCGAATGGGGGTAGTGGGTACAACTAGTGGAGATAGGGGCAGACGACACCTATGAAGACAGCTAGGGGTACACGAAACTACCATTATCATTATAAAGTTCTGTAGGCAGAATCAACTTTTAGGGTGACTAGTGGTGGTGCAGTATAGTAATTATCCTATAGTGAATAGGAACGAGATTAACGCCAGAATATTCCTCTTATTTGCTTTGTCATGCCCACTTGTTTCATGGTCATATCTTATCTTACCAGTTTATACCTTATCCTAGTTACTTTAATAATTATATTGTTAAAATTATTATACTCGCTAGACTTTATGTCTGACCCCCATGTTTTCTCCACTTTTCTTCCTTTCCCCCTCCCCTCCCCCCCCCCCCAGGTTCTCAGGGTGGGACTAGTACTAGTAGAGCTTGATCTCGGATCTCTTTCTCTCTCTTTTGGAAGTGATTGGATTGCTGAAAGTAAAGTTCAGCTCATCTCTTTTATGGCTACTTGTGTTGGGGTTTATGCTTTTTATTTTATGTACTCTGAAACAATTTATCAAGATGGATATTAAGTGTACTTGGTTGTAATCAAACTATTTCTCCACTGCAATAAAAGTTGTTTTAAAATTTTCAAGTACCATTATTTATATCTGTCTTGTTATATTCTGTTCTATACACTAAATACGCTCCGTGGAAGTTAATGCATTCCCGTTGTGAGTGACATTAATGGACGTGGTGTGTTACACATGGTATCAGAGCTGAAGGCTAACATAACAGATAATGGATTTTTAAAAACTATTTTTCAAAAGCGTTTTTATAAAGAAATACTTTCAAAAATATGTTTAAGGGAAGTATTTTCAAGAGAAAAGTTTGTTTTAAAAACATAACCCCCAAGAGCCATATATCTTTCCTTCGGTTCTCCGTTTTGAATCTGTTCCTGTTTCCTTTTTTTGAATTTCTTCCTCATATAGACGTTTCTCTAAGATATGTAAGAACTTCTGTACGATGGGCGGAAAACCGCTTCATGGGACTGGGACGTTTTTCAAAGCAAGAAGGAAGCGGAGGACTTGTTGGTACCTTTAAGATAGACGATGGGAGGAAGGTTCAATTAGCTGCTTGGTTAATGAAGGACGAAGCCTCATTTTGTAGGAGGTCACGAACAGAGAATGTGCAGGAGAGACATGGAGAGGACACACGATAAAGTTGATCCAAAGAAAGTTGATAAGGATAACAAGGGGCCAAGAGAAAAGGAAGGGCCACACTTGTGAAATACCTGACTACTTAAATAAAGACATTAGAAAGAAGAAGACTAGTTGTTATCGTTACGGAGAAACATGACATCTTACTAGGATTGTCCAAAGAAGCAAAGGGCAAAAGTAAGGACAAGGTACAAGATCTTCTAGAGGGCAAACACGTTCCCTTGCGACTGGCATACCTGATAGAGGTAGGAATATCTTGGTTGGAAGTTTGGTTTTTCTTCTTGATCATCCTGTTCGAACCTTGTTTGAATTCTGGCGCTTCGCACTCGTTTGTATCTGCTTCGTTAGTTAAAACACTGCACCTAAATACTAGTCTAGTTACGGATCCCATAGTAGTCTCAAATCCCATTGGTGGTTCAGCTCATCTTTCGATGATTTGTCGGGATTTGAGAATGTCTATCTTGGGCGTTGGGATTGAATGCAACGTCTTTGTTCTTGGCTTCATGGGCTAGTATGGATTGGCTAACTGATACGGTGCCATCCTAGATTGTGAAAGAAGGGTAGTTAGATTGTTGACTCGTAGTAGAAAGACCCTTGATATTTCTTGTGACCCTAGAGGTCCGGTAATGCTTAGCTACGTAGAATCCCTAGACACATCCAATGATGATTTGAAATCTACTCGTGTGGTCCATGAATATAGTGACGTCTTCGATGAAGTTCAAGGTTTACCCCCAAGGCGTGAGATAGACTTTCGAATATATCTAGTAGATAATGCAAAGCCAGTTGCATTACCAGTGCGCCACATGGCTCCGAGAGAGCGAAGAGAACTCAGTAAGCAAGTGAAAGAATTGCTTGAGAAGGGGTTCATAAGAAGAAGTATTTCGGAGTGGGGGTGCTCCAGTCGTTTTTGCTACAAAAGCTGATGGTTCACTTAGGCTGTGTGTGGACTATAGAGAGCTGAATAAGCTAACAAAGAAGAACAGGCACTCATTTCCGAGGATAGACGATTTATTCGATCAGTTGGTGGGTGCTTCAGTTTTCTCACAACTGGATTTAGCTACAGGATTTCATCAGATAAAGGTGGCTGAAGATAGCATCGATAAGACTGCCTTTACAACTCCTGACGGTTTCTTTGAGTGGCTCATCATGCCTTTTGGTTTGATGAATGCACCTGCATACTTTGTTGACTTAATGAGTAGGGTGTTTAGGGAATTTCTAAACAAGTTTGTGGTAGTCTTTGTAGATGATATTCTGGTTTTCTATAAAAATGAAAAAGAGCATGCCCTACATCTTAGGGAAGTCTTAGAGACCCTATGAGCGCATCAGCTAAAAGCTAAGTTCTCCAAGTGCCATTTTTGGAGAAAACAAGTGAGGTTCTTAGGACACGTGGTCTCTAAGGTAGGGATAGCTGTGGATCCCTCCAAGGTGGTGGCAATCCAAGATTGGAAAACTCCTAAGAACGCAACAGAAGTAAGAAGCTTTTTAGGGCTGGCTGGCTATTATAGGAAGTTCATTAAGGACTTCGTGAAGATATCAGCCCCTCTCACTGGATTAACGAAGAAGAATTTGACTTTTACTTGGGACGTTGACTGTGACGATGCTTTCCAACGTCTGAAGAGGGCTTTGACGACAACTCCAGTTTTAGTTTTGCCAGACGGGAGTAAGACTTTCACTGTATATACCGATGCTTGCGGGACAGGGCTTGGCGCAGTTTTAATGCAAGAGGGAAGGGTGATATGCTATGGTGGAAGACAGTTGAAAGGCCACGAGAAAAATTACCCTACCCACGACTTAGAGTTGGTGGCCATAGTTTTTGCGCTTAATTCATGGCGTCATTATTTGCTTGGTGAGAGGTTTGAGTTGTATACAAACCATAAGTCGCTAAAGTACTTATTCTCTCAGAAGGACCTAAACTTAAGGCGACAGAGATGGATGGAGTTTTTGGCATCCTACGATTTTGAGATCGCATATACCCCTGGCAAGGGTAACGTTGTAGCCAATGGCTTAAGTAGAAAGAAGTTAACTTTAAGTCCTTTGTTTGTAGAGCGGCAGAGTTTGGAGTATATATCTTCCTTTGACTTCAGACCCTCTGTCGATTATGTATCCAGATTATTGGCATCGTTAGAGGTGTAACCTACACTTTTGGGTGGGGTTGGAGAGGCACAGCGAAATGACCCACGGTTGGTTGAGATAGTAGGCAAGCTTATAGGAGGGGAGTCCTCGAGTCGTCTTGATAGATATGCTATAGATAAGAAAGGTTGGCTACGTAGAGATGGAAGACTTTGCGTACCACAAGACGAGAGTTTGAAGAAGGCAATTCTTGAAGACTCACATCACTCTAAGATGACCATACATCCCGGTGGTGATAAGATGTATAGGGATATGAAGCGAGTTTTCTTTTGGGCCGGAATGAAGAAGGACGTGGCCGAGTTCGTTGCTAAATGCTTAGTGTGCCAACAAGTCAGGGCGGAGCAAAAGAAGCCCGGAGGTTTGCTCCATCCCTTAGAGATTCCGCTTTGGAAATGGGAAAGCGTTTCCATGGATTTTGTAGATGGGTTACCAAGATCAAGGAAGGGTAATACGGGGATTTGGGTAATTGTATATAGACTTACCAAAAGTGCCCATTTTATTCCCGTTAAAAGTAGAAGGACCACCGCATGGTTAGCATCTGTTTACCTTTGAGAGATAGTTCGTTTGCATGGCATACCCTCTAGCATTGTGAGCGATAAAGATCCCATTTTCACAAGCGAATTTTGGAAAAGCTTACAAGAGGCGGTTGAAACGCAATTATGCTTAAGTACCGCTTATCACCCTCAGACGGACGGCCAGACCGAGAGAGTAAATCGGGTTCTAGAAGACTTTGAGACTATGCATCCTAGACCTTGGAGGAACATGGGAAGAACACCTTCAACTAATGGAGTTCGCCTATAATAATAGTTTTCAGGCTAGCATTGGCATGGCAACTTTTGAGGCTCTTTATGGATGACCATGCCGATCACCTACATGTTGGTTGGAATCCACTGATAAGGTTTTTCTTGGACCCGACATGATTAGGGAGACTTCGGAGAAGATAGACCTGATTCGACGGTGAATGAAGATGGCGCAGGACCGACATAAGTCATATGCTGGTAGGAGACGAACCGATCTTGAATTCAATATTGGGGACATGGTTTTTGTTAAAGTGTCACCGTTAAGAAACGTAGTCCATTTTGGATCACTAGGGAAGTTGGCACCGAGGTTCGTAGGACCCTTTCCAATTACGGAGAGGATTGGACATATGGCATATAGAGTAAAGTTACCAGAAAAGCTCAGCGGAGTTCATGACGTGTTTCACGTTTTGCATTTGCGTAAGTGTTTACACGATACGGCGGAAGCGGTAGAGCCGAGCACGCTCGAAGAAGTGGAAGTAGAGCGCAATGCCACGATCAGATGAGCTCTTATACGCATTCTCGTATTGAAGGTGAAAAAGCTTCGTAACAAAGAGGTCAAGTTGGCCAAAGTGCAATGGGGATATGATCAAAGAGACGCGACTTGGGAGACGGAAGATAAGATGCGTACGCTGTACCCTTTCCTTTTTGAGGGTATGTTTTATTTTCTCCTTTTTTCTACCGCTTTGTTGATATTGTCCTATCTTTTAGTATTATCTTTGCGATGACATCTTCGATCTTTAGTTAGGAAGAACCCTATGGTTGCAAACATGTGTTTGAGACATGTTATGCTTGGTGGATGCATATGGATGCAAGTGGTTGCTAGTGGTTGCTCGTGGATGCATGTACACACACATTAGGAACTAGATCGACTCAATCACCTTCATGTTGCATATAAATGCGTGTGCATATCTAAATTAATGGATGTATAATGGTTGTGTTATCATATGGATGTTGCATTTTGATGAATGGTTGTGCACACATGTAGAAATAATATGTGTCGATAGGATTCTTTCGCATACATAATGGACGCATGGCACTATCATGATTTGCATTAAGGAGGTCAACTGAATCAGTGGACCGCCTGATCTTTGCATTAGATAAGGAACATATATACACATTTTTGCATAAGTTCATATAGCATTAGAAATTTCTTTAAGGACAATGGATGCTTGTGGATGATGGTTGAGTAGATGGATGATTGGTTGGTAGGATACATTCTTCTTAACTTAGAGATTTCGGGGACGAAATCCTTTAAGGAGGGGAGAATGTAACACCCCGTAATTTTATAACATTGAAATTCACAAATTAAAGTATACTTAATTTTTAGAAGAAGAATTAAGTGAAATGGGTTGCGCTATTATGTTCGTCTCAAAATTTTGGGTCAAGATAGACATTTGGTTTGCATAAAATAAATAACTTATGAAGAAATTATTAAGCCTTGAAGTTTGTATGCATATGAGAGAAATATATATATATATATATATAAAATATTCAAAAAAAGTTCAAAACAACGAATCGGGAGGGGGAATAGCCAAACTGCACCATTTTTGGAGTCGACCCAAGCCTCGCTGGGTCGACTAGGGGTCGATCCAGGGTGTTTGGCTGTCAACCCGTGGCCCGATTCGCCCTAAGGGCTGATGTGGCATCTGAGTGGTACTGATGGTTCTGTTTATCCCTAGGTTAATCCGACGGCTCTTATTAAATTAAACTTCTATAAAAACACTCCTAAACCCCTAACCCTAATCACATTAATTCATAACAAGAGCCGCCATGCCGTCAATAGAGAACCTAGAGTAGCCGCCATACACTTTTAACCCTAAAGCAAGATAGAAGCTTGAATCAAAATCAAATCAAATCTAAATAACGATTAGTCTACATACAAGGCGAGCAATTCAGTTTCAGAATACAGATCCCAGAAAGACAAGACTATTCTTTTTAATTGTGAGTATGATAGCTTTCACAAAATAATAATTAATTTAATTATGATAAGATATAATTAGGAATATGAGAATATGATTTTGAATCATGTGATGTAAATTATATATATGTTTGTGGTGTTGAATCATATGTTAGTCTTATGCAAGTTGGAACATATGTTAGTTCTTATGTGAATCTTATGCAAGTTGAATCATATATCTTATGCAAGCTTGTGATGATTGGATCATATATTCATGTATGAATCTTATGCAAGTTTGGGTTGTTAAAATATATGTGAGACATGTATATGCATATGCTAGTTTATGTGACATTAACCTTTATGTCTAGATCCATATGCAAGTTCACATCTTTATTTTTAGACACATATGCAAGTTTACATCTTTATGTTTAGACCCATATGCAAGTTTACATCTTTATGTTTAGACCCATATGCAAGTTTACATCTTTATGTTTAGACCCATATGCAAGTTTACATCTTTATGTTTAGATCTATATGCAAGTTTACATCTTTATGTTTAGATCTATATGCAAGTTTACATCTTTATGTTTAGATCCATATGCAAGTTCACACCTTTATGTTTGGATCTATAGCAGTACGTAAGTTATGCAAGTTTATGCCCATTACCTATGCTAGTTTTGTATCTTATGCTAGTTTGAATGAAATTCATATGCAATTTATTGGCTATGTAATCTTATGTCATGATCCTTAGATCTATTTTATGTGTTATGTGATGTTGTTTTTCTTTTTATAAGTTAGACTATTTGCGAGTCTAACATATCTCATATGAAAACGTACGAATAGCGTGGGGGTGATGGGATAATATTGAATATACATAAATTGTGAATTGGCATAAAATGGCCTTAAAAGGCATATAATTAATTTGAGACATTAATTGGCATAATTGGCATTTATGGACATAATTTTAAGAGACAATTATGGACATAAATAAATTTGGAATTTATTGACAAATTTGAATAGGGATATTAATCCAATTTGGGGTTAAATAAAGATGTGTAATAATAATTAACCGCCTAAGACACGAGGTTAGACTCTTTTGTGGTGTAAGACTTCCCGGACCCGCCCGACAAATCCAGCAGCCACAAACGCCAGTCTAATGTGAGAGGTCAAAGTCACGAATTAAATGAGTAACAATTGTAAAGACACGAGGTTAGGTTCGTTTGTCGTATAAGTCTGCCCGGACCCGCCCGACAAATCCAGCAACCGCAAATGTTAGCCTAATGTGGGAGGTCTTTACATGCTTACAGTTCTAATGAATTAAGTAACACTTAACCAGATAAACATGTGGTGGGACATGGGGGGTTAAGTGGGTGCCTTGGGTGGCATGTGAAATTAAGTGGGTGCCTTGGGTGGCATGTGAAATACGATTAGATGCACTTAACCAAGATTGAAACATGTAAGAAGGCATGAATAAGAATGGGATTAAGTAGGGAAACCTTAGTGGGGACCAAGCATAGGTGGAAGGCTTGTGTCAAGCATGGGGGCCCTTTTCAAACCAGTAACCCATTAAGTATCTTTGTGAGCTCGACCCAAGTCAAGGACAAGACATGCTTACTGGATTTGATTGTAAGAGGTCAAAACGGGTTAGCGGTGGCAACGCAAGTCCAACGGGGTCATGTACGTGCGTGGGCCCGGGCTAGTAGGTAAGACGTTGTTGCATCGTGCAGATATAAGTTGTGCATCTTTGGTGGTATCAGGTAGCCACTTTGGGGAGTGATACACCCCACTGTGGGACCAGCACGGGTATCTATGAGTTAGGGAGATGATCGAATAGGGGTAGTGGGTACAACTAGTGGAGATAGAGGCAGAGGACACCTATGAAGGCAGCTAGGGGTACATGAAACTACCATTATCATTATTAAGTTCTGTAGGCGGGATCAACTTTTAAGGTGACTAGTGGTGGTGCAGTATAGTAATTATCCTGTAGTGATTAGGAACGAGATTAACGCTAGATTATTCCTCTTATTTTCTTTGTCATGCCCACTTGTTTCATGGTCATATCTTATCTTACCAGTTTATGCCTTATCCTAGTTACTTTAATAATTATATTGTTAAAGTTATTATACTCGCCAGACTTTATGTCTGACCCCCTTGTTTTCGCCTCTTTTCTTCCTTCCCCCCCCCCCCCGGTTCTCAGGGTGTGACTAGTACTTGTGGAGCTTGATCTCGGATCTCTTTCTCTTTCTTTTGGAAGTGCTTGGATTGCTGAAAGTAAAGTTCAGCTCATCTCTTTTATGGCTACTTGTGTTGGGGTTTATGCTTTTTATTTTATGTACTCTGAAACAATTTATCAAGATGGATATTAAGTGTACTTGGTTTATGAAGTTGTTGTAATCAAACTATTTCTCCGCTGCAATAAAAGTAGTTTTAAAATTTTCAAGTACCATTATTTATATCTGTCTTGTTATCTTCTGTTCTGTACGCTAAATACGCTCTGTGGAAGGTAATGCATTCCCTTTGTGAGTGACATTAATGGACGTGGGGTGTTACATCGAGCATGGCACAATAATTCTTGAGATTTTCTCTCATCATGCAAAATATCTAAACGAGAAACGAAATCCCCTCGGCTCACGTCATAGCCCGCTTTGACTATGTGAGCAAGTTCCTATGAGAGATTGATCCAAGTAAATTTTGATCGAATCACTTCATGGATATGCACTTCATTGAGTCCAAGATGAACCGACGGACCTTGATGATGTCATGAAATCGAGTGATAGATCGAAATGGATTTGTGCCATTGAGGAAGAAATGCAATCGCTAATGAAGAACCAAAATTGGGCCTTGGTTCCACTTCCTAAAAGAAACTGGGAAATTGGTTGCAAATGGATATACAAGGTGAAGGATGATGGAAGATACAAAGCTAGGCTAGTGGAAAAGGGGTTTGCACAAAGGAAGGGAAAGGAGGACGATGAGATATTTGCACCAGTTGTGCGCCGTACTTCTATCCGGATATTGCTTGCTATGGTTGTTATTCACGACTTGGAGTAACTTGACGTGAAAACCGCCTTCTTGCACGGGACGTGGATGAAGACACCTACATGGAGCAAGCGAAAGGGTTTATGGTAGATGGTAAGTCAAACTTGGTGTGCAAGTGAAATAAATCGCTATATGGGTTGAAGCAATTGCCTCGGCAAAGGTACAAGAGGTTCGATCGGTTCATGCTTGAAGGTAGCTTCCATCGTAGCATCAAAGATGCTTGTGTATATTTCAAGAAGTTAGGAAATGATTCTTGGGTGTATTTTCTCTTGTACACGGATGATATGCTCATAGTTTCAAAGGTCAAGGCGGAAATCAACAAGTTTAAACCGACATTGAAAGTGGAATCCAACATGAAAGAACTTGGTGAAGCTAAGAAGATATTGGGCATGGAAATTGAAAGGGACCGAAAGCATTTTGAGTTGAAATTGACTTGAAAGGAGTATATAAAGAAAGTGCTTTGCCGGTTTAGCATGGAGAATGCAAATGAGTCGAATACACCTTTACCATTGCATGTGAAGCTTTCGAGTCAAGGATCGCCTATCGAAGTGAGAGATAAGGCTTATATAGCAACGGTGCCATATGAAAATGCAGTTGGTAGTTTGATGTACGCAGTGGTGTGTACATGGCCCGATATTGTTAATGTCATCGCGGAGGTCAGCCGGTTCATGGCTAATCCAGGAAAATCGCATTATGAAGCGGTCAAGCTTATTTTGGGATATTTGAAAGGTACAACATCTCATGGACTTGTCTTTGGGGGTAATAAGGAAAAGTGTTGCAATTCGGTTGTTGTTTGTGATTTGGACTACGCCGGTGATAGGGACAGAGACGGTCGACTTCCGCATATGTCTTGACACTTGGTGGCATGGCCATAAATTGGAGAACGAGATTCCAAACAGTAGTTGCTTTATCCACTATGGAGGCGGAGTTGATAACAGCGATAGAGGCGACAAAGGAGGCACTCTATTTGAATCGTTTGCTATGTGACTTAGGGTTTGAACAGGATAACATCGATATTCATTGTGATAGCCAAAGTATTATTCATTTGGCGGAGAACTTAGCGTTTAGCTCACGGATTAAGCACATAGAAGTGAGAGAGTCATTCTTCGTAGCCATGGATTTAGATAAGCAAGTATACCTTCGTAAAGTGTACACAAATGACAATGCCACAGATATGTTTGCTAAGACGTCTTCGGTTGGGAAGTTCGACCATTGCTCGAACTTGATTCGCTTGGAGAAGTGCTAGGTGCCACTAGTTGGCATAGGTGAGAGAGGCGCTGAATTTGATGAGGAAGAATAGTGGTGAAAGATTGGAATTCTATCTTTTTGTAAGTACTAGTTGACACTCCTAAGTACTTTAGTTTTTGGTTGAGATGATTTTGGAGTTGAGTGCTTTCAACACATTATTAGAGGGTGGGGGGTTTGCTAGAACTCACGATGAAGTCCAATGAGGGTGCCTTTGTCGGAAATCATTGGGAAAGCATTCAAGCTTGGGTGAAGGTAGAAGTGGTGATAGTTGGTGCTATTGATTATAAATGATGGTATGGTACCATTGGTGTAGGAGATAGATATAGTATTGAGGTAGGGTGTTAAATTTTCCTATACTATATAGTATAATTGAAGAGGATGGAAGTAGCTTCGTGAAGGAGAAAACCATTCGCAAATCGAAGCTCGTATGCGGAAGATATGGTGAAGAAGGCAGGAAAATTTGGGCTGGGAGCAGTACGAGATGTCTAAAATTAATTTAAGACACCTGGGAAGCTATTCAAACGTCTGAAATATATTTCAAATGTCTAAAAAGAGCCAGGGAGAATCTTAAATGTAGTTTCAAACGTCTGAAATTAAGTTGCGACATTTGAAACGGAACCTGGGCTGATTTCGGGACTGGAAAGGTGGGGTTGATTTGTGATTTTGCAATGGGAATTCTGGACATTTGCCTGGGGCTTTTTAAGAAATATATAAGCTATTTTCTTAGGCTTGAAAGAGAGGCTTGTTTAATCCATCAAAGTAAGGGTTTAGTCCTCCGTTAACAATCCTAATAGTTTCTTCAATTTTAATCTCCATAAACTTATATTCTCTATTGAATATTGGACCATCGTAATCAATCTCTTGTACTATTCTCATTTGGTGATAATAAAAGCTCTCTCTCAAAGTGGATGTACACTAACAAATTATTACTGGAACCACTATAAATATTGATGTGATTTATTTATTGTTATCGTTCTTTTATATTGCTTCGGCTGAGGTTGATTTGATCACAGATTGGTTGTTTGTGCACTATCTAGTTTTTTTTTCCATTGCATTAGGGATTGAATTGAGCGGTCTCAATCGTGTGTTTTTCCCAACAGTTCACCATGTTTTTTTTGTTTCTGCTGCTTTTCCGTTACTGGTTCTTGATGATAATACTTCCACTGTTTTCAAATGTTTATCTTCATTTGGTATGATGTTTGTTATTTCTTGGACCTTTATATGTTCAAACTTTTATATAGTATTATTACTTATACACATGCAATTTATACTGGGTACTAAATAAAATGGTACTGTATAATAATATGTTATCATTTTGGTATTAATTTGGGTATCAGTTTTGAATAAGAATATGCTACATAGTAATATGCTATCAATTTGGTATTAATTTAGGTATTAGTTTTAAAAAATAATAATATTACATAGTAATTAGGTATTGATTTTGTATCAACTTAGGTATTAGTTTTGAAAAAGATAAGACTAAACAGTAAACAAGATATCAATTTTGCATCACTTTAGATATTTGTTTTTCCAGAACATAATATCTCCCATTCATAAGGTGTCAGTTTTGATACTACTGGAATACAAAAATAAAGTATCAATTTTGATACTATTGAGGTGTCATTTTTTAAATACATTATTTTACATAGCAACATGGTATCGGTTTTTGAACTACTAAGGTATTAGTATTTATAAAGTGTATTGTTTTATACTGATTAGGTATCAGTTTTGAATTGACCAAGGTATCGGTTTTCAAAAAACGGTGTGTTCTATATAAAATTAAATATGAAAATAGTACGATAAATTTAGACTTTATGCCTTTCCTTCTTTGTTTAATTAACTTCATTTTCTCACATATGCAGCAATGTGTACGAAAAAACAACTAGACATGAATACAATTTTTATGTTTGCATTATATATTAGAATTTTTCAAATATCGTATCTTATCAGAGGAAGCATTGGACATCCAGACATGTTTCTAGGTTTGTGAATAAATTTCTTGACAAACCTGGTAAATCTTTTTGAATTGTCTGTGGTCAGGAGACAAACTTCATTTTCTCAAAATCGTGTGCATAAGGAAGAAATCCCTATCTTAGTTTTGTTGATTGTCGGGGAAGCAGAAGGTTAGAAAAATCTACATGATGATAAGTATAGGAAAATCTTCATGTGTTTCTTCTTCTTCTTTGCAACTTCTTCCTTTATACTTCTTTCAAGTAATATTCTAGTGATGAATGTGGCTGCTCCAAAATTTCTTTCAGCAAAATCTTTGTGCTCTGAAGTAATGGTTATGTTTGTCATCTTTGTAGTTGGTTCAATACTGCTTCCTTCTAAAGACATGTAAAACATGATGTTAATATCTTCAACCATGATTTAGATTTCATCTTCTCCAAATATAAAAGCTTCTTTGTCTGCTGAATAACAGCTATAAACAATGTCTAAATTTTCTTGATGCTTTTTACACTCCTTCAAAGAAATTTTCTTTCCATAGAAAACGTTAAAAATTTCATAAAATGGTGTGCATTTAAGCAATTACAATTGCTTTTTACTCAATCCTTTCTTATCCTTCACATGTTTAATAATATTGTATATTGCTTGGAGGCCCTATAAATGTGCACACTCATATTCCGGGTCTTCATTTATTGAGATCTCTTTGGTTTGCTTTACTGCCTCCATTGCTTTTGAATCTTGTAGATTCGGATTTTGAAAATCATCATCCTAAAATGTTTAAAAAAATTAGTATCACTTTTATATAAATTGTAAGATATGAAAGTAATAGGTATCAGTATCAGTATCAGTTTTGTATATAAATAGTGCTAGGTATTATTACTAGTAAAATACTACAATATTCTAAAATGTGTACATGAAAGAATCAGTATTCGTAAAATATTAGTAACACTTATTCAGGTTTATGATATCAGTTTCTATTGTGTTATGGTATCACTTATGCTTGTTTTGTGTTGTTTGCAGAATTAGGTGCATGATATTAGTATTTGCACGTGTTATATTATAATTTTTACTAAATCAAAATAACATCCTATTGTGTTCAAGTGAACGCTTTCACTTTTGCAATTCTTTGGTATCATCTTTATCAAAAAAATAAACATTTTAACATGCTCAGGTGCCTGATATCAATTTTTATACCATATGAATATCAGTTTTCCTAACAAAAATTTATGAGTATCATTTTTCATTTATACTACCTATGAAGTATTTACAATTTTTATACTACAAAGGTATCGATTTTTTTGGCAATTAAAGTGACACAATGTTATTAATGTCTCAAAGCTACAATTTACTCAAACAAACTAAATTTAGTCTAATAATAGTGCTTATGTTATTACCGAATCATCTTGCTTGTCTTTAGGTTTTATTCTTGCCTTTTTCTTTTCCACTTGTTTAGTACTTTGTTTCTCATTTTTCATTTTTGTTGTTCTTTTCCTAATTTGTAGAGTTTGTTCTTCATTTTTTTCTTTCTTGCATTATTGCCTCTTTTAACGCAACCAGGGTATGAATTTTATATGTGATATGGTATTAGTTTTACCAAAATATTGAAATATTCTAATGTGTTTAGGTGTATGGTATCGGTTTTGCATATGTTATGGTATCAGATTTTCATAAATAATAAAACATTTTAATATGTTCAGGTGTTTGGTACCAATTTTGCATGTTTTATGGTATCATTTTTTTCTAAAATAATAATAACATTCTAATGCGGTTAGGTGCATGGTATCGGTTTTTATACTTTAACAGTACTAGGTTTTCCTCTCGTCACATTCTAAGTATCATTTTTCTTTAAATTTAATATGAAGTCTGTGTATATTTAATATTACAAGAGTATCAGTTTTGTTCCTAATGATATTGAATAACACTTTCAAAGCCTAAAAACATTTATTTCATCTATACAAACAATATTTATCACTTTTTCATTGTAAAAAATATATAAAAATGATACTATTTATGATATTATCGAATCTACTTGTTTATCTTTGTAATCTTCATTTCAAAGTTGTTTACCCTTTTTTTTGCTATTTCTTGTTCAACATTTTCAGTATGTTAGACAATAATAACAATAGTATCATTTTTTTAGTCTGCGGTATCATTTACTTAATTTTTCTTCTTCATTCTTTCTCTTTTTATTTCCTTCATCACTTTATTTCCTTCAGTCCTATCCAAGCTCTTCGACTATTTTTTGGGTAGGACTGAAGGAGATGATGCCGATTTTGTTTCGGAGGCCACTGAAGTTTATTTCTTTTTCGATAAAGTTATAAAATGTTTCTGGTAAAAGTAGTGAGATGGAAGATCGATCAGATGAGGGATGAACGAAAGAAACATTTATCGTTTTTTTGAGCTGGGCTTTTGTCCTTCTAAATAAAAATTGTTGCGCATGTCATTATGCCTATTTTTTTAAACAAATTGTCCTTATAATTTCCCCCCAATATTTTAAACTTAGTCCAAATATTATAAATTTGGAATATTTTAAACCCTAATGTATGTGTCCAACTCCATTAAACAGAGAGCGGCTGCTTTATAACCCAACTATAATTATATCAACTCCAATTCCCTTTGCATAATAAACCCCGGCTATGATTATTCCATGACACAAATTTTTAAATCCAGCCCAGTTCCCTTCCTAATAGCCTGCTAAAACAAACCAGTTACTTCCTAATCTCACCATCTTCTCAATTTATGCCCTAGTTCACTGAATCCCAATGCATATCTGAAGGGCAAACGCAGGCCAGGCAAAAATGCAAGCAAGGGCTATATCCATGTCTTCCTTTATTCGAGAACTTTTGGCAATTACTGATATTTTCTTTGATTCTTTTCTCCTACTCGATTAAAATTTCCCGTATGTTCTCTTTTCTTGTTGCTCGAGTTCTATAGCCTTGCTCGACCGATACTTTTCACTGACTTTTAGGGATATGAACTTGAGTGATCATTCAGGTGTTTATGTGGTTAGCGGCTCCTTCCTCAAGCCATGTCCTCCTTTAGATGCGATTTTTGCTTCTATTGTGGTCGTTTCTAAAGGTCCGCCATCCCTAGCAAATCGACTTTTGAGATCCGGTTTAGCTCTTTGAGCTGCTTCGAGGAGCTTTCGCATTTCAGATTTTTGGTTGTTGCTAGGTGTTTCTCGGAGCTTTCTCCTCCTTATTCATCTGAATTTGTGACCAATCTTTCACCGCATGGGAGTAATTTCCATTCAATGATGCCAGTGAATTCGGGCGTTCTCCACTGCCTTGAAAATAATCGACCCAAAGGGGAGTTCATCACCCGTTTTGAGCCTCGATTGCGATTAAGGGGTTTGCGAGCCTCGTCCATTGCAGTAGTGCCTGGAATTTTGGTCGGCTCTCTGGTTTGTGGTGGCGTTTTTGGTTCAGATTTATGTGAGTTACTATCTGATAGCATGGTCGGTAATGGGTAGTTGATCACCCCGCACCATTTTACCCCGACCTCGCTGCCCTTGCTATCTGTTTGTAGAAGTGCAAGGCCGAACAAGAGATCTCATGGGAAATGGTCTGGTTCTCGAAGACGTCGACGTGCTTCTCGACGTTCAACGGGATCCAGCAAGGTTTCTCTACCACCCTCTCTCTTGTGTCCCTCTGCTACGACAACAATCCCTTTGTGTAACACCCCTAAGTCCCACATCGTGGAAGCCTATGTGAAGTGAGTACTTATATAGTAGAGACCATCTCTTACTAATGCCGAGGCATAGTGATGGAAAACCCTACACCTGAGAGGTGGCAAAGTAGGGACAATATCGGTGTTAGTAGGGAGGTTGGCTCAGTCTGTGTGGCAACGCCATGTGTTGGCAGATCTCGAAACTTAGCCGAGGCCTTTTGAGGAACAAAACCCCACACCTATACGGTGGCTAAGTTGGGGACAATATCTTGCATGAACGGAGGTGCGGGTTGTTATAGTGGTATCAGAGCCAATACCCAGCCGAAATTGTGGCTCCTGTGTGGACCACAGCGCCTGGGTGAGGTGTTTGTGAATCAACGGGGACGTTGGGCTCTGTAGGAGGGGAGAATGTAACACCCCTAAGTCCAACATCGTGGAAGCCTGTGTGAAGTGGGTACTTATATAGTAGAGTCCATCTCTTACTGATTCCGAGGCCTAGTGATGGAAAACCCTACACCTGAGAGGTGGCAAAGTAGGGACAATATCGGTGTTAGTAGGGAGGTTGGCTCAGTCTGTGTGGCAACGCCATGTGTTGGCGGATCTCGAAACTTAGCCGAGGCATTTTGAGGAACAAAACCGCACACCTATACGGTGGCTAAGTTGGGGACAATATCTTGCGTGAACGGAGGTGCAGGTTGTTACACTTTGGTTGGCTCGTTCGCTGGCAAGCAGGCCCTCCTACTGTCGTCGCTTCCAACGCCTTCGCTGTTTTGGGAGGTGATCTCTCTTTAGATGTGTCTGAGTTTCCATCCCCCTCACCATCGAGACCTTCATCTTCTCGAGACAGTTTGGAAGGGACTAGGTTGTGTGCTTGTGAGATGCAGGTTCTGTGGTGTGCAGCTACTAACTCCTCCAATTTGCAGCCGCTCTTGTTGGAGTCAGGTTTGGCTCTTGCGATTAGTCCTATGGTGGTTTCACCTAGTTTGGCTTTGGTCTCTCGACTAGTTAACAGCTTGTGTTCTTAGGTTCGTGTCTTTACACCTTTTCGTGCTTTGTTTCTTTATCTTGGGATTTTTACATATGCTTTTGGTCCTTGGGTGGTTTAGTTAGAGTTGCTTTGAACCATGACATGTGTTCGTGTATTCTCCCCGTCACTATGTATTCATCAGATGATGATCGCTTGACGAGTCTTGTGTATTGCTAGCTCTGTTTACGTCCATCCCTTTGTGGCTGACCCAGTTGAACTTATCAGATCGGTTGCTCCTCTCTGTTTTATGTAGCAGCTCATTTTCGCTTTGTCTTTTGGTCCTGGCCATTTCAAGTCTAGGGTTGTGGTTCAGTTTGGCCTCTTTATTCCGTTGGCTTCTTGTCAATTCTATCGACTATCGTTCGACATGGTTGAGTTTTGTTTCCTCTTTAGCTTGGACTTATCGGCAGAGGTTTATGTGGACACCGGGATGGTTGATTTGTTGAGTTGCAGCGAGGCCTACTCTGTGTCATTCGCGATTCGGGTTTTGCGGCTTTGGTTTTCCAGTTTTCTCTGGCTTTTTTGGCGACCTTACAGTTTGTTCTCAGCGAGCGATGGACGGTCTCCTAGTTGTAGTCGTACAGTAGTTCATATATTAGGCCACTACACAGCCTACTCGGGAGATTACCTCTATTTGATAGCAATTCCTAATGTCGTTAGTCGGTGCATCGGTTATCAGTCTTTACCTATTATGCAGTGCTGTCAATCCGATGACAACTTAACGTCAGTAAAGAGCACATAGGAACCAGTGTTGCGTCATTTGAGCGAAAAAAAGTTGCTTCTGTCCTTTAGCATTGCAGCTGTCCCAGAGTGTCCATCCACCTTTATCATTGGTACTTTGATTTTTGCCTCTTTTTCTCTTCCCCTTCTTAGTAAGTATGAGATAGCGATCATTAATGATCGACTATCTCGCCTTACTAAGTATTCCTGTCCATCCCGGTTGGGTTCGCCGTCTCCCTCTATGCCTAATCATATTTACTGGGCATCTTTAGGTTTCCCCGAGATCGGATAGGCTTCTGATAGATCTTCTTCTCTCCCTCTCTACTGTATGCATCGTAGATTGCGATTGGCTCCTCACACTCCCCGCACCATTCGCATACGCTCTATAACATCGTCTGAGTAGATCGTTCGATCTACTCGGCATACGCTATATCTTATCTGAATTTTCTATTGTCCTCTCTTTCTTCAGGAGTTTATCACTCTCTTTTATTGTTTTCTGCTCTCTCCTGGATGGTGAATTTCTTATTCTGCTATGTTCGTGGTATTGGTAACGATGCGTCTATAGCTAGGCTCAAACGCATCGTTAGGAAGCATTCGGTTTGTCTGATGGCGCTTCTGGAGCCATTCGTGGGGCCATAGGAGGTCACCAAGTTTGTTTTCTACCTTGACTTTGGTGGTGCCTGTGCTCATGTCTCTGATAAGATTTGGATCTTTTGGTCCAATAATGTCATGGTCCTTCTGGTTTTCGACTCTGTCCGGCTTCTCTTTGTGGGTTGCTCTTCTTCTTCTTTCTCCTCTTCCTTTCTTTTTTCTGCAGATTACGATAAATGTGATCGGGTAGAGTGTTCAATTCTTTGGTTCGACATCCTCTCCTTATTGGATCTGGGTTTTGGTGTTTTGGTTTTAGGTGGCGACTTTAATGTTGTCGCCTGTTATGCCGAAAAGCATAGTGGCTCCGCAATTAACCGGGCGGCGGTTGCGGACTTCAAATCTTTCATTGTCAGCTCTGGTCTCTCGTAAATTTCCATTGTTGGCTCAGCTTTTACTTGGAGTAATAACCAAGAAGGGCTTAACCGGTTTCTCTCTCGACTTGGCAGAGTGTTTGGTTCCAAATGTTGGTTCAACCTCCCTTTCATCTTTTCTGTTTCTCAACTGCACCGATTTTTCTCGGATCATACACTGATGATTCTACGCTGCTCTCCCCTCACCCTTTCCGCTCCGTCATCTTTTCGCTTCCAGAGTATATGGAGACCTCACCACACATTCCATCAGATTGTGGAAGACTCTTGGAACTCTCATGTCCTTGGTTCTCCTTTTGTTATCTTTTCTTTAAAACTGAAGTGTCTCAAGTCTTTCCTTAAGGATTGGAATGTGCAGGTTTTCAATTTTATCTTCAACCGTGTAAGGGCGGTCAAGTACTCTTATTTTAGCAGAATCCTCTTTTGATGAGGACCCCTCTCCTGCTAATAAGGAGGCATGGGCGCTTGCCCAGCTAGCCTTCTATTCGGAGCTCCGTATTGAGAATGACTTCCTCCGTCAAAAGGCAAGGATCAAGTGGATCATCGAAGTAGATACGAACTCCAAAATTTTCCATTCTTTTACGCGTAAGAAGAATAACATCCTCTTGGTTCATCAGATTCAGCGCCCTGATCTCTCTTTGGCCACCACTCCGGGGGAGGTTAAAGAAACTATCTTGTCTCACTTCCATTCTTTTATGGGTGCTCCATCCATGGTCGTCTCTGATCCATCCCTTTTATCTTTATCCCCAAATTGGTCTTACCATTTGATAACGCCGACCTTGCCGCTCCTCCTTCCTCGGAGGTAATCTGGGCTTGTGTCTTCTCTCTTAGTAAGGATATTGTATGCAATCCATATGGCTTTAATGGCGTGTTTTACAGATGTGTTTGGCCGATCATTCAGGAGGACTTTTGTCTTTCCATTCAGCGTTTCTTCTCTGGCGGAGCTCTCCCTAAGGGGTGGACTTCCACCAATTTGGTCCTTATCCCCAAGTGCGAAAATCCTTGCTCGTGCATGGATTTCTGCCAGATCAGTCTATGTAACTTTCCTAACAAGGTTATCTCTAAGGTGCTTACCTCTCGTCTTGCACCTTTTCTGGATCGTATCATCGCATCCTCTCAGGTTGGCTTCGTTAAAGGACGTTTGATAACCAACAATGTTCTTTTAGCCTGGGAGCTAGTTTCCCAGATTGAACATAAGGTCAGAGGTTCTAATGTGGTCGTCAAGCCGGACATAGCTAAAGGTTAAGACCATATGTCTTGGTTCTTCATCATCAAGGTTCTGACAGCTTTTGGCTTTCTGGAATCCCTTATTGATATTATTTGGAGATTCGTTTCCAACTGTTGGTTTTCCTTTCTTATCAATGGATCGACCAACGGATTTTTCAAGTCCGGAAGGGGTCTTCGTCAGGGAGACCCCCTTTTGCCGATTCTATTCTAAATTGTCGCCGAGGCTTTCATGCGAGAATTGCATTCTCTTATGGTATCGTGATAGGTTTAGAGGTTTGGCATTCCCAGAGGTTGTCCCCTCATCTCTTCCTTATCCTTTGCAGACGACATCATCATTTTCACTAATGGTAACCATCGTTCCATCCGTCGCCTTCTTAGCTTCATTCACCAGTATGAGAGGTGCTTGGGCCAAATCGTTAACTGTGCTAAAAGTTGTTTCGTCCTTGCAAAAGACTTGTCCCTGGTTAGGTATTCTTGGATCGAAAACCTAACCGGATTCAAGGTTACCTTCCTCCCCTTACCATACCTCAGTATTGTCCTTTACTGTGGTCGAAAACTCAACGCTATTTTCGAGCCCCTAACAGACAATGCCAAGGGTAAGATTATTAAGTGGAATGTGACTCTCCTTTCCCAGGTAGGAAGACTGGTTCTTATAAAGTCGGTTCTTGACTTTATATAATCACACGTTTTTGCTGCTATGACTCCTACTTTCTCCTTCTTCCGTTCTTATCGGTCTTTGGCATCATCCTTTTTCTAAGGTAAAAAGGACAACGTTAATCGTCATCACTGGATTTCTTAGAATGTCGTTTGTCATACCAAAAGTGAAGGAGGCCTTGGCCTTCAAAATCCTAAGAATATTTGCATTGCCTATGCTTGCAAGTTATAGGTACAGTTTGAAGCGAACAATTCTTTTTTTGCGAGTTTTCTCGATGTTAAGTACCGTAGACTTCTGGACTCGAATTTCATCTGTGTCTCTTCCTACTCTATTGAGACGTGGAAACAGATGCAATCCGTCAAGTCTTTCTCTGACACATGGTGGTGGGTCAGGTTGGGATGGCGGTCCTCTCTTGATTAGGGCGACATGGAGTTCGGCGAGGACCCATTCTCCAGTGCTCCCTATTCTCTCTTTCATCTGGGATGCCCGACTCCCTCCGAAAGTTTCTTTGTTTATGTGGAGAACTTTTCATGAAGGGTTATTGCTAGACGAGAGTCTTCAGAGGATTGACATCATGCTCGTGTTCCGTTGTAGATTCTGTAGAGCCGATGACTTGGAGTCCAGTGCTCATTTTTTTTCATTGGCTCTTATGCCAGATCGATCTGGAACTACTTCGGGAATTTGGTTGGTCTCTGAGGTAATGCCACTTCCTTTGAAGATTTACTGAGAGACCGATGGTCCGACATCTCAGGAAAATCTGTCTGTTCTACTATTTTTCGTTTGATTCCTTGTCTTACCTGCTGGTACCTTTAGTGCTCGCGGAATAAGGCCATTTTCGATGAGTCTCCAATGGACCCTCCCACCATCATACGGGGGTAAGGAATAACGTGTTCCTTGCCTTTCGCGGTAGGCCTTTCAAGGGAGATGTTGGATCCCGCTCTATTCGGTTGGCACGTACTTTTGATATCACATCTAGTCGTCCTTCTCCATTTGTGGGGATTAGTTGAATATTTCTGTTGTTTGTTACCGCTTGCTTCACCTGCCCCCTTATTAGGTCTTATGTTGTTTTCTAGTCGTGCAGGACCTGGATTTACAGGTTTCCTTTGGGATTGGTTGGGTAATGGAGCTATTGCTCTAATTTGGAGTAGACGGGCTTTGTCTTTTCTTCAGGCAGCATCTTAGACGCGTGCGCTCTGGGATTTCTTGGGACGGCGCATTTGCTATCTCCTGTTGTGCTTATCTGGCTGTGATTGGTAGTTTCTGTTACTTCTACGGCTTCTACATGGCTTATTCATTCTTTCCCTGTTGTATCTGGTTGAGGAGGCTTTTGGCTAGCAACTTTTGTTTCGCTTCCTATCTGTATTTATTCTTCTTTATTTTTTCCATTATTATATTACAGATTTTGTAGTCGTTTATTAACTACGAATTTTTTTTTGTACGCCATTGGGGAAAGGGTTTTTTCTCCCTTTTTGGGATATAGTTTTTGTTTTGAAAAAAAAAACAGAAGGGCAAAAACGAAAAGAAAAATTCATCATTGCTTTTCGACGGATTCTAATCGATGTTGATGCTGCCAAATTGATCTCTTCTAAGGTCGATTGATCGATGACGATGCAGATATTTATTTAATGAAACGGCCGGGTCTGGTTTTTGTTAAATTTCGGCCAGTCCGGTACATGGCAGAACCGACCGAAGATGGCCAGAGCTCTTACAGTCCGACGGACTTTAGAACCTTAGAATTATTCACTATTAATAGCTAAGCTCTTGTAGAATTATACAGATTTTAATACCAGCCTTACTTCTTTAGTACTTCAAACAAAGGCACCATTGATGATGTTAATTATCTTATGCGTTGCCATCGACATTGATATCATATTGAAGTTCTGTGATCCGTTTGCATATCTCTCCGTTGGAGAGAGTTCGGTTAATACACTTTAAAAAAAATTACTTATATCTACATGCGATCAAACTCATATATATACCATACAATCTTTATTACTTTTCACGATGTGTGACTATTATTTCTTTATATGCACCCATCACCACATGAAACGTGTGACACCTAACACAAAATTCAACTTAAATTAGGGACAAAACCGTTGTGTAGCAAACTAGGGGTGAGCAATATTCGGCTAGAATCGAAATGACTAACCGAATCGGTTCATTTTCGTCAGTTCAGTTTGATTTTGAAACTAGATTGGTCTAAATTTTGTTTGTAAAATAATTTATTTTGGTTATCGGTTTGATCGAATTAACCTAACTTTTAATTTATTATCTAATATTATTGTATCACTGTACTTTAAATAATTGATTTAGTTATAAAATACAAAGGCATTTGTTAGAATAATTCAAATTTTATCATTAATATATTATTTAATAAATAAAATTTCTTTAAATATAAATTTATGTTTTATTTTGTGCTTTTAGTGAATTAATCATATAAATAAGGTCATATCCCTCAAGTTTGGTTAAATTGGTTACCAACTGAATTAACAATCATTTCGGTTCAGTTTGATTTTGAAAATCTTCGATTTCAATTCGATTTGAATTTTTATCTTAAAATCAACCGAACAGACCAAACGTTCATCCCTACAACAGACCCTACAAATACAACCATTTTTTTAAGAATAAGATTGAAAAACTCAAAAAGAATTGTTGCATTCCAAAATCATAAGACAAATTACCAGATCACATGATACTCTTGTGGTAATTATTGAAAAGGGATACTTATCTTTCGAAAATTCATGATGGAAACTCGATGTAACCAGTAACTTTGGCAAGGGACTAGTCTTTATGATTAGAGTTGAATACTCAAATGACGAGGGTTTTGTGATTAGTATTCTGATTGTCAAATAATTAATTTCATCATATGGTAATCTAATTTCTTATCCCTAAAATGTTAACTGAATTACTATTAAGCTTGAAGGCTCATAAGACTTAATGAAAAGTTTGTTTTGCTGATTATTTGAATTTAATAGGATGAGAGAATGATGAAATTGATTTTATTAGTGTAATTCTCAGGGCAATGCGGTTTCCATTAGAGGCTACCATGGTGCTTTTTGATCGGGGATTAACCACTGACCAAACTAGGGTTTGGTTAGCGGTTGTCCATCGAACGTGGCTCGGTCGGTGGACAACCACTGACCAAAACCTTTTTTGATCAACGTTTAACCGTAGATCAGGCACCAGGCTGGTAACCCCTAGCAACTAGCCTGGTGCCCTTACCCATTACCAATACTCTTTTATTATTAATCATCCATTGCTAATACATCTCTCCGATATATATATATATATATATATATATATTAGAATAGGTAATTCTATTTCAACCCAACCAATTATTGAGTGTCCCCCTAAATTCAGCAAAAACAAGGAAATCCAACATTTTTCTGAGTAGCCCCTATTTAATTAAAAAATCAATAATACTTTTCCTTGTAGTTTCTTTACGTGGTTTTTTTGGTGAACTACGCAGGAACACTGCATTGTACCTAATGATACCACGTAGAGCCACTACTTAGTATCATTAGGTACCATGCAGTGTCCTGCGTGGTTCACTACAAAACCACGTAGAGCCACTACGAGGTAGAATGAAAATAATAAAATAGTAAATGAAAAGCAGTAGTTTTGTCCTTGATTTTTTTATAAAAGTGGGGGCTACTAAGCATTTCTCTGGATTGAAATAGAATTTGCCTTTGAGAATATATATGTTGGTAACATAAATGGGCTTGACATATGAATAAGAGGGAATGAAATAAATAAAATCATAAGTTGATTGCGATTAAAACAACAAATGTTGGATCAATTTGAATTTTACTTCTTCTTCTCTATTCAAATCGACATTAGCTTTTAACATCCGCAAATTGAGAACTAGGAAAAAATCATCAAAAAAATTCTTCGTTGTTCTCTTAAATCTTTATTTCACTTAGATTTAAGTAATCTTCTGGTTGAGGTATGCTTTAAAATGATTTATAATTGATTAGATCTTCGATCGGTTTATCTTAGTGAGATGAATTTGTACTGAGCTTTGACTTACGTTCTTGATTGAAGTGTTTCTATAGCATAGAGAAGTGTTATCTATGCTTTGTTTATTTCGATCTTCAATGATGACCTTCCATAAAATCATTAGATATGCTAATGCATTTATGTTGACGGCAAAAAATGTCGTAAACACCAAAGGTTCCAATTACTAGGAATAGTTATTTTGGTCACCTAGACAAGAGTGGAAAGCAGTAAATAACACGAGAGATTTATAGTGGTTCGGCCTCGTGAGAGGCTTACGTCCACTGTGAAGCGTTGTTGGAATATTATTGATCACTCAAAACTACAAGTGTTAGACCATCACATGACATCTCATTGCATTTGCTTGTAGGGTAGGTGATGTCATCATTATGATATATGATGTCATAATTGACATAAATGAAAAGATATAGGAAAGGGACGTTTTTGCCCTTCTTCTTCCTCAAAGTGAAGATGTCATTAATGGAGCTCTCATGAAGTCTCAAGGTCACAAATTCCCACCCCTTTGAAGTGTGAGGCCATGGGGTATTTATAGGACAAGGATTAGGTAGGAGTAGGTGGGAGTAGGTAGGATTAGGTAGAAATAGGTAGAAATGGACCCCCATACCCAGAAATTTGCACCCCCTCCGTATGCATGCCAGAATTTCGCACCCCGCCCCTGGGGTGCGAATTTCACGCCTCGTGGGGTGCGAAATCTGCACCCCTTGGGGGGTGCAAGCTTATGGCCTACAGGGGTACGAAATTCGCACCCTAGGGCACGAATTTCACATCCCCGCAAGGTGCAAACTTCACACCTTGCTGGGTGCGAATTTCGCACCCGGCTAAGCATGAACTTTGCACCCTGCCGGGTGCGAATCTTGCACCCCTTAGGGGTGCAAAATTCGCACCCTGAGGGGTGCGAAGGTCGTCTTAGGGGGTGCGAAGGCCTTCGGCGCATATGTTATGGTGGTCCGTGGCTCGGATTGCGAGGCCTTCTGATGGCAAGCTCCCTCTTCAACCTGTTTCCTTTACTCCTAAGCATCCTCCTAGCCTTGTCTCCACGCGATGGGCTGAGCTGAGCATGTCCTGTGTACTTTTGGGAACCAAACCAAAAGGTTGGTTAACATTTGCCCCCCAAAGTACGTCTTGTCTTGACATGATGTGCTTCGCATTGGTTGGGATAGTAGTCGGGTTGTCGACTTGACCTATTAAAGAAGAATAGACGTTAGTTGTGGGGTTTGCTCGTCGCGGGTTTGCGAGCAAGCTGGTGTTGGCGCGGTAACATGCTCGTCGTTGAGTATTCACAATGCGTGGCCTTCGCGTGTTTGCGATGGTTGGTTCGTGCATGAAATATGTGTACGCGAGCACATGGCGTGACGCCTTGAGTGTAGAGGTATGAGAAATATTCTCTCTTTTCTTTTCTCCTTTTTTTTTGGTTCGAACCTCTGAGCCATAGAGGTTTGGAATTTCGAAATTGAACCTTACAGCTCGAGATTCCGAGCCATGTGGCTCGAAATTTCAAAGCCCTAGGGGTTTCGAAATTTCGAGACCCGTGGGTTCGAAGTTTCGAACCCGAGGCTCAAAATCTGGGGGAAGTCGAAGGGACTTTTCCCTGTTTACTATAAATAGACCCCCCTTTCATTTTCTTCCTTCCATTATTTTCTTCCTTAGCCGCCATTGTAGTGAAAGCTTCAGAACTCAGCACTTTCAACCGAACCTAGATAATGAACAGGTCGAAGGAGAGAGGGTGAAGGGAGGTTGGAGGGTCGAGATGCAAAGGAGCCTCGAAAAACCGACCCCCTCAGGGACTCGAGCTCTTGAACCCCCAGGGGTTTCGAAATTTCGAACCTGGAGATTTGAAATTTCGAACCCTAGAGAGGCTCGAATATTCGAAACTCCGAGTTCGACTTTCGAATTCTGGGGTTCGAATTTTCGAACCCTGATGGCGTTCGATTGTTCGAAACTTAGGGGTTCGATTTTCGAACCCTGGTTTTCGAATTTTCGAACCTTGATGGGTTCGAGTTTCCGAAACCTGATGGGGTTCGAGTTTCCGAACCCTGATGGGGCTCAAATTTCCGAACCCTAGGAGGTTCGAATTTCGAACCTCGAGAGAGGCTCGAGTTCTCGAACCCCAGGGTGCTTTGGTCTCTTTGCTGGGTCCTTTTGGCGTGGTTGCTTCGCGCCTCCCTTTAGTGGGATGTTGCTTCTCCTTTGCGGAACTTCGATCTCTTGACTCCCCGCCCTTAGTTTTGCATACCGCTTATTCATTCGTATGACAGAGCCTAGTGCCCGCGCAGTTAACTGTGCGGACAAGGAGTTGGACCTTGCACATAGGATAACACATATACTTGAACTGTAACCGAACCGTTGGCCTGTTTAAATGTTTTTTGTACATCTTGCCTTCGCATGACACCGCACGCACTTGTTAGTTTTCACCAACACGAGGGGTACAGGTTATTTTTTTGCGATGCCTAATACTAGTGTATTAAAGTATAGCTAGCGATGCAAATAAGATCAAAGACCAAGGAAGACCTTAGAGAACGAGGCTTCCCCTCTGTCGTCACATACATCTGATTCTACCAACAACAGTAGCTCGAGTGGCAGCGAGCTAGAGACTACCGAAGGATCCGTTCCTTCTCAATCGTCCAGTTCACCCGAAGTATCTGAGAACTGGGAACAAACTGAGAGGATATATTCTCCGGTCATACGCGAAGAGGTTGAGAATGTGGACATCATGGGTGGAGATGCACCGACGACTTCAGTTGCTCCGGTTATGTTGCACGATGTTGTTATCTTGGAAAACCCGATGGACTCAGTGCCGTCATGACTGGATGCTACAGCAGTCACGAAAATGGTGCAGCGGTTCAATATTCTAGTGGGCGATGCACGCGCACCGGGTGAGGGTAAAAGAGCTCATGCACCTCCCGAGGGCTTGACCGCTCGGAATAGGCAGACATGTTTTGCGGGTTGCGTGCCCCCAGCCAATAATTTTATTTGCGATATGCTTTTATACTTTCGCCTCGCCCCTTCGCAACTGCATTCGAATGCTTACTCCTCACTCCTAGGCACGTACTTCCTATACCGAGAATATTTGCACATGGAACCCACTGGGGTGGACATCCGGTATTTCTTCAGCCTGAGGAGAACATCCAACAGAACGCCTTCCCAGTAGTCCCTAAAAGTGTCAGCCACCACCAAATTCTTCATTGGGTCGTGGCCATGACCGTCGGTGTTCAAACAAGAATGGTTCTTTGTGTGTTGTCCTCCTGGATCTGTGAGGAGGTAGATTGAAAGGAGTAAGTATTTTCGAACCCCGTTCCTTGTTATAAAGCTCGTGGAGCCCGTGTCTCACTATTTCTGATTATGGCAGGGAACCCAGAGGCACCCACTGGTGAGGAGTACCAGCAACGTCTTAATGCTCTGCGGGCGATCCTCGAAGAGTTTCGCAAAATTGATACTATGACAAGCCAAGAGCGTGCGCTGGGCTGCTCCCGGATGATCGGGCTACAATTAGGACTAGGGTGGCCAGTAGCGTGCCAGAGCTGTTCGTGGAGAAAAGCCCTGTGACTCTCGGTCAGAAAAGGAAGTAACCCGCTGCAGGGCCCAAGCAAAAAAGATTGTAAAGTTCCAGGGAGATGTTGACGATGATGGGGCTCGTGGCGAGGAGGCCGCACCTGGGCATAAAGGCTCGATGAGTGTTCCCGTCCCGCCTCCGGCAGGGGGGAGGGAGTGTCCATCAGGCCATTATCTCCAACGGTCGCTCCCGAAGCCGTGGCCCTATTTGAAGATGAGCGCCAGTTTGACGGCTTAAATAAACTTGACTTAGACGTATCCCTTTGGCCGACTCCGGCTGGCATGGATGACTTAGATCTTGCTGCAAGGGAGTTAACTCCTTAAAAGAGCATAATCTGGTTTGTTGAGAGAACACTTAGGGCATACATTCATAATCATTGCATAGCATGGCGATTCGTTTGACTGCGCGACCTGACCGGTCTTATTTATTTCTCTTATCAGGTAATATGGTTAGGGGACAGGGAGGACGAAGTCATGGATTTGGAGACCTGCGACGACCTCCGAGTGCTTTTCTTTTTGCCTTTAGGAGAGGGGCTAGTTTGTATGGTGAGGCCCCACCTTCACAAGACTGTAGTGGCAGAAGCCGCCACCCTGACTTACCCCTATTGCCTTTGTATCCTCCTTCCCCTCCTCCAATCCGAGTGTCTGCGGGAGATTCCCGTCTTGAACTAGGGGGATCGAGGCGCATGTTATCAACAACTCCTTCTTGCACCGCCCCGAGGTACCTGTTCAGTCTACCAGGGGAAAAGAGACGTCGCTTGTTAGGCCGAGGTCGGATGAGGCGGCTATGATAGAGATGGGAGACTTAACAGAGGCTCAAGTTTCAGAACTTTCGATAGAGGATCAGAAGTCTTTCTTGAAGTATTACTTCCCACGTCATTACTTTGATGAGTTGAAGTTTATTCCCGATCTCTGCCCCACCCCCATCTAGGGAGTCTGGGGAAATATGGATGCATGTGAAGGCTGCGTATCACCAGGCTAATGAATTCACCAAGTATTCTCATCATCTCTCAGAGTTGATCGAGAAGAAGTGCATGGAGCTGCTTAACAAACAACTGACTATTGATTACGAGAAGACCACCATTGCCACTCTAGAAAAGGAGATAGGTAAATCTGCCTGCCAGTATTTGGGAAATTTCCATTACTCGTTCTTGTTCCTTTGAATGCTAATTCTCGGATCTTACTATTTTCAACTGAAATGTGACAAGGGTATGAAACAATCAAAAGGGAGACCGATCACTCCCGCGCTGTTTTCACGGAGACTATAACCGACCTAACCACCCGGAACACGACCCTAAAGAGGGACAAGGCCGAGGTGGATAAAGTATGCGCCGAGCTGGAAAAGGAAAACGCGTGAGTCTTCGATCTCCAAACTGACAACAATGCTTTGAGAGCAAAGAACGATAATCTGAAAAGCAGCTTGAGGAGATGAGAAAGGCCAAGGAGGACGTAGAGGACAGTAATCGGGATGTGCTGGGCACAATGGATGGACTGAGAGCGGCACACCTATGAGAAGTGGAACAATTGAAAGAGCAGCTGGTGGATGTAGAGCTTCTAGCACAATCGTCTATGGAGGAGAACATTTGAAACATGTTTGTTAAAGTTCTAAGGTTTCATGGGCTTTCGTGGGTCAAGGATTATCACCGTGAACTAGCTCGAACTTGGGGGAGGTAGATTCCGTATGAAGCCCATTTATGCCGAGTGGATGTCGGGTCCTTGGACGAATGACAGCTTAGGAATGATCTCTTAATCATTGAGGAGCGAGAGAAGCTGGAGGAGGGTGAGAGTTTGTTGCTTGAGGATGCCGAGCGAGAGAGGCTGGAGAGACTCGCTGCCGAGAAAGGGAAGGCTGTTATATCTGAGAGTGTTAGGGTTACGGAGACATTTGTAGAGGCAAGCTCCTATCGTCCATTAGCCTCTAAGTCGGCGGTGGTGAGCAGTCCCGCAGCCTTGATTCAGACTTCGCCTGAGTATGACTCGGATCACCTCGGGATGGGAGAGACCAAATTCACATTGCCTACGACACCGAGTGCCCTTCTATTCTTCCCATGCCATCCCTGACCGGAGGTAAATTCCCTTTGCAATGCATTCCATAGGATGATGTGATTACCAAATTCACAGAGTAAACAGTTGTGTTTTTACCATGTAGCCTTTCCTGAACTGACCATGACATCGGGCCCTGCCCATATTGTCCCACAAGTGATTGAGTCTGGGCGAGAGCCTACGGAAGCGCAATCTGGAGGAGGAGGGGATCAGCTTGACACCTTCTCGGATATACGGATAACCGCCAATCTTTATAAGGGTCTAATAGATGAAGGGGAGACGGTTGATGGACAGAGCTCTCATGCGAGAGGTCCGGTGGAGGCCGATGTGACTTCGATGGCAGCTATGGTGGAAGCTCAAAAGGCCAAGATGGTGGCTAAGAGAGAAGAAGTGGAGGGGAAGCGAGAGCATAATGAGGCTGCCATGAGGGAGCTCTTGGCATAGAACAGGCAGGATGCTAAGGCGAGAGCTACCGACTCAGTTTCCAAAAGGAAGGCCGACGAGGAGGCCGAGAAGAAAAGGGCTGGTGATGAGGAAGCACAGCGAAGGACTACTGAGTCCCTTGAGAAAGCCAAGGTTGGTGAGGTCACACCCCATAAGTCCCAGAAGCTCGTCGCGCGGCGGCCTGCCAAAGAGGCCAAGGAGAAAGCTGAGTGGGAAGGCAAGGTGGTCCCGAAAACAAGTGACACTGTGGTCGGCCTCGCCGCTGGGAGTGACTTCAAGCCCACACTGCATGCCCATCTCATCAATATTACCGAGGTCTCAAGTGGCGATGGAACGGGCGAGAGGCGTGTCTCGGCTTCTCATGAATCAACCACTTCTCGGAGGGGCCGAGATGGAAAGAGAGGGTCTGGTAAGAAGAGGCCCAGGGCCAAGGATGAACCGTCGAGCGCTGAATATGCAAAAAAGCAAAAGCAGAAGAGGAAGAAGCATGATTAGTGTCAACAGCCTATGTAGGAGTTACCGTTTTATTTTGGTAGTGTAAGCCGATAGTTTACGCGAGTACGACCCTAGCTTTTGGTTTTTCAAGACATGGTGTGGTTCTCATGTACACCCTGTTATTAGAAAGAAAAAATGTTAGACAAGTAGTATGTTCTAGTGTGTGTGTTGAAATTGAAATATGAATTAGTACAGATCGCAATTTGTGTCAAGTGTATGGATGTTCCTCTTATGTTTTCAGGCGTCCCGTACTTGCATAAGCATACTTATCGTTGCATTTAACAAAAAAGTGATTGTGTACCGCGCTCTGGATCGTTATTCCAGAGGGGTGTGAGTGGGTACCACGCTCTGGGCCACTATTCCAGAGGGGTGTGATAGAGCACAACACAACAAGAAAACACTGATTTAACGTCAAATATTTAGAAGCGGAAATTTCCATCGCTAATTTGCGATGGATTTCCCTGTGATCTACAAGGGACAGTTTTTTGTTTTTTCAACTTTTCATTCTTTTATTTATTACCGTCGTTTTCTGTCATCCCTCACTAACCCGCTGTAAATTGCGTCAAATTACCAACGAAAAATTTCTGCCGCTATTTTCCGTTGCAAATCCAGGCAGAATACCGACGAATATTTATCGAAGCTATTTTACAGCAGAATTCCAACAGATTTGCAAGAGAAGCTTATACTATTTTTCTGAGATATACTTTAGTGTTTTTTATTAATAATTATTAATAATTCATTTATTCTAATTAATGATTTATAAGTAATAATTAATAATAATTTACATTCTACGATAAATAACTTATAATCATTGCTTATTTAGAATTAGCAAAATAATATGTGCTCATAACCAATGTAATTATTAAATTCTTAATTAAGTCCTCTTCTTTAATCACAAATTTCGGTCAGTATGCCAGTATATTTTACGCTAAATCCCATAATTTTAAATTGTTCTTTTATAATTATTCCCCTAAATAATGAAAATATCAGTTTATTATAATAATTATTTAATAATTAATAATAAAATTTAATACTTATGAAATGATATCTAGTATTCAGTAATTAATTTTAAATAATTGTATTTCATAATTGCAGTTGATAATTACAGTTGATACTTATATTTTACAATTATAGTTGATAATTATATTTTATATTTTGATAAATTTAAAAATTTGAAATCATCTTGAATAAATTTGAAATAAATCATAAAGTTTATAAAACCAATTATTGTTTGACACGAAATAACCAAAATTTCTAAACTTTAACATATTGAAAAAGTTCATTTAATAGTTTAATTTAAATTGCATAATACTTCATATTCTAATTTTAAAATTTACTGTAAATTCTAACTAAGATTAATGTTTGATTAACAATAATTAAATACTATATATTTTTGGCTAACATTCATTTATAATCATGAAATAATAAGTAATCAATAATAATTAGTAACTAAGGAGTTATATTTTAATAATTAATAATGATTATTATATAATAAATAGTTATAATTAATAATGATTATTATATAATAAATAGTTAATATTAGATATATAAGTATAATAAAGTAGATTGATGATTGTAATTAACTTTTAACAATTAATATTTAATACAAATATTCTATGATTACTGTTAATAATTTATTATTGTACATGAAAATCAACGTTAGTTTGTATTTAACCAATTATCAGTTTACTGATAGAATAGCGGGTTGGAACTAAAATTTCGCGGCTAACCCGCCCATTCTGTATCTAAATTTTACGTTCCGCATCCCAAAATTTCCTGCCTCCCCATTTCACTTCCACTTTCATTTATAGATTGAGATCCCCTTTCAACCTCTAACCCTAAACCTAAAACAGTCGATCAAAATATCAAAATTTTGAAAAAGATTTCAATTTCCCAAAGTTGGTTTCGGTTTCTATGCTTCGCCTTAAGTTTCAAAACTTGGTTTCGCTTCCCAGTGCTTTGCGTCAAGATCTAGAATATGGTTTGAAATTCTGATGTGTCAATGACTGACAACGGTCTTCGCCTCTCCCGCTCTTTCGATTTTCGTAGTCTCCAGCTTGACATCGGTTGTCTTCTTCGTTCGACATACTAGTGGTCGATAGCTCATAATCAACAGGGCGTCTTCAGCTCTTCCCCTAATGTAAGCACTTCCTTTTCCTACGTTTTCTTTTTTTGGCAATGAATCAATTTTTGATTTAGGTGAATTCTAGACCATTGTAAATGCGTTGAATCGATTTTAGATCTAATCTGTATGATTGTTTGCTCACATGGTATTTCTAGAATCAGTTTGTATAATAGTGGTTTCGAGCAATGATAGTGTGAAAATTTTCCTTTAGAAGTTTTTAGTTTGTTTTCTTTACTCAATTTGATTTGGCTTTGCCTGTCAGGTTGTAGATTGTTCTTTTAAAAGATAATCAAATTTCCACTTATTGTTTCCAGCTACAAAGAACCCAAAACTTAGTTCAACTGCTTTTGTATTCTACATACAAAATTAATATTATGACAAAAAATAACTCTTTTGGGTAAAACTGACTAAATACATATGTATGTGACAACTGTAAAGGTGTATTTATAAGTTATAATGTTAGACTTGCACTATTGATCCACAGTTACCAAATTCAGTAAAACTAGGTATCACTTTAAAAAAAATATGTTTGTTTATATCAATATTCAATCCTTATGCACCAGCGTAGCCAAAGGAAAAAGAACGGAATCAGAAAATGCATAAGTGAGACTATTAAATTTGAACTAACATAGTAGTTATGGAAAACGCCACTGACCGTTGTAATTTTTTAGAAGAAACCAAAACTAAACCAAATAGTTTGTGTACTGCATTCCAATTCTTATTAAATGGAGTTTTTTTTTTCATTTGGACAGAAGACTGCACAATTAGACAATGAATTAGTATTATGACAAAATATTGTTTTGGATTGGTAAAATAATTATATAAAAATAATTATTGTTATAAATTAATTAAAATGCTAATTTAACCTGTTATCGAAGGAAACATATGATTTAAACCACCGAACCATAAATTGCACCAATAGTGTAAAATAAAATGAAATTTACATAAGAAAAGCAATGCGATCATCAAACTGGATATGAAGTGTACTAGTCACCAATAGTGTTTGCTAGAATTTTCTCCATAGAATTATTGATAGTAAGAAAGGGGGTCAACAGTGGGAATAATAACGAATAAAGTGTTGTTAATTGGATTCAGAAGGTTTATTCAATATTTTGTTGTTAATTTAATGGTTTTAATTGAATATGGATTGATTAGGAAGGTCTATTCATTTTTTTGTCGTTAATTTGAAATTACTGGCTAATGAAAAACACCTACGTTAGTTACTATATTGTATCTTAATCTGCAATTACATTATTTTTGTCTAAAATTAAGATGAAGGAATTAATTTTGTATATAATTATTTCTCTCCAATTTGCATTAACAATATAAGTACCATAAATTGATAGTAACTAATTTTGTTCATCACATTTCACTTTTTTATTTAATCCATTCTTTACATTTTCTTGCATACTATACACATTATCCATTTACATATACAAGTGTGAACCCGTGCTTCACACACTGGAATGGAAAAAATATTTAAGTTTTAGTTTGAGAATTAAAATATTTTTAAAATAAAAAATATTTTCTTTCTATAGAAAGTAATGCCAAATATTGTTCAAAAGTTAAATATAAATATTGTTAAGTACACTGTGTTCAGTGATAGGATAAATGTTCTAAAACATATGTAGGCGGAAGGTTGTAAAGATATCTCAAAAGTTACAATGCTCCTAAGTAATAGTGGAAAAAATCGAGAAAGATGATTATGTGATGAAAATCAGGGAGCATATAAGGATGCTCACGTGGAATATAAGAGGTGTAGCGGAACTCTCTCATATATACAAATATATATATATATATATATATATATATATATATATATATATATATGTGTGTGTGTGTGTGTGTGTATGTATGTATGTATATTTGTATGTGTATATATATGTATATGTATATATATATATATCCACATATGTGTGTATATATATATATCCACATATGTATACACACATATATGTACATACATATATAAACCATAAATGGCGTCAGTGTGTTAAGTGTGAATATACATAGAAGAAATCATCAATCAATTTTTTGGCAAATAAAATTAGGTTAGTGAAGAGTAGCTTGAAAAATTGGAAATTGAAGTGTGATCGGATGTCTACTGAGAGCAGTTGCAGTGATGATCTTCATTCATTCGGTTCAATGTTCGAAGAAGCGAGCTAACTATGTTGGAAATGAATATTCATAGAACAAATTGTTACAACACATTAGAACATTGATTTGCATAGAGCATTGCTAACAAAAAAACTCAATAAACAACAGTTGAATTCAAACGTATAAGTCTTGATTATTTAGTGTCACCACGATGCCTAAAATATATTGAAAAAACGTAAGAAAATATCTTTTTAAGTTTGTGCCACTCCTACATTTACTAATAAAGAACTTTAGGTAGTAATTATCGTATTTCATATAAGGACCAAATTTTATAATAAACCAATGCTTTTTTTTTTTCAAAAGAAGGCTTCATTATCAATTTAGCATGAAAATATATTTGTTTTTTCATCAGGTTGAACTCGTGCATTCTGTAAATGTGCATGTACAAACATGTACATGCGCATCGATGGATGTGTATGTACATATTTGTTACATGCACAATTACAGAATGCGCAAGTATAAGGAGTCAGGATGAGGATTATTTGGTCAAACCAAATAAATCAACGGAACCATTATTTCAGTTAGCTCTAATTGGTTATTGATCTAACAGAATTAACCGAACTTTTATTCTATTTTAAAATTATCGATGTTATAATAAATATTGTAGATTAGTTCATCTAAGTAAATTTTAATCATCACATATGCGTAAAGAATACTTTTTGAAAGTATAAAAATCATAAATAATAATATTGTAGTAATATATTAATAATCTACTTTAAATTATAGTGAATATTCCCAAAAAAAAAAAAGTAAAAAAAATTGGTTAAATTGGATAATCAAGCGAACCAATCAAACTTAATTTGGTTGGTCTAGGTTTCAGTTTTATTGATCTTTAATTGATTTTAGAATTTTCGTCATTGGATAAACCAAATCAACCAAATGTTCACCCCTATTTGGAATCAAAAATATATATTTCAAATAAGCTTTTTCTTAGGGGCCTATTTAGAAAAAAAAATCTTTAGATAAAGTACTTTGAATTATCAATAAATATTGCATTTGTGCAAAAAGGAAATTACTTAGATCAACCATGATGTGTTAAGAAAGAGAATAGCATGTATCATCTCGTATAATATAAACTTAACGACAAATCTTGCACTTGTACAAAAAAATGTAAGCTAATACTATTGAAAAGCAAACCATTGAGATCAATCATGGTATAGTACAAACTTAAGTTAGTGAGTGTCTGTATCATATATAAATCATTATGAATTATCCTGCATCATTCTGGATCAACCAGGGTATCAAAAACGATTTCTTTTTGAATGATAACCGGTAAGCATAGGCTAATATTTTTCAAAACAAAGCATTAACTAGTTTATAATTATAGCGTGTATAGACATCTAAACAGAATCATTATATTAGGCGATAGGATCAATGGGTTTTGAGGTGAAACATCTCCAATTGAATTGAAAAAGCAAAAAAGATAAAATCAAACCAAATCTAATTAGCTTCTGTTAATTTAATTGACAATAGGTTTAGCGAATCAAAAAATAAAGAGAAATTCATCATATAGTATTATTCAAATGAATAATTTAGTCAGAGAAAAACATAAATTTATGTCTACTAAATTATTTTGAGCATTTATTTGAAGTTTATAAAAGAAAATTTACTCTATTTTCAACAGATAAGGTTTATTACTAAATCAATTGTTAGATTGATAACAATATTACAATGTCATAAATTTGGATAATATATCAAAAGTTGGGTTAATTCGGCTAAATTAATAACCAAATATTTTTAAACCAAATTAAAATTGATATAATCATATAGTTGAACCAAAATGAATCGGCCCAATTGATTAATTCGGTTTTAAAGGAAAATTGCATACCCTCGTGATATATAATATAAGTTTATAAATGCATATAGAGACAAAGATTAAAATAAGTTTAACATCATAGTAAGGATTAAAATAGTTCAGTTTTAGCATGGAATACTATTATACTCATGGTTTTACATTCAATTTTCTTTGTTTCGTCCCCTTTTTTGTACGTTGTCTCTCATAGCTTGTCCCGACATCTATGTAAAAAATAGTATGTAACTGAAAAATAAGAAAAGACATGATGTGAATTATAGTTAATAATTTGAAAGTTGTAAAGAGGGAAAAAAACTTTAAGTTTATAACTGTTTTGGCTGGTTTTATTTTTATCTCGCATGGGGGGTCATATAAGAAATAAAAACAATGCATTCTTTCCTTATAGAAATATAGACAATGACTCAGCATATGCACATAGTCCGTAAGAAGAAACAACTCTCAATATAAGAAAAAAAGTAAATAGTAATATATCATTTGAAGACCAACTATGAAATCTAGCAAGTGCAAAATCTTGAAAATATATTGGTGAAAATAAGCATATTTGAAGATTCAATATTTAATATGAAAATGGAATCCATGTCGCAAAATATACTAAAGATGGTATACATAACTTTTAACAATCACTAAATTTTTAATGGTTAAAGCATTGAATAAAGGATTGGCATTCTAGAAAAATGGATCTCACTAATGTATTGCATATTAGCAAGTAGCAACAATAATCGATACGATTTCATATTGTTGGACCGTCCGTACCTACTTATATGTCATTTTGTTGTTCATCTATCTTTGTGCATGCCTTAGCATGAACTTATATCTAGTGTTCACAATAAAATCATTTATCTATGACTTAGCAAGTGCTAATGTGTGGGGTTAGCCTAAAGAATGAGTGCTTAAAGGGAATCAACTTTCTTTAGCCGAAATAATGAACCAAAGGTGGAATCTTTTTATGTCATACTTATTACAATGCACAATTAAAGGTTAAGGTAATAATGCATCAAAAGTGGAATCTTTTTGTGTCATAGTTATTACAATGCACAATTAAAGGGTAAGGTAATAAGATATTGAGACGATCAATGAGGGATATGTATACTGTATTGCATTTATTTCTCGGCCTTACATGAATTGTTCATAGAAGATTCAGTGTGTAATTTAAACAAAGAGTAAAATGCTCTGTTCCAAAAGTATGTCATTTCATAGCATTTATCAATATACCATTTGATGTCCAAAAAGGTACTGCGCCGTACTGCTGAATAGTAGCAGTCAATACTCCATGCGTTTTTCCTGAAAATTTAAAAGAATAATCAATGGGATATAATATCTAATTATTTTCAATTACTGCTCATTCAATATGGTGTCACTAACATGTAAGCCAAAATTTGCATGTAATACTCTTTATTTAGTGACAGAAAAATCATGAATTGGTTCTAAATGGCAATCAAGGTCACTTGGTATTGTTGTCCATAAACCGAATCAGGACCGGCCTTGAGTATTTATGGGCCTAGTGCGGACCCAAAATCTTAGACCTATTTATATATATATATATATATATATATATATATATAAAATTGAACTTAAGTGAAAATGTGTTTTTTCTACTTTGTATCTCCATTGAGAAAATTGCGTGTTTCAGCAAATTCATAAAGTTTTTACCCACATTTTCAATCTGTCAACTAGAGGTCCACACAAGCCACATCTCCATTTTAATATATTGATTGATGTCAACAAAGCATACAATCATATCTACTTTTGCATAGATAAATTACTATCATGTACACGCATTCTGACAAGAAAAAGCAGCTCTAGTAAAAATAATACAGTTTTTTTGGACCCCCTGACCTAGTGGGCCCTGTGCAGTCGTACGGCTCGCACTAGGCCAGAGCCGGCCCTGCACTGAATAGAACCATAGATGTTACCTGATAAAAATTATGATAAGTAGCAACAAAATTATGATCAATAAATGCAAGAAAAGGCACCTGATAAAAAATCCTGGAATAGAAAAAAAATTGCATAGATTTTTCATAGAATCACCGAGTACATATAATAGCACATAAATAAGATCTAAAGGAAGAAGGATTGATGCTTCAAAAGTGTCAAGGCACAATAAACCAGTCTTAAATGATTTAACATCAGACTGGAAAAAATAAATATTGAAAGTAACGTACAGAAGAATGGTGCAATCCCTTTTTTTGGAACCAAAATAATTCAAGCACCTAGCAGTACACGCAATAACACGCACAGCAAAACTGCAAACATTCAGAAGCTCACAAAAACACATTCATACACCAAAACAACTCATAAGCTGCTCAATATTCGAACATAAAAACAAAAAGCAGACCCCCCTCAGAACTAATGGCATAATTATTTAGTTAACAGATGATGATCTGTCAAATTCAAATTTCGAACCATGCGTCTTCATAATCAAAATTTTGTTACTGCTAATGGGATGTCATAATATTTAGAAGTAAAATAATTTATTCTATCATTAGATGCATCTAAAAATTACAAAAGCATAAAAGAGAATATAGTAGTGGCTTTATCAGTAGTTGTTAATGGAAGCAAAAATTTAGATGGCGAAAATCATTTGGTTAACAGATGATAATTTGACTTTGAGTGCATAAGACTACTGTTTGTTCCACCTTCATAATCATATGTTCTGTCATTTACCATGTCTTTCATGAACTGCTGAAGGAGGTTTCCATATGCTCCATGGATTTCTAAGCCTTCAAAACCTGATTGTATTTTGGAATTTTTGCAGTAAAAATATTTTCCTATTTTATGTGAACTAACGCAACCATTCTAGCCAATAGTCATACCATGATTCTCACGTGGCAGGAAAATACTGAAAGTTGATCATCGGTATTAGATAGATTGTACTGAAACCTTTTAATTTTAAATTTGTTGAACTCTGGCTTACTTGATTAACCGCCAGTCCTCAACGATTTCCCTGAATTTGATCTTCAACTACTAATATACTAAAACAACAATAATAATTCAGTTTCAGTATAATAAAGAACTACAATAATAAAACAAAGTATATAGAACTGTTTGGGAGCGTAATCACCCCAAACACTTATCCTAAATATAATTCAATTAAAAGATCAACACAAAAAAAGCCGTCACACTTATAATTTGGCTTCATCCCAAACACATATCTACACTACTCTTAAAATTGCATACCAAACTGGAAAATAAATTAGTCATCATAAGTTAGCCTAAATAACTTTTCAGAAATGCGCATATTAAGTTATATTACCCATAAACATTCAATTTTTCTTTTAATTTATTTTTAGTAAATAATTACTTTTGCGAGTTAATTAGAAACAAATACTTTATGTCAGCATGCAAGCCATGCTTTGGATCAAAATTGAATGTTCTCCCAGATTGTAGGAGAAATTTATGTACTTTCAGGTTCGAACAATCAAAAGAGCATAGGCTAACTATCAAGTACTACCTGATGGATGCTATAATTTAAAAATAAAGCATTACAGGATCAAACTGTTTCAATTCCTATACGAAGCGTATTCGCCTACTAATATTGCTAATGTTGGAAAAGTTTCATTATGCAATCAAGATTATTCAAGCAAATGTTCCCAATAAACATAAGAGGAAATCTTAAATTCTATAAATATTTTGTAGTTTATATAGCGATTAATATTTTTATACGGTAAAATTATTTTGAAGCAATATGCACCAACATAACTTTACTATCCTATCCCGCAATTCATGGACATATATTATAATAGAATAACCAAGGAGAGAAAACAAATATGTCTTTAGGCAGATTTCATTGCCAGTAAAGCACAAAGCTGCATGTTAAGCAATATCATTAGTATATTTGTATGTTGTCTAGTAATATTTGAGTTGCTCAAGTATTATATCCTTTTTGTGCACTAAGGTGTAGAATACAAAAGGTTTAAATAATTTAGTGAACAAACTTAAAAGGAACTTGAAAAGACTCAAGAATATTTTATTCATATGCAAAACCCAAGCAATTAGATGAATAGCGACACTCACCACGTTGTATGCCCCATTACGTCTTAACTAAACTTTGATCAGTTCAAATTTGCTTCAACATCTGTGCATCAATCACCAAAATATATATATGAATAAATAGTAATTTCTAAACTTACAATGGAATTTATGTCTTCAACAGTATCTACATAAATGATTCTAGTTAATTTACTTAAATTCAGTGTGACAATAGTTCAATTACTAATTTACTTTAGTATTCTTAATAATTACATAGATGGATTCTCTGTTAGAAGCATATGCGGCCAAGTTGAATATTCAAATGCTATAGAATATAGTATATAATATGATGCATAGGCACCCTGCTCATATCTCATCTGCTGCCAACAGCTCTATATTTCAATTTTTTTGTCGTAGTCAATCACAACAACGTGAATGATACATTAATATTCATAGATCATAACATCACCATTGGATCCTTAGTTGTATAGCGTATCAATGTATCAATTGTTCTCTAAAGGCAATAGGACATCTAATACAATATTGTTTTCCCCTTCAACTATAGCTGAGCAAGTTGAACATCGACCTGTACATAAATAAAAGAGAAGTATTGACTTCCTTTTCTATTTAATTCATATTCAATGAAAACTTCTAGAATAGAGTATTATATACGTACATGTATGCATATTTGCATGTATCAATGAGAGTATGATACAGTTTAGTTTGATGGAAATTAAGATTAAACTCAACTCTGATTTCCAACACGGTTAAATTATTCAATAAACAATAGAGATTACATGCATATATCTTTAATACCTAAATCTAATTTTATTTTCATATTAAAACAATATTTTTGCATGATATGAATTGCAAAAAATAACAACAAATGCAGCTTAATAACCATAAGACAGAGAGAAATAATTAATTGATAAGGAATATCCATGTTAACATCATACACAATCCAATTCTTTCCACCTGTAGAATAGTCATGAGAAAGGTTATTGATGGGAAGATACATTAGCTTATCAAAAAATCCCAATTCTTTCGTCATTAAAAACAACCATTTCACTTTTAATAGATTCATTTATATACTTACACATATACATAAATACACACAAATATCTCTAATAACATACCAATACAACATTAAAATATTATCACCTATGCATCACTAAAATTTCCTTTGAAATGTCATAATATGAGAATTAAAAAAATTATGTTTGTCGGTTGCGGATTTAACATGATATCATCACATGGTATAATTACCACTAATATAACCGAACACACACAGGAAGTGAAGTTATAATGCATAGTCGTGTTAATTTGAATATATTACAGTGCAAATTAGCATTGAAAATTTTCATCTAAACAGCAGCAAACATATAGTTAAAAAATCTAAAACCGGTTATTTCTTCTTCTTTTTTGGCAAGGCCAACCGGCTTTTATAGTGCACGGTAGCCTTTCAAATGTAGGGAAAACAATATAGAATAGAAGCAGCCAAGTGTAAACTTTAAAATAATAATAACTTGGATATGAATGTTTTTCATTTCCTAAATCAGCAGAAAGGATGTAAAGCTTTAAATTAAAATTTTGATGGTTAAGAAACAACGCTCTGCAATTTATTCTTTAACCGTTTATCGTTTACAATGAGGAACATGCTAGCTGTTTGAATTACAGTATTTGTATTATTCGAAACCTGTACAACAATTTTGGAAATAAAGATAGCAATTCATTTATGTAAAATAAACTTTTGAAATCATCACCTCTTCGACTATGGTTTCAATGGATTAGTTTGAATCATATATTGTGTCGTGTTTGAATTCATCCAAAAAATTAGAAAGCAATAGTAGTAAATGTGAAATAAAGTAATAGTGAAATATATTCACTAGCCCAAGATCAACCAATGATGAAAAAATAAGTGAAGAAGCTTCAGAGAATAGAAAAATTGAATATGCAGACCAGAAATATGGAGAATATGAGCAGCCAGTATTCACTACTACTTGAATTCATACACAGGAGAATTTATACACCTGACAGAATAATCTAGACTATACTTAATGCAGATAATTCTAGATTACAGCCATTGAGTGAAACTAGAAAGGTGAGAGAAAATATGCTGCTGCATTTATTAGAACTTTAGTTCTTCAAAAAAGCTGCTTTAATTCCAACACTCCCCCTTAAAGAGATTTTTTGAAGACCAGACCAAGTTTAGCTCTCAACTTCTCAAATGGACCTTTTGAAAGAGATTTCGTGAGAATGTCAGCAACGTTATCAGTACTACGAACTTCAAGTGCAGAGATAATTCCATCGAGAACTTTCTCACGAATAAAGTGATGCTCGAGTTCAATGTGTTTTGTTCTTGCGTGACAAACCGGATTTGATGCAAGCTTTATGGCACTCTGATTATCTCCATAAACTGAAGTGGGTTTGAGAACCTGAATGTGAGCATCGCTTAAGAGTCTCCGCAACCATACACATTCTTGAGCAGCAAGAGAAGACGCCTTATATTCCGCTTCCGTGGTCGACAGTGAAACTGAATCTTGCTTCTTACTACACCAAGAGATACAAGTAGGGCCACAAAAGAAAACATAGCCTGATGTGGATCTTCGATCATCCAAATCTCCTCCTAAATCAGCATCCGTAAATCCAAACAATGACAAGTCTGCACCTTTTTGATAAAACAGCCCAAGGTCCACAGTCGTATTGATGTATTTCAGAATTCTCTTAGCTGCTTGAAGGTGTGGTTTCCTTGGTGATTGCATAAATCTACTTACAAGACCCACGGCAAAGGAAATATCTGGTCTTGTGATGGTTAAATAGATAAGACTTCCAACTAAGGCGCGATATGGACGAGGATCTTCTAAGACAGAACCATCTCCTCTATGCAATTTTATGTTCGCATCAAGTGGAGTCGAACATTTCTTGGTACAATCTGAAAGAAACCTGCCAATCATCTTCTTCGCATAACTTTCTTGACTTACAAAAATTCCATCCTTCAAGCTTTTCACCTCCAATCCGAGAAAATGATTTAGTTCCCCCAAAATTTTCATATCAAAACGTGTTTGCAATTGCTCTCGCAACTTTGCGATCTCTTGCTCATCATTTCCTGTTATAATCATGTCGTCCACGTATAAAATGGCAACAATATGCAAGTCTCCCTTCCTCTTGACAAATAAACTAGGATCAGACATCGAGGCAAGATATCCACAAAACTCCAAATATTCTGCAATCTTGCCGTACCAAGCTCGCGGAGCTTGTTTCAAACCATAGAGTGATTTATGAAGTTTGCAAACATAGCTAGGATGTGAAGAAGACACGTACCCGGGGGGCTGCTCCATAAATATTTCCTTATCGAGCTCCCCGTACAAGAAGGCATTTTTAACGTCGAGTTGCCATAATTTCCATCCAAAACTTGCTGCCAATGCTATTACCATTCTAACCGAAGTCATTTTAGCCACGGGGCTGAATGTTTCTTCATAATCTTCACCATATTTTTGCGAGAATCCTCGAGCAACCAGCCTTGCCTTAAAACGTTCTACGGAGCCATCAGCCTTTCTTTTTACTTTATAGACCCACTTACATGAAATGGGCTGCACTCCTTCAGGTTTGGGAACAAGGCTCCAGGTTTGATTTTTCTTCAAGGCTGCAATTTCCTCATCCATTGCTAGCTCCCATTCTTTGTTACCTTGTGCCTCGCTGAAGCAAGTTGGCTCTTCTTCGTCAAATGGACCTGCAAAATAACAAGAATATGTGCTGACAAAATTCTCGTCTCGAAACCGGGCTGGTTTGATTATGTTTCTGCGTGGTCTTTGATGGTGCAGCTCCTCCAAAGAATCTTCTTCTTGCTCTTCTCTATCTTCATTATGGTTAGAGCTCCCCCTTTCATCTTGTTCCCTGGACGACGAACTTGGAATGTCCTCAATGGGTGATGAGGTATCATGTACTACATTATGCTCCAAGTTTGCTGGATTTGGAGGGACAAATTCAGACTCATCATGCTCGTAGAGAGTAGATACTTCGTCAAATACGACATCCCTCGAGACGACGAACTTTCCGGAGGCAGGATCCATGCATTTCCAGCCCTTTTTCCTTTCATCGTATCCAACAAAAATGCATTTTCTTGCTTTTGCGTCTAGCTTAGTCCGTTGAGATTCTGGCACATGAACATAGCAGATTGATCCAAAAACTTTGAAATGCTTCACATCTGGTTTCTTGCCAAAGAGTAATTCAAAAGGTGATTTCATATTTGTTGGGCTGAGAGGTACTCGATTAATGACGTACGCAGCGCACTTCATTGCTTCAGCCCATAAAACTCTCGGCAAATTTTTTGCATGCAACCAGCTTTTGCAAGTTTCTACCAAGTGTCGGATCTTCCGCTCCGCAACTCCGTTTTGTTGTGGAGTTTTGGCACAAGAAAGCTCTCTCTTAATGCCATGTTTTCGGCAGAAAGAGAAGAACTCAGCTGATGTAAATTCTCCCCCATTGTCTGACCGCAACCGCTTAATTGATGCACCAAATTCTCCTTCAACAGTTTCTTTAAATTCAAGAAATCTGGAAAATACTTCAGATTTATTTCTAACAAAATAAACCCACGTGAATCTTGTAAAATCATCTACAAATAGCAACATATAAATGAAGCCAGAATAAGAGGGAGTTTGGGTTGGACCCATCAAATCTGTGTGAATAAGTTCCAATGGAGATTTGCACCTGGAGATAGACCTTTCAAAAGGAAGACGATGAGCTTTCCCGTATTGACAGCCTTCACACACGTGTTCATCGCCAAAATCGCTTAAATTTGGTAACCCATGAACAAGGTTCTTTCGCACCATTACTTTCAACTTAGTAAAATTTAGATGCCCAAGTCTAGCATGCCATAGATATGCATTTTCATTCCTACTCATTTTATTTATGTATGAAGAAGAAGCTGAGAGAACAAACAAATCATTAATTCTCTTACCAGTGTGAAGCACATCAGCCTTGAGCTCTTCAATATTGCGAAGAAATTTGACATCTTGTGGTCCGAATAAGACGTAGTTTCCAGAATCCACCATATTTGCCACTGATAAGAGATTCTTCTTCACTCCAGGAACATGAAACACACTGTTTAGTGTGATGGAATTCTGGTCGCTCCCATTAATGACGACGGCTCCTTCATTCTTCACGGGGTGCACGGTGTTATCAGCTGTAACTATGGCTTCATTACCATTGTATTGATGAGAATCGGTAAATTTGCTGCCATCTCCCGTCACGTGATGACCACACGCCGAATCCACAATCCAATCATCGGAGAAATTTATTGAAGCCAAAGCATTAAAAGTCATCTTTTCAGCAACAAAGCATCTGTTCCAGTCTTCTTCATTATCTCGTTGCTTATTCTTGTTTCCATTTTCAGCTAAGTTGCTTTGATTCAACTTTGTGCGACAGAATTTCTTTGTGTGCCCGAGTTTGCCGCAACGATAGCATTTGAAGACCTTTTTGTTGCCTCCGGCAGACGTTCCTTTATTTTGAAACTGATGATGCTCATTTTTCTTCTCTTTTGGTGAGGAATTCTTCTTGTTGTGAGTGAACAAGGCTGTTGCTCCATCTTCTTCCTTTACAGTGATACCAGCCATTTGTTTCGCCAATGTTTCCTGCGAAGACAAAAGATTCTCGAATTCCTCCAAAGATGGTTGTTGATTCCATCCTTGAATTGATGTTATATATGGGATGTATTCTGGGCGCAATCCTCGAATTATGTAGCGTCTTTGCCTTGCTTCAGATATCGCCTCTTCCGGATTAAGAAGCGATATTTCCGAGCATAACTTCTTAATTTTCAGAAAATATTCTGATATCGAGAGATTACCTTGAGTGGTGTTTGCAAGCTCATTCTCCAAAATTTGTAGCCTAGCTTCATCCTTCTTGTTGAACAACTTGTTGACCGTGTTCCATATTTCTTTTGCCGATTTACAGCTTATTATGTGATCGAACAAGCCCGGAGAAATCGATCTTTTCAGGACGAACTCAGCCTTGGCGTTTACTTGCCTCCATTTCTTTGCCGCTTCAGCATTTTCTGGAGTATTTGCTGGAGCATTTGTGTTGTTTCCATCAACAACATCCCACAAATCTTCTCCGACGAGATATGACTCCATACATGTCCTCCACACCTTGTAGTTGGACTGATTTAGTATCTCCAGCCCGAGTCCGCCGATGCGTCCACCCATTTCCATTCTTGAAGTACTTCACGAACTCTTCACTTTAAGATCTTGAAATATTACCCAGAGGCCTTATGGCTCTGATACCATGTGAAATAAAGTAATAGTGAAATATATTCACTAGCCCAAGATCAACCAATGATGAAAAAATAAGTGAAGAAGCTTCAGAGAATAGAAAAATTGAATATGCAGACCAGAAATATGGAGAATATGAGCAGCCAGTATTCACTACTACTTGAATTCATACACAGGAGAATTTATACACCTGACAGAATAATCTAGACTATACTTAATGCAGATAATTCTAGATTACAGCCATTGAGTGAAACTAGAAAGGTGAGAGAAAATATGCTGCTGCATTTATTAGAACTTTAGTTCTTCAAAAAAGCTGCTTTAATTCCAACAGTAAAGTCACATATAGAATCAAAAGTCAATATAAATTAAAACTTAAAGCATTAACATTAAAAATGGGAACCAAAAAGCCAGTCAAGATAACTGGTCAATCATCTGATTGCATATCATTACGTTGATATCCAACTGGAGAATACTCGTCTCGAAGATCATTCAGTTATGCATCATGCATAACAAAAACATCATAAAAAAATGATTGGGCTGGAGAGTTAACATACACTAACAAATTTACCGGTCAAAACGATAAGTGATGATTTATATCATTAGCTGAATAGGTAAGGGTCCCATGAATATTTACATATAGAGTAAGAAGAAGAAAAAACATACAAACCATTTGAGATTCTACTACGCACCATCACAAAATGGAGAAAAAATGCAAATTCTTGTTCAGTTTTTTGTATTGAAAGGAAAATAAAATTTTGTTTTATATCAGTGTCCATTTTAGTTCGATTTTGATATATTTTTCTTGATCAGCAATAAAAATGTAATCATAAAAAACAATTAGGTTTGCACTCATCTGACAAATAACCACCAAAAATTGCCATGGAATAAACAAATACCTCTTCTCAAAGCTGCAAAACAGGAAGAAGGAGAAAATTGTAAATTGCAATTTGGGAGTTAGAAGAAACCTAGGAAATTGGGTAATCAGGGACAAAATAGTTCTGCTTAGAGGTACAGAAGAAGAACTCGACTAACCTCTATACCAAAAAAACCGTCAGAAAGATTGACGGCGAAAGAGGTGAAAATGCAGAGGCATAAGCGAACAATAGAAATTGGAGATACCTAATAGTGATGATGAGCTAAGGGTCACCGTCCTCCTCTTCGAAATTGAATTCAACTTATTCCATGGCAAACGGAAATTAAGGTTAGTTATTAAGGGGGTATGGAGGAAAGAAAATGAAACACGGTAGCGTAGCGTTTGAGTTCCAGAAAACAGTTCCCAAAATCTTGTTCAATTTCGCTGGAAGATGGAGTGTGCTATTTTTGCCAAAAAACACGGGAGAGCTGCGTAAATAAATAATTCCGATAGAGACGGTTCAGCTTCAGTTAAGCTGAGAATGCCTCTAAGCCCTCCAAACCAAACTCAGTAATTATATATAGTATAGATTTCTTAACAAATATCAAATATGTATAAAGTAATGAATTAATTATCAGGACAGGTGGGAAAAAAGGAAAGTTAATCCCCTTTTCTTAACAAATATCAAATACTAAGGCTTTGGATCCTGCCATTTGCTAGATGCATTCATATAATCAGCATTAATCGTATTGAAGGCAAAATTGTTCAAGTATAAGGAATTTTTTAATAAAATTTGGAAGGTTTTGAAAGATAAGATAAAATAGTAAGTACATGTTTCATACAAAGGTTGATGGATTCAAAAACTATTAAGTTTCATTTTGATTTATTTGCACATGAATATCAAGTTTACATGCTAAGATTGATGTATATTGCCATGGTAACAAAAAAAAAACGTAGAAAGACTATTTTGTTACTTATGTTTTTGGGCTTAATTTCTATTTTCTCAGGTAAAGATATAGAACTGGTAGATGAAGCATCAGCCCCGCAGTAGAGATCGTCGCACATGGTATGTTTATTAAACTGGTTTTTCATTTGAATCACTTCTTTGTATAAACACTCATTAAAATGTTGCTTCTTCATTATTCATATTGAATTAAAATGAATCTCGAAGTGTTTGCATAAGTCTAAGTAGCAATATTTGACAAATAATAGTTGGCAAATAACTAAGCAAACTAAATAATTTTATCAACTAACAAATGCTAGTGGGTCAGCTTATAATTTTATCAACTAACAAATGCTAGTGTATTTGGCATGTTCCTTTTCCTGTTACTGTTTAGTATATGCACAACATATTAGCTGATTTGCATCCACTTGAAAAAAAGTTCGATAAACTCAATGATATAAAGCTAAGAAGTTTTCAGTTCCCTAGGTGACTTAATTTTACATTGATGACGAACTCAGCTGGTGCTGTTCGCAGCAGTTGCTGTGCGGCGATGAATTGCTGTTGCGAACAGCAGCAAATCATCACTGCTGCTGCGAACAACAATTAGGACTGGTCTACTTCTGTATAGATTATGAATTTAATGATTAATAGGAAGCTGACTATTTTACTATTTGTTCACTTTTTAGTTTCATGTGAAAACTCTTAGAAAAAAATTCTTTTCATATAGTGAAGTTGTTCTGCTCTGTCTCTTGCTCATCTTCTTCTCGTCACCAACAAAAGCCACATGGCCACTTCATATAGTGAAGTTCCTTACAAGATATTCTAATGTTTCTTAAAGTTGGTTGTTGACCTGTACAGAGAATGAATCTGTGACGGTATGCTGAAAGAAATTAGGACTGGTCCACTTCCGTATAGATTTCGAATTTAATGTTTAATGAATAATAGGAAGCTGATTATTTTATTGTCCACTTTTTAGTTTCATGTGAAAACTCTTAGAAAAAAATCTTAACAAAAGTCGGTTTCTAATATAGAAAAATAACAAATCAAGAGATCTCAAGTATCTGAACACCAGCTTACTCCAAAGAGTAGTCGCCATTACCCATATTAATTTGTATTCATATCTCAACGTAATTGTTTATGATATTCATGTACAGTATGATTTCCAAAGCTCTATTTTCTTTGATACACATACATGCATCCCCCATGCAAGTATGAGGCCAATAATAATTATGTATCGGAGCCCTTTCAAGTTACAAACATTGGTCTAGGTTCTTTGCTCTTAAGACTGACCAAATTAGGACAAGTCACTATAAATTGAATTCAAATAACATACAAAAGCCAATTCAACATCTGTTGGATCTTCACTAACTTCTATAGTATTTCAGCTACATACATAATCTTTATGTGTCCGGTGTTACAAGTTGTCACTAGCGGCGTAACTGCAAACAGGAAATGTAATGTAACTAAAACGAACAACACCCAGTTTCCTTGTGCACATTATTTATGTTTTATGGAATTGATCAACATTCCGGTTTCCTTGTGCATATTATTTAACTTTTTAGGAATTGATCAACACAGACTATGTAACACAGTGCATATGATTATGAGCCTGAACATCTAGCTTTCCCTTGTACATGAAAATATATGTATATCAATGTACATATGTAATATCAAGTTCAGTAAAATAAACAAATAAATGGCAAAAAGTAGCAAAAAGTGACCAAAAAAAACATATATGGTTGTCGACTTTCCAATTGAAGCATTTATTTAGTCAAATTAAGTTTGGAATGGTCTTGAAGTGGTATGATCCAATTAGAAAGCAGACTCCTCACAAAGTTCTCAGGTCAATCTCAACAAGAACAACCAAACTTTAGTTGATTTCCCTTTCCTTACAGCTTTAATTGGACAGAGAAGCATGAATAATGGATTTGCAGGTAACAAGATATAGACTACTCCATAATTTGGACAGGAGGGACCATTTTTAGGTAGGGTAAAGTAGTTTTCCCAGTCATGTGATACGAACGATTCTCTAAGTCATGAAACATGATTCATAAACATATCCTACAATGTCCTTTATAAATGCGGTTTTATGACTTCGCTATTTATCTCAATTCCATCTCGTGGACATTGCATCAAAACTTAAGAATTGAAGGTCTGCTAAATCAAACTTCTTTAAAATTTTGTATTTTATTTTTGCATGTAAGTTCACGTTTAATATGAAAATTTTATTGTTATCTGCAATTGGAGCGTTCGCAGCAGCAACTCATCGCTGCTGCTGCGCAGCAATCCGCAACGAAGCGATCTGCTGGCTTGCATTTAGTTTAATGCCTCTTATGTTATTTGATTGCTATTATCTTGTTTTTCTTGATAGAAAATGTTGAAAAATGAAAAGCAATGCTAGATGGAAGGAAGAACAAAATTTACCTTTGTCTTTATGTTTTTTTTTTTAATTTGTATTGTAGTAACATATGAATTTGTTTACCATTCCGTGTATTGCTGTTTCATGAGAGCTTGTTTGAGTATGTGAACTTGTTTGTGTATTGTATGTGAACTGGCTTAAGAAAGCAAATTATTAAGCTGTTTTTTTTTTAGTTTTACAAAATCCGGTATGCATATGTTTTGTTCATTTTCGGATGCGTATATTTTGGATATTTGGAAATATTCGGATTCGATATCTAGATGCGGATATTTTCGGATATTTGGAAAATATTCGCAAATGCGGATATGGATGTTGTTTATTAATATCCGCAGATATCTTATGCGGATTCGAATACGGTTTTTTTTCGGATGTGGACGCATATATTGCCATATCCGCATCCGTTGACAGGCCTAATTGGCGTCCGTCAGTTGTAAATTAGTATTTTATTGTAGTAATATTTACCAACAGAATAGAAAGGGAATACGAGTGGGTTTTGCAAATCTTCGTGTGGTTGCCGATGGAAATAAAAATAATTGTCATCAATAACTTTGTTAAAATGTTAGCATGTGTGACGAATTACCGACAAATACCTAAGGTGAAGCAAATGTTGAAATTGTCCGCTTCTAATTCCTTGCTATTTATCAAGGGATTTCCGAAGGATTTTAAAATATATATATATATTAAAAATATATATATCCGTCGGTAAAATTTTAAAAATTTAAATTTAAATATATTGACAAATGACGGTAAAGTGTCGAAGAATTGACGTTAAATTCCATCGCAAAATGGTCATTAAAATACCGATGTGAAATTTACCGATCAATGTTATCCATCACAAATCCGTTGGTAACACATGTTTAGCTACGGATTTGCGATGGATTCGTCCGCTGCAAAATTAGTGTTTTCTTGTAGTGCAAGCTTCTAGTAAGTTTCCCTTAGCTCAGGAAACCCGTAGTTTGTGAAGCCAAGCTGAGCGCCTGCTGTGTTTGGGTTGCCTGGGGTTAATCCCAAGTGTAGGGAGGGCGTATGATGTCGCATTATGCGGTCCGTCCGGTGTATGGCTCTCCCGTATTTCATTGGGTTGAGGCAAGCCATAGGCGTCGTTTATTCGCTTGAGAATTGAAGCCCGGATCATCAGCCCGTAGGGTCCGATCGTGGCCATGGGCTACCCCTCAGTCTTGAGAGCCTCAAGGAAGAGACGGTTTAAGGGTCGGTCTCGGTGTTGCGCCAAGATTCGACCGGTACCCGTAGCCGAGGGAGGGATGTACATCGCTTCTGTCTGGCTGTTGGGTGGCCCCAAGTCGCTTGGGACTTGGGCGCAGAACGATTTATCCTCGGTCTCAACACGGAGCCAAGATTCGAGTTCGTGATTATTTATACTCGGTCGCGCCATGGGCCGGCGCTGCCTCCCGTGCTCGGGGTGTCAGGCGTAGCCATTGTACCTTGGGTCCCAAGGATGGCTCGATATTCGGACGGCGGTATCGACTTCATGCTCGTAGGTCGATACGACAACCGACTGTTTGAACGTAAGCTAGCTGTCAAGATTAATCAAATGTGTCATGCGTGGAGTAAACACAGTCAAGAAGAGATGGGAAGTTGAACATCATTTCCGCTAATAACTTTGGCAGTAACAGCCTTTACAATGCCTTGAATTGTTGGAAAACAAAACATTGTTGCAAAGCATAAACAACCGTGTACTAAGTTATGTAAAGTAGAGGCGGAGATGTTCACTGTTCCAGGCCCTTGGGAGTTCAGCTCCGTCCACAGTTGCGAGTTTGAAAGATCCATTATTGAGCTTCCACTGTATGGAGTACGGACCTTCCCACCGAGGTGCAAGGCCTGTTGGTAGAGGGAAGACCCATTTTAGGATGAGGTTGCCGACGTTGAGGTCCTTATGGCGAACCCTAGAATTGAAGTATCGGGCGACTCGCTGCCGTTAGGCGGCAACTCGGAGATCAGTTTCGTTCCTTTTTTCTTCCAACAAGTCAAGTGATCCTAAAAGTAAATCTTGGTTTGTCCTTGGATCGAAATAGGTGACTCGGTGAGATGGAAGCTTGAGTTCAATAGGAATGACGGCTTCTGATCCGTAGGCAAGGAAGTAGGGAGTATGTTCGGTTGCTGTCTTGTTGGTGGTTCGGTATGCCCATAGGGCTAGAGGAAGTTCATCTGCTCACATGCCCCCAGCCTTTTCTAGGCGCTTTTTGATGAAGGACATAATAACTTTGTTGACCACTTCAACCATTCCATTGGCTTGAGGATGAGCTACTGCCGAGAATCTCTTTTCGATGTTGTGTCACTGGCAGAAGGCTTTGAATTCATCGCTCTCGAATTGAGTACCATTGTCAGAGATGATGGCTTAAGGGACCCCATATCGAGTAATGATGTTGCGTACAACGAAGTTGATCATCTTCTTGGTAGTAATCGTGGCGAGAGCTTCGGCCCCTGCCCATTTGGTAAAATAATCAACTGCGACGACGACGTATCGCGCCCCGCCTCCAGCCATCAGGTGAGTTCCAATGATGTAGATTCCCCACATGGCGAAAGGCCACGGGCTAACCATTTGTGACAGTTCTATAGGCAGGTCTCTTGGAATCTTTGAGAAGCGCTGGCACTTGTCGCATTTGCGAGCATAATTTGTGGCATCTTGATCGAGTGTGGGCCAGTAGTAACCATGTCTAAGTATTTTCCTGGACAGGGTTTGCCCTCCGGTATGGTCGCCACACTCCCCTTCATGTACATCGGTTAAGACTCTGATGGCGTCATGATGGGCTACACATCTGAGCAATGGGACGGAGAAACCTCTACGGTAGAGCACCCCATCAATAAGAAGGCAGCGAGCCAATTGGTGGCTGAGCGCACGCCTTTCCTTGTAGCTTCCCGGAAGGGTCCCATGCTGTAGGTAATTCTTGATTGACGTCATCCAAGACTCAAACTCGGGTTTAGTGTTCATGATAGCTTCAGCTTGAATCGGCTTGATACTAGGAGAGTTAAGCACTTCGACGGGAGCGAATCCCAAGAGTTGCGGATCCTCGGAGCTTGCCAACTTGGCTAATGAATCTGCTCTTTCATTCTGCTCTCGGGGTATGTGAGTGATGGTGAAGAGGCCGAGGTACGTGAGTAATTCCTGAACCCTGGTTAAGCATAAGGCGAGTCGTTCCCCCTTAGCCTGATATTCCCCTTTTACTTGACGCATGATGAATTGTGAATCAGAGAAGATTTGGATCGTTTTGAGCTTAAGCTCGATCGCGATTCTAAGTCCGGCAATCAAGGCCTCATATTCCGCGTCATTGTTGGTAGCTGGGAAGTTTAGTCTTAGCGCATAGCATATTGGGCGTTCTTCCGAGGTGATGAATACGACTCCGGCCCCACATCATTTGCTATTGGAGGACCCGTCCACGAATAGTTTCCATTGGGTGCTGAGAGACTGCGTTTTCTACAAGAGTTTCCTCGGGGGCAGTGAATTCTACTATGAAGTCAGCGAGAGCTTGGCCGAGGATGGCTCAGCGGGGGATGAATTTTATTTCAAACTGACTTAGCTCCATGCTCCATTTCAATAGCCGTCCAGACGCTTCGGGTCGCTACAGAACCGGTCGTAGTGGCTGATCGGTGAAAACCTTTATAGGGTGAGACTTGAAGTATGGTCGAAACTTTCTAGAGGAGATTAGCAAGCAGAACGCTAGCTTTTCCAAGTTTAGGTAGTTTTTCTCTGCCCCTGTCAATCGTTTGCTTATGTAGTAGACGGGCCGTTGGATGCGGTCCTCTAGGCATATTAATGCTGAGATGATTGCCAACATGTCGTTCACGTACACCTCCATGGACTTTCCGATTTGGTTTTTAAAGAGTCAATTAACCATTCGTTGATAAGTAGCGTCGTCATTCTTGAGGCCGAAGGGCATGACGCGATAGCAGTAAAGTCCGAGGTCTGTTATAAAGGAGGTGCGATCCTGGTCATGAAGATTCATCGGAATTTGATTGTAGCCTGAGTAGGCGTCCATGAAAGATAGTAGCTGGTATCCGATGGTTGAATCGACAAGTCGGTCGATCGACGGGAGTGGGAAACTGTCCTTGGGACACGCCTTGTTCAAGTCAGAGAAGTCGACACACGTCCTCCATTTACCATTAGCTTTCTTGACCAGAACCGGGTTGGAGACTCACTCGGGGTAATCGGCTTCGCAAATGAAGTTGTTGTTGAGTAGACGGTCTACCTCTTCCTCAAGTGCCCTAGACCTCTCTGATCCGAAGAAGCGCCGCTTCTGCTTGACTGGAACTGTTGTAGGATCGATACTCAGACAATGGAAAGCGATCGCAGGGTCGATGCCTTTTATATCGGAATGATTCCATGCGAACACGTCTAGGTTTGCCTTCAAGAAATCCACAAGATCCTCTTTGATTGCCTGGTAAAGTTGCGATCCTATATTTAGCACTCTAGACGGATCATCGGGGTTGACGAGAATGTTTATTGTAGACTCGACCGGGGTAGCCCTCTCGTACTCGGGCTCTTCATCCTTCCAAGGGTCGAGGTCCTCGGAAAGACGGCAGTGGCACCTGAGTCAGGGCCCAAACTCCGCTGATTGCTATGCTGAAATTGTCTTGGCGTAAGAAGGTGTGGGTATTGCTTTCCCCTTGTCCTTATTGTGCACGTTCTTCCAATCTGCTGCATTACACTCTCTAGTGCTCACTTGGTCACCTCTGACTGTTCCGATCTCTTTTTCCGTTGGGAATTTCATTAGGAGGGACTATGGCGACATGCAGACCCGGAACTCTATGAGAAAAGGGCATCCAAGGAAGGCGTTGTAGGGGGTTTCGATGTCTATAACCACGAAAGTGAGGATTCAGAACCGGCTTCGGTCCCCCTTGCCTAGCTCCACAGGTAGGTCGATCATTCCCACTGGGAAACTGGAAGCCCCATTGAAGCCATGGATGGAGGTGCCATACGGCTTCAAGTCATTTGTTTCCAATTTCATCTAGTTGTAAGCAGCTTTGAAGATGATGTTGACTGAGCTTTCAGAATCAATTAACACCTTCTGGACGGAAGTAGCACCGATCTGAGCTGTGATAACTAGCGGATCGGTGGTTGGGATTTCCACCCCAGTAGAATCTCATTCTCGAAAAACGATGTCATCTCGCATGGTCTTTTGGAGCTTAGCTGGGGCGAATTCGTTGAGCGTGGAGCAAGTTTCATAAGTAGCATGCTTTATTGAACTAACGTACTCTTGCATTTTTCGAAAGCTGTCATGTGTGGGATAAGGTCCGCCACATATGGTGTTGATTACGATCCCATGCCTTGGGTTAGAAGGACCTAGAGCTTCCTTGGCGGCTGCTTGAGGTGTTGGTGCCTGAGGCTTTGAATTTGCTTCAGGAGGGAAAGGTTTTTGGATGTATTGCTCAAGTCGCTTCTCGCGAATGAGCTTTTCAATTGCATCCCTGAGCTGGCGACACAGTAACACCCCACCTCTGTTAAGGTCACTCACAAAGGGAATGCCTTAACTTTGGTGGAGCGTTTTAGTAAACAGAACAGAAAATTTCAAGACAGATAAACAATACTTGAAATATTATAACTTTATTACAGCGGAAAACAGAAACCAATATGGTTACATCTTTACCAAAAACTCAAGTACATATATATCAGCCTTGTTCAAAACCATTGGAGTACAAAACTTTAAAATCATAATCCCCACAGAACAGAAGCTATAAAGAGCCAAGCCATACTTTAAGCACTTCAAGCAGAAGGAATCCAGATCAAACTAAAGTATTCCCTCCTTGGATAACCTGGGGGGAACGAAAGAAAAAGGGGCGAAAACAAGCAAGGTCGGACATAAAGTCTTGCAAGTCCAGTGACTTTCAGCACATGAACATATAATAATAATAATAATGACATGAAAATAAGCTGGATAAGAGATAACAGTAATAGGAGCAGCAGATATACTTAGGTTAAACAGAAGAAACATAATGATATTACTATTCATTTCTCTGCGCTAATACTAGTATAACAGGATTAGGGTTATCCTAATGTCTAAACTAAAACAGAAATGGGAACAGAATAATTTCCACAGAAGAGAATGCTAGTAATGGGCCTTTACCTCCCCAACAGAAGGTACAGAAACAGAATGCTAATAATGGGCCTTTACCGCCCGAACAGAAGGTACAGAAACAGATTAATCCCTATGGAAACAGAATGTAGAATTAGGTGTACATTTGTAAATGGGCCTTTACCACCCCAACAGACGGTACCACGCAGAAACAGACAGGTGTTACCACCCAACAGAAACAGACGGTACCCCAACGGAAACAGACAGAACTAAGTGTACCCTAAATCTACCCCAAGCGATCGGCTCCCTAATACATAAATACCCTGCGCCAGCCCCATAGAAGGGTGTATCACTCCCTAAAGTGGCAACCTTTGAATGACACAGACCTATTTACAGATGTCACGGCGTCTTACATCCTCAGAGGCAGACCGGGATCCATGCACGCACATGACCCGGTTGGAACGCACCATCAACACCCCTCGCCATTATCAGAATGAACCGCTTATAATTAGTTCAGTAAGCGTGCCCGGACCCTATCTAGTGTGGGGTCAAAGTTTTGATACCAGAAAGGGTTACTGATTAATACGGGTCCCAAACAACAGATGACACAAGTAATTTCCCTCCTAACCTTGTGTCCCCAGACTAACAGATTTCAGATTAACTTGTTTACAAGTTCAGACATACAGAGTTCAAATCAACTAGTTCACAGATCAGACAAGTTTCCAGACTAACGGATCAGATATACGGATTTAACAGATTTACAGATTTGTCTAACTTTGTATTGGGCTTACAGATTCACGAAACGGGTTTGTTAAATTCATTAGTCCAGTTGGTTTAACCCTATCCACCCAACGTGTTTTAGACATCATATTTATCTTAGATTTGTATTAATTAACAATTAATGCGCAGACCTCTCACATTAGACTGATAATTTGCGGCCACTGGTTAGGCCGGTTGGTTCCGGGCAGGTTTCTGCCGCAAACTGAGTCTAACCTCAGGTTTCAAGCACGTTATGACTAACTTATCACATTAGAACCTATTTTTTGCGGCCACTGGATGTGCCGGGCGGTTCCGGGCAGGATTACGCCGCAAACTCATTCTAACCTCGAGTTAGCAATGTTTCATGTTTAGCCAATGCATTCATTCACAGATTATGTTAATATCAGACTAATTATGCCACTTTAACAAATTTAATTCTTTACAAGTTACAGAAGATTATTCAAGGTTCTATTAACAAGTTTTGCTCAATTTCTAGATCGAGCCTACAGATATTCATACTCAAATTTCAATACTCGGTTTTCAACAGATCTAGCAGATGAACAGATCTAGTAGATTAGGCAATATAACAGAACTAGCAGATTAAGCAATATAACAGATCTAGCAGATTAGGCAATATAACAGATTTAATCATTTCTTAAAGTTTCATTGACATATCTTGCCTCATTATAAATTGGGCCTAAGTTCATATGCCTAAATAATTGTCATGATTCACAATATGATCATATACCCATGTTTGCATTAAATTTACATCACACAGATTATGGTCATAACTTACCATACGTTCCAATTTTAGTTAAACTTGCATAGTACAGAAGATTCACATAAATTATACCAAATTTAGCCATCGATTTCAATGCATGTCATATATTCAAAAATCCCCCACTTAGGTGTTATTCACGTTTAACAGTTATCAAATCTTAATATAGATCTTTACACCTAAGTCATATTCTCTTTTTATCTCAAGTCATGAACCGTTATATAAAAATATACCCAACAATCTAGATCTTTAAATTATATCCTCTCAAAATCAGATCTTAATTTTTAAATATGCGTTATGTCCAATGTCTCAAGTCACATGTTAACATACAATGGTTCCTCTTCTTCCAATTCACAGAATATGCATAGATCTAAATCTAGTTTACAACATATGTCCTTTTTCTTAAATCAGTCACATATTAGCCATGTCCAATTATGCCATCATTCATTATTTGTCCCAAAGTTTTGCGTTTGTGCGTTAATCTCTTATGAGATGTGGCGCAGGCTCGTGGTAGCCTGGCTATAGAACAGAAAGAAGAAAGAGATACAGAATAAAATAGATCAGAACAGAACGTACACAACCTCAAATTCAGAATTACAATCATGTCACAATTATAATTAAAGTTTATATCGGAAAATAACTGTACTTGCCTTTCGTGGATTTAAGAAAGGATAATAAACTGTTGTTGATGCAGAAATGCTGAATTACTCTTCTCAAATTGTTGTTCTGGATTCTAAAAGAAAGATAGTTGTAGCTGTTCACTTTTAATTCTGGTTAGAATTGGAAGAAGGTGTACTAGCTCTAGTTTTGATTCCAACAGAGTAACAACGCCATTATTTAATTTAATAAGAACGGAGGCAGAGTATAGGAATGAAATTGTGCAGCATAAGGTTAGAGAAGAATGGTGTAAAGAGAATGAGGCTAGGGGGCTGTTTATATAGGATTAGGCGGACGAATCTAGACTGAAAACGAGACCAGAAACATCAGAATGAATCAGGTTCAAAAACTGGGTTTCGGGAGCAGGACGACCCCCAGGTCGACACTATGGTCGACCTGGCCCCTGGGAGGTCGACACTATGGTCGACCTGGCCCCTGGGAGGTCTACACTATGGTCGACCCCCAGGTTGACCTGGTCCATGGGCGGGAATTTTCCCACCCAGCCTGTTCTGGGATTTTGAATTCGAATTTGAATTTTCGAGCTGTTTTCGATTCTGAAAATTTCTGAAACTTTGGAGGGTCATAACTTGGTCATACAGACTCCATTTTTCGAAAACTCGGACTCGTTGTCAAGCAGAATTTCGAGACAAACGCAATGGAGCAACCCGTTTCCCTTGATTCTTATTTTAATAATTAATTCTGCCTTGATTTTTTATTCTTATGTTTACAGAAAATACGGGGTGTTACATTCTCCCCTCCTTAAAGGATTTCTTCCCTGAAATCTTCAAGTTAAGAAGAATGTGTCCTACCATCCAGCCATCCATTTACTCAACTATCATCCACAAGAATCCATCGTCCTTAGAAAACTTCTAATGTGGTATGAGCATATGCAAAAGTGTGTGCATATGTTCTTTATCTAATGCAAAGATCAGGCGGTCTACTGATTCAGTTGACCTCCTTAATGCAAATTATGTCAGTGCCATGAGTCCTACATGTATGCTTTTCCTATTTGATACATATTATTTCTAAATGTGTGCGCAATCATTCATCCAAATGCAACATCCATGTGATGAGTCAACCATTTTGCATCCACAAAAATTGAAAATGCTCACACATCCATATGTAGTATGAGAGTGTTTTCGAGCCGATCTAGTGCCTAGTGTGTGTATATGCATCCACGAGCAACCACTAGCAACCACTTGCATCCACTTGCAACCATCAAACATAACATGTCTCAAACACATATTTACATCCATAGGATTCCTATCTAAAGGTCGAAGACTCGATCGATGGGATACAGTCGAATGACGGAAGCGAGCACAGATAAAATAAAAACTGGGTTCCCATTAGACCTTGGTTGAGAAAATAATTCCCCTAAGTATCAACCCCGAAGACCGAAATCAACATCAGATTGACACCCAGAGGGTTACCCTCTTTAGACAATGTCAAAACTAGAAATCTTAATCTTATCAGAAATATTCAGATACTTACAGACTACTGGTACAGATCAGATCACCAAATGATTCTTAGGAAACTAAGCATGAAAAAACCCAGAATGTATGCGTCCTACTTGACGCCTAACACAAATATCTCTCAAACCCCAATCTATCACAAGCAGATGAGTCATAACCCTTATGGGTTTGAGTCTATAGTGGAATCAGAAACAATACTAGTATTCAAGTGCAGAGTATCGATTACAGAATCAAAATGCTAGAATCAGAAAAGAGTTTTAACTCAAAAATCAGATAAAGAAATTAAACCTCATACAGAAAGTTTTCCTATTTCTATCCTATCCACTAGCCTCGAGAGTGTTCGCCTGCCCTCCAGAAGTTGGTCCTGCCCTCTGCCCTTGCCCTCGTTTCTTCGGGCAGTCCCTAGTGAAGTGTCCCATCTCACCACAGTTGAAGCAAGTGCCCTTTCTTTTTCTGCAATCCTTGTTCAGATGAGTCGAGCTTCCACAAGTAAAGCACTTTTTCTCCTTCTTATCTTCAGACTTCTCATCCTTCTTTTGTGTTTCCTTTTTGGGCCATGCTTTCTTGTTCTGTGGTTCTTCCTTCTTTGCCTCTTTCTTGCCCTTGTCTTCCTCGTGTAGTAGTGCCATGTCCACCAATCTCTCGTAAGTCGCTCCCATGGGTACATGGGTCATGGCTAGGCTATGCAGTGGCTCGTTCAATCCTTTAACAAAGCGGAGAGCCTTTTTATGCTGGGTGTTGACTAAATCTAGTCCGAACCTAGCCAGTTGGTTGAACTGGTTGACGTATTCCTTGACCGTCATACTTCCTTGCTTAAGACATAAGAACTTTTCCAGTTGTAGACTTCGTTCAGCTTGCGAAAGGAATTTCGTCTCAAACCTTGTTCTGAAATCCATCCATGTTTCAACTTGCCTCTCGGCGTTAGTGACTTCCCACCAATAGGAAGCTTCGTCTTTGAGCAACCATACTGCCAACTGTACCTTCTGCCTATCGTCCACCTCGAAGATAACGAACAGATCCTCAGTTTCTTTGAGACAGTTTCTCGCTTCTACGAATGATTCAGTTCCCTTGAAATCCTTTCCACCCATGGCCCTAAAATCTTTACAGATATTTTAAAAAGCAATTGCACGAGGAGGGGGCGGAGGAGGAGGAATCACTGCAGCTGGAGGAGGAATATCTGTTGGGCCTGCATCGTTGGCCCTAGCCTCTAAGTACCTCCTAAACCAGCCAGGTATTGGCATGCCCTCTGGAAAGTTAAGATTCCCAGACATGCTGGAATGAAAGAAAAAGATTCAAAACGGAGAACTAAAAAGATAGAAATATGGCTTTTGGGGATTATGTTTTTCAAAATAAACTTTATTTTTTTGAAAATACTTCCTTTTAAAACCTTTTTGAAAATAGATTTCAAAAAAACTTTACCCAATCTGGTAACCTTCGGCTCTGATACCAAGTGTAACACCCCACCTCTGTTAAGGTCACTCACAAAGGGAATGCCTTAACTTTGGTGGAGCGTTTTAGTAAACAGAACAGAAAATTTCAAGACAGATAAACAATACTTGAAATATTATAACTTTATTACAGCGGAAAACAGAAACCAATATGGTTACATCTTTACCAAAAACTCAAGTACATATATATCAGGCTTGTTCAAAACCATTGGAGTACAAAACTTTAAAATCATAATCCCCACAGAACAGAAGCTATAAAGAGCCAAGCCATACTTTAAGCACTTCAAGCAGAAAGGAATCCGGATCAAACTAAAGTATTCCCTCCTTGGATAACCTGGGGGGAACGGAAGAAAAAGGGGCGAAAACAAGCAAGGTCAGACATAAAGTCTGACAAGTCCAGTGACTTTCAGGATATGAACATATAATAATAATAATGACATGAAAATAAGCTGGATAAGAGATAACAGTAACAGGGGCAGCATATATACTTAGGTTAAACAGAAGAAACAGAATGATATTACTATTCATTTCTCTGCGCTAATACTAGTATAACAGGATTAGGGCTATCCTAATGTCTAAACTAAAACAGAAATGGGAACATAATAATTTCCACATAAGAGAATGCTAGTAATGGGCCTTTACCGGCCCAACAGAAGGTACAGAAATAGAATGTTAATAATGGGCCTTTACCGCCCGAACAGAAGGTACAGAAACAGAAACAGATTAATCCCTATGGAAACAGAATGTAGAATTAGGTGTACATTAGTAAATGGGCCTTTACCACCCCAACAGACGGTACCACGCAGAAACAAACAGGTGTTACCACCCAACAGAAACAGACGGTACCCCAACGGAAATAGACAGAACTAAGTGTACTCTAAATCTACCCCAAGCGATCGGCTCCCTAATACATAAATACCATGCGCAAGCCCCACAGAAGGGTGTATCACTCCCTAAAGTTTCAACCTTTGAATGACACAGACCTATTTACAGATGTCGCGGCGGCTTACATCCTCAGAGGCAGACCGGGATCCATGCACGCACATGACCCGGTTGGAATGCACCATCAACACCCCTCGCCATTACCAGAATGAACCGCTTATAATTAGTTCAGTAAGCGTGCCTGGACCCTACCTAGTGTGGGGTCAAAGTTTTGATACCAGAAAGGGTTACTAACTAATATGGGTCCCAAACAACAGATGACACAAGTAATTTCCCTCCTAACCTTGTGTCCCCAGACTAACAGATTTCAGATTAACTTGTTTACAAGTTCAGACATACAGAGTTCAGATCAACTAGTTCACAGATCAGACAAGTTTCCAGACTAACGGATCAGATATACGGTGGGCTTACAGATTCACGAAACAGGTTTGTTAAATTCATTAGTCCGGTTGGTTTAACCCTATCCACCCAACGCGTTTTAGACATCATATTTATCTTAGATTTGTATTAATTAACAATTAATGCGCAGACCTCTCACATTAGACTGACAGTTTGCGGCCACTGGTTAGGCCGGTTGGTTCCGGGCAGGTTTCTGCCGCAAACTGAGTCTAACCTCGGGTTTCAAGCACGTTATGACTTACTTCTCACATTAGAACCTATTGTTTGCGACCACTAGATGTGCCGGGCGGTTTCGGGCAGGATTACACCGCAAACTCATTCTAATCTCGAGTTAGCCATGTTTCTTGTTTAGCCAATGCATTCATTCACAGATTATGCTAATATCAGACTAATTATGCCACTTTAACAAATTTACTTCTTTACAAGTTACAGCAGATTATTCAAGGTTCTATTAACAAGTTTTGCTCAATTTCTAGATCGAGCCTACAGATATTCATACTCAAATTTCAATACTCAGTTTTCAACAGATTTAGCAGATGAACAGATCTAACAGATTAGGCAATATAACAGAACTAGTAGATTAGGCAATATAACAGATCTGGCAGATTAGGCAATATAACAGATTTAATCATTCCTTAAAGTTTCATTGACATATCTTGCCTAATTATAAATTGGGCCTAAGTTCATATGCCTAAATAATTGTCATGATTCACAATATGATCATATACCCATGTTTGCATTAAATTTACATCACACAGATTATGGTCATAACTTACCATAAGTTCCAATTTTAGTTAAACTTGCATAGTACAGAAGATTCACATAAATTATACCAAATATAGCCATCAATTTCAATGCATGTCGTATATTCAAAAATCCCCCACTTAGGTGTTATTCACGTTTAACAGTTATCAAATCTTAATATAGATCTTTACACCTAAGTCATATTCTCTTTTTATCTCAAGTCATGAATCGTTATATAAAAATATACCCAACAATCTGGATCTTTAAATTATATCCTCTCAAAATCAGATCTTAATTTTTAAATATGCGTTATGTCCAATGTCTCAAGTCACATGTTAACATACAATGGTTCCTCTTCTTCCAATTCACAGAATATGCATAGATCTAAATCTAGTTTACAACATATGTCCTTTTTCTTAAATCAGTCACATATTAGCCATGTCCAATTATGCCATCATTCATTATTTGTCCCAAAGTTTTGTGTTTGTGCGTTAATCTCTTATGAGATGTGGCACAGGCTCGTGGTAGCCTGGCTATAGAACAGAAAGAAGAAAGAGATACAGAATAAAATAGATCAGAACAGAACGTACAAAACCTCAAATTCAGAATTACAATCATATCACAATTATAATTAAAGTTTATATCGGAAAATATCTGTACTTGCCTTTCGTGGATTTAAGAAAGGATAATAAACTGTTGTTGATGCAGAAATGCTGAATTACTCTTCTCAAATTGTTGTTCTGGATTCTAAAAGAAAGATAGTTGTAGCTGTTCTCTTTTCATTCTGGTCAGAATTGGAAGAAGGTGTACTAGCTCTAGTTTTGATTCCAGCAGAGTGACGACGCCATTATTTTATTTAATAAGAACGGAGGTAGAGTATAGGAATGAAATTGTGCAGCATAAGGTTAGAGAAGAATGGTGTAAAGAGAATGGGGCTAGGGGGCTGTTTATATTGGATTAGGCGGACGAATCTAGACCGAAAACGAGACCAGAAACATAAGAATGAATCAGGTTCAAAAACTGTGTTTCGGGAGCAGGTCGACCCCCAGGTCGACACTATGGTCGACCTGGCCCCTGGGAGGTCGGCACTATGGTCGACCCCCAGGTCGACCTGGTCCATGGGCGGGAATTTTCCCGCCCAGCCTGTTCTGGGATTTTGAATTCAAATTTGAATTCGAATTTTCGAGTTGTTTTCGATTCTGAAAATTCCTGAAACTTCGGAGGGTCATAACTTGGTCATACGGACTCCGTTTTTCGAAAACTCGGACTCGTTTTCAAGTAGAATTTCAAGACGAACACAATGGCCTAACCCATTTCCCTTGATTCTTATTTTAAAAATTAATTTTGCCTTGATTTGTTATTCTTATGTTTACAGAAAATACAGGGTGTTACAAACACTCATTGTTATTGTGGTCGTACACGTCACGGTAGCGGAAGTACCTTCCAGTATTCTTCTCAAGGTCGTTTGATTCTCTGGTGCGTGGCTTCTTATATGGCAAAGTGTTGCACATCTCCAAGTAAATTGTTTCAAGGTCCTCGTTTAGCGGGGTGTATGTCTTGAAGGCTCGGCAAGAGTCGGGCTTTCTTGGCTTGACCGGGGCCTGATCGTTGGTCCGACCACCTTGCCTACCATTGTTTGGTCTTTGCCTGTTGGGACCTGCCCCCTTGTTTTGATCAAAGGTCTCTTCTTCTGAGGTTGTTATTTGCAGCGTCTGCCTGAGATCCATTGGGGCGACTGGTGATTGAGAGCCGGTTGCGTCTCGCCTCTTCTTGGCACAAGTATTGATCTTCCTTCTCATAGAAGGGTCGATGCTCTTTGGCTGCTTCCAATCGATCCAAGCCCCGAATTCATAAGTAGGGAGAACACCTTTGGCCAATTGGAAGAGTATGGTGCGAGGGTCTGGATCCTTGACCTCAGCGAGGGCAATGTTGAACCTGGAGAGGTAGCTTTTGAGTGACTCAGCGGGTCCTTGGTATAAGTTGGAAAGGGTGAGGGCATTCTTTGGAGTTGGTATGTGCATCCTGATTTGCTTGACCAATTGCATTGCTAACTAGACGAAGTTGTTAATGGAATCAAGTGGGAGGTGAGAGAACCATAACAGGGTTGTTCCTGATAAGAAGACCGGGAAACACTTGCATTTGACCGGATCGTTGCCCTGACTTGAGTCCATTTGCCATTCATACCGATTGAGGAAGACACAGGGGTCAATGGTGTCGTTGTAGAGCGTCATTTGCGGCATGTTAAAGCGTCGCGACCATTCAACTTCGTTTACCCTTCTTGTGAAGGGATTACGCCTAATGTACGCTTACCATGAATCGTGCACATTTCCTCACATTTCCCTCATAATTCTTCGGACCATGTCGGAAAGGTAAGTTGGATGGGGGTCCTCCATTGGGACCCATGGGTTTTGGCGAGGTTTCAGAGTTCTGTTTTGAGGGCGTCTTCTATAATGGATGTCCGGATCATCTTCCTCCATGTCCTCGACATATATGATTGGGGCTTGGTGTGAAAGGTGAGGTGGAGCGAGGTGATGCGGATCCTGTTCTGGAGGAGCGTGGGCTACTGGAATAGTGGGCCCATTACCCTGATTAATGACCATTAGGTTATGTCGAGGAAGAGGTTGGTTTGTAGGATCTAGTTCGTCATTTATGATCAAGCTAGAGTGGTCTCGGTACTGTGCCCCCTCGCTATATGTGACTGTAGTTCGGTCATCGTTGCCATTCCGATTTCCGTTAGCATTTCCATGGCCGTTGCCGAGAGCATGGGTGTGAGCGGCGACGTTGTTGACGAGGATAAACCTCCTCCTTTGATGCGAACCCCTTGACTCGGAAGAGGAAGTTTCTGATATAGTTGGTCGGGGTCGAGCGTTGTTCTGAGTTAGTTAAAGCCGAGCGATGACGCGTTGACTTTCTTGTAGTTGTCGCATGAGGTCGATGATATTCTTTAATGCTTGGTTGAGCTCGACTGCGGTGTTCTCATATCTTTCATTAAGCACGCGAATTTGAGCTTGCGTGATGGGCGCTTTGGGGTCTACAATAGGAGGGACGGTTTCATTAGTGGCCGGGATATCTTCCGGTTGAGGTTATTGGGATGTACCGGCCTCGGCTACGGCTGAAGAGCCAACCATTACGTTCTTTGACTTCTTTACCATCGTAAGCGGACTTGATAACAGATTGAGCAAGGAACCTTAAGCTCGTCGAAGTCGAGATGATAATATGGGAGAAAGACGCAATCTCGAGTTCAGTTCTCACTGAAAGCACCAAATGTTGACAGCAAAAAATGTCGTAAACACCAAAGATTCCAATTACTAGTAATATTTATTTTGGTCGCCTAGACAAGAGTGGAAAGCAGTAAATAACACAAGAGAATTATAGTGGTTGGGCCTCAGGAGGGGCCTACGTCCACTGTGAAGCGTTGTTGGAATATTATTGATCACTCAAAATTACAAGTGTTAGACCATCACATGACATCTCATTTCATTTTCTTGTAGGCTAGGTGATGGCATCATTATGATATATGATGTCATAGTTGAAATATATGAAAAGATATAGGAAAAGGATGTTTTTGCCCTTCTTCTTACTCAAAATGGAGATGCCCTTAATGGAGCTCTCAAGGTCACAAATTCCTACCCCTTTGAAGTGTGAGGCCATGGGGTATTTATAGGACAAGGATAAGGTAGGAGTAGGTATGAGTAGGTAGGAGTAGGTAGAAATAGGTAGGAGTAAGTAGAAATTGACTGCCACACCTAGAAATTCGCACCCCCTCCACATGCATGCTAGAATTTCGCACCCTGCCCCTGGGGTGCGAATTTCGCACCTCGTGGGATGCGAAATTTGCACCTCCTGGGGGGTGAGAGCTTCTGGCCTACAGGGGTGCGAAATTCGCACCCCCGTAGGGTGCAAACTTCGCACCCTGCTGGGTGCGAATTTCGCACCCGATTAGGTGCGAACTTCACACATTGAGGTGTGCGAAGGTCGTCTTAGGGGGTGCGAAGGCCTTGGGCGCATATGTTATGGTGATCTGTGGCTCGGGTCGGGAGGCCTTCTGATGGTGCGGTCCCTCTTCACCTGTTTCCTTTACTCCTAAGCGTCCTCCTAGCCTTGTCTCCATGCGATGGGGTGAGCTGAGCATGCCCTGTGTACTTTTGGGAACCGTACCAAAAGGTCGGTTAACAGTTTAACTTTCACATATCTCGAAAGAGAATGAAAGTCATTGCTGCTAAATCCTTTATCGAAATATCAGGGATTTGGTAAGTTGCAGGTGTATTTTCTTTTGGAATTTGTTTTCTAATAAACTATGGGCCTATCTCATCATACTTTATTTTAGAGTGTAGTGTTGGTTTTGTTGATAGCTAAACCATAGTCGAGTATTGGTTTTGTTAACTCATAAATTTGCTTAGTATACCCATATTTCTATAAAAAAAAATGATGAAACCGTTTCTATTTTACTGTATTTATTTTCCAATTTTCAGCATAACTCATAGATCCCATACGTGGTGCCTAAAGACACCACATAAGCTTATATGAGGAAAGGAAAAGTTGATTTTTTTTAATTGTGCAAGGGTAAACTCAGCAAAATGATAGGTTTCTTTGGTTTTTTCAAATTTCATGGCTTCACTCAGCAAATCACTAGGTTTAAATAGAATTACCCATCTTTATGTTGTAATTTGTTAATCAATTTTTTTGTTAACTCTGCAAGTTAATCAACTGAGGTTAAAATGCAAGGAGTTGCGTAGTAAAGACTTAGGGATTGCAAGAGTATCTCTGCTTTGACATTTGAGGCAACACCATCGAGATATAGCGATGCACAAATTTTTCTTTGAATTTTATGATCTAGGGAAAAGCCAAAATATGGTAGTTAAGTACACTTTTATTTCATTCTTCGAATCAGAGGTGAAGGCTAGATATGAAAGAAACGCACACCTGCATAAGCTCGAATTAGTTTAAAGAGTTAATTTAGTAATAACTTATGAATCAAAATAGTGTAATTGTTTTGATGCAAAAGTGAAGCATATGTTGTTCATTAATCAATTATGCTATGTAATTACAAATATCCAAGCCGAAGGGCACTTTGGGTCTTGTACAACTATGAAATTTGGAAAGTTGTCTCTAATTTAATTTAGTTTTTTTAATAAAAAAAGAAAAATATATTGCCACACAAAAAAGCTTTCTGACTCAAAGTAAAATACAGGAAAAAAGATAAAAATAGAAAAAAAATTAACTACTAGGTCTCAAAAACAAAACAAGAAAAATCAAAGCAAGAGACCTATAACAAGACCGGGCAAGAACATTGCCCATTACCTAGGCCAATCGAATATGATTACGGCCACGGTGAACAAGATATCATTCTTTCCTATGGCAATGAAAATCCGTCACGACCAGCAACTCAAACGAGCTCAGCTCTTAATCAGCAATATGAATAAGAGGTTGCAAATCCAAAGAACGCTAGCGGAGCCGCTTCGTACGACAGTTGCAAGTCGTATACCCATACTTAAGACTGAGAGCCCAATTGAATTTTTTGAGAATCACCTTTCGCAAAAGGTATCTCCAATGTACATGCAAGAGTAGCCTTCATGAACTAGATCCAAAGAGGGGAAACTAACTTGAATGGGAGTGAGGACTACAAAACATCCACTTTCAAGAGGGAGGACTACATTAGTATGAAAAGGAGAATAAATATCATTAGAGCTAATGCGGAGAACACAAAAGACAGTAGTAGAGCGTCAATAGAAGTTGAGCAAGAGGTCATGGAACGAGAGCGGGCTTGAGCATAAAAAGAGAGGGGTAGCACCTAGTATACCATCGAGAACCGAGATCGGCAGAGACACATGAGCAGGCCAAGATGGAGAAGGGAAGGGAATGAGAGCTTGACAATCAGGAAACAAACAGGAGACATCACGGAAGCATGGTACAGGGCTAAGCTAGGAGAGCCGAGAGAAGGAGCATGACAAGAAACTGCACCCAAAAGAGGGGGTGACCAAACCTATTAAGAAGACAACTCACCTAGAAGGCTACCAACAATGAAACAATAAAGTGCACATCATTATCAACTGATTAGAAACTGGACACTGAGGAGGATACCAAATCAACCAAAACAGGAGATGAGGAAGGAACATTGACACGATTCTGGTCTAACGATGTGACTGCGAACATATGATGATCACTTACAACCTTCTTAAGCAACCATACCAAATTATTAGCATATGAATTAATATCAATGTGCCCGAAAACATTGTAAACCTTGCACCTAATGGGTTGTATTCACAAGCTACTGAGGTAGAAGGAGATTGACTATTGAAAATATCCATCATAACCAAGTTCGTAAAGCTGAACAAAGCTCGCATTTCCACCAGAACTCTCGCATTCCCCAGCTTGGACGCATGCACAATGTGAGAATACACCTTGAATGGAAGACCCAAAATGCTAACTATAACACTAATAATATAACAATCCCAAAATTCTAGGTCAATATCAAGCCTAATCCAAATCAGGAGGGAGGAGAGCGACACCTTTGTGAAACTAAATCTTGAAAGTGATGAGGATTAAGGATCTAAAGACTAGATTAACACTAGTGGGGGAGATGATAAATAGTGTTTACCTAATTTTGTAAACCTTTTAGATTATGATTATGTGGTCACAAAATCAAATAAAAAAATAAAAAAATAAGTAAAGTAAATGTAGTAAAGCAAAGAACACACTAATATTTTTATACTGTTCGGTGTTACCCTACTTCCAATTTTGCACTACAGACGGTTTTTAATCAATATCAACAATTACACTCCTTAATTTCAAGGCCACAAGGAGACATTCTATAAAACTCACCGCTCAGGGAAAGCCAATATGATTTGCGGGCCATAGATCTACACCCAAATTGATTTCTAGGAAAAAAGTAACTTCTAGTTCCTTTTTATCGAGCATAATCAAACTCAACTAGATTCAAGGATACCTAGTCACACTGGTATTGATTTTCGAGTTGTAAACAGTTGCTCATATAACTCTGGATTGCACATTAATCTTGGTAGAAATGGAGAGAGTTTGATGTAAAATCAAATCGGAGAAGAATAGACTTGATTCAGTTTAAAATCGATAGAGTATGGTTATAGATTTTGTAAATTTTAAGAGAGAATATAAAAGTGTGAAGAATTATGAATGGGAACTTAAAAATTCGTTTTTGGGATAAGGGTATATATAGGAGTGAAGAGAAATGATTGTTGGAGAAAGGTTATCGTGAATAAACACTACCTTTCAAATTTGAATTTTGAAAGTTATTAATCTATGTCGACATACATAGAGACCCCATGTCGACATATCCTAGAAACAATTAAAAATTCTTTATTTTGAAAATATGAATTTGTAAACTATGATTTGAAACTTTATAAAACCATTTTATCATAGTAATTGTATATTTTAAACATTATAAAGCTTAAGAAAACTTGTTAAAAATACTTCAAAAATATAATATTTGTATTTAAAACTATGTACAATCAAATATGTTAAAATTTAAAATATAAGTATACAAAATATAATAATATTAAATAATAATTATTAAGTTTAAAAGTAAAATCTAAGCTATAATCAAGAACAAATGTTAAGTAAAACTAAAATCTAAGGTATAATATCAAAATATTAATATAAGTAAAAAAATCATAGTATAATTTAAAATATGTAAAGGCTAAAACATAAGTATAATCAAAATATAAAACCAAAGTTAGTATTTTGCAAATGTAACATCAGAGTATTTAAAATCAAAGCATATGTAAAAGTATAATTATTAAATCAAGTTTAAAAATATTTCAAAGTAATTTACTTAAAAACTTAAAATTCTGTTTTGTAAATTCTTTGAGAAATCTTTTTAAAAACAAGAGTATTTGAAAAAAAATTGCAAAGGGATTTGAAAATGGAAATACTTTTGAAATCATTTTAAAATATAATTTGAAAAAAGGGATATTTTGAAAAATCTTTTTGTGAAATGGACGGAAATCAGATAAGTGCAACATGAGTTTTAACATAAAACTAACACTCGATAATATCTTGAAACCTTGAACTCTTTAAAAACTCACGAGTCTTCATTCTCTGACCCTTGAATCATCAGACTTGATCTTAATCTTGATACCGTACAGTCTTGATTATCAATATCCTGCATTATACAATGTGTGTGTATATATATATATATATATATATATATATGTATATATATATATATATATATATGTATGTGTATGTATATATCTAGATAATAATTACTACATGTGTAAATATTAAATATTCATTACCTAAGGTTGTTATCATCAAAATTACCATCCATAGTACTAACAATCTCCCTTTTTTTATGATGATAACCATTTATAAAATATCTCCTTTAAGCCTCTTATATTTCTCCTTAACTCCCTCTTAATTCCATAACCCTCGTTAATATGTACTTCCCCTCAGTCTATGCATATTTTATATTTTCCCCCTCTTTGTCATCTACAAAAACTATTATGACTTAAGAATATACTGACTCAATTATTAACTTGACTAATATTATTGATAATGTTATTGACAGACTCTAATGCTGACTATATTATTGACCGACTCTAATACTGACTCAATAAGAATATTCTAAAGGGTAAATAATAGAAATCATATAGAGATTGAAGATAAGCATACAGAAGCATCATATGGAAAAAATGAAAGTAACCATTTCAATCCAATCCATATACATACATATATATAGTGCGACTATTTAAACACAAAATTAGACATAAATTAGGGGACATACAATCTAGACCATTGGATCATTTTGTCTTTACATGAGAGGTGGAAATCAGGGGGCAGTCTAATGGTGGAGATTCATTATGTCACTGTTTGTGTTTATGTTTTGTGTCTAAATAGACTTTCCCATATATATATATATGTATATATGTATATGTATATATATATATATATGTGTATATGTATATGTATGTGTGTGCATTAAGCAAATCATTCAAAAAAATCAATCAAATGAATCAAACCAAATCATATGTTAAACACAATCCAATCAATATGTTTTTAAATTCAAACTTAAGTATTATTAAACAAATAAATTCAAACATTATGTGGCACTTTTGCCTAACCATACTTGCTAAAGATGGGATCTACCTTTATAGCACAGTCGTTGTCATCTTTAGTTGTAGCGCATTTACGATTTTCTTCGGGTTCGCCATTAAGAAGTGAGGTATCATCCACTGAATCGTATCAAAGTTCCTCTCTATTTCCTTGGTCGTTTGCATTTGAATCAATTCTAAATGCCTTTGATTTCATAGTTTAATTTGAGAGCATATTTTTGAACGATTCAAGTGTTTGTTCTAAGTTTTTAGAAATTATGGATATGATTATCCATATTTTAAGGTTAAGAAATTAAAAGAGAGAAAATATTGAAGTGTTGATTCATTTTTCTAGTCTGGAATGGTATTTATAAGGGTAGAAAGTCGTTTGAAATAAATGGACATAAGTTAGTTATTCAAATTTTTTATTTCAAATCTGGCCGTTATATGTCCACATAGAGGCAAGAGGTATGTCAACATACTCCAAGAAATTTTTATTTTTTGCCTTATTTTTGAGTTTTTAAGTTATGTATCATCGATTTCTAAAAGCTATTACATGCGTTTAACCAAGAATATTTTTCATTATTACTAAACACTGGTTACAATTGCTACTAGGATTCAAAGTAATACAATCCTTAATAAACTAAGAAATAAGGATAATACAATAATTATAAAGATACATAAGCTTGTAAGGTAGCAGACGAACATCATGATAATGATAGTCCAAGCTTTTTTCTAATCTTCCCAAAGAACCTGTCCATTTTTCTTGAAATCTTGTTAAATTTCTTGCTTATGGATCGTTTAAGGGTCTTTTTATTCTTTACGATCGTCTTTTGATTCATAAGAAAATCTTTGGTAGTTGGAGGAACCGAGAGATTTACACTTTCAAAAGAAGTTTCTTCCTCCTCCTCTTCTTCCCTTTCTTCCTCAATTTCCAGTTCTTCTCTTTCCTCCTCATCTTCTTCCATTTGTTGGTTTTTGCCTTATTTTTGATTTTTCAAGTTATGTATCATCGATTTATTGTCTTTCAGAAGATGGTATAAATGTTTGACAGAGAACATAATGATTTTTCATTACTACTGAACATCCATTACTATTACTAATAGGAGTCAAAGTGATGCGATGCTTAATAAACAAAGAAACAAGGGCGAATACAATAACTATAAACATACATAAGCTTAGGATGCAGTGGATGAAGACTATGATGATGATAGCCTGAGATTCCTTCCAATCTTCCCAAAGAACTTGTCCATTTTGCTTGAAATCTTATTGAATTTTTTGCCCATAGATTGTTTAAGGGTCTTTTGGTTCATTAAGATCTTCTTTTGATTCATAAGTAGATCTTTGATAGTAGGAGAAACCGAGAGTCTACACTTTCAAGAGAATTTGCTTCCCCTACCTCAATTTACATTTCTTCTCTTGCCTCTTCCTCTTCTTCCATTTGTTGTTTTGAGCGGGCCTTTGTTCCTATTCAATAAGTGACTTACAAGGCTCGAAAGTCACGAGAATATGCACAAGATGGATATTGGCTAGAGTAAAAGTTTTTCGAGGAGGAAAATCCTCTCCTTTTAATTCGACACCAAAATAGATAATGATGCAAGTAAGATATATATCATGAAAGAAAGTGTATTCATGATTAGAAAGAATGTGAAGATAAAATTCATCAAGTATAACTTGTGCCCAGTTTATGTCCTAGAGACCAATAAGAGCAAAAAGAGCTTTATTAACTTTTAGAGTCGGGTTGTTTTTATTTCCCAATCTTGAAGTAATGGAATCTTGCAAAAGAAGATTAACAATTTTTGCTTTTGGACGAAAATTGTGTTTTTTAAATTTGAGATCGGCCCCTTCAAAATGTGATGGAAAGTCACTCTTTCGGTTTCGTCGATTTTAAACATAAAAGATCTATTTTGGTAAATTTACTACCAAGAATATGACCTAAAAGTTCACAATTTAAAACAATTTATATTCCTTCAATGCTACTCTGATTTGATTTTCATTCCCTTTATAAAATTTTCCATTCAAATTTACAATGTTTTTGTACGACGAGGATAACAAACAAAATCATTTTGACTTGCGTCAACAAGAGAAAGAGTGAAATTGTCATTGAAAAGAGAATCAAGTTCATAAGAAGAAAAATCACTAAGTAAACAAATCAACCAGGATGGACTTTGTCATAGTTCATGTATTTAATGTAAGCACTCCTAACTTCTTGATCATTAAAGAGATGTTTTTTGATAGCTCTTGAGAGTTTCATGGTGGTAGAAGTGGTTGAGGACGAAATTATTGAAGTTATGCAGAGATGAGAGTTTTGAAAATGAAAGTTTGAATTTGAAATGTGATGATACAAATGGATGAACATAGATGATATGAATAGAGATTGAATAGACACATTTTATGGTTTATATATATATATATATATATATGACATAGGAATGGATGTAAAGATGGGGGAAAATTCAAACTTTAAACTGAATTTGAATCTCGGACTTCTGGCCTATATATCTGTTGGAGAATGAAGTTTTGATGACAACAACCTTATTTCACTTATCATATCATTATTAATTGATTATAAAATATATACTAACATTTCTATCTAGAATATATATATATATATATATACATATATATGTAGGGTTTGTATACAGGACTTAAATACCGAAGACTGTACAGTTTTTAGAGTTTTAAGAGATTTGGGATTCGGAAGAGATTCAAGACTCATGAGTAATTAAGTTGTCAAGATTTCAAGAGTTCAAGAAAATTTCAGTAATAGAGTCTAGTTTATATATAAGACTCTGAATAACACTCTAGGTTCAAATTTTGTTTTTCAAATTCTGTTTTCAAAATTCAAATTCCAATTTCAAATTATTTTATCTTACTTATGATTTTCAAACATAAAATTTTAAAGTTTTAATATATATATAAGTTTATATATATTATATAGTTTTTACTATATAACTTTATAAATATGTTTATATATTATATTATTATGATTTCATATGATTTTACACTTTAGAATATTTATTCATATTACTAAGTTTTGATTCAAGAATTTCCAGAATAGTATATATGTTTAAACACTTGAAAAATAGTTTTAAAAAATCAAAATATAAGGCATATGTAGACATACGTAAATGCCTATATCGACATACAACTGTCACTTTTTCAATTTTCAAAGAAAGTGTCTTTTCACTATTTGTAACGTTCCTAAAACGTTGCAACCATTGGGACATTATAAATAGGGGCTGATTTCGATTTTTTTCATCATTCTTCTTCTCCATCTTCAACCTTTTTCATACCACCATTAAAATACATTATTTTCTTGATTTCTGTACTTATACTTTGCCGATTTCTACTCAAATTATATAAAACTTCATCTCTTCTCAATATCCATCTACTAATATCAATTTGGAAGTGCTATTGAAGAGTTCTAGAGCTATTGTAATCATTTGGGAATTGTTTGCGAAATGGTGTGTTCCTTATAGCCCTGAAATCAAGTAAAGGGAGCGGTGTTAACCTTGTAGCCATGAAATCAAGGGTGGTGGAATTGGTGTTAACCTTGTAGCAGTGAAATTAAGGGTGTTGTACTTGGATATCGATAATAATAAAACTCTACGCAATCCAGCATTGTGTGAGACTAGACGTAGGGGTAATCCAAACCAGTATAAAATCTAGTATGTTCTTTCCTTTTCTGCATTTTATATTTACTTATATCCGTGTCTATGATTGTTTCTGTGTTTATGATCATCTCTGGTGTGTGTGATTCATATAGTAGATCATTTAAGTTTAATATTTTCATAAATTCCTCATAAACACTATTCACCCCTCTAGTATTTGGTTTGCCTTAAGATCCGCATTCGCATTCCCTAACAATTGGTATCAGCGCATAGGTTTTCAAAAGTTCATCATCTGAATTTTGGAAATATTAAAGTGGAAATTGGGCATACGTCCCTATTACTATTCAAAATGTGACGGCATCCAGTCCAAGTTTCAAATATAAAGCGGGTCCCTATTTTCCCCCTTACGAGTTTTCAAAGAAAAAAATGCGCTGATCACTAAAAAAAAATCAAAAAATCGCAAATATTCCCTGAAGCAATCTGTTTTTTTTTTTTTTTGCATAATGCATCTATTGGTAATAGTTGCCTACATGTATGCATATATTCATCCAGTGTTTTCTATTGAAAATCTGGGTGAATATATGCATACATGAATGCATATATTTGTAATAATTGCATACATGTATGCATATAAAGTTGAACTGAGTTGCATGTGTTACGAATAGTTGCATACATGTATGCATTTATTCCATATATATGAATGCATGTATGCAGCAAAGTTAAAAAGGATGAAGACTTCTGAATATGTGCATGAATGTATGCATTTATTCTGTATAATTGCATAAATATATGCAACAACTTCTGAAAACTATGAATGCTTGAAAAACATCTCAGGAATGAATAAATGCATGAAACTATGCGTTTATTCCATAATTTCTACATACATGTATGCATTTATACTGCAGTTTAATGCATAACTGAAATATAAGCATAAATGTATGCAACTATTTACAAATAAGTGCATGTTTTGATGCAATATACTGTTGTTTCGTTGTTTTTTGGTTTTTGAATTATCTTTTGGTGGTTTTAAAACCTCAATTTGATGATGATTAGTAATTGTATTTAATTATGAATTTTTGTGATTTTTTTTAGCTGTTTTTTGATGATTTTTCGAAAAATAGGGACCTAATTTATATTAAAAGTTGGACCGGGTGTGAACCTAATTTTGAAACTTATTAGGGATGTGAGCCAAACTTACCTAATATTAAATGGAAAATTTTGATATGATTCATAACACTAGTTTAAATTCGTGCATTGCATCAGTATTAGATAGGTCTGCATTTTATCAAGTTATCATAATCTGTTTTTTTTTTTTTTTTTTTTGAAAAGTTTAGAATAGTAATTTTTTAACACTATTTTTCATATGGATATGTCATAGAATCATCATGATGTTATTATTTAAAATTACAATTAATAATTTTGAAAAGACACTTGATTATTTGAAAATTTGTGTTTTTTTGCAGGGGAAGAGTTATGATTGATGACTACTGGCCGAAAGACACCAAGATGATTGTTCATCAATCAAGAAGAGAAAGGTTTATGAAAGGATATGACTTTTGGGCTTATTGTAGTTGAAGTGTCCATTCATTGAAAATACAAATTCAAAATTTTGGCGCAAAGTTGGTTAAACTACTAAATCATTGGTATCTTTCTCATACGATCTTCAAACTCAGCAAATGAATATACTATAGTATACTTATCAATATACCATAGTATGATGATATAAAAATTGTCATTGCATTTAGGAATATACATCTATGCACATAGTAAGATATAGAAATTTATCTCTTTTATAATTTAAGATAATTTGGTTCATATGTTGATACACCATAGTATACTTATCAATATACCAATCTAACTAAATTCTTTTCTTATTCTAAATTTAATTTTCATTGCTATTTGATTTGGATTTGAAAATTTGAAATGACATCTTTTCAATATGAAAATGTATGTTCAAACTCTAATTATCAATTTTATTTATCTAATTATGTTTCAAATATTTCGTTTCAAATATATATATTATATAAATCAATAAAATTATATATAGTACATAGATATATGCTTGAAATAATTTAAAATTTTCAAATATTTGATATTGTTATAAAATATAAATTTATACATCTTTTATATATAGTTTAAACATACATAGTCTAACTTATATATATATATATGTACCTATGATTACATAAAGATTTGGGTTACATTGGAAATTGAATACTAATTTTAATTATCTTATTTTCATAAAACTTGTATATTTAAACTTTGGTATATAAAATATATTTTTATTGTTTACCCTATATTACCAGATTTTATCAAAAAATTAATTTTGTTATAATTATAGATTTTATATTATAATAATTTTCAAATTTGAAGTTTTAACATTTTAATGCTTCTTTAGTAAATTAATTTATTCTATAATATAAATTTAAAGATAATTTGTATTAAAAGATCGGTGTATATAAATTAATTTTTGTTAGTTTTTATATATAATTGAATATATTTTTATATCAAGATAGTTTACTTCGTATGATAAAACTTTATATTCCCTTTAAAATGATCTTCAATATTTATTATATTTAAAGAAGCACCCTACTAAGATTGTTTAACCCCATATTTCTCGTAAGAAGTATTCTAAATATTTTACTACCTATCATGTAACGATCCAGAATTTTTAACATTGGAATTTTTATTACTTAATTTAAATTTGAATTTGAATTTAAATTTGAATTTGACATAAACATATATGGTTAAGAATATTTAATAATTTTGATAAGTTAGATGATAGATTTTATTTGAATTATAAATGACAATGATTATTAATAAGTTTGGATTTATTGATACTATTTGTCGTTCGATCGGATTTGGCAAACCATAACATGAATTAGTAGCATTAGAATTAAGTGTTGCCCTTAGTTTTCGTAGCATTTAAGGGAAAATGCTACCAAAATTTCACCTTCTCTCCTTAAGACAAGTGTCCTTACACTTGTATTTTTGCATGCCTCCTTCCATGAATGTCTTCCACTTGCCCCCTTAGGTGTCATTACCTCCTTAACCCTCCATTCCTATATAAGGAGGCCTTTTCTCCATTTCTTACCATTCCATTCCATTTCCTCCTTTCCACCTTCTTCTTAAAGCTTATGGCCATGGTTTCCATGGCATAAGTCTTCCTCTTTTCCATCACCACCTTGCCAAAGTTCGTCTTCATCCTCCTCCTCCTCTTATAATATAAAGAGAGAGATATTAGTGTATATTATATTATATATTTTGGTGAAGAAGACGTTGTGCCGAAATACTGTCAGACGGTTCGCTTAGCTAGGCTCTCCTACCGTGAAGATTTGGAAAGATATTAGGTGAGAACTCTTTAACCACGGTTAATATATTTAATTAGTAGTTAGATTAATTCAAATATAGTAATGGATTATTAATGGTTAATGATGGTTGATGTTTGTTATGATGGACGATGGATGCGTAGTTTAGAACACGAACTATTAAGCGTTAGTGTTATAACGCTTTTGCACAATTACGATTATTTAATCATGTTACTGATGGTTGCTGTGAATGTTTATAATGTTTGTTGATGTTGTTTTGCACAAACTATGACACAACAATTATGGTATCACATTGATGATCGACAAATCTCCTACGTAATTAGAAACAATATTATTATTGAAATTGATGGTTAATAATTGGGAAAGAACATATGTATGAATTAATATATGTGGATAAAGTTCTTTAAATGAATAAAGAAAAACCGGAACATTCTAGGATGACAGAGAGGATAGCGTCTAGGCTTGGGTTTGGAAAATATAGTTTCCTGCTCTCCCTGGCTACCCTAACTGATCCAACGAATGGAATGGTTAATTTGAAATTATTTGAATTTAGAAATGAATTGGAATTTGATTAGTAAAAAATAAAAGTTGAATTTTGAACCTAAAATAATTTGGAAAGTCAATATAAATTCTTTAAATGGTTTTAAATTAATTACATGATTATATAATGGTTTTCTAAGGTATTTTGAAGTACTGAAGAATAATTTTTATTTCGGTCAAAACAGAGCTTGTCGCACAATGACAATTTATGTATTTTAGTTACAAATTTTAAATGCTTATAACTTTTGCAATCTAAATCGGATTTTCAAAAAAATGAAAAACAATTGATTTATATTAACAAGAGCTTTTAAATGAGTGAAAGCGGATTCTAATTTCGGGATATAATTTTCAAGTTATGTTTAAACCCATTTCGGGAAAAGGTCGCTGCAAGAGAAGTTATCAACCATAATCACAAACATCCATTTTTAATGTTTCTAAAAATATGAAAAAGGTAAAATCATTGTAAATTATGTAAAAATGTTTTGAATTGTAAAGTTTAAGTTTTGACTAAGATAAACAATATTTTGATCAAAGTTTTGTAACGCTTTTATAACGCTTTTGAAAACACTATTGTGATGCTTTCTTCGGAAACAAACTATTTTGAAGTTTTTAACCCTCAAACTATTTCTGAACTATAAGTAGTCATTTTTAAATGATTAATTGAATGTTTTCCAAGGTTCAAAAGTATTGGAAATATTTTATATGGAATTTAAATTTATTTATCTAATATTAAAATGGGTTTTCAGTTTTTAGATGTGGTTGGAGATAAATCTTCCAATGTTTGATATTAGTTCAGTAGATGATGACTCTTACTATTTGAGGAATTTAAAAGGAAGTTCACCATTATCCCGCTTATAGTGTGAGTTCGATAAAGAGATTAATAATGATTATAAGTTGATGAAATTTCTATCCAGATCTAGTGTCAAAGAGTTGAATAAATCTTTTAATTAAGATATGAGTTTCCTAAGTTGATTGGGATAAGTTGGATAGAAATATTCTTCAGATATTTGATATGAAATTCTATGGTGTAAACGTATACTATTTGAGGAATTTGGAAGATATTATTATTATATCATTATTCCACTTATAGTATTCGTTGATTATGAGAATTGATATCGAATATAAGTAGATATAATTTCTGTGTAACTTATGTTCAATATCGATTGATTAGGGTTTTTATCATGAATCATATCTTCAATAAAATCATTCTTGAAACCCAATGAGATTGAGTTATGGAAATTCATATCGTAATTTGGGGATTTAACCAAATCTTTGATTTGAGGAAATTAAAAATAAGGAATTGGGAAGGAAGTATAATCTTTTAGTTAAGATTACAGAATTGAATGTTCGGAAACCAATTTAATTGGAAACTAGGGTTGAAATGTAGGGTAAGGGTTTCAAAGGAAACTGGGTTTTTGATAACGAATTATCAAATGGAAAATTAATTAAGGCTTTGAGGCTAAATTATCTTTGATTTAAGGGATGTGTTTTTAAAGAGAAAGGTGAAATATGGATTTTGTTATAATTTGAGAATGAAGAAGTTCAATTTAACAAGTTCAAGACGGAAGAAGATTGGTAGAAAGCCTTTATGTTCCATAATTGTGTTTTTAATTGCGCTTATTATTTGGAAAGATTGGGATCGAATATATGTACGAAAACCATTCCAAGTAATAATACGACGTTATGGAGAAATTCAACACTTGGAAAACGACGAATGAAGACTGGGATTCTTTGAATTGTTTGGATTTATTGTTGATGTCTTGGTTGGGTAGGCCACCCGATACGAGGTTATAAGTGGCATGAGGTTTGAATATATTTAGAGATTTTCGGATTAGTGTTTCGTTCAAACCTAGAACGGAATTGAATGGATTGTGTGTCTGACATTGTAATTGACTACGTAGCACTGATCTTTGTTAAATATATATCTACTTGGTGGCAGAAAATTTATTCTCTTGCTTAACTCTCTTCTCTAAGACGTATGAACTTAGAGGTTATATATTGATAGAAATTAGTGATGCATTGTGAATTGACAATATGGCATACTTAAGCCATGTGATGAGCTATGGATGATCAAAGAATGGCTTATTTAAGCGTAGCTTTGTGTATATCGTGACCTCAGCAAGCCTCACAACCTGGTAAATGGCTAGAACAGGAAAGATGCAGCGAGGTTAAGGGTAGTCATTTCCTTCTAGATAAAAGATGTACTATGGTATGGAGTCCAGGTATTAGGCTATGCGGATAACTTCTATTTATATGGATGTTGATGTTGCGAGCACTCGGTTTAAAGGTTGGTAACGACCGGGAAGTGATATATTCAGGCGTGCTCTAAGTTACCCAATTAAGCAGTAACCCAGCCTCGTTTTGGCAGAGAGCCCAATTTGATTCTCGGGGGGGTGGGGGGGTCCCTCTAGAGGTGTACCCATCGGTTCAGTAAGGAAGTTCCTTTGCCTAGACATTTGTTGGAAATCCAATTTTCACTACGAGTCCATACGATTTTAGTTGTATAGACTGCTACCAACAGGATTGTCAGTATAATGGGATGGGACATTATGCTGGCTAGGATTTATACGTTTATTTGCGAAATTGTTTTCACACTATGCACTAATGATAATATCATAGGATTTTCACGTATCAAGCATTTTTGACTATCATAAGGAGAAACCTCGCCCATGTGTGCGTTTGCATTATGTGTGTGCCACAAGACCTTATGGTAGTTTCATTTTTCAAAAGTCATTGCGAATTTCTATGCATGAGAATTCATATGGAGTAAACATATTCCTTGTTAGCGGCATGGTCCGTTGAATTACCCAACTTTAAAATGAATCCTAAATAACAATTGTTTTTGAGTTGTCACACTAGTCCCACGACTGACCTAGAGTTTATTGTTCCCTCACCTAAACTCTGGGTGCCTATAATTTTGACACGGGCAGCTAGTAGTTTGGTTCGCAGATTTAGCCATGGAGTTGATTGGAGCAGGATTCTGGTTTTAGCTGGAGCTATTTTGTTTTAGAGCATTCACATTCTTCCGCTGAGTTAGTATTTCTTCCGCTATGAAATCAATGTACTCTGATGTATTCCTTGTAACTTTGATATTATATTATGGTAATGAAATGAAAAGTTCTGTTATTTTTGAGAAAATATGTAAGTACCCATAATTATCCGTCTTTATGAACGGTTTAAGTTGGTTTAATTACCGGCGAGAACCGGTCAAAAAGCCGGGTCGTTACATTTTTGGTATCATAGTTTTGGTTTATACAAAGCAATGGGGTACGACATATTTGAACAAAAGTAAGGACTCATCAGAGTTATGATATCTCATTAGAGATAGGGTTAGGAATACCCTAGAATTAGATTTGGGAATATTACGCTTGAGAGAGCGTCTTTTATCATAAAATCAATGTGTTTTATATTAGAATGAAATTTATGAGTCGAAATTAACCTATGGAAATATAAGAAATTTTCCTTAACTCATAAATTGGTAGGCATTTATATTCTTATATGAGAATAAATAACTTAAGTAAGTAAAACCTTTAAAAGAAAATTGAGGGAATGCTAGATTGCACTAAAACTTAAATTCCTTTGTCTATTAGTGATTTTAGGGTTGGTAAATAAGAATAAAAATGAACCAGGTTATGTAAATTAAATCCCTTGATTATTAGATGTTAGAATTCTTTGAATAGGGTATTCAAAGTATGAATGCTAAACGCATATAAATTTTACTTGTAAATGGATTAGTATGGGATTGGAAACAATTTGAATTGAAATAGAATGAGTGTTCTCGAAATATAATTCTTCGCTTGGTTTTGTTTGACTCGTTGTCATCTTTTGATAATCACTATCTTCCCGATTGTCATACTTGGATATTGTCCAACTCTATTTCTTAATTCTTCTTTTTGCCTTGTCTTGATGAAACCATGGACAAATGGATTACTGAAGTTGTTTTGGATTAGAGACAAGTATTTCGAATTATATCTTAATTTGAACTTGAATTTGTATTAAGTGCAAAAGGAATTCCAAAATGTTTTTTTGCAAGATAATTGGATGTGTTGGGAGAGAAGGATTATTTATTTGAGAATTTGGATTCAAAATAATTTTGAGGAATATGAGGCATGAACCCTTAGTCTTATAGTTTGACTTAAATTGTTTGGTAAACCTTGAGTTCCATAATTTAAACAGTGAGTTAGAAAGATAATTTCTAAACCTTATAAATTTCTTAGGGTCGTAGAATCTAAGTACTAGACAATATCTATCCCAATTTCTCCTTTGTGGAAGTGGTACCAGCTCTGGGTCTAACTCCGAAAATTCGATTATGAACGTGAATAGTGACGACCCCAGTAATCAAGAGATTATTGAAATTTCTTCAGACTCTACCTTTAATGAGAATCAGATAGAGTGTCTTGGGAATGATATGGGCCTTGGTTTTGACCATTACATTTCCATTATGTTAAGAGAGAAATGAGAATTTAAAATTGGTAAAGGAGTTTAAATTTACTCGTCTTCCTTTTCGAGGACGAAAATTTTTAAGGGGGGAGGGGGTGAATGAAAATATCCAGAAATTTTAACATTGGAATTTTCATTACTTAATTTGAATTTGACATAAATATATATGGTTAAGAATATTTAATAATTTTGATAAGTTAGATGATAGATTTTATTTGAATTATAAATGCGAATGATTATTAATAAGTTTGGATTTATTGATACTATTTGTCGTTCGATCGGATTTGAAAAACCATAACATGAATTAATAGCATTAGAATTAAGTGTTGCCCTTAGTTTTCATAGCATTTAAGGGAAAATGCTACCAAAATTTCACCTTCTCTCCTTAAGACAAGTGTATTTACACTTGTATTTTTGCACGCCTCCTTCCATGCATGCCTTCCACTTGCCCCCTTAGGTGTCATTACCTCCTTAACTCTCCATTCCTATATAAGAAGGCCTTTTCTCCATTTTCTTACCATTCCATTCCATTTCCTCCTTTCCACCTTCTTCTTAAAGCTTATGGCCATGGTTTCCATGGCATAAGTCTTTCTCTTTTCCATCACCACCTTGCCAAAGCTCGTCTTCATCCTCCTCTTATAATAAAAAAAGAGAGAGAGAGAGAGAGATTAATGTATATTATATTATATATATTTTGGTGAAGAAGACGTTGTGCTGAAATATTGTCCGACGGTTCGCTTAGCTAGGCTCGCCTACCATGAAGATTTGGAAAACTGTTAGGTGAGAACTCTTTAACCACGGTTAATATATTTAATTAGTAGTTATACTAATTTAAATATAGTGATGGATTATTAGTGGTTAATGATGGTTGATGTTTGTTATGATGGATGATGGATGCGTAGTTTAGAACACACACTATTAAGCGTTAGTGTTATAACGATTGTGCACAATTAGGATTATTTAGTCATGTTAATGATGGTTGCTGTGGATGTTTATAATGGTTATTGATGTTGTTTTGCACACACTATGACACAACAATTATGGTATCACATTGATGATCGACAAATCTCCTTCGTAATTAGAAACAATATTATTATTAAAATTGATGGTTAATAATTGGGAAAGAACATATGTATGAATTCATATATGTGGATAAAGTTATTTAAATGAATAAAGAAAAACAGGAACATTCTAGGATGACAAAGAGGATAGTGTCTAGGCTTGGGTTTGGAAAATATAGTTTCCTGCTCTCCCTGGCTATCCCTAACTGATCCGACGAATGAAATGGTTAATTTGAAATTATTTGAATTTAGAAATGAATTAGATTTTGATTAGTAAAAAATAAAAGTTGAATTTTGAACCTAAAATAATTTGGAAAGTCAACGTAAATTACTTTAAATGGTCTTAAATGAATTACATGAGTATATAATGGTCTTCTAAGATATTTTGAAGTACTAAAGAATAATTTTTATTTCTGCCAAAACAGAGCTTGTCGCACAATGGCAATTTGCGTATTTTAGTTACAAACTTTAAACGCTTATAACTTTTGCAATCTAAATCGGATTTCCAAGGAACGAAAAATAATTGATTTATATTAACAAGAGAATTTAAATTAGGGGAAGCAGATTTTAATTTCGGGTTATAATTTTCAAGTTATGTTTAAACCCATTTCGGGAAAAGGTCGTTGTAAGAGAAGTTAACGACCATAACCACAAACAACCTTTTTTAATGTTTCTAAAATATGGAAAAAAATGGTAAAATCATTGTAAATTATGTAAAAATGTTTTGAATTGTAAAGTTTAAGTTTTGACTAAGATAAACGATATTTTGATCAAAGTAATTAAGATAACTGTTTTGTAATGATTTTGTAACGCTTTTGAAAACACTATTGTAACGCTTTCTTCGGAAACAGTCTATTTTGAAGTTCTTAACCCGCAAAATATTTCCGAACTATAAGCAATCATTTTTAAATGATTTGTGGAATGTGTTCAAAGGTTCAAAAGTATTGGAAATATTTTATATAGAATTTAAATTGATTTATTTAATATTAAAATGGGTTTTCAGTTTGTGGTTGGAGATAAATCTTCCGATGTTTGATATTAATTCAGTAGATGATGACTCTTACTATTTGAGGAATTTAAAAGGAAGTTCACCATTATTCCGCTTATACTGTGAGTTGGATACATAGATTAATATTGAGGATAAGTTGATGAAATTTCTATCCAGATCTAATGTCAAAGAGTTAAATAAAACTTTTAATTAAGATACAAGTTTCCTAAATTGATTGGGATAAGTTGGATAGAAATAATCTTCATATATTTGATATGAAATTCTGTGGTGTAAACATATACTATTTGAGAAATATGGAAGATATTATTATTATATCATTATTCCACTTATAGTATTCGTTGATTATGAGAATTGATATCGAATATAAGTAGATACAATTTCTGTGTAACTTATGTTCAATATCGATTGATTAGGGTTTTATCTTGAATCATATCTTCAATAATATCATTCTTGAAACCCAATGAGATTGAGTTATGGAAATTCATATCATAATTTGGGGATTTAACCAAATCTTTGATTTGAGGAAATTAAAAATAAGGAATTGGGAAGGAAGTATAATCTTTTAGTTAAGATTATGGAATTGAATGTTCGAAAACCAATTTAATTGGAAACTAGGGTTGAAATGTGGGGTAAGGGTTTTCAAAGGAAACTGGGTTTTTGATAATGAATTATCAAATGGAAAATTAGTTAAGGCTTTAAGGCTAAATTATCTTTGATTTAAGGGATGTGTTTTTAAAGAGAAAGGTTAAATATGGATTTTTTCATAATTTGAGAATGAAAAAGTTTAATTTATCAAAATTCAATACGGAATGAGATTGGTAGAAAGCCTATGTGTTCCATAATTGTGTTTTTAATTGCGCTTATTATTTGGAAAGATTGGGATCGAATATATGTTTGAAAACCATTCCAAGTAATAATACGACGTTATGGAGAAATTCAAGACTTGGAAAACGACGAATGAAGACCGGGAATTTTTGAATTGTTCGGATTGATTGTTGATGTCTCGGTTGGGTAGGCCACCCGTTACGTGGTTATAAGTGGCATGAGGTTTGAATATGTTTGGAGATTTTCAGATTGGTGTTTCGTTCAGACCCAGAACAGAATTGTATGGATTGTGTGGCTGACATTGTAATTGACTACGTAGTACTGGTCTATGTTAAATATATATTTGCTTGGTGGCGGAGAATTTATTCTCTTGCTTAACACCCTTCTCTAAGACGTATAAGCTTAGAGGTTATATATTGATAGAAATCAGTGATGCGTTGCGAATGGACAATGTGGCATACTTAAGTTATGTGATGAGCTATGGATGACCAAAGCATGGCTGATTTAAGCATGGCTGATTTAAGCGTAGCTTTCTGTATATCGTGACCTCGGCAAGCCTCACAACCTAGTAAATGGGTTAAACAAGAAAGATGCAGCGAGGTTAAGGGCGGTCATTTCCTTCTAGATAAAAGGTGTACTATGGTATGGAGCCTAGGTATTAACCTATGTGGATAACTTCTATTTATATGGATGTTGATGTTGTGAGTGCTCGGTTTAAAGGTTGGTAACGACCGCGAAGTGATATACTCAGGCGTGCTCTAAGTTACCAAGTTAAGGGGTAACCCGGCCTCGTGTTGGCAGAGAGCCCGATTTGGTTCTCGGGGCATCCCTCTAAAGGCCTACCCATCGGTTCGGTAAGGAAGTTCCTTTGCCTAGTCATTTTTTGGAAATCCAATTTTCACTACGAGTCCATACGATTTTAGTTGTATAGACTGCTACCAGCAGGATTGTCAGTATAATGGGATGGGACATTATGCTGGCTAGGATTTATACGTTTATTTGCGAAATTGTTTTCACACTATGCACTAATGATAATATCATAGGATTTTCACGTATCAAGCATTTTTGACTATCATAAGGAGAAACCTCGCCCATGTGTGCGTTTGCATTATGTGTGTGCCACGAGACCTTATGGTAGTTTCATTTTTCAAAAGTCATTGCGAATTTCTATGCACGGGAATTCATATGGAGTAAACTCATTCCTTGTTAGCGGCATGGTCCGTTGAATTACCCAACTTTAAAATGAATCCTAAATAACAATTGTTTTTGAGTTGTCACACTAGTCCCACGACTGACCTAGAGTTTATTGTTCCCTCACCTATACTCTGGGTGCCCATAATTTTGACACGGGCAGCTAGTAGTTTGGTTCGCAGATTTAGCCATGGAGTTGATTGGAGCAGGATTCTGGTTTTAAATGGAGCTATTATGTTTTAGAGCATTCACATTCTTCCGCTGAGTTAGTATTTCTTCCGCTATGAAATTGTAACACCCCACGTCCGTTAATGTCACTCACAAAGGGAATGCATTAAGTTTCGTGGAGCATTATGAGTAAACAAAACAGAATATTACAAGACAGATACATAAAGTAGTACTTGAAAATTTTATAACTTTATTGCAGCGGAAACAAAAATAAAGTTGGGTTACATCTTCAAATATCAAAACCAAGTACATAATACCAGTCTTGTACAAAAGCCTTCAGAGTGCATAATTTTAAATCCATAATCCCCAACAAAAACGCCTTAAATAGGTGGAATCAAAGCCAAGAAGTTCTTCAAGAACTTTTAGTACGTCAAGTAGAGAGAAATCCAAATCAAACTTGAATATTTCCTCCTTGAAAACATGGGGGGGAACGGAAGAAAAGAGGCAAAAACAAACGAGGTCAGACATAAAGTCTGGCGAGTCCAATAACTTTAACAATATAATTATTAAAGTAATATAACAAGACATAAACTGGAAAATAAGGAATGACTGTGAAACAAGCAGGCATGACCAGGTAAGCAAGATGAATAAGAGAACGTTAATTGCGCTTATAATCACTATAGGATAAATACTACACTGCACCAATACTAGTCACTCTAAGAGTTGATCCCGCCTACTGAACATAATAATCATAATAATGATAATGATAGTCTTCGTGTACCCCTAGCTGTCTTCATAGGTGCTGTCTGCTCCTATCACCACTAGTTGTACCCACTACCCTCCCCATTCTAATTACAACATTTATTCATAATATGGTAGTCGTACTCCTAGCTGTCTTCATAGGTGCCTCCTGCTCCTATCTCCGCTAGTCGTACACGCTACCTTCCCCATTCGATCAGCTCCCTAACTCGTAGATACCCGTGCTGAGTTAGCAAATGTATTATATATATATATATATTAATAACCTTCTATTTTTCTTTATTAATTAATTAATCCTTTAATTAATTATCTTTACGGTATAGTATATCTAATTTCGGGGTGTTACAGAAATCAATGTACTCAGATGTATTTCTTGTAACTCTAATGTTATATTATGGTAATGAAATGAAAAGTTCTGTTATTTTTGAGCAAATATGTAAGTATCCATAACTATCTGTCTTTATGAACGGTTTAAGTTGGTTTAATTATCGGCGAGAACCGGTCAAAAAGCCGGGTCACTACATATCATGAATATATTTTTAATTAACTCTTAATTTCTTTCATTAGTATCATTAACCTAAGTCTAGAAATTAGTATTACCTTTGTTTAATTGAAATAATTTGTAATACATGTAGTACTTTGAATAACTTTTACCAAAATAGATATCATCACCAAATCATTCTGCATATTATCATTACACATCTTATTTCATATCATACGTCATTACTATAAATTACAATGCATCTCAAATTAAAATCATTCACATCAAAAGTTGCATTTCATTTAGTATATCACTTCATATAGCTTTGCATTTGACATACTGCATTATAACCAACACACTGCACACTTCATTACATGTTAACTTTAACTCCACACATAACAAGTATACTGTATAAGGAGTTTGTGTCTAATTAGAAATGTATAGGATTATTAATCAAACACATAACATATTTACTTTGACTTGATTGACTGGTTTGACTTATCTAGCTTGATTGGCTTGATTGACTTGTTGGCTTGATTGATTTATTTGGTTGACTTGTTTGAATTGTTCGACTTAATTGATTGTCTGATTTGTTTGACATGAATAACTTGATTGACTTGTTTGACATAGTTGAATTTCATTAGTGGTTGATAGGTGTGTTAGAAATATACTTATGCATTTGTGATTAATAAGAGTTTTATAGGTTTTTTAGGATAAATAGAAGTTACAGGAAAAGTTTGGCTTTAAGTTTGAATTTATTTGAATAGATGTTTCGTGATAACAAAACTTAAATTGATTGTTTGGATTAAATTATTTTACTTAACTTATATCATAGTTTTAAGGATATCTTATTAGAATTATTTCTTAGTCTAGATTAAAGTCTTATTATAGTTTTAAGGGAATAAGAGTTTAGGCTAGGTTTAGTCTTGTATTAGATTAAGGGGGAGTTTTATAGTTTCCAGGGATTAGTTGAAAGTTCAAGAAGTGTTTTTGAATTGACATATATTATTTTGATTTGGTTGATTTGGTCTGGATTGTTGATTTAATTAGAATAATCTATACATAATAAACATAATTAATAATGATGAGGTTTGGCTAATTTAAAACTTGAATTTAATATAACTAAGATTTAAATTTGTTTAGATTGATTGGATGCTTGCTTATATAGAAATTTTGTATTAAATTGGTTTGACTTAATTACTAGTCTGAATATTGTCTGAATTGCTTGTTTGGCCTAAATTATACAATATTTGTAGCCATATATTTAGGGGGAGTTATAGAAATTTATAAATTTAAGGAGAATTATAGGTTTAGGGAGAGTTATAAATTAAGTGAGATTATAAATAGAATTAGTCATTAGGATCAGTTATGGCATAGATTTAGGGGGGAGTGCAGTTTAGTTTAGTATAGTCTAATCTAGTATAATATAGTTTAGTTTAGTATAGGATAGTTTTTTATAATAACAAAGGGAGAGAAATTATAAAATAAGGATTAGTTAAGCTTAGTTTAAAGGGGAGTATGTAGGATTCACGGTGAAAGAGGGAGTAATCAAAGCACCAGATCTAAAAGTATCAACAGGTATGCACATGTATGAATATTTTATAAATCACGATTGTCATCATCAAAAAGGGGAGATTGTTGGACAATGGAGTTTTGATGGAAACAACCTTATTTCATTTGTCATTATTAATTGATTATAAAATTTATATTAACATTTCTATCTAGAATATATATATATACAAATATATGCAAGGTTTGTATAGAGGACTTAAATACTGAAGACTTTACGGTTTTTAGAGTTTCAAGAGATTCATTATTTAGAAGAGATTCAAGACTCATGAGTAATCAAGTTATCAAGATTTCAAGAGTTTAAGAAAAATATAGTAATAAAGTCTAGTTTATATGTAAGACTCTGAATAGCACTCCAGGTTCAAATTCTAATTTTCAAATTTAAAATTCTGTTTTCAAAATTCAAATTCTGATTTCAAATTATTTTATCTTTCTTATAATTTCAAACATATAAGTTTAAAGTTTTAATATATATAAGTTTATATACAGTTTTATAGTTTTAAATCTTATAACTTTATAGATATGTTTATATATTATATTATTATGATTTTACACTTTATAATATTTATTTATATTACTAAGTTTTGATTCAAGAATTTCCAGAATAGTATATATGTTTAAACACTTGAAAAACAATTTTTAAAAATTAAAATATAAGGCATATGTCGACATACATAAATGCCTATGTCGACATACAACCGTCATTTTTTACATTTTTCAAAGGAAGTGCTTTTCACTATTTGTAATGTTTCTGAAACATTGCAGCCATCGAGACAATATAAGTAGGGGCTGATTTCGATTGTTTTCATCATTCTTCTTCTCCATCTTCACCCCTTTTCATACAACCATTAAAATACACCATTTTCTTTATTTCTACGCTTAAAATTTTCCGATTTCTACTCAAATTATATAAAACTTCATCTCTTCTCAATCTTTATCTACTACTATCAGTTTTGAAGTGCTACTGAAGAGTTCTAGGGTTGTTGTAATCATTTGGGAATTGTTTGGGAAATGTTGTGTTCCTTGTAGCCCTGAAATCAAGGAAAGGGGGTGGTGTTAAACTTATAGCCGTGAAATCAAGGGTGGTGGAATCAGTGTTAACCTTGTACCGTGAAATCAAGGGTGTTATACTTAGTTATTGATAATAATAAAACTCTGCGCAATCCAGCGTTGCATGGGACTGTGATTGTTTCTGTGTTTGTGAACATCTCTAGTATGTGTGATTCATATAGTAGATCTGTAACGATCTAAGATTTTTGAAAATCAAATTTGAATTTAATATGAATTTTAAATAAAAATTTGGAAGTTTCAAATAATTGTTGAATTAAATTTTAAGGCGATAATAATATTTAAATGATGGAAATTTAAATTTTACTGTGAAATTTATTACAACAATGTTTGTTTGGAGAAAACGTTTAATAGTTAGTTGAATTGTTAAAACGATTTGTGATTTAGTTAATAAAATTGATCAGAATTTGAAATTTAATTATAATTAAATGTTCGTTACAAATTTTTGTTCAGTTTCAGTTTGCGTAGTCTTAAATTATTTTATAAAAAATTTCTGTAATTTTTATTTTGGAAAATAAGAATATAATTTTCTGACGTATTTTGGGGTAACTGTGGTCCTCTTTGACACCTTGCAAAATCAATCAACCGGTCTGTTTTATTACTGTTCTGGGATCGTGGAACATTATTACATACGATTATATTGTTAGTTTGGTGTTGATGGTTATCGATAATTAGAAATGAAAGAAATCGAAAAGGAAAAAAAAACTTCGTTGTACAAGTTGTGGAAAAAAGGAAAAAGAGGGAACGTTCCATGTACTCAACATGTTCAAAACTAGGAGTAGTTCGTGGGCTATGTACCGCCATCTTTCGCTGCATGTATTTCATATCGTATAAAAAAAAGGGAAAAGAAACGTGTTGAATGCATGAAGCAAGTATTGCCACTTGGTTCTCTATTGTGGAATGGGTGCCACGCGTTCTCCAATTCACATTTCATACCTGTTTTGAAACTCTTCTTCGCTCCAACATTTTTCCTTCTGCCCCTTTTAGTTTTCTCTCCAATTTATCTCAAGCTTCCACAATGTATGATGAAGAGAAAAAAAAAACCAACGTGAAAGCTTGCATGCTCAGACGCGCTTGCTCCCCTTTCTTCTCGAAATCTCTGCGTACAAATAGATGTCCACCTTCAAATCTGCAAACCGACTTTTCCGTGACCCACTTTCATCTCGTGTCTCCTTCATGCGTTCTCCCTTCCCCTTTTAAAACGTTTGGCCATTTTTATTGACCCTCACCGTGCAAATCCCTCTTTCCCCCTGTAGATGTCCTAGGCACCAACGTTCAAGCTTCCGACTGCTTCGAAAAAATCAACTTTTACTCTTCCATTTCACACTTCTAGTTTTCCGGGTTCTTCATACAAAAGAAAAATGAAAAGCGAAGCCTGTGCATGCATGCATGCTGTCGGCCTCTCCCCTCTTGTATATATGCTTCGACTCCACTTACATGTGTTTCTCAGTTTCAAAGTTAGCTCACGGCACTACTCCAGTTGCATGCGGAATTTCCTTTATCAATTGAAAGCCAAGTTTATAAAAAAAAAAGTCTCTTGCATGCATGCCCATTCTCTTGCATGCGCATGCGAGCTTGCTGCATCAATTTTTAGCGTGAACCCATTTGTGCCCAATCCTTTCTCTGAAAAAAAAAAGAAACAAAGCAAAGGAAAAAGAGACGTAAGAGAGGAAGCAGAAAGAAAGGAGAAAGAAAGGGAGAGAGAGCGCAAGTATAAAGATGGACACACAGATTAATTGTTGTTAGTGTATGATAGTCGCCAAAATAAATGCATGTGAGGCGCGTTAGTGTATAATGCGTATTTGGAATTTTATTGGTTGATTGCATGTAGAAATTGATAGTGTGTGATGGTTACCAAAATAAATGCAATTGAGGCGCATTAGTGTAACGCGTATTTGGAATTTTATTGGTTGATTGCATGTAGAAAGTGAATGTATAAAATGGTGGTTGAATGCATATGTGATCTATATGTACTCACTACGTCCTTATATGAATTGTCAGCGGAAAAAAAATAAAATTTTTTTTTCCTAAATTTAATTAAGAAATGATTTATTGGTTAAATGACAAATTTGTGAATATGTAGTGTTTTATTAACTTAAAAATGTTATTGACTTAGTAATACCTACATTCTTGGTTCGATAACATTTGCTAATTTAAGTAATATTTTATTTCGCGAATAATTTTCCCAAATTAACATTTTATGATAGGGAATACAATTGATAATGTTAATTTAAATTATATGGTGTCATTAAAGCGACGTATTAACTAAGTTATGTTATTAACATTGTTAAATATGGAATGAAATAACGGTTGAGTAATACTTGGAAACTTATTAATTTGATAGTATAAATAAATTCCATTTTTGAAAACCAATTAACATGTTATCATCAAAAATAAATGATATTATAATGTATTTGATTTTTGATTTTTGAGTTGATATAGCTTAAATGAAATTTTGTGTTGAACTTAATTACTGCTTATGTTAATGATATTGTGAAAAAAAAATGTAAAGTGAGTATTAAGAAATGTTAATTATTTAGTGAATTAAATATTTAGTTAATGATAAGCATCTTGTGATTCAGGTGGGGTGCATAATGTGAATTTGGAACCTAGATTTTTATCCAAATTATAATTTGACGCGGTGTTATAATTTGTTTTTCAAATGACCTGAATTTACATCATTTGATCTTGAGCTCAAATGAAATTTTACATTTGATTAAATTGGATGGAAGTGATCTTCGGATATTTGATATAATTTCTGTGGATGATGACTAATACTATTTGTGGAATTAAATAGTGGAAATATCGTAATTCCGCTTATAGTATCGGTTTAATACGGAAACATATATTGGATATAAGAAGTTCAATTTCTAACTGATCGTGTGTATCTAGTATGGATCTTTTGGACTAAGTGAATGATATGGTAATAACGTCATTTTATCCGGGAAGGTTTGAGTTAATTATGAAAGTTAATATGGAACTAAGTGAATGAAAGAGAGAAGTTGAATGTCTTCGAATTGATTTGATTAACTCAAGATTTTCTGAATTAGTTATACTCTTCGAGTGTAAATATGAATGTAAATCATCGGCATGGGAAGGAAACAATTCCAGTGAAGTATTTTGTATATTTATATGAGTTTCAACTATTTAAACATGGTATGTTAATTTCAAAAAAAAAATTAAAGATATATATATGTTTAAAGTATTATATTTGTATACTTCTTCAAAGTTAAATATATGTTAAGTAATTATTTTAAACATTTCTATTTTTGAAGTTAGTACATATTTATATAATCAGTTTATAACAAATGTATTATTTTCAAATATTTTATTTAATTAAATTTGGAATTGTTTTCAGTCATGAATCCTTTGATTTGAATATAATTAATCCGTTTTGAATAATTTCAATGAATGGAAATTGAGGAAATATTGAAATCGTGATCCTTGGTTTATATTGATTGTTCGAAGTAAGGCTTTAAGAAAAAGACTATCTATAAACGATCATCTCTTAAACAATCATTTCTAGATTTAGAAAAAAAAAATTAAGAGATGTATGTGTATATATATAATGGAAAGCACTTGTTTTGAAATATGAAGCGCTGGTTATTTGGAAAGACCGAGATCGGAATTTATTTTCTGAAAACCATTCGAAATAACCATACGACGCAAATAACGAAGATATGAAGACGACGATTGAAGACCGTGGTTCTTCACATCGAACGGACTGCCTGCTGATTGGTTTCTTTACTGAATAGCTACAGTAGAGAGATGCCCATATTGCCGGAGTGGCAGAAAGTCCGAACGTATTTGGAGAATTTTCGGATTTTGTTCCGTTCATACCCAGAATGGACTTGTATGGATTGTGCGTCTGGCATTGTTATTGACGGCATAACACTGATTTCCGTTGATATGTATCTGGTTTGTGACGTATGAGCTCGAAGTGGTTATGTATGGATGGAAATCAGTGGTCATGTTGTGAATGGATAATGTGACATACTTAAGAGATGAAATGAGCTTGTACGATCAGGGCATTGCTTTTTTAAGCATGCTTTGTGTATGACGTGACATCGACAAACCTCAAACCTGGATGATGAGAAACTGGCGGTTAGGTTGTGTATATATATATGAATTGATGATGACCGCTGCAGCAGTGGGAAACCACTTATGACTTATGGAATAGGGTATGTTCGGGGGGCCGTGTCTGGTCGAAAACCGTTGATCTACCTCGCGACTTGTATTGGTGTCCGCGTCTGGATGAAAAACCCGTGATTACATTTCGGTTGTGTTCCGATTGATCTTTCGTGCCAGGAATCATCAAGTTGGAAATCCAAATCTCCAATACGAACCATACGATTTTGATTGTATATATATATATATATATGGCGACATAATATTTGTATTATGCCGTCTAGGATTAATACATTTATGTGCGAAATTGTTTTCCACACTATATAATAATACGTGAAGAGGATTTTCACGTATGAAAGCATGTTTGGTTATCATAAGATAAAACTCGCCCATCTGGTGTGCGCTTGCATTGTGTGATGTGGGACGAGCTTATGATAGCTTCATTTTCAAAAGTCATTGCGTATTTATATGCACGGGCATTCACATGGAGTAAGCCCATTCCGCGTTAGCGGCGTGGTCCGGTGAATTTCACAACTTTAAAATAAATCCTAAAATAACTGTTTTTATGTTCTCACACCAGTCCCATGACTGACCTGGAGTTTATTATTCCTTCCTAAACTCTGGGTGCCCATTAATTTTCACACGAGCAGCTAGTAGTTTAGTTTTTGCAGCTATGATTCGTTGGAGCGAAGTTCAGAGCGCTTTCTGAGTTGGAGTCCACGATAGAGTTGAAGCTTCCGCTGTGTTTTGTTCTTCCGCTGAGAGTATAGTTATATGTTTTCTTCCGCTGTGTATATATGTGTAACTCTGATATTCCCTGTAACTCTGATGTAATATTGTTTTTGTGCAATGAAAAGTTCTGTTATTTTGTTCAATGTATGTATGTACCCATAACAATTCGTCTTTCTGAACGGTTTAAGTTGGTTTAATTACCGGCGAGAACCGGGCAAAAAGATGGGTCGTTACAGTTGGTATCGGAGCTTAGGTTCATACAAAGCTACGGGTTATGACATATTTTGAACAAAGAATGGGACTCATCAGAGTTATAATATCTCATTAGAGATAGGTTCAGGAATACCCTAGAATGAGATTTGGAATATTTCATTGAGAGAGCGTAATTACGTTGAAATATAACTTTAATAAGACTTTTGAATATTTTAATCGATGTCGTGATAGAACTATTGGTATATATGATGATTTCGAATATACGCAGGGCCAGTGTATGTACGAAGCCTTATACGTACGCAATAGATATAGAGTCACACTCTAGTCGCTCGAGGATGATTCTACTGATGACCATGGCACCATCAGTAGTTATTTTCGAGTTTCGAAGTGGGATGACTATATGATTTCGGTTAGGACGTCGAGGAATACTATGTTGACAAATGTTATGTATGTTAAATAAATTCAACATAAGGTGGATAATAAGTATAAGTGAAGATCAAACCATTTTGTCGACAACTGGAAGTATACATTTTGGAAGTGCACTTACGTAAAATAATATATAAGACATTACATTTAGGACATGTTGAAGTATCACCGCATCTTTTAGAAATGACAATGGTAGTAGATCAAACCGTGACAAGACTTGAATATGAAGATTTAATAAGATATCATTTTGGCCATCTCGACAAATATAAGCAATCGATTCGCATGTATACCTAGTATGAATTGTGAATGGCAAATACAAGCTAAACTAAGTTGCTTAAAAGCATATATATATATATATATATATATATATATATATATATATAAAAGAGTATCCCAAGAATAAACTACTTATGATTGCATCGTTAGGAGCACTTGACTTTTCTATCTTAGCTTAGGCTAGTTCCATCATTTAAATTCGAACCGTTGAGTAGCGTTGTTCATTTCCCTTTACATAAGCTTAGTCGAATATCTTGACTTGAATTATCGTACTTTGAACTGCCTATACTCGCACCCTTGAGTGCACTTGACTTTCTTGTCTTGATCCTATTTGAGAATTGGACCAAACTTATTTGATCTTGAGTAGTTCATCATTTGATTTAGGCGTGTTTTGATTTAGGCCATTATACCTTTTGATGCTCATTTGATATTAAGCTTTTGTTTTGAATACGTGGAATTTGACTTGATCCATGTATGTATGCCCTTCTGTGTCGGTTGTCGAATAAAACCAAGATTGTGCTCAACCAAGACAACTTTGATTTATCTAAGACACTAGGTTAATGGAACTTAAACAAATAAGCTTTGCATAGAAATTAGAAGTGTTTGAAATATAGAATTCAATTTATGCAAGGAAAATGGATTTTGAAAAATGAATTTTATGAATTGGTTCTAAAATTTTTGAAACTTATTTCTAATATTTTGAATAACGATGGTTTGAAACATGCCCGTACTAAATCAGAGTGCGCAGCGAAAATGTGATGGTATATTTGAATAAGGAATATTTAAAGGGTTTTCTAATTATAGGAAATTGCAACCTTTACAAACACATTTTGATATTTGAAATAAGAATGAATATTAAGCCTATAATATGGTGTAAATGATGATTGAATGACTAGGTTTGAAAAGGAAAAAAAGAGTTCAACTATATGAATCGTAAAGAGATTTCTGAGATTTCGACTTATGGCTCTTGAAATACTCTATCTTGTGATATACAAAAATATTAGAAATGAAGTGTAAACGATTTTCAAAAACTTTAGAAAGTAGAAAGGCTTGAATTTGTATGAAAATCGATTTGAAAGGCTCGAATGGTTAAATACGATCATAGATTTCGAAATGTGAAACCTAAAGTTGTATACTTGGAAGTCGAAAATTCTATTGAACGATTTTGGTTTCCAACCAATTGGATGTGATGAATGGTTTATAAAAGAAAGTTCGACGACTTGAATCCCGATATTTTGAAATGTTTTGAAAACGACAAGTATTTGTAAATTATGATCGCAAAATAATTTACAACTTTGGGATACGAAATGATTTGGTTTGTTCGAGTAATCGTGACTAAAACTCGGTTGTGATGAGGTATTTGATTTCATATGATGGGTGGTACTCAGTGGCCCTGTCATAAGGATGAACTTCTTGAACAAATAACGTATAGACTTGATCATAGTATGTTGAAACTTTAAAAGAAAATTTGGTTTTGAAAATCCCGAAGTAACTTATGTATATGGAAGAAATACATAATATTTCAATGGTTTGTGTTGAAAATGGTATTGTAAGTCGGAGAAATCATTTTTGAGATTTTCAAAAGGCATTGCAAACAACGACTTGTAATCAGAATATAAACTTGAACTTCTTTAATTAACCCTTCCAAATTTATACCTTCCTAAAATAACGATTTGAGTTTTATTTAATAAGCTTTCATATAAAGGTTTTGGCAAATTTAATCATATGAATTTTTTTTTTTTTTTTTTTGTAAGTTGCGTTGATAAATTTAGACTTAATATAAGACTTTGTAAGTTTAACAAATTTATATGTAAGATTTATTTTTCTTATGTATAATTTCATGAGCTTTCCTTTTCGAGGACGAAAATCCTTAAGTGGGGGAGAATGTAACGATCTAAGATTTTTGAAAATCAAATTTGAATTTAATATGAATTTTAAATAAAAATTTGGAAGGTTTAAATAATTGTTGAATTAAATTTTAAGGCGATAATAATATTTAAATGATGGAAATTTAAATTTTACTGTGAAATTTATTACAACAATGTTTGTTTGGAGAAAACGTTTAACAGTTAGTTGAATTGTTAAAACGATTTGTGATTTAGTTAATAAAATTGATCAGAATTTGAAATTTAATTATAATTAAATATTCGTTACAAATTTTTGTTCAGTTTCAGTTTGCGTAGTCTTAAATTATTTTATAAAAATTTTCTGTAATTTTTATGTTGGAAAATAAGAATATAATTTTCTGACGTATTTTGGGGTAACTGTGGTCCTCTTTGACACCTTGCAAAATCAATCAACCGGTCTGTTTTATTACTGTTCTGGGATCGTGGAACATTATTACATACGATTATATTTTTAGTTTGGTGTTGATGGTTATCGATAATTAGAAATGAAAGAAATCGAAAAGGAAAAAAAAACTTCGGTGTACAAGTTGTGGAAAAAAGGAAAAAGAGGGAACGTTCCATGTACTCAACATGTTCAAAACTAGGAGTAGTTCGTGGGCTATGTACCGCCATCTTTCGCTGCATGTATTTCATATCGTATAAAAAAAAAGGGAAAAGAAACGTGTTGAATGCATGAAGCAAGTATTGCCACTTGGTTCTCTATTGTGGAATGGGTGCCACGCGTTCTCCAATTCACATTTCATACCTGTTTTGAAACTCTTCTTCGCTCCAACATTTTTCCTTCTGCCCCTTTTAGTTTTCTCTCCAATTTATCTCAAGCTTCCACAATGTATGATGAAGAGAAAAAAAAAAAACCAACGTGAAAGCTTGCATGCTCAGACGTGCTTGCTCCCCTTTCTTCTCGAAATCTCTGCGTACAAATAGATGTCCACCTTCAAATCTGCAAACCGACTTTTCCGTGACCCACTTTCATCTCGTGTCTCCTTCATGCGTTCTCCCTTCCCCTTTTAAAACGTTTGGCCATTTTTATTGACCCTCACCGTGCAAATCCCTCTTTCCCCCTGTAGATGTCCTAGGCACCAACGTTCAAGCTTCCGACTGCTTTGAAAAAATCAACTTTTACTCTTCCATTTCACACTTCTAGTTTTCCGGGTTCTTCATACAAAAGAAAAATGAAAAGCGAAGCATGTGCATGCATGCATGCTGTCGGCCTCTCCCCTCTTGTATATATGCTTCGACTCCACTTACATGTGTTTCTCAGTTTCAAAGTTAGCACACGGCACTACTCCAGTTGCATGCGGAATTTCCTTTATCAATTGAAAGCCAAGTTTATAAAAAAAAGTCTCTTGCATGCATGCCCATTCTCTTGCATGCGCATGCGAGCTTGCTGCATCAATTTTTAGCGTGAACCCATTTGTGCCCAATCCTTTCTCTGGAAAAAAAAGAAAGAAACAAAGCAAAGGAAAAAGAGACGTAAGAGAGGAAGCAGAAAGAAAGGGAGAGAGAGCGCAAGTATAAAGATGGACACACAGAAAGAAAAATAGTGTTTTTCCTGGAAAGTAATTAAGGTGAGAACAAGTTAAATTTATTTTATTTTACATGCATAGTTAATGAATTTGAAATGTGCAGTTGCATGAATGACTAATTAATTGTTGTTAGTGTATGATAGTCGCCAAAATAAATGCGAGGCGCGTTAGTGTATAACGCGTATTTGGAATTTTATTGGTTGATTGCATGTAGAAATTGATAGTGTGTGATGGTTACCAAAATAAATGCAATTGAGGCGCATTAGTGTAACGTGTATTTGGAATTTTATTGGTTGATTGCATGTAGAAAGTGAATGTATAAAAAGGGTGGTTGAATGCATATGTGATCTATATGTACTCACTACGTCCTTATATGAATTGTCAGCGAAAAAAAATAAAAAAAAATTCCTAAATTTAATTAAGAAATGATTTATTGGTAAAATGACAAATTTGTGAATATGTAGTGTTTTATTAACTTAAAAATGTTATTGACTTAGTAATACCTACATTCTTGGTTCGATAACATTTGCTAATTTAAGTAATATTTGATTTCGCGAATAATTTTCCCAAATTAACATTTTATGATAGGGAATACAATTGATAATGTTAATTTAAATTATATGGTGTCATTAAAGCGACGTATTAACTAAGTTATGTTATTAACATTGTTAAATATGGAATGAAATAACGGTTGAGTAATACTTGGAAACTTATTAATTTGATAGTATAAATAAATTCCATTTTTGAAAACCAATTAACATGTTATCTTCAAAAATAAATGATATTATAATGTATTTGATTTTTGATTTTTGAGTTGATATAGCTTAAATGAAATTTTGTGTTGAACTTAATTACCGCTTATGTTAATGATATTGTGAAAAAAAAATGTAAAGTGAGTATTAAGAAATGTTAATTATTTAGTGAATTAAATATTTAGTTAATGATAAGCATCTTGTGATTCAGGTGGGGTGCATAATGTGATTTTGGAACCTAGATTTTTATCCAAATTATAACTTGACGCGGTGTTATAATTTGTTTTTCAAATGACCTGAATTTACATCATTTGATCTTGAGCTCAAATGAAATTTTATATTTGATTAAATTGGATGGAAGTGATCTTCGGATATTTGATATAATTTCTGTGGATGATGACTAATACTATTTGTGGAATTAAATAGTGGAAATATCGTAATTCCGCTTATAGTATCGGTTTAATACGGAAACATATATTGGATATAAGAAGTTCAATTTCTAACTGATCGTGTGTATCTAGTATGGATCTTTTGGACTAAGTGAATGATATGGTAATAAAGTCATTTTATCCGGGAAGGTTTGAGTTAATTATGAAAGTTAATATGGAACTAAGTGAACGAAAGAGAGAAGTTGAATGTCTTCGAATTGATTTGATTAACTCAAGATTTTCTGAATTAGTTATACTCTTCGAGTGTAAATATGAATGTAAATCATCGGCATGGGAAGGAAACAATTCCAGTGAAGTATTTTGTATATTTATATGAGTTTCAACTATTTAAACATGGTATGTTAATTTCAAAAAAAAAAATTGTTTTAAAGATATATATATGTTTAAAGTATTATATTTGTATACTTCTTCAAAGTTAAATATATGTTAAGTAATTATTTTTAAAATTTCTATTTTTGAAGTTAGTACATATTTATATAATAAGTTTATAACAAATGTATTATTTTCAAATATTTTATTTAATTAAATTTGGAATTGTTTTCAGTCATGAATCCTTTGATTTGAATATAATTAGTCCGTTTTGAATAATTTCAATGAATGGAAATTGAGGAAATATTGAAATCGTGATCCTTGGTTTATATTGATTGTTCGAAGTAAGGCTTTAAGAAAAAGACTATCTATAAACGATCATCTCTTAAACAATCATTTCTAGATTTAGAAAAAAAATTAAGAGATGTATGTGTGTATATATGATGGAAAGCACTTGTTTTGAAATATGAAGCGCTGGTTATTTGGAAAGACCGGGATCGGAATTTATTTTCTGAAAACCATTCGAAATAACCATACGACGTAAATAACGAAGATATGAAGACGACGATTGAAGACCGTGGTTCTTCACATCGAACGGACTGCCTGCTGATTGGTTTCTTTACTGAATAGCTACAGTAGAGAGATGCCCATATTACCGGAGTGGCAGACAGTCCGAACGTATTTGGAGAATTTTCGGATTTTGTTCCGTTCAGACCCAGAATGGACTTGTATGGATTGTGTCTGGCATTGTAATTGACGGCATAACACTGATTTACGTTGATATGTATCTGGTTTGTGACGTATGAGCTCGAAGTGGTTATGTATGGATGGAAATCAGTGGTCATGTTGTGAATGGATAATGTGACATACTTAAGAGATGAAATGAGCTTGTACGATCAGGGCATTGCTTTTTTAAGCATGCTTTGTGTATGATGTGACATCGACAAACCTCACACCTGGATGATGAGAAACTGGCGGTTAGGTTGTGTATATATATATGAATTGATGATGACCGCTGCAGCAGTGGGAAACCACTTATGACTTATGGAATAGGGTATGTTCGGGGGGCCGTGTCTGGTCGAAAACCGTTGATCTACCTCGCGACTTGTATTGGTGTCCGCGTCTGGATGAAAAACCCGTGATTACATTTCGGTTGTGTTCCGATTGATCTTTCGTGCCAGGAATCATCAAGTTGGAAATCCAAATCTCCAATACGAACCATACGATTTTGATTGTATATATATATATATATATATGGCGACATAATATTATGGGTATTATGCCGTCTAAGATTAATACATTTATGTGCGAAATTGTTTTCCACACTATATAATAATACGTGAAGAGGATTTTCACGTATGAAAGCATGTTTGGTTATCATAAGATAAAACTCGCCCATCTGGTGTGCGCTTGCATTGTGTGATGTGGGACGAGCTTATGATAGCTTCATTTTCAAAAGTCATTGCGTATTTATATGCACGGGCATTCACATGGAGTTTAGTTTTTGCAGCTATGATTCGTTGGAGCGAAGTTCGGAGCGCTTTCAGAGTTGGAGTCCACGATAGAGTTGTAGCTTCCGCAGTGTTTTGTTCTTCCGCTGAGAGTATAGTTATATGTTATCTTCCGCTGTGTATATATGTGTAACTCTGATATTCCCTGTAACTCTGATGTAATATTGTTTTTGTGCAATGAAAAGTTCTGTTATTTTGTTCAATGTATGTATGTACCCATAACAATTCGTCTTTCTGAACGGTTTAAGTTGGTTTAATTACCGGCGAGAACCGGGCAAAAAGATGGGTCGTTACAAGATCATTTATGTTTAACATTTTCAAAAATTTCTCATAAACTCTATTCACCCCCTCTAGTATTCGTTTTGTCTTAAGATCCGCATTCCCTAACAATATCTACATCATGCTGGGTGTATGTCAACATATCAGTGTACTTAGTGCAATGATTCTTTTCAGACTTTTATTTATTTGTGCGACAAATATATATATGTATGTGTGTGTGTATATTAATTTTAAGATTTTTCAAGTTTTAGAAATTTATTTTTGTTTTACTTGTCTATAAAAATACTGTAATAACCCGGAAATCCGAGCCATTTTTTTTTGGCAATTTTAGTGAATTTAGAATATTTTAAATAATATCGACGAAAAATTTATTTTGAATAGAATTAGAACGTATATATTTATATACGTCGTCGTTGAAATATAAATATGTATTTATAATTATAAAAGGAATTGAAAATGGCGCGGTAGTTCGATAATTCGATTTCAAATTTCAATTGAACATACCGGGTGCAAAATAAACCGGATTTTAGCAAAACCAAAAATAATAACAACTAATTGTGAATATATTTCCAACGAATCCGAAAAATCAAAATTTCATAGCGGGAGTCAAAAGATATGTCCAGTTGAAATTTCAGAATAGTCACTATGAAATTCTGGCCCTTAAAAATGGAAATTTTGCAAACGACCTCGGTTTTCGACGAAACCACTTTTGTTGGATCCGTGATGTCAAATTATTGCTAGGTTTCAAAATTCATAATTTTTCGAATCAATATGTGAGCGTGGCGAAGGAAAACGCGTTTGACCAGTTTCAGTTGATTTTAATCGACTGGAAAATGGCCATTTTTCAGTCGGTCTCAGAATCTGATGAAACTAGTTTTGTTAGGACCGTATCGTCAATACGAGGTTAGAAAATATTTTTCGGGAATTTTTAGGTTTAGTATGTGGCCCCAGTAAATTGAAATGCACATTCAAATTCAATATATAGAGTTATATGTTGATTTTGACGAAAACTGATCGAAACGATTGAATTGGCTTACAATACATTTTCCATTGTGTTCGGAATGGGGGTAATTAGTTAGGGATAACAGTCGGTGGGTTTGATTTCGAGTTGAAAATAAAAAGTTGCTTTTAAAATTTAAAATGATTAAATATATATATATTATAATAACCCTCTCTCTCACACACTTCTCTCTCTCTCTCTCGTTTATGGTCAACCTGATAGCAGCAATTGGAGGGCGGAAATGGTTCATATTTTCTCCCTCATTTTTCACAAAATCTACACAATAAATCCAAGGCTTCTTAAGCAATAGTTAAAGCCCATTCTTTTCTCTTCAAATCTAAACATGTTTCAAGGAATTTCGTCAAATGTGGAGCACTGAATCTCGCCCCAAAACTGCTGTCGTCGCTCGCTGTTTCAGGCGTGGATGCTCCTCCGAGTTGAGCGTCGTCCAGGGTGGAGTTGCGTGGCCTGAAGGGCTTCAACGTGGGCTAGATGGATCGGGGTCCGAACACCTATGGTGGTGGCGGCAGGCGGATCTTCCTGGTGACGATGGGTTACAGTAGATGATGGGCAGAAGAGGATTAGAGGGAGATTACAATATGATTAAGGAATGGAAGGTAATTAAATTAAATTAATTAATTAATTAGTTATATTAGTGAATGTTAATTATATTACATTGTTTAAAAATCAATTTTTAATATATATAATACCATTGTATGAAATCCAATTTTCTAAAATATATAACATGATGATAAAATGTAATTTGTATATATAACTTTGTTTAAAAATATATATGGTTTTATAAATAAAAATAGAAATGTACATAGATTTTTAATTAGCTAAAGATTAAATTTTTATAAGGATAAAGGTGAGATCTTTATAATGTTAAAGGCGAAATTTTTATAATGTTAAGGGCGGGATTAGAAATATATAAAGTGAAGATAAAAATTCGATTTTTATGTGCATGTAGTGATAATAAAAATATGATTTTTTTTCATATATGAAATATAAAAATATGATTTTTATAAAGTAGAAGTATTAAAAATATGATTTTTATACGATAGAGGATATAAAAATATTATCTTTATATATGTAGCGAAATAAAAATATAATTTTTAATGAAGTAAAAATACTATTTTTTATATATAAAATAGCGTAATAAAAATGTGATTTTTATAGCGATAAAATAAAAATTCGATCTTTATATAAGAAATAGAAATATAAAGATATAAATTTTATATTGAAAGAAGCGTTGTAAATACATACGAAGTAGCAATGTAAAGATATGATTTTTATTTATTAGAATGAAGCGATAAAAATATAATATTTAATATGAACAGCGTGAAGAAGACTACGTTGGAAGTGCAGGCAAATCCAGACTGTTCTGAATTTCAGAAATTTCTATGGCGGAGTGGAACCCTCTGTGAGAACTTCTCACTTTTACTTTAATTTATTTCTAGTTTGAAATATATACTAGGATGTAGACGGTGTTTAGTAGCACCCGACACCCGTCGTCCACAGACCATGGACGGCTTGTATGCTTGGTTGTTTGATTTTGATGTGTAGTTGATTGTGTGATGTGATGTGAAATGAAATAAAATATTTATATAGTTAAAAATATTTTATAGTTAAAAATAGAATTTTTAACGTGTATTTAAAATGAAATAAATATAAACAAATCGGATGATTTGTTTATATACACACATTTGACTGATATTGATTGGGACGATAAATTTTACACATCGCCCAACTGCACAAATAAAATCTGTGATTGATTGATTGAAACCCTACACGGGTATTGGGATGATATATGACATACACTAATCCCAATAATTAGTTGTATGTCGATCGATTGATTGACAGACTGTCATAAGCGTTAAATATTTATATTTGATGCTTATACAGTGTAGAATGCACTCTGGATGATGGTTGATTATTTATCGTTGTTATTTTATACATGTGTTGTAGAAAATCCATATAATTAACATTATATGGTAATTGATTGGACCTCATTCCAGTTTTGAATAGAAAAATTTGAAAAAATATATTTGAATTGAATATTTGAAAAAGAAATATTTGAAGTAGAAATATTTGAAAATAGAAATATATGAAGCCGTGTTGATTAGATTGACGCCATTTTGATGCAAACGAGATTTATATCGATTTTATTCATTTTTCAATGTATATTGAAAAGAATTGAAATTCGAATTATATTGAAAAGAATTGAAATTCGAATTAGATTGAATTGAATTGAATATAAAACGAATTCGAATTGAACTGAATATAAAACGAATTTGAATTGAATTGAATATAAAACGAATTCGAATTGAATTGAATATATAACGAATTCGAATTGAATTGAATATAAAACGAATTCGAATTGAAAAGAAAATGAATTCAAATCGAATTAAAATCGATTTGAATTGAAATCAATTTGAAATGAATTTACAAACGAATTTATATTGGAAAATTCAATTTTGATTTGAATTTGAGATGGAAGTTGAAATCGTTTTGAAAACGAATTTAAAACGGTTTTTAAAATACGTTTTAAAAGGAAATCGATGAAGTATATATTATATATATATATGATATAATGGCCTGAATAGAACGCGCCGCGCTGCGGTAGTTCGTGGATTTCGAACATTGACTTCGAACAGACATTACGGGAGATCCGACCGTCAGATTCTCCTAAAACCGGAACCGTTGGGTTCGTATCGAAAAGAGATTTCTAACGAATGTGAGAAATTAGAAATCTAACGGTTGGATTTGGAATTATGTCCAAATCAAATTTGGAAAAGGTCGCTGTAAGTGCAGTTCGATGGCCGTTGGTGGAAATCGACTGTACGGGTCTTGATAAAATTATTAAAAATATCAATAATTTGTGTAAAATCATAAGAAATGATTTGGGAAGAATCGGGATGAAAAACTCCATATTTGAAAAGATAAAAATAGATTTTTATTGAAATGAACTAGTTTTGAACTAGAATTATAATTCTATTTATTTTTAAATAAATAAATTGGATTTGAAAAGTGTTTTAAAAGTAACCAGAATTTCCAATAATTGAATTGGAATGGATTTGAATCGAAATTGTCTTTGGAATATTTCGATGTTGGATTTCGTGATTATACAGATGTTGTTATGGAAATTTGAAAGATATATATATATATCGTTATTTCCAATATGATGTTTGTTGGTCGTAGAATTTGATATTGAATATAAGCCAATATATTTTCTATTCAGAGCCTTGTATTTAATATCAAATGTGATTTGGGTTTGTTGTGAATGGTGTCTTCATTTACACTGTTCTTAAGCCCAGTTGAGAAAAAGATTAAATCTTTTTATTTGGATTTAAATGAAGTGTACCAATTAAATGATATTTAATTGGAATTGAATTGGTATTGATTTTTGGGTTTATCGTGAACAGTGTTTTAAATAACACTTGTTCTTTAACCCGATAATTAATGAAATGTGATTTTGGGTTGTCGTGAACGGTATCTTCAATAATATGTTCTTAGACCCAAAAAGGAGTTAAGAAAATCAGAAACTAACTGGAGGTTAGTTAAGTTGAATGGTTTCTGGGGTATTGATCTGATGTTGGTTTCGGCCTTCGGGGTTAATACTTAGGGAATTGCTCACTTGCTAATTTACGGTTAGGGACCGATTGAAATGTGATGTGATTTTGGGTTTATCGTGAACCGTGTTTTAAATGGCACTGATTCTTTAACCCAGTCAAAGATTAAAACTAAGTGGAGTTTTAATGAATCTGTAATTAGGTTGAAATGATCGAGAATGGAGTATCACCAGTTTTGCTCCAGGAGATAGTTAAATCTTTAATTAGATTTGAACGTGAAATGGTAATTGTATTTACCGATAACACCGTGGTGTTAGATATGAAGTATGACCAGTTTTACTTCATGGATGAATAGGTTGGGATTGGGAAATTAAAACAAATGATTACTTCGGTAAGGTTCGGTAATCCCGACTAGTTTGAAGTGATATTCAAAGGGAGATTAAAGAATAAATTTAAAGGATTTGTCTTTGATAAAATTAATGGGAACCTTTCCCTAAGAATGTGAAATTTAGAAACTAACTGTCGGTTAGCTAAGCAGAATGGTTTTCTGGATATTGATCTGATGTTAGTTTTGACCTTCGGGTTAATATTTGGGGGAATATTCTTTTGTTAATTTACGGTTAGTGACTGATGAATTGGAATGAGGCGTATGTTGTGTTTGTGTAACACTTGTTTATTATATACGCGATTTATAAGGAAAGGCCGGGTTTATCCCATTCTGAATAACTGATTCGACGATTAGTCGAAGATGAAAACGATGGTTGAAGACCGGAGGTCTTCACGTCGTTTGGATAATTACTGATGATCTTAATTGGGTCGTACACCCAAAAGGAGGGAATCAGTTGGTGATCGTCCAGACGTACTTGGAGATCGATGGATATGCGGGGTACTAGGTGCCTCCGGTTTCGTTCAGACCCAGAACGAACTTGTAAATGGACTGTGTGTCTGACATTGGATTTTAGTCTGTGTGATTAATTTCTATTAAATATATATCTGTTTGGCGGCGGAGAATTTATTCTCTTGCTTAACGCCCTTCTCTGAGACGTACGAGCTCAGGGGTTATATATTGACGGATATCCATCGCATGGAGTGAATTCCCTGGGTGGCATGCCTAAGTGGCAAATGATCAAGGCTTATGTTGAAAAGCAAAGCCTTGTGGTTGATGATCAAAGCACGGCCTTTGTGGCATAGCTTTGTGTAACGTTTACTTCGTGAGTGTCACACCCGGTATGAAACAGAAACGGGAGAGGACATCAGGGAGGGCATGCGTTTCTTTCTTGTTAGAAGTGGCGTCAGTGGTTTTACACGCCCTGACGAGTTTGACTTATGTGGTTGTTGCTGTTGCGAGGCGCCTCGGATATATATCGGTGACTATGTGAAGCCGATGGAGTCATTCGTTGGCTCATTTACGCCCCATAGGGCGGGGAGACGTATTGTTCAGGCATAATAATCCACTCCGTGTGGACCGGCCCTGACGATCCAAGGCTTGTCTGCGCGCTTGCCTGAGGCTCGGGCTAGAGAGTCTCGAATCGGTAGAGGACGATCCCTAGCCTCGGTTCATACCATAAATGATAACCCAACTTCCAATACGACATCTTGCGGTTTTGATTGTATACCTATATATGGCGACATAGTGGCATGGGGCATTCATGTCGCCTATGATTGATATTTATGATTGTATATAAAATCAGAAACTAACAGGAAACGAGCTAAGATGGGTGGTTTCTTGAGTATTGATCTGATGTTGGTTTCGGCCTTCGGGGTTAATACTTAGGGAATCGTTCTCTTACTAATTTGCGGTTGGAGTCTGGTTAAGAATCAAAACATGAAATTTAGCGTATCAAGCATTCTTTGGCTATTATAAGGTAAAACCCCTATCCTCCGGCTTGCGTTGCATTGTGTGATGGGACCTGGGTCTTATAATAGCTTTTTTCTTTATTTAGCATCGTGCTGTTGTTTTATGCACTGGTGTTCTTGGGAGGAAACCCGTTCCGAGTTATACGGCGTGGTCCTTTGATTTACCGAACTTTAAAATAAAGATTAATAATTGTTTTAGTTCTCACACCAGTCTCATGACTGACCTGGAGTTTATTGTTTTAATCTAAACTCTGGGTGCCCTTATTTTCGACACGGGCAGCTAGTAGTTTTGGTTTTGCAGATTTATATTCACAGGATCCTGATTTACAGCTGGAACGATACTCGGAAAGCTTTGTATCCGTGTATTACTTCTAGTTGTGTATTGTATTATTTTCCGCTGCTATGTAATGTATTGTAATCTCTGATATTTATCGAATGTGTAATATTCATTCATACTTTGTATATTCATGTAATCTGATGGAATTGTTGTAATATACAACGAAATGTTCTTCCGTCTATATTCTATTATGGCTTGTTCTCAACTCAATCCGGGATTTCCCGTAAGGGGGATTTTGGATCGTTTCATCGTGGTATCAGAGCTTTGGATTACAAAGCTCAGAGAACAAGACGCATTAGAACCATACGAAAGAATTCATCGGAAATTGGATTAGTAATATCCAACAGGAATGACTCGTTATAGATGGGATCACTAGTATCCTAGAACGAGCGTGAAGAGTATATTTTTAAAGTGAAAACAATTTTTGTTTTGAAAATTTAAATTCAATTATACGTATTTGATTATTTATTATATTTGAATTTGGACAATCCAGTATATATAGATTTTGCGTATACGTCTGATCCGCGTGTATTCGAAGTTTTAATATACTGGATAGATATAAAGTCACACTCTAGTCGCCCAGAGATGATTCTGTTGATGACTACGTAGCATCAGCAGTTTGTGTTCGAGTTTCGAAGGTGTGATGTTTATATATTTCCAATTGACTGGTGTGAGAACCAAAATTATAAAGGGCCTATTGTTGTGATTTGGCATCAAAAATGTGATTTTTGACTATATATCAAAGTTATGAATTTGAAATGATAATCAACTAATTGATTGCTGATTGTGTTGTTTGATTATTGTTCTATTAATTAAATGTTGAACCTTTAGCCAAATTGAATCAAATAGTGAATTGTATTGAAAATTTGTCGCATTTGCTTGCATATACATGTGCATACACTGAACAGGTCATAGCAAGGAGGCTAGAGCAGAAGAATAAAATTGTTTGCCCGACAAATAGGTACATGTTTACCATAATTTACTGTTTTGTTTGGGTGATGATGATTTTATGAGCCGATTGGCTTTTTCTTTTTCTTTTGGATTGAAGAAGGCCATGGGAGCCTATATGAAATATCCCGAAGTCCCCGGTGCAGGGGAGGTTATGGAGAAATTTTTCAAAAATTTTGAAAATTTTGAAAAGTTCTTAGAAACTGAAAAGTTGAAGAACTTAAGCCGTAGTGAAAATATTGAAAGTTAAGTTGATTAGTTAAACAACTTTCGGCTTCGTTCCTTTTCGGGGACGAAAAGTTTTAAGTGGGGGAGATTGTAATAACCCGGAAATCCGAGCCAATTTAAAATTTTTATTTTGGCAATTTTAGTGAATTTAGAATATTTAAAATGGATTATTTTAAATAATATCGACGAAAAAATTATTTTGAATAGAATTAGAACGTATATATTTATATACGTCGTCGTTAGAATATAAATATTTATTTATAATTATAAAAGGAATTGAAAATGGCGCGGTAGTTCGATAATTCGATTTCAAATTTCAATTGAACATACCGAGTGCAAAATAAACCGGATTTTAGCGAAACCAAAAATAATAAAAACTAATTGTGAATATCTTTCCAATGAATCCGAAAAATCAAAATTTCATAGCGAGAGTCAAAAGATATGTCCAGTTGAATTTCAGAATAGTCGCTATGAAATTTTGGCCCTTAAAAATGGAAATTTTGCAAACGACCTTGGTTTTCGACGAAACCACTTTTTTTGGATCCGTGATGTCAAATTATTGCTAGGTTTCAAAATTCGTAATTTTTCGAATCAATATGTGAGCGTGGCGAAGGAAAACGCGTTTGACCAGTTTTAGTTGATTTTAATCGACTGGAAAATGACCATTTTTCAAACGGTCTCATAATCTGATGAAACTAGTTTTGTTAGGACCGTATCGTCAATACGAGGTAAGAAAAAAATTTCGGGAATTTTTAGGGTTAGTATGTGGCCCCAGTAAATTGAAATGCACATTCAAATTCAATATATACAGTTATATGTTGATTTTGACGAAAACTAATCGAAACGATCGAATTGGCTTACGATACATTTCCCATTGTGTTCGGAATGGGGATAATTAGTTGGGGATGACAGCGGTGGGTTTGATTTTGAGTTGAAAATAAAAAGTTGCTTTTAAAATTTAAAATGATTATATATATATATATATGTATATTATAATAACCCTCTCTCTCTCCCACACTTCTCTCTCTCTCGTTTATGGTCAACCCGATAGCAGCGATTGGAGGGCGGAAATGATTCATATTTTCTCCCTCATTTTTCACAAAATCTACACAATAAATCCAAGGCTTTTTAAGCAATAGTTAAAGCCCATTCTTTGCTCTTCAAATCTAAACCTGTTTAAAGGAATTTCGTCAAATGTGGAGCACTGAATCTCGCCCCAAAACTGCTGCCGTCGCTCGCCGTTTCAGGCGTGGATGCTCCTCCGAGTTGAGCGTCGTCCAGGGTGGAGTTGCGTGGCCTGAAGGGCTTCAACGTGGGCTAGATGGATCGGGGTCTGAACCCCTGTGGTGGTGGCGGCAGGCGGATCGTCCTGGTGACGATGGGTTATAGTAGATGATGGGCAGAAGAGGATTAGAGGGAGATTACAGTATGATTAAGGAATGGAAGGTAATTAAATTAATTTATTAGTTATATTAGTGAATGTTAATTATATTACATTGTTTAAAAATCAATTTTTAATAAATATAATACCATTGTATGAAATCCAATTTTCTAAAATATATAACATGATGATAAAATGTAATTTGTATATATAACTTTGTTTAAAAATATATATGGTTTTATAAATAAAAGTAGAAATGTACATAGATTTTTAATTAGCTAAAGATTAAATTTTTATAAGGATAAAGGCGAGATCTTTATAATGTTAAAGGCGAAATTTTTATAATGTTAAGGGCGAGATTTTAAATATATAAAGTGAAGATAAAAATTCGATTTTTATGTGCATGTAGTGATAATAAAAATATGATTTTTTTTCATATATGAAATATAAAAATATGATTTTTATAAAGTAGAAGTATTAAAAATATGATTTTTATATAATAGAGGATATAAAAATATTATCTTTATATATGTAGCGAAATAAAAATATAATTTTTAGTGAAGTAAAAATACTATTTTTTATATATAAAATAGCGTAATAAAAATGTGATTTTTATAGCGATAAAATAAAAATTCGATCTTTATATAAGAAATAGAAATATAAAGATATAAATTTTATATTGAAAGAAGCGTTGTAAATACATACGAAGTAGCAATGTAAAGATATGATTTTTATTTATTAGAATGAAGCAATAAAAATATAATTTTTAATATGAACAGCGTGAAGAAGACTACGTTAGAAGTGAGGGCAAATCTAGACTGTTCTGAATTTTAGAAATTCTATGGCGGAGTGGAACCCTCTGTGAGAACTTCTCACTTTTTCTTTAATTTATTTCTAGTTTGAAATATATACTAGGATGCAGACGGTGTTAGTAGCACCCGACACCCGTCGTCCACAGACCATGGACGGCTTGTATGCTTGGTTGTTTGATTTTGATGTGTAGTTGATTGTGTGATGTTATGTGAAATGAAATAAAATATTTATATAGTTAAAAATATTTTATAGTTAAAAATAGAATTTTTAACATGTATTTAAAATGAAATAAATATAAACAAATCGGACGATTTGTTTATATACACATATTTGACTGATATTGATTGGGACGATAAATTTTACACATCGCCCAACTGCACAAATAAAATCTGTGTTTGATTGATTAAAACCCCACATGGGTATTGGGATGATATATGACATACACTAATCCCAATAATTAGTTGTATGTCGATCGATTGATTAACAGACTGTCATAAGCGTTAAATATTTATATTTGATGCTTATACAGTGTAGAATGCACTCTAGATGATGGTTGATTATTTATCGTTGTTATTTTATACATGTGTTGTAGAAAATCCATATAATTAACATTATATGGTAATTGATTGGGCCTCATTCCAGTTTTGAATAGAAACATTTGAAAAGAAACATTTGAATTGAATATTTGAAAAAGAAATATTTGAAATAGAAATATTTGAAAATAGAAATATATGAAGCCGTGTTGATTAGATTGACGCCATTTTGACGCGAACGAGATTTATATCGATTTTATTCATTTTCAATGTATATTGAAAAGAATTGAAATTCGAATTATATTGAAAAGAATTGAAATTCGAATTATATTGAAAAGAATTGAAATTCGAATTAGATTGAATTGAATTGAATATAAAACGAATTCGAATTGAATTGGATATAAAACGAATTCGAATTAAATTGAATATAAAACGAATTTGAATTGAATTGAATATAAAACGAATTCGAATTGAATTGAATATAAAACGAATTCGAATTGAATATAAAACGAATTCGAATTGAATTGAATATAAAACGAATTCGAATTGAATTGAATATAAAACGAATTTGAATTGAATTGAAAAGAAAATGAATTCAAATCGAATTAAAATCGATTTGAATTGAAATCAAATTGAAATGAATTTAAAACAAATTTATATTGGAAAATTCAATTTTGATTTGAATTTGAGATGGAAGTTGAAATCGTTTTGAAAACGAATTTAAAACGGTTTTTAAAATATGTTTTAAAAGGAAATCGACGAAGTATATATTATATATATTATATATATATAATATAATGGCCTGAATAGAACGCGCCGCGCTGCGGTAGTTCGTGAATTTCGACCATTGACTTCGAACGGACATTACGGGAGACCCGACCGTCGGATTCTCCTAAAACCAGAACCTTGGATTCATATCGAAACGAGCTTTCTAACGAATGTGAGAAATTAGAAATCTAACGGTTGGATTTGGAATTATGTCCAAATCAAATTTGGAAAAGGTCGTTGTAAGTGCAGTTCAATGGCCGTTGGTGGAAATCGACTGTACGGGCCTTGATAAAATTATTAAAATATCAATAATTTGTGTATAATCATAAGAAATGATTTGGGAAGAATCGGGATGAAAAACTCCATATTTGAAAAGATAAAAATAGATTTTTATCGAAATGAACTAGTTTTGAACTAGAATTATAATTCTATTTATTTTTAAATAAATAAATTGGATTTGAAAAGGGTTTTAAAAGTAACCAGAATTTCCAATAATTGAATTGGAATGGATTTGAATCGAAATTGTCTTTGGAATATTTCGATGTTGGATTTCGTGATTATACATATGTTGTTATGGAAATTTGAAAGATATATATATATATATATATATCGTTATTTCCAATACGATATTTGTTGGTCGTAGAATTTGATATTGAATATAAGCCGATATATTTTCTATTCAGAGCCTTGTATTTAATATCAAATGTGATTTGGGTTTGTCGTGAATGGTGTCTTCATTTACACTGTTCTTAAGCCCAGTTGAGAAAAAGATTAAATCTTTTTATTTGGATTTAAATGAAGTGTACCAATTAAATAATATTTAATTGGAATTGAATTGGTATTGATTTTTGGGTTTATCGTGAACAGTGTTTTAAATAACACTTGTTCTTTAACCCGATAATTAATGAAATGTGATTTTGGGTTGTCGTGAACGGTATCTTCAATAATATGTTCTAAGACCCAAAAAGGAGTTAAGAAAATCAGAAACTAACTGAAGTTTAGTTAAGTTGAATGGTTTCTGGGGTATTGATCTGATGTTGGTTTCGGCCTTCGGGGTTAATACTTAGGGAATTACTCACTTGCTAATTTACGGTTAGGGACTGATTGAAATGTGATGTGATTTTGGGTTTATCGTGAACCGTGTTTTAAATGGCACTGATTCTTTAACCCAGTCAAAGATTAAAACTAAGTGGAGTTTTAATGAATCTGTAATTAGATTGTAATGATCGAGAATGGAGTATCACCAGTTTTGCTCTAGGCGATAGTTAAATCTTTAATTAGAATTGAACGTGAAATGGTAATTGTATTTACCGATAACACCGTGGTGTTAGATATGAAGTATGACCAGTTTTACTTCATGGGATGAATAGGTTGGGATTGGGAAATTAAAACAAATGATTACTTCGGTAAGGTTCGTTAATCCCGACTAGTTTGAAGTGATATTCAAAGGGAGATTAAAGAATAAATTTAAAGGATTTATCTTTGATAAAATTAATGGGAACCTTTCCCTAAGAATGTGAAATTTAGAAACTAATTGTCGGTTAGCTAAGCAGAATGGTTTTCTGGATATTGATCTGATGTTGGTTTCGGCCTTCGGGGTTAATATTTGGGGGATTATTCTCTTGTTAATTTACGGTTAGTGACTGATGAATTGGAATGAGGCGTATGTTGTGTTTGTGTAACACTTGTTTATTATATACACGAGTTATTCAGAAAGACCTGGTTTATCCCATTCTAAATAACTAATTCGACGATTAGTCGAAGAATGAAAACGATGGTTGAAGACCGGAGGTCTTCACGTCGTTTGGATAATTACTGATGATCTTGATTGGGCCGTACACCCAAAAGTTGGGAATCAGTTGGTGATCGTTCAGACGTACTTAGAGATCGATGGATATGCGGGGTACTAGGTGCCTCCGGTTTCGTTCAGACCCAGAACAAACTTGTAAATGGACTGTGTGTCTGACATTGGATTTTAGTCTGTGTGATTGATTTCTATTAAATATATATCTGTTTGGCGGCGGAGAATTTATTCTCTTGCTTAACGCCCTTCTCTGAGACGTACGAGCTCAGGGGTTATATATTGATGGATATCCATCGCATGGAGTGAATTGCCTGTGTGGCATGCCTAAGTGGTTAATGATCAAGGCTTCTGTTGAAAAGCAAAGTCTTGTGGTTGATGATCAAAGCACGGCCTTTGTGGCATAGCTTTGTGTAACGTTTACTTCGTGAGTGTCACACCTGGTATGAACCAGAAACGGGAGAGGACATCAGGGAGGGCTTGTGTTTCCTTCTAGTTAGAAGTGGCGTCAGTGGTTTTACACGCCCTGACGAGTTTGACTTATGTGGTTGTTGCTGTTGCGAGGCGCCTCGGATATATATCGGTGACTATGTGAAGCCGATGGAGTCATTCGTTGGCTCATTTACGCCCCATAGGGCGGGGAGACGTATTGTTCAGGCATAATAATCGACTCCATGTGGACTGGCCCTGACGATCCAAGGCTTGTCTGCGCGCTTGCCTGAGGCTCGGGCTAGAGAGTCTCGAATCGGTAGAGGACGATCCCTAGCCTCGGTTCATACCATAAATGATAACCCAACTTCCAATACGACATCTTGCGGTTTTGATTGTATACCTATATATGGCGACATAGTGGTATGGGGCATTCATGCCGCCTATGATTGATATTTATGATTGTATATAAAATCAGAAACTAACTGGAAACGAGCTAAGATGGGTGGTTTCTTGAGTATTGATCTGATGTTGGTTTCGGCCTTCGGGTTTAATACTTAGGGAATCGTTCTCTTACTAATTTGCGGTTGGAGTCTGGTTAAGAATCAAAACATGAAATTTAGTGTATCAAGCATTCCTTGGCTATTATAAGGTAAAAACCTTATCCTCCGGCTTGCTTGCATTGTGTGATGGGACTTGGGTCTTATAATAGCTTCATTTTTCTTTATTTAGCATCGCGCTGTTGTTTTATGCACTGGTGTTCTTGGGAGGAAACCCGTTCCGTGTTATACGGCGTGGTCCCTTGATTTACCGAACTTTAAAATAAAGATTAATGACTGTTTTAGTTCTCACACCAGTCCCATGACTGACCTGGAGTTTATTGTTTTAACCTAAACTCTGGGTGCCCTTATTTTCGACACGGGCAGCTAGTAGTTTTGGTTTTGCAGATTTATATTCATAGGATCCTGATTTACAGCTGGAATGATACTCAGAAAGCTTTGTATCCGTGTATTACTTCTAGTTGTGTATTGTATTATTTTCCGCTGCTATGTAATGTATTGTAATCTCTGATATTTATCGAATGTATAATATTCATTCATATTCTGTATATTCTTGTAATCTGATGGAATTGATGTAATATACAATGAAATGTTCTTCCGTCTACGTTCTGTTGTGGCTTGTTCTCAACTCAATCCGGGATTTCCCGTAAGGGGGATTTTGGGTCATTTCAAATACTTACATTTAAAATTAAAAATATCAAAAATTAAAAATCATTTAAAATTTAAGAAAAATAAAAGCAACCAAAACAAGCAATCAAAGCAACTAAAGCAATCGGACAACCAAGGAAACCAATTTTTTTTTTTTTTTGAAAAGATTATTGTAAATGCGTACCTATTTTTGATCCAATTCCCATTATGTCTAAACTACGTATCGATGTAAAGCACATGTTAGTCATTTCAGTGTGAGAGCCGCTATTCTTTTGCTCCAAAAAAAAGGAGTATTGTTTTCCTGGGAAGGCCAACCAGTTTTTATAGTAGTCTCATAATACTTTTTCCATACAACAAATAATGAGTACAAAAGTATATATGAGATAGGTGTAACAACCTGAATTCTGGCAGGCCAATTTTTTTTTTCAAAATTCTAATCTTTCGAAACTCGTGTTGGTTTGCTCTGGTATCCTGTAGAAAAGACAGAGATACAAAATATATCAGAGCTTAGAAAAGCATCTCACAGCGGAATGGATAAAATATAATGTAATCAAAATATAGCCTTACCGTAGTATATACTGCTTAACAAGTATCCAAAGCTATCATATCTCTGCTACAAATCTAACCTGCGAGTATGTTATGAGGAGGGGGTCAGAACACAAGTTCTGGTGACTGGATTTAAACTATACACTTTGGATAATCCTACATATACCGTTCGTTACATTTTCTTGTTTGTTAGGTTACTTGGGTTATCAGCACTCAAGGCTTAAACACACGTCGTACCCATCTACTTCCCAGTGGATTAACCTAATGCAGTATATATGCAGCTATCCCCCCCCCCAAATATTGAGGTACACCCCATGGTACCCCACTCACATGGTCTCCACCATAATGCCACAAAAATGTACGCAGTCCCTCATCCTACGCTGGAATGATGTACAGATCTCTAACGATGTTACGTTCTGCATATATCTGTCATTATTATGCTACGTAAGCGTACAGACTTCCAACTTCGATCGAATCAGATTCCATCACAGAGTAATGCCCTCAAGTCTACGATACACAACCCAGAGCAGACATGCATGTATCTTGATGTATGTATCGTCAATCGTATTCGATGCTTTAACCACACATAACCTCTAATGTGCACCGAGTTCTGTAGTAGGGCTATACAAGAAACACAGAACTCGATCGGGAACTTTTCCATATCTGTACAGGCCCACCTTTAAGAGCCTCAAAATACAGATATCCTTCAGGTCTGTTTTTCATGGTGGCTATGGACCCACCTTGGCCCCTCCCTCAACTAGTAAAGACTATAAGAGCTAAGCGACTTCCCCCTAACAAACAATCTAAACATCCAGTTAGCGTCTCCCCTCAACCACTGTGCCTCGATAGTGAAAGGTAGATGGCGTTTTGGGTTTATAAGCTCTACTCTTTTCGCATCCCACTGGCTGCCGAAGACGAGTAACCGAGGATCTACTATTCTTATTGGTCGTGACCCCTACCTCCCTGTTGAGGCGATCGCCGAATCACCCTAGTGTCACCTCGTCATAGCTTTCTGACTGCAAAGCTACTTTTGCAGTCAAGGCTACTCACCGAGTAGTTACGTGCAAACTCAACCACTGTGAGCATAGCCCGAACACTGCACCACCACAGAGCACTACTAGGGGCACCTTTCACGTCTCAGGAAGCTGCATGCTTTCCCTTCCAGTCCTTCGGAGCTGACAAAATGATCAGATAAATGTGCGCTCCCCTCGTGCCTCATGATACCACGATGATCTACCTTGTTGGGTAATTCACCCTCAAACGTATGGACTGGTCCAAGCGCCTCAGTTTAATGTGTTATAAGACCCTATGTCTAAATTATGCGCTTGTTCTATCTTATCGGGTTCCCATTTAACTTGGTTATTCCCATTCATATTGACTTCTTATTCAAGTTACCAAGTTCTTCTTGCTTATTAATTTCAGTCATATAACTTAACCCATTTAAGTTTATTAATAAGCCCACAATATGTAATTAAGTATATCTCAATTCACATGTTTTCTGTTTAACATGTCACTCATTATTTATGATTAAATATAACTTATTTCATTTTAAAAGTTTGCCTCATTCTTTCTTATTTAATCATAATTCCATCTTATACTGTCTCTACCACTTATCATTATTTATCTATTAACTTAGTTCTCTTAACTAAGGTTTACTAATAAGTTTCTCTTCCCGTAAATATAACTAATTTTGTCCTCATCCGTAGATTTCAGATTCTCGTTCTTACAAATAACTTAATTTACAATTAAGTACAACTTACCTCATTACATAAGTTATTCGATTTTCTTTATTGTTTATTATAACGTAAGTTATAATTTCCACTTGTCCCTAGGAAAAGCCTACCTATTATATAACATTCTCATTAATATAACTTATTTATAATAGGTTATTATCATTACCCGTTCATTCCAATCCTTTTACTATTGTAACTTTCATTCAATTCCATTAATTACAATTAATGTCATTTATTTCTATCCTTTTATATTCATATGTTTATATATATGCTTATGTACTATACCTCTCACATTAAGCCTACCACTTGTGGATGTTGGAATTGTCGAGCGGTTCCAGGCAGACTTCTTCCACGAGTTGGCTTAACCTCGTGTCTTAGCACCGTTAGATGTTTATTTACGCACTAGACCCCTCACATTAAATTAACGACTTGTAGATGCTGGATTTGTCGAGCAGTTCCGGGCAGAATTATACCACAAGTTGAATTTAACCTCGTGTCTAAGTGCAGCTACAGTTTTCTATTTATTGTAAATTTAGGCATGTTCATTCTTTAAGTTTTACTGTAATCTATACTTTACATGTCATACTTAATTTCACATTAAGTCCATTTCTGATTGTCATATCGCATGTTTTTCCTAACATGTAATTAACTTCATTTTTAAAATGACAACATGCAATCATAAAATCATGTAATTATTCCTTTCTAACAATTTAACATGTAACTATCACAACTCTACAGTCAAAGGTTCAAGTATAATATGTCACAGGTTAACGATTAAGTGTTCAATTACATAATATGTCACAAATTATCATGTAATTAAAACTTACATGTATACAACAGTAATTGTTTCCATATTTTTAACAAGTTTACATTTCCACATGTTAACATTTAGCTTTTTAATCATTTTAACATATAATCATATCAAATTAACATTTCTAACAGATTTACATTGCATGTTAACGAGGAATGTCAAACGATAACATACCATTATCAAAAATGATATAACTCAAATCCACTCACAATGATATGCCGATCTAGAAGAGAATCTCTTTGGATTGGTCAGATAGAGAGTCATAAGTTTGTATTATCATTACAATTGAAAACGCCTTATTTTCTGAATTTATCGTTGTTGACGATAAATTTTCTTTTTAATCTTCATATAGATAGAGTTCCAATATTATAATTAACAATTTTATTCAGAAATTATATGAAGGAAGAAGAAGAGAGTAACGAAACAACAAATGAGAATGGAGAGCTATAGGGTCCTTTATATATAAAACTCAAATTGACACTGACCGTTTATTTTTCCTGATGAAATCTATTCTCTCCACGTTATAAGGTCAATAAGAAGTTGCCAAGTCAACAATAATTTTGAGTTGGACCAATAGAATAAAGCCAACAAGGCATGCATTGTCATTTCCTACCAATTAAATGTGCCAATTAGGAGCCACATTAATTTTCTACCGTTATGCACATTAATTTCTTTTTCATCTTTATTTATTATGTGCATACATTCTTCATATATTTCTAAGTATATACACATATATTCCCTTTTAATTTATTAAGTCAATTAATGGTTTGGCTCTTTTTAAATAGATTATGCGCCTATTTTCCATTTTCTATATATTTGCATGCACATTTTGTATGTATGTATGTATATAACCTTGCAAATTGTTCCTTGTTTACTTTTTCTCTTTCCGTTAATACTTATTGTTTACCTTCTATTGCCTATCATTAATTCTTTAACTTTTGAAATTCGAATGTTATGTGCATATGATTATACACATCTTCCTTTTTATTTTACATGCCTTATCTTTTTATTTAATGCAATCATTGTGACACCCCATGTCCGTTAATGTCACTCACAAAGGAAATGCATTAACTTCCATGAAGCATTATAAGTAAACAGAACGGAATATTACAAGACAGATACATAAAGTAGTACTTGAAAAATTTATAACTTTATTACACCAGAAACAGAAGTAAGTTTGGTTACATCCTTAAAAACCATAATATCGGAATTCAAGTACATAAATTTCCGTATTGTACAAAAACCTTCAGAGTACGTAATTTTAAAGCCATAATCCCCAATAGAAAATGCCATAAATAGGTAGAATCAAAGCCAAGCAATACTTCAAGCACTTCAAGCAGAGAGAAATCTAGATCAATCTCCTACGTTCCCAACTTGAGTACTTGGGGGGCGGAAGAAAAGAGGCAAAACAAACTAGGTCAGACATACGTCTGGTGAGTCCAATGACTTTCAGCATATAAACAGATAACAGTATCATGACATGTAAATAAAACTGGATGAGAGATAGCCGTAACAGGAGTAGCAGGTTAACAGAAGAAACAGAATGATATAGACCAAGTTATGCTTCTTACTATATCTTACTTCTCTGCACTAATACTAGTATAACAGAATTAGTTGTTGTCCTAATGTCTAAACAGAAAACAGGATGATCTCTTCAGAAACACGATGCTAGAAATAGGCCTTTACCACCCTAACAGAGACAGACGTTCAGAAACAGAATGCTAGTAATGGGCCTTTACTACCCGAACAGAGATAGACGGTACAGAAACAGAATCAGGAATGGAATCAGAGGCAGAAACATAATAATCCCTACGGAAATAGAATATTAGAATTAGGTGTATACTTGTAATAGGCCTTTACCACCCCCAATAGACAGTACCACACTGAAACAGACAGGTGTTACCACCCCAACAGAAACAGACGGTATCCCAAAAGAAACAGACAGAACAAAATGTATCCTAAATTCTACCCTAAGCGATCAGCTCCCTAATACATAAATACCCTGTGTCAGCCCCACAGAAGGGTGTATCACTCCCTAAAGTGGCAACCTATAGACACAGACCTATTTATAGATGTCACGGTGTCTTACATCCTCAAAGAAGACCGGATCCATGCACGCACATGACCCGGTTGGAATGCGCCATCAACACCCCTCACCATTATCAGAGTGAACCTCTTACAATTAGTTTAGTAAGCGTGCCCTGACCCCTCTTAGTGTTGGGTCATAGTTTTGATACTAGAAAGGGTTACTGATTAATATGGGTCCCAAACAACATATGACACAAGTAATTACCCCTCCTAACCTTGTGTCCCCAGACTAACAGATTTCAGATTAACTTGCTTACAAATTTCAGATGTACAAAGTTCAGATTAACTAGTCCTCAGATCAGACATACAGGTTAGCAAGTTTTCAGACTAACGGATCAAATATACAGATTAACAAGTTTTCAGACTAACGGATCAGATATGCAGATTAACAAGTTTTCAGACTAACAGATCAGATATACAGATTAACAGACTTACATATTGTTTCACCTAACCTTGTATTGGGCCTACATATTTTCAAACGGGTTTATTAGATTCATCAGTCCAGTTGATTTAACCCTATCCACCCAACATGTTTTGGGCATCACTTTATCTCAGATTTTCATTAATTAAATATTAATGCACAGACCTCTCACATTAGGTCGGTAGCTTGTGGCCGCTGGATGTGCCGGGCAGTTCCGGACAGACTTCTGCCACAAGCCAGACCTAACCTCTTGTCTGAGCATCTTTATGCCTACGACCTCTCTGAAAAAGTCGAGTGTGTACGACTTATGCAGGATCTATAATATGGCTATGCGGAGTATGATAACAAACTTTAAATGCAGTAAAGTAAAGTAAAGTAGAGTAACGACACCAGGATTTTTATACTGGTTCGGACCTCCAGTCCTACGTCCAGTCCCGAAGCTCCTCTTCGGCTTTTCACTAAACAACACCCTCGCTTCACCCGGAGGAACAGGTTCACAACTACTTGATTTACGGGCTACAAGTTTACCCACTTGATTTCACGGGCCACAAGCTTACTCACTTGATTTCACGGGCTACAAGCTTACCCACACAGGACAATTACAAGAGTTTGACTTCTGATTGTGTTCTTCTTTCAACACTGATTTGCCAACGATTGAGTACACCCTTCCTATAATCTTATCCTCAAGTATATGATTTGAATGCAAAGATTTAAGGAAGAAAGATTGCTTGTTGAATCAAATGATATAAAACTGATTCAAGGATTCAACAAGTATTGAATATTTGAGAGAGCTTTTAGAATGCAAGAGAGTATAAAGTTAAGATCAGAAAATAGAAGAAGATTCGGTAATTTGAATGATTGCAAACTCATGTATTTATAGAAATCGAGAGGTTGCAATTGTTGATGAAAAGTTGCATCTAAAATAAGTGATTATTCATGAAGAGAAATGGATGCAACTCTTAAAGGAAGAAGATGACTTTTCATGAAAATTCAAAAAGCTGTTGACCTATAGAATTTTGTAGGTCGACATGTTTTTGGCCGTTGGAGTTCAAAAACCTGTTGACCTATAAAATTTTGTAGGTCGACCTATTTTTGACCGTTACATTTTAAAATCCTGTTGACCTATAAAAAATTGTAGGTCGACATGTTTTTGACCATATGCATAAAAAATGTTTTCATAAGTGATATTTTTAAGCAATTAGAAGTATGATCATTTGAGGATAGATTTTAACATTATATAACTCTAAAATAATCAACTTCTAACCTATGAAGTCATCTCGTCTTCTTTTTGTCGATGTAGAAGCTTCTTCTTGTCATAAATCAAAATAACCATCGAAGCTTTGACTCAACATTCTCCCCCTTTTTGATTGATGACAACATGGCCTAATAAAGGTATTGTTCCTTGTATATTGCTCCCCTGTATATATGCTCCCCCTGAATTATATATAATCTGCATAGCATTCGTTAGTAATATTTTCTCCCCCTTTGTCATCGACAAAAAGGGTGTCTATAAGAGAAAGCAATAATTCATAGAGAAACCATACAACAAAATAAACACACCAGAAGTACCAGGAAGTAGCATAGTTAAATACATAAGCAAATTAAAAAACTTGAAAGATAAAAACGAGACGACTATTGTGATGGCCAATCCGAATCACTATCTTCTTCTTCATCTTTGTTTCCTTCCTCCTCTTGTTCCTCATTGTTGCTATTACCATTGTCCTTCTCAATATCGTCATGAGCTCCTTCTTCAATATGCGACAGTCCACGACCACGCGTATGTTGGGTACTTGCTCCAGAGCTAGTACCTTCTTCAGATGAGGACCATGTAAACGTAGGTGGCATTGGTCGTTTTCCTAGGTCTTGAGCAAGCGGTGCGGAGGTTGCTGCACAAGAGATTGCATCCCAAATCGTTCCAAAGAAGGACTTTAATTTGTTGAACCGCTTATCAAGTTTAGAATCTAAGCGGTCAATTTTATTATCAGTTCTTTTGAGTCTAGCTTCGAGTAAGAATTGATTACGTGCAATTTGCTCAAGAGTGTCCTTAGTTGAAGAAGTAGGAGGCGGAATTAAAACGTCTTCAGGCCTTTGCGTGGGAACTTGAGAAGAGGAAGTCTGTGGAGGTCCTTGTTCGACATATCGCTCAAAAGGAATAATATTCAAATAAGGAAACGGTAGCTTCATCCTCTTTTTAGATGCTTTATCAATACATTTTGGTATTGAGATTTTAGATTCGGGAGATCTTACGTGACATTCCATGAGACAACGCATAATATACTCGTTATAAAACAAGTGTGGCCTTGAACGTTTATTTACCATCACAATCTCGTCGAAAATCATCTCAATCCAATTTACCTTGATATTTGCATAAATGGCATACAGTGCCTTAAAGTTTTCTCTGTAAACTGCATCAAAGTTTCCAGTCCTTGGAAGAAGAGAGTGTGTGATACAAAGGTGTAGAAGTCTGGCAGATGGTCTTAGATGGATACCTTTAGTACTTGACTTATGGTCTTCTATGAAAAGGTGACTATTTTTGTCGCGAATATGTATAGGGCAGAAATCACTACCGAATTGAATACCTTCGTTATGGGTTCGAAGAATTTCTGCCATCCGGTCTTTGGACAGAAAGATGTGTTGACCACAAACAATGGACCATAAGCAATCATCCGAGTTTTGGGGTTTAAATTTGTCTAAATTGAGATTAGCATAGAATAGTTTTATCAAAGTATGGCTTATCTCAACATGATTGTCTTCAAAATTTAGAAGAGACTCTATACCCGCTCTGTTTGATAGTCCACTAACATCGTAGAGGGCGAAATCAGAGAATTTGAGAAAAGAACCGTGGTGAATTGTATAGTCTTTCATCTTGTTCCATCTCTTCACCGCAAGAGGATCCATTAGCCATTGTTTGATTTGAGTATCAATAGGTTGAACAGGGGCTTGAGAAGATGATGTTTTGGACTTCTTTTGCTTTGGAGCCATTGGAGAGGTTAGGGAATTTGAAGAGTTCTAATAGATCAGGTTATAAAGAGTATAGAGAATGAAAAGAAATGACTTTTGATGAAGAGTTGTGAAGTTTGAAAAGGGAATGGATGTGTTGATTGGGTGAAAAGGTAGTTTCCAGCGAAACCGGTCGACAGATATCAAATAGCCGGTCGACCAGTAAAATCTCTGGAAAAATTGATGCACGTGTTTTCGAACTGACCGGTCGACAGGTTGGAGTTTGGGCGGTCGACAGGAAATAGTTCTGGAAGACAAACATACATATGTTTGGTCTGACCAGTCGACAGGAGGAATAAGGAGCGGTCGACAGGTAAAAGTTCTGTTTGATAAAGAACTTAAACTTGAACTATGGCGGTCGACATGATTTAAATGACCGGTCGACAGTTATTAGTTCTGGAAATGTTTGAAATCAATTCTTTAGGCATAACGGTTGACAGGGGAGTATGATGCGGTCGACCGTTTTTAATTCTGATTTCAATATAAAGGCTAAGAATCCTTAACCGGTCGACATCGTGAACAAGATCGGTCGACAGGTGCAGAGAAAATTTGTTTTTCTGGCTTTTGAAATGATATATATATTAAAACAAATTTTATTCAATAACAAGATTTCAAAACACCAAATACTTGAAGAACAAAATACAAATTTATTTTTTAAAGAAGAGTTTAAACGATATAAATTATTTCCTTGGCTCCCATGAATTCTTTGGTTCCCAATGGCTAAACCTTCCACTCGCTCCTTCATTGTTTTGATAATTTCTATCCCATGAATTTGGAGTTCGTGAAGACGATGGTATTGGCATTGGCTCATGTACATTATGTCTGTCAGAGCCACAAAAGAGAGTAGCTAATCGTTCGAGGTACGTCAAACGAGAAGTCGTCAGTTTTTGCTCATAAAACATTTGTTGTTGATAATAATGCATTTCATCTATCTTCTCCTTAGTTCGTGGAGAACAAAATAAAACTTTCTTGCTCTTCTTAGAAGTAGGAGTAGTTCCTGGCGTTCGAGAAGGGATGAAAGCCAGGTGGATGCTCTGGTGTTTTTCGGGAGTTATATTCAGTCAGTTCGGAACTTGTGATTGAAATGTGGGAATTTTCAGCACATTTCTCACAGATGTGTGCCATGAGATTATTTAAAAGTTATAGAAGTTTGAGAGAATGAATGAAAGCACTCAAAAATAGTCATATATATAGTAGGAGTTTTCTATTTTAAGATAATAAATAAATGGTTTGTATATGTTTTACCATAGAAAAATCCTCTGCTATATATAGTAAAAAGACATTGGTTTCTGATAAACAAAATACGAATTCTTATAAAAATTAATCTTCGAGTTCTTTTCGTGAAACCAATCCTAGCTCTCTACGTAACTTGATAAAGCTTGACTCTAGTAGAGGCTTTGTAAATATATCTGTTAGTTGATTTTCCGTGTTGACATATTCGAGGTTTATATTTCCCTTTTCAATGTTATCTCGTAGAAAATGATGACGAATGTCAATGTGTTTAGTCCGAGAGTGATTAACTGGGTTTTTGGATAAATTTATCGCACTAGTGTTATCGCAATATATAATGGAATTCGATAAATTCATACCAAAATCTTTAAGTGTTTGTTGCATATATATAACTTGTGTACATGCCAAAGCTGCTGAAATATACTCTGCCTCGCATGTTGATAGTGAAACACAATTTTGTTTCTTACTAAACCAAGAGACAAGTGATTTTCCAATGAAATGGCACGTACCACTTGTACTCTTTCTATCCGTTCGTGATCCTCCGAAATCAGCATCACTATATGATACTAATTCGAATGCACAATCCTTAGGATAGAAAAGACCGAAATCTTTGGTGTTATTAAGATATCGAATAATTCGTTTCACTGCTCGCAAATGTGATTCCTTAGGATCAGCTTGAAAACGTGCACACAAACAAACACTCATCATAATGTCAGGACGACTAGCTGTTAAATATAGGAGAGAACCTATCATACTACGATACGTCTTTTGGTCTATACTCTTTCCATTTTCATCCTTTTCAAGATGACTAGTGGTACTAGCATGATATTCGTAATAAGAGGTAAATTAGATGTACCGTAATTGCTCACATCGCCTTTGCCGATGATGAAGCCTTTTGAATTATCTCCAAAAGTGACTGAGCCCCCATCAAAGTATGTAATATTCGTCAATATGCTCTTGTCTCCAGTCATATGCTTCGAGCAACCACTGTCCAAAATCCATCTTCCTCTTTTCTTTAGTGGGACCTGCAAAAAATAAAGTTAAATCCATGGTACCCACTTTTTATAGGGTCCTCAGAGTTAGGTCTTAGGAGTCCAAACCCATACGGGTCCGGTATCCCCTTTATACAAATAATTTGGATTATGATGCACAATACTCAAGAAATTTTGAATGTACTTGTTCCTAATCAAAATATTATTTGTTTTAGGAACCCATACTTTGACATTCTTCTTTTGAGATTTCACACTCGGTTTTGGTTTGAAATATAATAAACTCAGATTTTTCTTAGCTTCAGTTTCTTTTACTAACTTATTTTTCTTTCTTCTTTTACCAAGATGTTTCTTAATAACTTGTTTCTTATATCCCAATCCTTGCTTATTTGTAGCTGATTGTGAATTCTCAATGATTTTTGTCAGATTTTCTTGACCTTTGTTAAAGTTAGAAACATTTTTAGTAATGTCGTCTAACTTTGATTGTAAACTAGCTTTTTCAAGGTCTAGAATCTTGACTTTAGCTTTAAGCTCATGATTTTCAGTAGTGAGAATATCATTCTTTTCTTTTTGAACTTCAATTTCTTGAGTCAAAAGAGATAGTTGAGAATTAGAATTAGAAGATGATTCTTGAGCCTTTTCAAGTTCCTCTTCTAATATTTTCTTCTCATCTTTTAACATATCTCTTTCTAATTCTGATCTATTCAACATTGTCTTGACTTCTTTTAATTGATGTTTTGTATCTTTAAATTTAACCATTAATTTATCATAAATATCAAGCATATCCTCAAGAGTAGGAATTTTTACCTCATCCTCTGTTGCCATAAAACATACATTTGCTTGTTCAGTGTCTGAGTCACTTTCGCTATCAGATGAAGATGAGTCTGAATCATCCCATGTTACTGAGAATGCTCTTTTCTTTGATTTGTCCTTCTTGAATTTTTCGGATTTCTTCTTTTTATCTGGACAATCTTTTTGCAAATGTCCCTTTTTGTGACAGTTGAAGCATTCCATAATTGAAGATGATGGTTTATTTGATCCAAACTTCTTTTTGTCGTATCGACTAGCTTTTCTTTGCTTCAAGAACTTCTTAAAACCTTTTACAATAAGTGCTAAGTCTTCATCTTCAGAATCTGAAATGTCTTCATCTTTTTCGGCATGAAAAGCAACATTTTTCTTTTCTTCTTTTTGTTCTCTTCTAGCCTGTAAATTTGCTTCGTAGGACATTAGATTTCCTATCAATTCATCTGGCTTCATGGTAGAAAGATCATTAGCTTCTTCTATGGCTAATACTTTTCCTTCCCATTCATTATTCAGTGAATGTAGGATTGTTGAAACTACATCAAAGTCAGAATATTTTTGTCCTAATCCAATAAGAGCATGATGAATGGTTTGAAACCTTGAATACATCTCATTGATTGTTTCATTTGGCTTCATTTTGAAAATTTGGAATTGGCTTTTCAACAAAGCTATTTTTGCTTGTTTAACCTTGTTAGTACCTTCATGAGTGGTTTTTAGCGTTTGCCAAATTTGATAAGCAGTGGTACAGATACTAACACGGTTATACTCATTTTGATCTAATGCACAAAACAACATATTTATTGCTTTTGCATTTTCTGTTGCTGCTGTTTTCTCAGCAGGAGTCCATTCTGCATACTCAGTAGTTGGATTAACTATTTCTTTCTGAGTAGCATTCCAAGCATCATAACTTGTTGATTGCATATAGAAAGCCATACGTGTTGCCCAATAACTATAGTTTAGGCCATTAAAGAAAGGAGGTCTTTGTGTAGATTGTCCTTCAGTGTAAGTGTTAGTGCTGGTGCTTGCGTTATTTGCCATATTACTAGAATATATCAAATAACTGTGTTACGGTTATAAGATGACCGCGCTCTGATACCAATTGAAAAAGTCGAGTGTGTACGACTTATGCAGGATCTATAATATGGCTATGCGAAGTATGATAACAAACTTTAAATGCAGTAAAGTAAAGTAGAGTAACGACACCAGGATTTTTATACTGGTTCGGACCTCCAGTCCTACGTCCAGTCCCGAAGCTCCTCTTCGGCTTTTCACTAAACAACACCCTCGCTTCACCCGGAGGAACAGGTTCACAACTACTTGATTTACGGGCTACAAGTTTACCCACTTGATTTCACGGGCCACAAGCTTACCCACTTGATTTCACGGGCTACAAGCTTACCCACACAGGACAATTACAAGAGTTTGACTTCTGATTGTGTTCTTCTTTCAACACTGATTTGCCAACGATTGAGTACACCCTTCCTATAATCTTATCCTCAAGTATATGATTTGAATGCAAAGATTTAAGGAAGAAAGATTGCTTGTTGAATCAAATGATATAAAACTGATTCAAGGATTCAACAAGTATTGAATATTTGAGAGAGCTTTTAGAATGCAAGAGAGTATAGAGTTAAGATCAGAAAATAGAAGAAGATTCGGTAATTTGAATGATTGCAAACTCATGTATTTATAGAAATCGAGAGGTTGCAATTGTTGATGAAAAGTTGCATCTAAAATAAGTGATTATTCATGAAGAGAAATGGATGCAACTCTTAAAGGAAGAAGATGACTTTTCATGAAAATTCAAAAAGCTGTTGACCTATAGAATTTTGTAGGTCGACATGTTTTTAGCCGTTGGAGTTCAAAAACCTGTTGACCTATAAAATTTTGTAGGTCGGCCTATTTTTGACCGTTACATTTTAAAATCCTGTTGACCTATAAAAAATTGTAGGTCGACATGTTTTTGACCATATGCATAAAAAATGTTTTCATAAGTGATATTTTAAAGCAATTAGAAGTATGATCATTTGAGGATAGATTTTAACATTATATAACTCTAAAATAATCAACTTCTAACCTATGAAGTCATCTCGTCTTCTTTTTGTCGATGTAGAAGCTTCTTCTTGTCATAAATCAAAATAACCATCGAAGCTTTGACTCAACACTCTCACATTAGAATGATAGTTTGCGGTTGCTGGTTAAGTCGGTTGGGTCCGGGCAGGCTTCTATCGCAAACAGAGTCTAACCTCGTGTCTTAGCATTCTTATTTTTAGATAAAGTATTCATTCACAGATTATGCCAATATCAGACTAATTATGTCAATTCAACAAATTAACTTCTTCACAAGTTACAGCAGATTATCCAAAGTTCTATTAACATGTTTTGCTCAATATTAGATCGAGCCTACAGATTTCATACCCCAAATTGCCGTATTCAGTTTCAACAGATTTAGCAGATTGGGCAATTTAATAGATTTAATCATTCTCTAAAATTCCATTGACATGCCTTGCCTAATCATAATATTAAGCCTAATTTTACATGCCAAATTATGGTCATAATTCACCATATAACATATATCCCAAATTTTTGTTAAATTTGCGCCGTACAGAATATTCTCTAAAAACCCCAAATCATGATGCACAATATAAATTATGCCAAATTATAGCCGTTGATTACCGCGTATGTCAAATATCCAAAAATCTGAATTAGGCGTATTCACATTAATAGTTATCCCTATTTTAATATAGATCTTTTACGCCTAAATCATATATCCTTTTTTTCTTCCAAGTCATAGATCGTCATATAAAATATGCCCCCAAATCTAGATCTTAAATTACAACATATATTATGTCCTCAAAATCAGATCTTGAATTATAACATGCATTATATTCCCCAAATTACAAGTCATATGTTGTCATACAATAATTCTCCTTCTTCCAAATCATAAACTGTCATATACAGTATGCCTAGATATAGATCTTAAATTACCACTTATGTTGTGTTCTCGTTTTAGTCACAAATCAGTTATGTCCAATTATGCATCATTCAATATTTTCCCCAAATTTAGCGTTCGCGTGTCAATCTCTTATGAGATCTGGCTCAGGCTCGTGGTAGCCTGGCTATAGAACAGAAGGAAGGAAGAGATACAGAATAGTTACAATAAGATAGATCTAAACAGAAAAACAGATCTGATAAACAAGAATAAGATGGATCTACATAGAAAAACAGATCTGATAAACAAGAATAAGATAGATCTCCAATTCAGATTTATACCCATGTCAGGATCATAATTAAATTTCATATCTGAAAATAACTGTACTCACAAATCGTGATTTAAGAAAGAAAAGAACGATTCTGGGATCTGATTTCTGGAGTTGATTAGCTTTCTGTTGATGTAGGCGTTGGTTTGTTATCTTTATCTTCTTGCTTGAATTGATTGATTAGGGTGGAGGCTAGGTCACTTTAGGTTTTAGGAGCAAGGAGGCACCATTCCTCTTTGTTAATGAATTAGGGTTGAGTCTTGCTATGTATTTATAGGTGTAGAGAGTGTTTTAGAGCCCTTAGATGAACTAGGAGACCATCAGAACCACCCAGCTCAAATACACATCATCCGGCCACTCAGAAGAAGACACATCATCACAGAACAGTCCAGAATTCTGTGCTGGATCGGTATGAGCGCACTTGGCAGGTGCGCCAGTGCATTTTTGTACTGGCGCACTTGTGAAGTGCGCCAGTGCATTCTGGTCAACTTCCGGTTTTTCTGCCTAACTTCGTTCGTCCATATCTTCTTCATACGGTATCCGTTTTACGAAACTCAGACTCTATCTCAAGCAGAATTCCAAGAGGAACGCAATGGCGTAGCCCATTTCACCTAATTCTTCTTTTGATAATTAATTATTCTTTAATTATCTCTTATGTCCCATTTTAAAATTACGGGGTGTTACATTCCCCCCTACTTAAAGGATTTCGTCCCCGAAATCTTCAAGTTAAGAAGAATGTGTCCTACCATCCAATCACCCATCTACTCAACCATCATCCACAAGCATCCATTGTGCTTAGAAAACTTCTAATGTTGTATGTACATATGCAAAAGTTTGTGTATATGTCTCTTATCTAATGCAAAGATCAGGCAGTCTACTGATTCAGTTGACCTCCTTAATGCGAATTATGTTAGTGCCATGAGTCCAATTATGTATGCAAGAAATCCTATTTGATACATTTCATTTCTATATGAGTGCATAACCATTCATCCAAATACAACATCCATATGATGAGTCAATCATTTTGCATCCACAAAAATTGAAAAATGCACACACATCCATATGCAGTATGAAAGTGTTATTGAGCCGATCTAGTGCCTAGTGTGTGTATATGCATCCACGAGCAACCACTTGCATCCACTTGCAACCATCAAACATAACATGTCTCAAACACATGTTTACACCCATTAGTTTCTACCTAAAGGTCAAAGACTCGATCGATAGGATACAGCCGAGTGATATAAGCAAGTACAATTAAAATAAAAGTTCTGTTCCCATTAGACATCGGTTAAGAAAAAAAATCCCTAAGTATCAACCCCGAAGACCTAAATCAACATCTGATTGAAACTCATAGAATTACTCTGTGAAAACCCGTAACTTCCCCGGTGAGGAAAGCACTGATAGTTTGAGAACAAGCCACAAAAGGACGCAGACGGAAGAACATTTCATTGTTATTACAACAATTCCATCAGAATACAAGAATATACAGAGTATAAATGAATATTACACAGAAATATCATAGATTTAAATTACATTTAAATACATCGCAGCAGAAAATAATACAATACACAACTAGAAGAGATATACGGATACAAAGCTTTCCGGATATCATTCCAGCTGTAAACCAGGATCCTGTGAATATAAATCTGCAAAACCAAAACTACTAGCTGCTCGTGTGGAAAATAGGGGCACCCAGAGTTTAGGTTAAAACAATAAACTCCAGGTCAGTCAAGGGACTGGTGTGAGAACTAAAACAGTTGTAAATCTTTATTTTAAAATTAGGTAAATCAAGGGACCACGCCGTATAACATGGAATGGGTTTCCTCCCAAGAATACCAGTGCATAAAACAAACAGCGCAATGCTAAATAAAGAAAAACGAAGCTATTATAAGACCCAGGTCCTATCACACAATGCAACGCAAGCCGGAGGATAGGGTTTTCCCTTATAATAGCCAAACATGCTTAGTACGTTTAAAACAAATCATTTGATACTACTATAAGTGCATAGCGTGTAAAACAACTTCAAATCATAAGTATCAATCATAGACGGCATGGGTAACATATATCATCTCGCCATACTAGTTCTACAATTAAAACCACAATATTGCGTATTGGAAATTGGATTTCCGTCATGGTGACTCCTGATAAGAAAGATCGATCGCGTAATGCAATTCCCCATGGCTTACGTCCCAACAAGAGAAACACCGTCTGCACATCCGCACTTTTGGGACCAGAGTATCACCGCGGCTTACATCCCAGCGAGAGAAAACACCGCTTACTCTATATATCCTTGAGCACTAAGCTCATCTCGGTCGACCGAATCCACGAAACCACTAAGGTGCCCATCCACTAAAAAGCATACTGATCAAACCATCAGTTTACCACCATACCGAGGTGTGAGGCTCGCGAATCAACGCTATACACAAAGCCATGCTATATCAAAGCTGCGCTTTGATCATCATCCACCAAACTTTGCTTTTCAACAAAAGTCTGGATCACTGCATCTCAGCATGCCACACTATCAATCCATATCGTACCGCTGATTTCTGCCAATATATAACCTATGAGCTCATATGTCTCAGAGAAGGGCGTTAAGCAAGTGAATAAATTCCCCACCGCCAAACAGATATATATTTAGCAGAGATCAATGAATACAATATAAAGGAATACAATGTCAGACACACCATCCATTTACAAGTCCGTTCTAGGTCTGAACGAAACCGGAGGCACTTTCCTCGCATATCCGTCGATCTCCAAGTACGTCTGGACGACCACCAACTGATTCCCTCATCTTGGGTGTATAGCCCAATCAAGATCATCAGTAATCACCCAAACGATGTGAAGACTTCCGGTCTTCGACCACCGTCATCATCTTCGACTTATCGTCGAATCGGTTATTCAGAATGGGTATAAACCCAGCCTTTCCGAACAACCCACGTATATTATAAACAAATGTTACACAATCACAACATACACCTCATTCCGATTCATCAGTCACTAACCATAAATTAGCAAGGGAACAATTCCCCAAATATTAACCCCGAAGGCCGAAACCAACATCAGATCAATACCCAGGAAACCATTCTTCTTAGCTAACCTACAGTTAGTTTCTAAATTTCACGTTCTTAGGGAAAGGTTCCCATTAATTTTATCAAAGATAAATTCCTTAAAATTTATTCTTTAATCTTCCTTTGGATATCATTTCAAACCAAATTATGGTTTTCCAAACTAGTCGGGATTAGCGAACCACACCGAAGTAATTATTTATTTTGTTTCCAATCCCTACCTATTCATCCCATGAAGCAAAACTGGTAATACTCCATATCTAATACCACGGTGTTATCGGTAAAATTAATTACCATTCCACGTCCAAATATAATTAAAGATTTAACTATCGCTTTGGAGAAAAACTGGTGATACTCCATTCTCGATCTTTTCAATCTAATTAAAGATTCATTAAAACTCCACTTAATTTTAATCTTTAACTGGGTTAAAGAATCAGTGTAATTTAAAACACGGTTCACGATAAACCCAAAAATCAATACCAATTCAATTCCAATTAAATATTATTTAATTGGTGCACTTCGTTAAATCTAAATAAAAAGATTTAATCTTTTCCTCAACTGGGTTTAAGAACAGCGTTATTGAAGACGCCATTCACGACAAACCCAAAATCCCATTTGATATTAAATACAAGGCTCTGAATAGAAAATATATCGGCTTATATTCAATATCAAATTCTACGACCAACAAATATCGTATTGGAAATAACGATATATATATATATATATATATATATATATATATATATCTTTCAAATTCCCATAACAATATCTGTATCATCACGAAATCCAACATCGAAATATTCCGAAGACAATTTCGATTCAAATCCATTCCAATATAATTATTGGAAATTCTGGTTATTTTCAAAACCATTTTCAAATTCAGTTTATTTATTTAAAAATAAATAAATTTTTATTTCTAGTTCAAAACTAGTTCATTTCGATAAAAATCTATTTTTATCTTTTCAAATGTGGAGTTTTTCATCCCAATTCTTCACAAATCATTTCTTATGATTATACACAAATTATTACTATTTTTAATAATTTTATCAAGGCCCGTACAGTCGATTTCCATCAGCGGCCATCGAACTGCACTTACAGCGACCTTTTCCAAATTTTATTTGGACATAATTTCAAATCCAACCGTTAGATTTCAAATTTCTAATATTCGTTAGAAAGCTCTTTTCGATACGAACCCAACGGTTCCGGTTTTAGGAGAATCCGACGGTCGGATCTCCCGCAATGTCCGTTCGAAGTCAATGGTCGAAATTCACGAACTGCCGCGGCGCGGCGCGTTCTATTCAGGCCATTATATATATTATATATATATTATATATATTTCGTCGATTTCCTTTTCAAAACGAATTTTATAAATCATTTCAAATTTGTTTCAAAAACAATTTCAACCTTTATTTCAAATTCAAATCAAAATTGAATTTTCCCTTATAAATTCTTTTTACATTCACTTCTATTTGATTTCAATTCAAATCGATTTCAATTCTATTTCAATTCGTTTTCAATTGAATTCAATTCAATTCAGATTTGTTTTCTATTCGATTCAATTCAAATTCGTTTTCAATTCAATTCGAATTCGTTTTCTATTCAATTCAAATTCGTTTTCTATTCAATTCAATTCGAATTCGTTTTCTATTCAATTCAATCGAATTCGTTTTCTATTCAATTCAATTCGAATTTGTTTTCTATTCAATTCAATTCGAATTCGTTTTCTATTCAATTCAATTCGAATTCGTTTTCTATTAAATTCAATTCAAATTCGTTTTCTATTCAATTCAATTCGAATTCGTTTTCTACTAAATTCAATTCGAATTCGTTTTCTATTCAATTCAATTCGAATTCGTTTTCTATTCAATTCAATTCGAATTCGTTTTCTATTCAATTCAATTCGAATTCGTTTTCTATTCAATTCAATTCGAATTCGAATTTGTTTTCTATTCAAAATATCAGATTTTGAAATCACTTTCGATGTTCATTATAAATTGGATAAAATCGATATAAATATCGTTCACGTCTAAATGGCGTCAATCTAATCAATACGACTTCATATATTTCTATTTTCAAATATTCTATTTCAAATATTCTATTTCAAATATTTCTATCTCAAATATTTCTTTTTTTTTTTCAAATATTTCTATTTCGAATATTTCTATTTCCAATATTGAATGAGGTCCAATCAATTACCATATAATGTTGATTATATGGATTTTCTACAACACATGTATACAATGACAACGATGAATAATCAACCATCATCCAAAGTGCATTCTACACTGTATAAGCATCGAATATAAATATTTAACGCTCATAACAGTCTGTCAATCAATCGATCGACATACAACTAAACAATCGGGATTAGTGTACGTCAAATATCATCCCAATACCCGTGTGGGGTTTCAAACAATCAAACACAGAATTTATTTGTGCAGTTGGGCGATGTGTAAAATTTATCGTCCTAATCAATATCAGTCAAATGTGTGTATATAAACAACTCGTCCGATTTGTTTATTTTTATTTCACTTCGTATACGCGTTAAAAATTCTATTTTTAACTATAAAATATTTTCCTCTATAAAATATTTTATTTCAACTATATAAATGTTTTATTTCATTTCACATCACATCACACAATCAACTACACATCAAAATCAAACAAACAAGCATACAAGCCGTCCATGGTCTGTGGACGACGGGTGTCGGGTGCTACTAAACACCGTCTGCATCCTAGTATATATTTTTAACTAGAAAACAAAATTTAAAACGTGAGAAGTTCTCACAGAGGGTTCTACTCCGCCGTGCTTTGCTGTTGAACTGCTGAACATCTGGATTTGTTTGCAATTCCAATGTAGCTCTTTTCACGCTGTTCAAATAAAAATTATATTTTTATCGTTTCATTTCAATAAATACAAATCATATTTTTATTTCTACCTTATATATTTTTACAATGCTTCTTTCAATATAAAAGTTATATTTTTATAATTCTACTTCATATATAAAGATCGAATTTTTATTTCAACATATCATATATAAAAATCGTATTTTTATATTCTCCACCTAAAAAAAATCATATTTTTATTTCTGCTATTTCATTTTCTCTTTTAAAACTGAAAAGAAACAATGCAATTTTTTTTCAAAACAATGTATATTTTCATTTTAAAAGCAATGTCGAATTTTCATTTCAAAACATATGTAGAATTTTCATTTCAAAACATATTCATAAAAATGATGTTGTTATAGCGATGTTTATATTATAAAACTCATATTTTTATATTAATAAAAAATCACACCTTTATATTCTTCAAAATCACACCTTTATATTTTTCAAAACAGTTCTATATACAAATTCAAAAACAATGCTTATATCTTTATCACGCTATATATATTTCAAAAACAATTTTATTTATATTTTCTTTCAAGTAAATCTATTTATATATTTTTTTTTTTCCTATTTTTAACCATGCCATCTATTTAAAGTTTCACTTCTTCTTTTTTTTAACAATGTAATTGCTTATATATATAAAAAAATGTTGATAGTATAAGCTTACTGTTTGTTCATCATCCCCATAATGTGCCTGAATCCTCGTTGAACATCTGTCGCCGACTAGGGTTGGGCTTTGCCCGCAGTTCGAGGCGTTGGACGTCGATCGGCGGTGCTCCCCTGCTCCGCCTTCAAAGCAGCTCTCTGGCGAGGCGCGCGACTCCCAGATCGACGGCCTGGTGGTGGCGCAAATCAGGTCGATGCAACGTCAGTTCCTGCCCCGAAATCGAGATGAACTCCTCACGAAATCCCATCAAACTTGCATTGGTTCGAAGATTGAAGAGTATGCTTTGATTTTCACTTATAAACCATAGTATAATTCGGTATGATTTAGGAGATTTTTCAGAAGGAAAAACGATCAATTTCCGCCCTTGAATCTTTGATGATGGCGGGTCAAAAGTTTAACCGTGTTGTGTTGAAATTAGGGCATTGACACTTAGTTATATATATATTTTAAATTATTTAATACGTAAAATATCTCGTTTAATGCCACCAACTCTAAATCAAACCCAACCACTGTCGCCCCTAGCATAATACCCCCATCCCGAACACAATGGGATATGTTTCGTAACCCAGTCCGGCTGTTATGAGTATTTTCTATTAAATTTAAAATATAAATCTATATATATTCAACTTGAACGCACATTTCAAACTACCGGGGCCACATACTAACTCTAAAAATTCTCGAAAAATATTTTCTAGCTTCGTATTGACGATACGGTCTTAACAAAACTAATTTCATCGAATTCTGAGACCGTTTGAAAAATGGCCAATTTCCAGTTGATTAAAATCAACTGAAACTGGTTAAACGCGTTTTCCTTTGCCACGCTCACATATTGATTCGAAAAATTATGAAATTTGGAATCTAGCAATAACCTTACATCCCGGATCCAACAAATGTGGTTTCGTCGAAATCCGAGGTCGTTTGCAAAATTTCCATTTTTAAGGGCCTGAGTTCTATAGCGACTATTCAGAATTTTCAACTGGACATATCTTTTAATTCCCGCTATGAAATTTCGATTTTTCGGATTCGTTGGAAAGATAGTAACAATTAGATTCCATTATTTTTGGTTTCACTAAAATCCGGTTTATTTTGCACCCGGTATGTTCATTTGAATTTTGAAATCGAATTCGCGAACTACCGCGCCATTTTCAATTCCTTTTATAATTATAAATTAATATATATATTCTATCGTCGATTCAAACGAATATATACATTCGAATTATATTCAAAATAAATTTCTCATCGATATTATTTAAAATAATTCATTTTAAATAATCAAAATTCGCTAAAATTGCCAAAATAAAATTTTTAAACTGGCCCAGATTTCCGGGTTATTACAATCTCCCCCACTTAAAACTTTTCGTCCCCGAAAAGGAACAAAGCCGAAAGTTGTTTAACTAATCAACTCAACTTCCAGTATTTTCATTACGGCTTAAGTTCTTCAACTTTTCAGTTTCTAAGAATTTTTCAAAATTTTCAAAAATTTGGCTAACACCCTAAATTTTCGAAAAAATTCGCCATAACCTCCCCTGCACCGGGAGCACGGAAAAATCCCGAAATTGCCATACAAGCCTTCTGATCTCAAAAAGAAAAAGAAAAAGAAAAAGCCAAGCGGCTAGCCAAGCGGCTCATAAAATCATCATCACCCAAACAAAACAGTAAATTATAGTAAACATGTACCTATTTGTCGGGCAAACAATTTTATTCTTCTGCTCTAGCCTCTTTGCTATGACCTGTTCAAGGTAAGTACATGTGTATGCAAGCAAATGTGACTAAATTTCAATACAATTCACCTTTTGGTTCAAATTGGCTATATGGTTCAAATTTTAATTAATCCAAACAGTAATCAAACAACACAACCATCAATCAATTAGTTGATTAGCTTTTCAAATTCATAACTTTGATATATATTCTAAAAATCAGATTTTTTTGATGCAAAATCACAACAATAAGCCCTATCTAATTTTGGTTCTCACACCAGTCAATAGGAAATATATAGAAATCTCACTTTCATCACTCGAATATAAACACTGATAATGTGATCACAATTATCAGTATCATCCCCGGGCGACTAGAGTGTGATTCTATATCTATCCAGTTATATTAAAACTTCAAATATACGCGGATCAGACGTATACGCAAAATCTTTATATATTGGAATGTCCAAATCAATATAAATAAATAATCAAATACGAATAATTGATTTAAATTTTCAAAACAAAACTTGTTTTGACTTTAAAAATTTACTCTTTACACTCGTTCTAGGATACTATTGATCCCATCTCTAACGAGTCATTCCACTGGATATTACTAATCCAATATCTGATGAATTCTTTCGTATGGTTCTAATGTGTCTTGTTCTCTGAGCTTTGTAAACCAAAGCTCTGATACCAACTGTGAAAATCCGTAACTTCCCGGGTGAGGAAAGCGCGGATAGTTCGAGAACAAGCCACAAAAGGACGCAGACGGAAGAAAATTTCATTGTTATTACAACAATTCCATCAGAATACAAGAATATACAGAGTATAAATGAATATTACACAGAAATATCAGAGAATTAAATTACATTTAAATACATCGCAGCGGAAAATAATACAATACACAACTAGAAGAGATATACGGATACAAAGCTTTCCGGATATCATTCCAGTTGTAAACCAGGATCCTATGAATATAAATCTGCAAAACCAAAACTACTAGCTGCCTATATGGAAAATAGGGGCACCCAGAGTTTAGGTTAAAACAATAAACTCCAGGTCAGTCAAGGGACTGGTGTGAGAACTAAAACAGTTGTAAATCTTTATTTTAAAGTTAGATAATCAAGGGACCACGCCGTATAACACGGAACGGGTTTCCTCCCAAGAATACCAGTGCATAAAACAAACAGCGCAATGCTAAATAAAGAAAAATGAAGCTATTATAAGACCCAGGTCCTATCACACAATGCAACGCAAGCCGGAGGATAGGGTTTTCCCTTATAATAGCCAAACATGCTTAGTACGTCTAAAACAAATCATTTGATACTACTATAAGTGCATAGCGTGTAAAACAACTTCAAATCATAAGTATCAATCATAGACGGCATGGGTACCATATATCATATCGCCATGCTAGTTCTACAATTAAAACCACAATATTGCGTATTGGAAATTGGATTTCCGTCATGGTGGCTCCTGATTTGAAAGATCGATCGCGTAATGCAATTCCCCACGGCTTATGTCCCAACAAGAGAAACACCGTCTGCACATCCGCACTTTTGGGACTAGAGTATCACCGCGGCTTACGTCCCAACGAGAGAAAACACCGCTTACTCTATATATCCCTGAGCACTAAGCTCATCTCGGTCGACCGAATCCACGACACCACTAAGGTGCCCATCCACTAAAAAGCATACTGATCAAACCATCAGTTTACCACCATACCTAGGTGTGAGGCTCGCGAATCAACGCTATACACAAAGCCATGCTATATCAAAGCTGCGCTTTGATCATCATCCACCAAACTTTGCTTTTCAACAAAAGTCTGGATCACTGCATCTCAGCATGCCACACTATCAATCCATATCGTACCGCTGATTTCTGCCAATATATAACCTCTGAGCTCGTATGTCTCAGAGAAGGGCGTTAAGCAAGAGAATAAATTCCCCGCTGCCAAACAGATATATATTTAGCAGAGATCAACGAATACAATATAAAGGAATACAATGTCAGACACACCATCCATTTACAAGTCCGTTCTAGGTCTGAACGAAACCGGAGGCACTTTCCTCGCATATCCGTCGATCTCCAAGTACGTCTGGACGACCACCAACTGATTCCCTTATCTTGAGTGTACAGCCCAATCAAGATCATCAGTAATCACCCAAACGATGTGAAAACTTCCGGTCTTCAACCACCGTCATCATCTTCGACTTATCGTCGAATCGGTTATTCAGAATGGGTATAAACCCGGCCTTTCCGAACAACCCGCGTATATTATAAACAAATGTTACACAATCACAACATACGCCTCATTCCGATTCATCAGTCACTAACCATAAATTAGCAAGGGAACAATTCCCCAAATATTAACCCCGAAGGCCGAAACCAACATCAGATCAATACCCAGGAAACCATTCTTCTTAGCTAACCTACAGTTAGTTTCTAAATTTCACGTTCTTAGGGAAAGGTTCCCATTAATTTTATCAAAGATAAATTCCTTAAAATTTATTCTTTAATCTTCCTTTGGATATCATTTCAAACCAAATTATGGTTTTCCAAACTAGTCGGGATTAGCGAACCACACCGAAGTAATTATTTATTTTATTTCCCAATCCCTACCTATTCATCCCATGAAGCAAAACTGGTAATACTCCATATCTAATACCACGGTGTTATCGGTAAAATTAATTACCATTCCACGTCCAAATCTAATTAAAGATTTAACTATCGCTTTGGAGCAAAACTGGTGATACTCCATTCTCGATCTTTTCAATCTAATTAAAGATTCATTAAAACTCCACTTAGTTTTAATCTTTAACTGGGTTAAAGAATCAGTGTCATTTAAAACACGGTTCACGATAAACCCAAAAATCAATACCAATTCAATTCCAATTAAATATTATTTAATTGGTGCACTTCGTTAAATCTAAATAAAAAGATTTAATCTTTTCCTCAACTGGGTTTAAGAACAGCGTTATTGAAGACGCCATTCACGACAAACCCAAAATCCCATTTGATATTAAATACAAGGCTCTGAATAGAAAATATATCGGCTTATATTCAATATCAAATTCTACGACCAACAAATATCGTATTGGAAATAACGATATATATATATATATATATCTTTCAAATTCCCATAACAATATATGTATCATCACGAAATCCAACATCGAAATATTCCGAAGACAATTTCGATTCAAATCCATTCCAATATAATTATTGGAAATTCTGGTTATTTTCAAAACCATTTTCAAGTTCAATTTATTTATTTAAAAATAAATAAATTTTTATTTCTAATTCAAAACTAGTTCATTTCGATAAAAATCTATTTTTATATTTTCAAATGTGGAGTTTTTCATCCAAATTCTTCACAAATCATTTCTTATGATTTTACACAAATTATTACTATTTTTAATAATTTTATCAAGGCCCGTACAGTCGATTTCCATCAACGGCCATCGAACTGCACTTACAGCGACCTTTTCCAAATTTAATTTGGACATAATTCCAAATCCAACCGGTAGATTTCAAATTTCTAATATTCGTTAGAAAGCTCTTTTCGATACGAACCCAACGGTTCCGGTTTTAGGAGAATCCGACGGACGGATCTCCCGCAATGTCCGTTCGAAGTCAATGGTCGAAATTCACGAACTGCCGCGGCGCGGCGCCTTCTATTCAGGCCATTATATATATAATATATATATATTATATATATTTCGTCGATTTCCTTTTCAAAACGAATTTTATAAATCATTTCAAATTTGTTTCAAAAGCAATTTCAACCTTTATTTCAAATTCAAATCAAAATTGAATTTTCCCTTATAAATTCTTTTTACATTCACTTCTATTTGATTTCAATTCAAATCGATTTCAATTCTATTTCAATTCATTTTCAATTGAATTTAATTCAATTCAGATTTGTTTTCTATTCGATTCAATTCAAATTCGTTTTCAATTCAATTCGAATTCGTTTTCTATTCAATTCAAATTCGTTTTCTATTCAATTCAATTCGAATTCGTTTTCTATTCAATTCAATTCGAATTCGTTTTCTATTCAATTCAATTCGAATTCGTTTTCTATTCAATTCAATTCGAATTCGTTTTCTATTAAATTCAATTCAAATTCGTTTTCTATTCAATTCAATTCGAATTCGTTTTCTATTAAATTCAATTCAAATTCGTTTTCTATTCAATTCAATTCGAATTCGTTTTCTATTCAATTCGAATTCGTTTTCTATTCAATTCAATTTGAATTCGTTTTCTATTCAATTCAATTCGAATTCGTTTTCTATTCAAAATATCAGATTTCGAAATCACTTTCAATGTTCATTATAAATTGGATAAAATCGATATAAATATCGTTCATGTCAAAATGGCGTCAATCTAATCAACACGACTTCATATATTTCTATTTTCAAATATTCTATTTCAACTATTCTATTTCAAATATTTCTATCTCAAATATTTCTTTTTTCTTTCAAATATTTCTATTTCGAATATTTCTATTTCCAATATTGAATGAGGTCCAATCAATTACCATATAATGTTGATTATATGGATTTTCTACAACACATGTATACAATAACAACGATGAATAATCAACCATTATCCAAAGTGCATTCTACACTGTATAAGCATCGAATATAAATATTTAACGCTCATAACAGTCTGTCAATCAATCGATCGACATACAACTAAACAATCGGGATTAGTGTACGTCAAATATCATCCCAATACCCGTGTGGGGTTTCAAATAATCAAACACAGAATTTATTTGTGCAGTTGGGCGATGTGTAAAATTTATCGTCCCAATCAATATCAGTCAAATGTGTGTATATAAACAAATCGTCCGATTTGTTTATTTTTATTTCACTTCGTTTACGCGTTAAAAATTCTATTTTTAACTATAAAATATTTTCCATTATAAAATATTTTATTTCAACTACATAAATGTTTTATTTCATTTCACATCACATCACACAATCAACTACACATCAAAATCAAACAAACAAGCATACAAGCCGTCCATGGTCTGTGGACGACGGGTGTCGGGTGCTACTAAACACCGTCTGCATCCTAGTATATATTTTTAACTAGAAAACAAAATTTAAAAGTTGAGAAGTTCTCACAGAGCGTTCTACTCCGCCGTGCTTTGCTGTTGAACTGCTGAACATCTGGATTTGTTTGCAATTCCAATGTAGCTCTTTTCACGCTGTTCAAATAAAAATTATATTTTTATCGTTTCATTTCAATAAATAAAAATCATATTTTTATTTCTACCTAATATATTTTTACAATGCTTCTTTCAATATAAAAGTTATATTTTTATAATTCTACTTCATATACAAAGATCGAATTTTTATTTCAACATATCATATATAAAAATCGTATTTTTATATTCTCCACCTAAAAAAAATCATATTCTTATTTCTGCTATTTCATTTTCTCTTTTAAAACTGAAAAGAAACAATGCAATTTTTTTTCAAAACAATGTATATTTTCATTTTAAAAGCAATGTCGAATTTTCATTTCAAAACATATGTAGAATTTTCATTTCAAAACATATTCATAAAAATGATGTTGTTATAGCGATGTTTATATTATAAAACTCATATTTTTATATTAATAAAAAATCACACCTTTATATTCTTCAAAATCACATCTTTATATTTTTCAAAACAGTTCTATATACAAATTCAAAAACAATGCTTATATCTTTATCATGCTATATATATTTCAAAAACAATTTTATTTATATTTTCTTTCAAGTAAATCTATTTATATATATTATTTTTTTCCTATTTTTAACCATGCCATCTATTTAAAGTTTCACTTTTTTTTAACAATGTAATTGCATATATATATATATATATATAATGTTGATAGTATAAGCTTACTGTTTGTTCATCATCCCCTTAATGTGCCTGAATCATCGTTGAACATCTGTCACCGACTAGGGTTGGGCTTTGCCCGCAGTTCGAGGCGTTGGACGTCGATTGGCGGTGTTCCCCTGCTCCGCCTTCAAAGCAGCTCTCCGGCGAGGCGCGCGACTCCCAGATCGACGGCCTGGTGGTGGCGCAAATCAGGACGATGCGACGTCAGTTCCTGCCCCGAAATTGAGATGAACTCCTCACGAAATCCCATCAAACTTGCATTGATTCGAAGATTGAAGAGTATGCTTTGATTTTCACTTATAAACCATAGTATAATTCGGTATGATTTAGGAGATTTTTGAGAAGGAAAAACGATCGATTTCCGCCCTTGAATCTTTGATGACGGCGGGTCAAAAGTTTGACCGTGTTGTGTTGAAATTAGGGCATTGACCCTTAGTTATATATATATTTTAAATTATTTAATACGTAAAATATCTCGTTTAATGCCACCAACTCTAAATCAAACCCAACCACTGTCGCCTCTAGCATAATACCCCCATCCCGAACACAATGGGATATGTTTCATAACCCAGTCCGGCTGTTACGAGTATTTTCCATTAAATTTAAATTATAAATCTATATATATTCAGCTTGAACGCTCATTTCAAACTACCGGGGCCACATACTAACTCTAAAAATTCTCGAAAAATATTTTCTAGCTTCGTATTGACGATACGGTCCTAACAAAACTAATTTCATCGAATTCTGAGACCGTTTGAAAAATGGCCAATTTCCAGTCGATTAAAATCAACTGAAACTGGTCAAACGCGTTTTCCTTTGCCACGCTCACATATTGATTCGAAAAATTATGAAATTTGGAATCTAGCAATAACCTTACATCCCGGATCCAACAAATGTGGTTTCGTCGAAATCCGAGGTCGTTTGCAAAATTTCCATTTTTAAGGGCCTGAATTCTATAGCGACTATTCAGAATTTTCAACTGGACATATCTTTTGATTCCGGCTATGAAATTTCGATTTTTCGGATTTGTTGGAAAGATAGTCACAATTAGATTCCATTATTTTTGGTTTCACTAAAATCCGGTTTATTTTGCACCCGGTATGTTCATTTGAATTTTGAAATCGAATTCGCGAACTACCGCGCCATTTTCAATTCCTTTTATAATTATAAATTAATATATATATATTCTATCGTCGATTCAAATGAATATATATGTTCGAATTATATTCAAAATAAATTTCTCGTCGATATTATTTAAAATAATTCATTTTAAATAATCAAAATTCGCTAAAATTGCCAAAATAAAAATTTTAAACTGACCCAGATTTTCGGGTTATTACATACTCCCATTAAACAATGTCAAAACTGGAAATCTACTTCACGCTTCGAGTAAAAACTCCTATCCTTTTCAGAAATATTCAGATACTTAGAAACTACTGGTATAGATAAGATTATCAAATGATTCTTAGGAAACTAAGCATGATAAAACCCCACCATATCCTACAAAACCAGAATGTATGCATCATGGTCAACTTAATGCCTAACACAAATACCCTCAAACCCCAACTTATCACAAACAGATGAGTCGTAACCCTTATGGGGTTTGAGACCATAGCGGGATCAGAAACAAGACTAGTATTAAAGTGCAGAGTCTCAATTACAGAATCAAAATGCCAGAACCAAAAAGAGTTTTATCTCAATAATCAGATAAGGAAATTAAACCTTCTACAGAAATTTTCCTATCTCTACCTTATCTACCAGTCACGTGAGCATTTGCCTGCCCTCCAGAAGTAGGTTCGGCCCTCTACCCTTGCCCACGTTTCTTCGGGCAGTCCCTAGTGAAGTGTCCCATTTCTCCACAGTTGAAGCAAGCGCCTTTCCTCTTTCTACAATCCTTATTCAGATGAGTCAAGCTTCCACAAGTAAAGCACTTTTTCTCCTTCTTATCTTCAAACTTTTCATTCTTCTTTTGTGTTTCCTTTTTGGGCCACTCTTTCTTGTTTTGTGGTCCCTCGAGCTTTTCTTCTTTCTTCTCACTTTTGGCTTCCTCTTCATGCATTTACGCCATGTCAACCAATTTCTCGAAGGTAGCCCCCATAGGAATGTGGGTCATAGCCAACTCATGTAGTGGCTCATTCAAACCTTTAGCTAATCTCAAGGCCTTCTTCTTAGGTGTGTTCACCAAGTCTAAGCCGAATCTCGCCAACTGATTGAACTTGTTGACGTACTCCTTCACTGATGAATTCCCTTGCTTCAATGCTAAGAACCTCTCCATGTATAGATTCACTTCCGCTCGTGAGAGGAATTTCATCTCGAACCTACGCCTGAAATCCATCCATGTCTCTACCGGACGCTCTCCATTCGTGACCTCCTACCAAAACGAGGCTTCGTCCTTCATTAACCAAGCAGCTAATTGGACCTTCCTTCAATCACCTATCTCAAAGATACCAAACAAATCTTCCATCTCCTTAAGCCAATTTCGAGCTTCAACAAACGTCTCTGATCCGTGAAAAGGTTTCCCGCCCATTGTCTGAAAGTCTTTGCATATCTTCGAAAAAGTAGCAACGCGGGGAGGGGGAGGAGAAGGAGGAGGAGGAGGGACGTCTCCTGGGCCTGCAGCGGTGACCCTAGCCTCTAGATACCTTCTGAACCAAGTTGGTATCGGTATGCCCTCGGGTATCTCGGGTAACCCAGACATGCTGAAATGAAAATGAAGAGATTCAAAACGGATAATTCAAAAGACAAATATATGGCTTTTGGGGATTATGTTTTTCAAAATAAACTTTCCTTTTGAAAATACTTCCTTTTTAAAACCTTTTTGAAAATAGTTTTCAAAGACTCTTATCTAATCTGGTAACCTTCAGCTATGATACCAAGTGTGACACCCCATGTCCGTTAATGTCACTCACAAAGGGAATGCATTAACTTCCATGAAGCATTATAAGTAAACATAATTGAATATTACAAGACAGATACATAAAGTAGTACTTGAAAATTTTATAACTTTATTACAGTAGAAACAAAAGTAAGTTTGGTTACATCCTTCAAAACCACAATATCGGAATTCAAGTACATAAATATCAGTCTTGTACAAAAGCCTTCAGAGTACGTAATTTTAAAGCCATAATCCCCAACAGAAAATACCATAAATAGGTAGAATCAAAGCCAAGCAATACTTTAAGCACTTCTAGCACTTTAAGCAGAGAGAAATCTAAATCAAGCTTCTACGTTCCCAACCTGAGTACCTAGGGGGGAAACGGAAGAAAAGAGGCGAAACAAACTAGGTCAGACATACGTCTGGTGAGTCCAGTGACTTTCAGCATATAAACAGATAACAATATCATGACATGTAAAAAAAACTGGATGAGAGATGCCATAATAGGAGTAGCAGGTTAACAGAAGAAACAGAATGATATAGACCAAGTTATGCTTCTTACTATATCTTACTTCTCTACACTAATACTAGTATAACAGAATTAGGTGTTGTCCTAATGTCTAAACAGAAAACAGGATGATCTCTTCAGAAACACGATGCTAGAAATGGGCCTTTACCACCCGAACAGAGACAGACGGTACAGAAATAGAATCAGGAACGGAATCAGAGGCAGAAACAGAATAATCCCTACGGAAATAGAATATTAGAATTAGGTGTACACTAGTAATGGGCCTTTACCACCCCAACAGATGGCACCACACAGAAACAGACAGGTGTTACCACCCCAACAGAAACAGACGGTACCCCAACAGAAACAGACAGAACTAAATGTATCCTAAATTCTACCCCAAGCGATCGGCTCCCTAATACATAAATACCCTGTGTCGGCCCCACAGAAGGGTGTATCACTCCCTAAAGTGGCAACCAATAGACACAGACCTATTTACAGATGTCACGGTGTCTTACATCCTCAGAGAAAATCAGATCCATGCACGCACATGACCCGGTTGGAATGCGCCATCAACACCCCTTGCCATTATCAGAGTGAACCTCTTACAATTAGTTCAGTAACCGTGCCCTGACCCCTCTTCGTGTTGGGTCATAGTTTTGATACCAGAAAGGGTTACTGACTAATATGGGTCCCATACAACAGATGACACCAGTAATTACCCCTCCTAACCTTGTGTCCCTAGACTAATAGATTTCAGATTAACTTGCTTACAAATTTCAGATGTACAAAGTTCAGATTAACTAGTCCTCAGATCAGACATACAAGTTAGCAAGTTTTCAGACTAACGGATCAGATATACAGATTAACAAGTTTTCAGACTAACGGATCAGATATATAGATTAACAAGTTTTCAGACTAACGGATCAGATATACAGATTAACAAGTTTTCAGACTAACGGATTAGATATACAGATTAACAGACTTACAGATTGTTTAGATTAACAGACTTACAGATTGTTTCGCCTAACCTTGTATTGGGCCTACAGATTTTCAAACGGGTTTATTAGATTCATCAGTCCATTTGATTTAACCCTATCCACCCAACACGTTTTAGGCACCACCTTTATCTTAGATTTGCATTAATTAAATATTAATGCACATACCTCTCACATTAGGTCGGTAGCTTGTGGCCGTTGGATGTGCCGGACGGTTCCGTACAGACTTCTACCACAAGCCAGACCTAACCTCGCGTCTGAGCATCTTTATGCCTACGACCTCTCACATTAGACTGACAGTTTGCGGTTGCTGGTTAAGCCGGTTGGGTACAGGCAGGCTTCTACCGCAAACAGAGTCTAACCTCGTGTCTTAGCATTCTTATTTTTAGCTAATATATTCATTCACAGATTATGCCAATATCAGACTAATTATGCCAATTCAACAAATTAACTTCTTCACAAGTTACAACAGATTATCCAAAGTTCTATTAACATGTTTTGCTCAATTTTAGATCGAGCCTACAGATTTCATACCCCAAATTACCGTATTCAGTTTCAACAGATTTAGCAGATTGGGCAATTTAACAGATTTAATCATTCCTTAAAATTCCATTGACATACCTCGCCTAATCATAAATTTAAGCCTAATTTTACATGCCCAAATTATGGTCATAATTCACCATATAACATATGTCCCAAATTTTTTTAAATTTGCACCGTACAGAATATTCTCTAAAAACCCACAAATCATGATGCACAATATAAATTATGCCAAATTATAGTCGTTGACTATCGTGTATGTCAAATATTCAAAAATCCGAATTAGGCGTATTTACTTTAATAGTTATCCCTATTTTAATATAGATCTTTTACACCTAAATCATATATCCTTTTTTTCTTCCAAGTCATAGATCGTCATATAAAATATGTCCGCAAATCTAGATCTTAAATTACAACATGTATTATGTCCTCAAAATCAGATCTTGAATTATAACATGCATTATATTCCCTAAATTACAAGTCATATGTTGTCATACAATAATTCTCCTTCTTCCAAATCATAAACTGTCATATACAGTATGCCTAGATCTAGATCTTAAATTACCACTTATGTTGTGTTCTCAGTTTAGTCACAAATCAGTTATGTCCAATTATGCATCATTCAATATTTTCCCCAAATTTAGCGTTCGCGTGTCAATCTCTTATGAGATTTGGCTCAGGCTCGTGGTAGCGTGGCTATAGAAAAGGAAGGAAGAGATACAGAATAGTTACAATAAGATAGATCTAAATAGAAAAACATATCTGATAAACAAGAATAAGATGGATCTAAACAGAAAAACAGATCTGATAAACAAGAATAAGATGGATCTACACATAAAACCAGTTCTGATAAACAAGAATAAGATAGATCTTTAATTCAGATATATACCCATGTCAAGATCATAATTAAATTTCATATCTGAAAATAACTGTACTCACAAATCGTGATTTAAGAAAGAGAAGAACGATTCTGGGATCTGATTTCTGGAGTTGATTAGCTTTCCGTTGATGTAGGCGTTGATTTGTTATCTTTATCTTCTCGCTTGAATTGATTGATTAGGGTGGAGGCTAGGTCACTTTAGGTTTTAGGAGCATGGAGGCACTATTCCTCTTTATTAATGAATTAGGGTTGGGTCTTGTTATGTATTTATAGGTGTAGAGAGTGTTTTAGAGCCCTTAGATGAACTAGGAGACCATCAGAACCACCCAGCTCAAATACAAATCATCCGGCCACTCAGAAGAAGACACATCATCACAGAACACTCCAGAATTCTGTGCTGGATCGGTATGGGCACACTTGGCAGATGTGCCAGTGCATTTTTGTACTGGCGCACTTGTGAAGTGCGCCAGTGCATTCTGGTCAACTTCCGGTTTTTCTGCCTAACTTCGTTCGTCCATATCTTCTTCATACGGTATCCGTTTTACGCAAACTCGGACTCTATCTCAAGCAGAATTCCAAGAGGAACGCAATGGCGTAACCCGTTTCATCTAATTCTTCTTTTAATAATTAATTATTCTTTAATTATCTTTTATGTCCCGTTTTAAATTACGGGGTGTTACAATCATTTTACCATGTTTTCTTTTTCCTTATTTCAATCAATCCATTGTATTAATTTAGCGCATATATTATCTTCCCACCAATTTTGAATTGATTTGAATTATATTTATATAAAAGGTTCTTATATGTATACAAAACTTCTAATGACCATTTTACGCGTATATATATGCGCACAACTTATATTTCGTTTTCAAAATTCAAACAGTGTTGTATGGTTATTTAATTCTTGCCATATTCTTTGATTGCAGCCTTATTTTGTACTTTTCTCTTGTGTGTGTGTGTGTGTGTATATATATATATATATATATATATATATATATATATATATATATTTCTGCACATATATACGTATACATTCTCATATACATATATACATATATTTTTCTACACTTCTTTATATGTGCATTTATACATGTTTTCTCTTTAGAACATGTGTTATTTCAGTCGTTCCCTTAAAACATAAATATGATGCCGACGGAGATTGAACTTTGTACCTTTTGTATGCAAGCCACATGTTTTAATCAACTAGACTACTAAGGCTATTGTTAACAAGGCTTAGAACAATGGTAGTTATTGTTCTCTTCTTATTCCTCTTTTTCATGTTTGTTACACTGTTTCATTTAAGCCATTGAATGAATCTTTTTCTTTTATTTCTCTTTTATTATTAATGCATAATATTTGTATATCAGTGCATGCAACATGTTTACACTGCATGCAACCAACTTTTCTTTCTTTTAATGCATGCATTACATTTTTATTTGCATTAATCTTTTCTTCTTTTAAATGTTTTGTCTATGCATATATATACTCATATGCATTATTTAATTATTTAATTGTTACAAAATGCAGGGTGTTACAATCGGCGATTCGCCTGTCTGCTACAGAATTTTTACAGAGCTAAGCTGCAACAGAAACTACCTAGATTTAACTAGTATTTCACCATGTAGGGTGTGACTTAGGAAACATAAAATGTAGCTAAAGAGTCGTACAACTCTTACATCAATTTGTCAAGGTAGTCGCGCTACTCACTGATCAAGTGTATACAAACACAACACCACAAAGAGTGTCACCAAATGCCATAAGCAACAATCTGGTACTCACCAATCACAACTGCAATGCTGTCTCAAATCGATCACAAGCTCAAACAAGCAAGCAAGATTTGCATTCCATGGTAGGAGAAATAACTTGATATACTAACATGCTTACATACTAGGAAAGTAGATGACAAGCTGGAAAACCCACCAAAATACCCTGAATATACACAAAACACAACGCCTTACCAATATTTGATTAACATAGAAATGTGTTTATTTTATGCTCTTATATCTGATGTTATGTAAATAAATAAATATTACTTTGGGTATTTTTTCATGTGTTTTCACAGGTTCAATAAATGCCTCCTTCATTCAATTAATGACCAATTGCTAAGAAAAAAAACTACTTTTCCATATCAACAAGTTTTCAATTATAAAGGAAGTTGTAGCACACTGGTAAAGGCATGGAAATTTGGACAGAGTGACTTGAGTTCAATCCCTGTCAAAGCCCTCTTTTTGCTGAAGAAAGGAACATTCACACTGCCTTCTTTGTTTTGAAGAATATATGAACAAAGTGATATTATATATATAGTCATACTTATGCATATATATATATATATATATATATATATATATATATACATACATATATATATATATATATGCATTTAATAAAGATTTTAGGGACTTGGAATATTCCTCTCAAAGAATTCAAATCAATTATATTTAATTGTCATGCAAAAAAGAAAGGGAAGATTTTGATTACAAATCTCCAATTAAGCATATGCTCATCTTCCCACTGACAGTGCCATACATCAAAAGGAACGCATTGATTACAAATCTTCAATCAAGCACCATGAAAGGAATATTCCTTTGTCTTTGGAAAGAATTTCTTTTCATATATTTTTCTTAGGCCATATATTCACATTGATAGGAGACTACATCCCCTATAAATACTCATTGTGTTAATTGTAAACTTCTACTCCTTTTTCTGTATTCTCTTTTTCTCTTTATAATTTTTTTTCCAACTTATTGTTATTTTCTTTCATAACAACACGTGTTTTCTACTCAATTAGTTTTGGTAGAACACAAATTGTTATTTATTTTTCTTTATTGTATGTTAACGATTAACTGCTTGGTTATATTCAACGGTAATTCTAATTTTAATTTTTTGTTGTTTTTGTTTGTTGTTTCTTTACTAGTAATTTGTTCTTTTTGTCTTCATTGTTGAATTTAGTATAGATCCGATTATATTAGAATCTATAATAAATTCAATAGCATTATTACAAATCACATCTCCATATATCGTGAAATTCGCTCATGAGATTACATAAATAATAAATTTAAAATTTCTCCCTGTGTTCGACCTGCATATTACATATCGGTGCGCTTGCCGTTTATTACAAAATTTGTGCTTCTCTAATCCATAGAAAAGTGTCGATCAAGTTTTTAGCACCGTTGCCAGGGAGGCAATAATTTAAATTTTATTATTTATTTAGTTTCCGATTCGTGTTAGTTTTTAATTTCTGCTTCTATTTTCTTTTATATATAGACAAACTTCTTGTTTAGATGATTTGGTATTAGATTATCGATACTGAAATCTCTAAGACAAGAGGAAAAAAACTTGCCACTTTACTTTCAATTTCTTTTCCTTTTACAGTTTCTATCTCTTTCTATATTTTTTCAATTTCTTTTCTCTTTTCTTATTCCCTTTCCAACATTTCTTCCCTCTTTTCAACAATTCTAAAAATAATAATTACATAGCTTTTCTTCTTTTTACAAATTGCAGAAAAAATAAAAAAGAAATTCCTTTTGCAATTTCTTTCTGTCTTGCAGTTCTCTGGTACGTGCATCACCTACATTTTCACAGTAACCATCCTCCATCCGCCCTACATCATCAACCACCACGAACCCTGGTCATAATTCAATCGGCCATAGTCCTCAGTCATAAACCAACATCAACTCACGATCAAAGTTCACACACCACCATTGCCAAAAAAACCAAACCCGTTTTCAACAACTGCCTGCAACCCCCAATTCTAACCAACCCAAACATCATCACATCGATCACCAGTTCATACATCCTTTTTGTGACCACTCATCTCCCTTGGCCTCACAACAAACATCTTCAAGCTTCGCTGCCCCATAATTGTAGCCCTCCTTATGCCGAAATTCATCAATAACCACCATGTTCACCAATCAAGAGCAAACAAGTTTTTCACAAACCCAAACTATGTCAAAACCAAAGCCGTCACCAACCAATACGTCATCAGCAGTTTTTTTCCTACAACAACTCACATCAATACACCATACGACGTCATACCGCATTGAACAATCCCAGAAGAACCAATTCAAACCTAATTTACCATAGACACAAAACGAAACAAATCTTTTGGTACCCGTCAAACAGCAAAACCCCTAACAATCACCAAACAGCTTCGAACACGATCCACCAAATCTCCTCACTTCGAAACCCAATCCCGAAAAGCGAAACCAAATAATCCAATTGCAATCACACAAAGCCACTCGATTTCGAAAAAAAGATAATAATAAAAGAAGAGGGGCAAGAGTTTTATCGTTTATTTAATTCTTCTGCAAGATAATTTAGGGAGCGTGTTTTTTTTGGGACTTTAATTTGGGAAGAACGTCTGTTGTCTATTGAATCTTGTCATATATAAGTGGGTGGCTTGTGAAGTTGGTGAATGCAGGGGCCAATTTGAGTGCGACCTCTTTTAATTTAGGGTTGAGTCTAATTCTATTTATTCATTTATTTATTTTAGTTTTTTCCTTTCTTTGAGTCTTAGTTTAATTGTTGAGTTTAGTATTTTTGCTTTTGATGAGTCAAGTTTTCATAGTTCGATAGTTTTTTTAGTTGAGTAGTTTTGGTTGTTTTATTTATTTATTTTTGGTTTAGAATTTTTCTCCCTTTCGATTTTTTTTCTTTTATTTGCTTTTCTTCAAAAAAAAGTGAAGTTTCCAAAAAAAAAAATCAAAGATCAAAGTAAAAAAGGGTCAAGCAACAAAACAAGAACCGAAGCCGCGCAAAGAAAACAATGGATTTTAATTGCTTTGGAAGGACTGCTATACCCCACTGTAAATTTTTCTTTAACTCTACAGGTGCTCGGCTTCAAAGAAAAATAATAAAGAAATTGCTTGTAAAATTTCTACAGGGGCAGCGGCTTGCTTGTACAAATTTTTTTCTTTTATTTCAGCAGCTATTATTGTTTGATTGTTGTAATTGGTTGAAATTTCCATAACTATTGTCATCATTCTCATCGTTTTCCACAATAAAACTTGATTAGACATTTCAAAATATTTAACTACAAGAGTGTATTTTATGAAATTGATTCTCTCAAGGGTTTGATCATGGATATATATTAGTTCAATTTATTGAACTTCAAGCAAAAGAGGTTGCATACTACCCGTAAAACATAGGTCGTATCCCTTAGTATTCATACTATACGTGAACGGCCTTAAGACCCTCTTCCCTTTCAAATCGAGATTATCAACTAATAAGATATATCTGAGTACGTTACTTATTTTGTAATAACAACTACTTGTATCAAATAAGTTTTGGATTTTCCATATTTGATAACGATGAGTGAGGAAAGTGTTAGCCACTATAATTCTCCTAGGGGTTCTCAATAAATCAAAAATTTCCAAACAAGATGGATCCAAATCGAATAAATCAAAACTTCCAAAATCTTGATGTTAGAATGGATGAACCCTTAGCTCTTCGAGATCAGTGTTACCCAACTAGGTCTGTTCTGCCTTCTGTCATTGTATTCCCACCAGTCGATGGAAATTTTGTAACATGCCAGAAATTTTGACAATAGGAATAGGGAATTAATTCAAGAATTAATGATTAGTAATAAATTTTTATATTGATGTTCGGGTTAGAATTAAAAATTGAATATATTTTTCTGTGTAGAATTGAACCTGATACTTAATTCAGAATGGTTGATTAGAATTCAAATATTTATTGTTGAATATTTGAATTTGAATTTGGTTAAGTATTTGAATTGGATTTGAAACACAATTGAAAAATATAAACGGATGAATTCAAAAATAAACGTAGTGGATGTTAAATAAATTGGAGATTTTATTTGTTGAGATGTATAGAAAATTGGTTTGGTTATGTATACAATTGTATGTAAAAAAAAGGATTGAAACTTGACATTACAAAATTGAAAGCGAACAGAGTTGTTGGTAGACGAATGAAATAAAATCAATTAACCGTTAAATAAATTAAAAATAACATCGTATGCAAACGAAGCCGGATTACAACCAAAAAAAAATTAGGCTTAGAACACAAAGACGAAGTGGTACACATAAATTTGGTCGCATTTGGAAATGACGTAGCAATATGAATATTGGACGTTCAATAATAGATCACAATGCCGCTAAATATTAAAATATACCAAATGCCACCTACCCTAGTATAAAACGAGCCAACTTACCATCTGAAATGCACAGCATCCCTATATCTATGATTTAACTTCATCCTCATCTCGTTCTTCTCTCTTTCTATAAAAATCCTACCCTCGTTCCCATTTTTTTTAGAGAAAAACCATGTCTCCCCTTTAAAATTTCGACCGATGATTCTTTTCATCCCAAAAACCAATTTTTGTTCCCAAATCGGTGAATTAAATGGCTAGCCCTTTGAATTAGCTTCATTGTTCCTTTCCTCATCAACAATCGAAGTCGAACACCTCAAAATCGCCATCATTCCTCCTTCCGAAAACCCTAACTCCACCAGTTACCTACAGCGCTGTCAGTCACCGCGTGCGCCACCATCAAAGAATCCATCCGAACCACAACTGAAATCACTTCTTTAGCCACTGTTTCTTTCTCTATCGCTGCTTAATGATGAGTTATACTCGCGATTAGTCTAATTTCAAGTAATATAATTTCAGTAGAAAACTAAAGTGAATAGTTAGATGCGAGTTTGAAATTTTTGCTGTTACACTTTGTTGAACCCCGCTTTGCGAGTTGCTGTGTGAATTTTGGTCGTTGCTTGGTGAATATTGGAAACTATTGGATTGTGTAAATGCATGGATAGCAACATATATGTATAAATATGAGTTTTCATGTGTATACCTACATTGTTGCCACCCGTATACACATAGGTTCATGGACTGAAATTATTGCAGGTTGATTTACGGTCGACAAATGTACGTATATATTTATATGTACATATATGTGTGCCTGGTATTAGCTTAAATGTGTTTACTGTCTTAACACACTTGTTTACTTGGATGCACCCCCTTTGCTACATGTATATTGCCGAACACATGTATCCTCATAATCCTAACTTGTGTTGATCTGCATACTTGTACCGTGTATTTGGTTATGGTCTAAACTGATATATAAACTAATAAGTAAAAAAAGGTTTATATATATGCATAAGAATATATATATAGGCTTATTTCCGAAAGTTTCCTAGTTAGATATTTTTGCTTATACCTCATACATATGTCTCAACTACTGGAAATTCATGCGGCATTCTGGAACATATATTCATGTCCATTGTTGGAAGTCATTAAAGTAAGATGTATTCGAAATTGCTGAAGCCTGAGTATATATGGGTTTGTCTAATTTATATGGACCCTGGAAGATTATACAATTCTCTGTCAACTGAATTACCCGAACATACTGGCTATTCACTTTGATGCACTACTGTCATCATGCATGATTGACAAGATTTGTTTTTTCAAATCTTTTTGTCAATTTTTATCATCATTTCAAAGTCGGAAACATTTAACAAAAGTTTACTGCCTGATTTGCATATGTGAAATCAGAAATTGATGTTACTCTGTTTTCATATGTGCCGAATTCCTGGAAAGATTAAAAATTATACTTGCCCAAAATGATTTTCTAATTTTTAGAATTTTAATTACTTTGTGAACACTTTTAACATCCATGCTCACTTCCATGTATATGCTGCTAGGCCTTGTGCATTAACATGATTCATTTGACTTTGGCATACTGCATTGTCTTGATTTCAGCACATGTTTTGGTATATTAATTTGGTACATTTATAAATATGAATATATCCATGCAGGTTGATTTTTAATTAACATCTCTGGCTGCATGATTCCAGTATGGTTTTTAGTTTAGATGATGTTAAGAACATTGTGTACCATGCTCACCATAGTGTACAGTCATAAGTTGCAGTATAAATTAAAACTACTTTATGTGTTAGAAGTATCTTGAATATTAAATCGATACTTATAGGTGGCTTGTTGAGCCTTTAAACTGGATTATACATCTTACTGCCATGCTTAAAAATTTAGCCATTCAGACTATGAAATGTTATTTACATGTGTATGTCCGGTTGCTTAAGAAATGAGTAAAAAATTTGGTTAGTTGGAAACTATTATCTAACTTAAAGGGAAATTATATTCCTTCCCATGAATTACCTGTTCTATATGACTTTGTATCATTGAAATTAGTCGGATTTCGAAATTCTTTCCTTGTTTCTCATGTTGTAGCCATTATGGATTTTGGCGCAGTTAGGAACTCTATCCTTAACTATTGCCAAATCTTGTAATAATTTCATGACTTGTAAATTACCAAAGACGGTTGCATATTTGTGCCACTTCTTGACCTCCACTATGTACTCTTACTGTCTGTTTGACTGCATATTTGTGTACCCTCTGTAATATACTTCGCACTTGTTATTTCTGATTCCTGGGATGCCGAGACGATGCACACATGTACCTGTACATGTGTGTATACGCAGGATCCTAGGTCACAACCCTGAGAAAGAGAAAAACGATATAGAACAGATGCTATATAACTGTATTTTGAACTTATGACATATAATTGTTGTGAAGATTAACTATTATATTTTAGTTTCTGTTGAAATTATTTTACTTGAACTATGATTAATCCTGACTCGAGTTTTTTATGTTTTTTCATGGAACGCTCGGGTCAGACCTGAGCAATGCAGATTTAAAGATTATAGCTTGGGATTCGAAGATTGGCAAAGCTAGGGATTCCAGGAGACGTGCAGTCTTAAGATTTTTAGTACGGTAAAGATTTTCTTGTATTTTAAACTGTTCTTTTTTAATTCCACTGTATAGAAATTACCGTATCAAATTTTTTGATTATATATAAAAGCTATTTTGCTGTTCACTATTGTGTTATTCATTTATTTTGTATTTTCTGTGTTGATTCTATTTTAAAAAATTTAAGCTAAATAGTGAGCTGTCGATTTGGACGTTTTAAGTTGGTTTAATTATCAATTTAAAGTAGTTAAAAAGGCGGGACGTTACAAGTGTTATCAGAGATTTAGTTTATTCAAAGTATAGCTTATCGGGTTTAAGATGAGAAGAATCGACACTAGAAAAACATATTTAAAAAATAAAAAGGTTTTGAAAAAATAATTTTGGAAAGTGTAAATATTTTTTTTTAAAAGTAAGATTTTGGAAGGTAAATTAATTTGGAAATATTATATATTTTTAAAATAAGTATTGGAAACTGATATAGTGGAAACAAAAATTTAATTTGAGATTTCAAAATTTTCGGAATTCCCATCTTCGAATCTAGTTTTGCCAGAGCTGTTCCTCCATAAGTTCTCTTAGGAATGAATCTTGAATCCATCATCGAATGGTATCAAAGGAAGATAAGATAACATAATCAACCAACAAATTTCTGTAATTGTGATTTTTAGCAATGAGAGGTAACCGAAATTGTTTGGAACAAGAATTCTAATGGAAATTTGAGTTAAAGAAAAAGGGAAATTTGAAATCGTTTCAAAAAGGAAATGATGAATTTTATCTCAACATTCGAAGTATAAATTAATCGAAATGTTATAATTGTGTCAAATTTTGTTATTAATCTAATTAGACTATCCAGAATGTCGCAAGATAAATTGTAATTGGTTTCAAACCAATAATGTATAATCGAATATATGAATTCGATAGTATGTATAAACTTGTTAATTAACAAGGAGTGAATTGTAAATGGGAACTGTAAATGAAGCGATATATGAATGAAGATTGTGAAGAGATTTGAATTGATATTTAAGTAAAATCAAAATTAATTTTATGCGACGAGTTCATATTTCAATAAAATGAATAATATTTACTTTTTAAAAGTAAATAACGTGTGAGAGCGAAAATGTTGAAAATAAAATTGGAAAAAAGAAAATGGAGTTGAACTGTACGGTAAGATTTTCTTGAAGCCCATAATATAAATTAAGTGAAATTTTTCCGCGGTCCGGAATATGTTATCGAATACGAGATTATTCAAAAGGAGATTATGCGTGAAGACAATTGTGTTGAAATTCAGAAAAATGCTATTTATTTTTCGTTTAATTAAAAATTTAATATATTTTAAAGTTAAATATTTTGAAGGCATGAATTATTGTAAAAGCAATAAATTCTTAAGTTGAATTCAGAAATTACGAGAATGGATGTTTTGTTGGTATTCGAAGAGGTGAACTTTATCTATTTCGAAGTTAGTAAGGTTGTCTAGTTAAGGTCTAAGAGGTAATTATACCTCAACTTGTTTGACTTTCTTGTCGACTAAGAAATGGTTATGGTTCGATAAGAAGAATTGGTTAAGTAGAGGAAGTTAACGATTGTCAACAATTAAATGAGAATAACGATATTTTATTTAATATCTATTTTAATCCAAATAACGAACTTATAATTATTTATCATGAGAATAAAATATATTTTCTATAGAAAATAAAGATTTGTGAATATATGGAAATATTTCCAATGGTAATAAGTGATTTTCTATAATATGATAGTTGAAAATGTTTCAAAGACTGTGAGAGGTTAATGCGTTTTAATAAATCAGAATGGCAAGGACTGAAGAACAAAAAGCCGCATGTCGAGAACGAAGAGCGGTAGAAAAGAAGGGAAGAATTAATGTTGGAACACGAGGAGAGGATTAAGGAAAAAACAGACAGTTGGCCCTTTGACAATGTCGTCTGTTACAGATGTCAGAAAAGGGGACATTACGCGGCTATGTGCGGAGAGAGAGAGAGAGAGACAAGGGGAAGAAGAAAGAAGGAAAAATTTACCGGTCCAAGATTTTTTGTTTTAAATGCCGAGAGAGGGGACATTTTCCCAGTCATTGCCTTAAGTGAAAAAGAAAAGGCCTGCCATTTCTGAGAAGCCTTATGAACCAATCGTTTGTTATCATTGTAAGCAAATTGGACATATAGCTCGGAACTGTTCCGAGAGACAAAAGGAAGACGGGCAGTGTTGCGCCCCGCTAGAGAGAAAACAATGAAGTATGTTGATAAAGATGGCTCCACCTCGTATTATTGTAAAAACTGTAAGGGATGGGGACATGTGGATGTGGAATGCACTAATCCTTTTGTGGAGACTCCAGAGTGATGAATATCGTGAAAGTAGTTTATGCGAAAATGTGGATTATCAATCAAAAAGCAGACAATCATTGAAGATTGTGAATCCTAATCAAGTTAGCTTTGTTTCGTAATACTGTCGTTGTAATCCTAAATCTCCCATGTACGTGTTTTGAATAGATCAAGGCTATGTATAATTATTTAAACAGAATGGTTATGAAAGAAATTTGAACCCTATAAAATTGTTATTAATTGTTTAATCTCATTTGTATGATGTTAATTGAAAATCTAGAAAGTAAAATATTTCTAAGTAGAGATTATAATGATATCATTATAATCAATGTTTTCATAAAAGCAGTAGATTTGTAAATTGAATCTGAGAGTGGCATAAGCAATGATTTAATAAGAGATTAAGGAATGGAATTATGAAAATTTAAAAATGACTGGAGGTTAGTTAAGTTGAATAATTTTCTAAGTATCGACCTGATGTTGGTTTCGTCCTTCGGGGTTGATACTTAGGGAGTTGTTCGTTTGCTAATTTACGATCGAAGGATGTGAATACGGAAGAGTAATAGTGCGTGGATGAGAAAATTTGTTGTAAGGAATTAAAAATTCTGAAGTTTTGAAAGCATAGAGATTTTGAGTTAAGTGATGAACCTTATAATTGGAAATTTGGAAGAAAATTTGGGTTATAACCAATAGATTCATAAATCTGAGTTTGAAAAGATATTAAATAGCTGAATTAGATAAGAGGTCAAAACTGAAAATTTGAAATTGGAATGAAATTTGAGGATATTCGATTTTGGATATTGGAGTAATAAGATTTCGTAACTTGTATGGAAAATATCTAAGAATTTAGTGAATTTGAACATTTCTGGATTTGAAGGCGATCAATTTGAGATAAAATCTTATTTATATAAGAATGAGATGTTTGGAAATATGATTTGAAGGAAAATTTTATGATTTATGAGGAGTATGAAATGCAATACTATATGTATATAGTATTATATGTTTTCAAGGGAAGTACCATCTTCTCCTTTGAATCTCGAGCTTAGTTGGGATGTGCTGCTGGTGGTAGTAGGTTGTCCGGACATAAAACTCGAGTTATCATTGTTCCTGGAAGAACACGACTATGTAGCTAATTCGTAGGGCTGTAGATGACCTACGGTGGACATATGTTTCTTGGGAGAACCAAGTGTAACCATTGTGTCTGCAGCGATCTACAGTCGTGATAATGGCGTAATCCGTAGAGCTGTGAAAGCTTATGGGTCTGTATGTTTCCTGAGGGAATCAGGCATAACTGTTGTATACCTGCAGTCCACATGGCTTATCTACAAGTTAACGAGATGTAACCACTAGAGTTACCAAAGGTAGAATGGAGCCATGAAATGTGTGAGATATGTCTTTGACTGGAATTGTTTTCATGACTTGATTTTTCTGGCAACTTGATTGATCCTCGTGTTTTGATTTATTTTCATAATTTGTTTCGTGACCCTGAGATAGAGCTGTCAACGCTCACTGATATCATATTTCCTTTTGATTCTAAAATATCTTCTGTTGATCTGCCCATGACGAAATTCGCAGGAAGTGATTTCCTATGGATACAGATGTTTTATGGGGGATCCAGACGAAAACATTGTGTATCTGCGATTCATGAACAATAAACATATCAATATCACATTGGTGCTTTCTGTATCTGTTTTAAAGAGAATTTTTGAAATATTTTCACTTGAGAGTTAAAGCAACGATATTTAGTACTTGGAGATTTTAGTCGTGTGCCTGGCCAGCGCATGCCTAACATGAACGACGATAGACTTGTCAAGATTCGAGTTATCAAATTAATAATTTGAAATTAAAATATACCTAAGTAAATAAAGAGAATTTTGAAGTATTTTCAAATCCATAGCTTTACAATAGCAATACAGATATTTTTGCACCAATTTCGTGTTACATATAAAGATTATAAAAGATTTCAAATTATGGGAAAAATTCAAGTCGATAATTTGTGACTTGAAAAGAAAATGATAATTACACTCTTCAATGAGTGTTAGGGAAGATTAAATAGATTGAATATATGGAGATGTGGTTGAACTCGTGAAACGATGGATACATAAATGTTGACAGAAGAGATTAATTTTAAGGGAAATGTGATTTTCTGAATAAATTGAATTTGATGGTAAACAAAGAAGATCGATGATTTAAATATCGATATTTAAATTAGTTGTGGGAAATTTTCACACGAATATGAAAAATTTGAAGCGTACACAGTATAAATCTAACGATCTCTTGTTTTCGAGGACAAAAAGTTTTAAAGGGGGGAGATTGTAACGTCCCAGAAATTTTGACAACTAGGATAGGGAATTAATTCAAGAATTAATGATTAATAATAATTTTTACATTGATATTTGGGTTAGAATTAAAAATCGAATATATTTTTCTGTGTATGAATTGAAATTGATACTTAATTCAAAATGGTTGATTAGAAATCAAATATTTATTATTGAATATTTGGATTTGAATTTGGTTAAGTATTTTGTAATTAACATAACAGAAAAGAATAATATGAAGATATCAGACGCCATGGATGTAATTCGAGAATTGTTATTAGGTTAACTAAAGAGGGAAACATTACAAATTTAAATAGCCTTTTAATTGGGCCGAGTACTCTAGTGGGATTACAAGTCATGGCAGCCCAACAATATAGTTAATTCTCGAACTAATATGATTATAAATATAATGAACATAATTAATTCACAACACTCCCCCTCAAGTTGGAGAATACACATTTGTCATTCCCAACTTGCTACATAAGTACTCCACATCCTTGAACCATTCCATGCCTTCGTATGACTGCGATTTGTTCTCCAGTTCTAACATACCCTATTTCAATAATTCTTTCTTCGAGTTTCTCTCTAATAAAGTGACAGTCAACTTCTATATGCTTTGTTCCTTCATGAAATACTGGATTTGCAGCAATGTGCATTGTTGCCTGGTTATCACACCACAATTTCGCTGGACTCTCTACTTTCAACAGAGCTTCTTCCATCAAATGTAATATCCACATAATCTCGCATACGGCATTAGCCATAGCACGATACTCCGATTCGCACTCGATCGAGACACTACAATTTTGCTTCTTACTCTTCCAGGATACTAAGTTTCCACCCACAAACACACAAAAACTAGAAGTGAATCGTTTATCAGTCTTCGATCCTGCCCAATTAGCGTCGCTAAAGCTCTCCACCTTCATGTGACCATTATCAGTATATACAATCCCTTTACCTGCCGTGCCTTTAAGGTAACCTAATATTTGATTCAAAAATGCCCAATGATGAGTGGTAGGCTTTGCCATGAATTGACTCACTATGCTCACCAAATACGCTATATCTGGCCGAGTTACACACAAATAGTTCATCTTTCCGACCAGCCGTCTATATCTTTCTGGATTCTCAATGAGTTCAGCTTCTTCATTCATACTATGATTCGACAATATTGGGGTTCTACTGGGCTTGACTGCTAATTTTCCAGTTTCTTTTTACAAGTCAAGAGTGTACTTTCTTTGGGGCAAGACTATTCCTTCACTGCTTCTCAATATCTCCACGCCTAGAAAATAACTGAGTTCTCCAAGATCCTTAGTGTGAAACCGAGTGTGTATGAGCTGTTTAAGTGTGCATATACCAGCTTCATCATTGCCTGTAATTACAATGTCATCTACATAAACTACCACTAATAATAAACCTGCATCAGATCGATTGTAGAAAACATAAGATCCACTTTACTTCTTTTAATTCCAAACTTTCCCATAGCAAGACTAAATTTGCCAAATCATGCACACGGACTTTGTTTAAGTGACTCCCCCTGAGCAACGAATCCAAGAGGTTGCTCCATGTACACCTCTTCAGAGAGTTCTCCATGTAGAAACGAATTCTTGATATCTAGTTGATGAAGCTTCCAACCATATCTAGCGACAATTGGGCGAAAAACAATCGTATAGATGTCATTTTTGCTACAGGTTAAAAAGTCTCTGAATAATCAATACCATATGTTTGAGCGTATCCTTTAGCAACCAGACGAGCCTTAAGCCTTGACACAGTGCCATTTGCATTCATCTTAACAGAAAATACCCATCTGCAACCTATTTCCTTTTTATTTGATGGTAGTTTAACTTATTCCCAAGTTCTATTTAACTCCAAAGCATTCATCTCATCTAACATTGTTGCACGCCATCCATGTGAAGCATTAGTTTCTCCAACAGTTTTGGGTAACACAGTAGAATCTAACGTTGAAATAAAGTAATGTAATAGAGGAGGTACCTTATCATATGTCACATATGAAGCAATAGGATAAGTGCACTTCCTCCTTTCTTTCCTCAAGGCAACAGGCAGCTCTAAGCTGGGATCAACAACAGATTGATGAGTACTTTTGTCAGTATCTCACTTGTATGATCATCGGCAGTGGGATTTTCATTAGGTAGTTCATTTGGTATGGTAGTGTATACTAGAAATTCCTCTTTGTCATTCTGGACTTGTGGAGTGTTGTTCAAAGACTTGTTTGAATAAAAGGGTATTTCTTCCAAAAATGATACATCTATTGACACAATATATTTCTGTAGACTTGGACAATAGCACCTATATCCCTTCTGGAGCCTTGCATATCCAACAAATATACATTTCAAAGACTTGTGATTGAGCTTACCCAACTGCTGGTTAATATCTCTTACGAATCAAGTGCATCCAAACATCCTGGGTTTAATTGGGTACATTTCCTTATTTGGTTGCAACACTTGATATGGTATGTCATTGTTAAGAACTGTCGATGGCATTCGATTAATCAGAAAACAAGTTGTTGATACAGCATCAACCCAAAACATCTTGGGTACATTCATGTGAAATAACAAGGCTCTAGCAGTTTTTAACAAGTGGTGATTCTTCCTTTCTGCCACTCCATTCTAGGAAGGAGTATCCATGCAAGAAGTTTCATGTACAATACCATTTTCAGTTAAATAATTATCAAATTACACAGACATATGTTCCTTTGTATTATCACTATGAAGAATCTTTATAGAAGTATTAAACTATGTCCTTATTTCAGCATGAAATTTGCAAAATATATGAAACAGTTCACTTCTAGATTTCATCAAGAATAACCATGTCACACGATCATAGTCATCAACAAAAGTTACAAAATATCTAAAACCAGGTTTAGATACAATTGAAGAGGGTCCCCAAATATCTGAGTGTATTAATGCAAATGTATAATCATCACGTTTATTTATTCTAGGTGATAAACTAACTCTATGGTGTTTAGCATATTGACAAGCTTCACAGTTTAATGCAGATATATTACTAATTTAAGGACATAGTTTCTTGAATAAAGTGAGTGAGGGATGACCGAGTTGGTAATGTAGCTTGAGTGTTGAATCCATAATCGTGCATGCTATAGCTCCAAGAAAAATATCAAGCGAGTATAAATCACCAGATTCACATCCTCTACCAATAATCTGCTTCATCACTCAATCCTGAAACACACAATGATCATGAAAGAAGGTAACACTGCAATTGAGACTACGTGTAATCTGACTTACTGAAAGCAGGTTGAATGACAAGATTGGTAAGTACAAAACAAAACTCATAGGATAGTAGAACTCGATGACACTTTACTGATTCCCTTTACTAATGATTGAGACCCATCAGCTAATGTAACTTTATGTGGTACATTAGATTCTTGTAAACTTGTAAATAGATATGGATTACATGTCATGTGGTCAGAGGCTCCTGAATCGATGATCCATTTTGATGTAGATGAACCAGTACTAGTATTTGCAACCAAAGTCGTTGCTGAAGTCATGGAAGAATCATTTGATGGAGTATGCAGTGAGCCTTGCAACTTGTATACTTGTCATACTCATCAGCCGTCATTAGCACAGTCTTGATATTAGAAGAATTTGTATGCCTTTGATTCCACTGAAGACTCCTACATTCAGAAATTACATGACCAACACGCTTACAGTAGTTGCACATTTTATTTTGATTCACAGGTGGTCTCCTTGTGATCTTTGTCCCCTTCCAAGTGCACGAGATGGTCTCCATGATTGAGGATTGGGTGGTCTCTGTATTCTCCAATTTTGTGCATGTTGTGGTGCATTTATCTTGTTCATAACAGTCTGATTATTAGAGATCACATTTGCACTGCCAATAAAGGCACTATTCACTGTATTTCCACTTGAATTACCACCTTGTGTCCCTGATTCAGATCTCAATAACCAACTATACACTTCATTAAGCGTAGTTATTTCAGTATTCGAAAGAATCGGTGGTTTAACACCTTCAAATTCTGATGGTAGTCCAGCTAAGAAGCTCATTATTGCCATTTGTTCACGTTGTTTTTGCTGCACTTGAATGTCAGGCCTCATTGGCAAGAGAAGATTAAGCTCTTCATATGTTTACTTAAATGACATAAAGTAATTCATTAGACTCATATCTTTCTTCTCGGCTCTATAAAATGATTGACACACATCATACATCCTCGTCAAATTTCCTTTGCCTGAGTATAGAAATTCCAAGTGCTCCATTAATTCTTTCACGGTTTCACAATGGTTAATTAATCCAATAACCTCGTTTTCAATTGAATTTCTGATTTGCAAAAACAAACGAACATCATCTTGAAGCCACTCCTGCTCTGCTTTGTCCTTCGAATCTAATTTTGGGGGTTCATTAATCAGATGATCGGTCTTATCAATGCTTTTTATGTATAACCGAATCATTTTGTTCCACTCATGATAATTCGAGCTATTCAATCTTCGATCAGTAATTTTAGGCATCATCGCCATAACATCTACTCCCTTGGATTCAGACATGATTCACTGGTTGGATACAAAGAAAATAGGAACGTAGAAAAATAAATGAGAGATGTGCAGACTTATCTCAATAATCTCATATCGCAATGCTCTGATACCATGTAATTAACATAACAGAAAAGAATAATATGAAAATATCAGACGCCATGGATGTAATTCGAGAATTGTTATAAGGTTAACTAAAGAGGGAAACATTACAAATTTGAATAGCCTTTTAACTGGGCCGAGTACTCCAGTGGTACAAGTCATGGCAGCCCAATAATATAGTTAATTCTCGAACTAATATGATTATAAATATAACGAACATACTTAATTCACAATATATTTGAATTGGATTTGAAACACGATTGAAAAATATAAACGGTTGAATTCAAAAATAAATGTAGTGGACATTAAATAAATTAGAGATTTTATTTGTTGGAATGTATAGAAAATTGGTTTGATTATGTACATAACTGTATGTAAAAAAAGGATTGAAACTTGACATTCGAAAATTGAAAGTGAACGGAGTTGTTGGTAGACGAACGAAATAAAATCGGTTAACCATTAAATAAATTAAAAATAACGTCGTATACGAACGAAGCCTGATTACAACCAAAATAAATTTTAGACTTAGAACACGAAGACAAAGTGGTACCCACAAATTTGGTCGCATTTGGAAATGACGTAGCAATACGAATATTGGATGTTCAACAATAGATTACGGTACAACTAAATATTAAAATATACCCAAATACCACCTACCCTAGTATAAAATGAGTCGACCTACCATCTGAAATGCACAGCATCCCTATATCTATGATTTAACTTCATCCCTATCCCGTTCTTCTCTCTTTTTATAAAGATCCTACCCTCGTTCCCATTTTTTTCCAGAGAAAAACCATGTCTCCCCTTTAAAATTTCGGTTGATAATTCTTTTCATCCCAAAAACCAATTTTTGTTCCAAAATCGTTGGATTAAATATCTACCCCTTTGAATTAGCTTCGTTGTTCCTTTCTGTTAGATCGAAATTTGGACCTAACACCCAAATTGTTATGAACTGTAGAGAATTCTAAATGAGGAACAAGGAAAAAGAAAATAACACTCAGAATTTATAGTGGTTCGGCGTTAACGAGCCTACGTCCACTTTATATCTTATTGATTATGCTTTAAAAGCTAGTACAACAGTGATTTCTCTCAATATTTCAGTGGTTTGACAACAATGGCGGACTCAGTGTTCACTATTGCCAAAAAGCTCCCGAAAAATGCCAAGCCCCGGGCTATTTATAGCTGATTTTGTCAGGCGGATCGCAGACACGTGGCACGAATCCCGAGATTTTCGGATCGCATCGCCACCATTGAAGAAACAGTCAAACTAGCCGTTGTGAACAGGTGTCGTCAGATCCGTGCGATTCGGATCGCTGAAGACCAGCTCGTGGCTGAGCGGGTCAGAGGGTTCGGTTCGTTACAAGGGATCGGATCGCCTGGAGGTGCCGTTCGTCGACGAGATGGGAGCGATCCGTTCCTGGGCGAGTCGATAGAGCGCGATCCATTCCTGAGCGAGACGATGACGTGCGATCCGTTCCTGGGCGAGACGATGACGTGCGATCCATTCTTCCATTTCTTGGGGGACTTGGTTTCCTGATTTCCTTTTATGAATGATCCTGGATGGCTTGGTCAAAAAGCGAGCCAACATTTTGCCCCCTCGAAGTATGTTTTATTGATGATGAAACATGCTTCGAAGATGCTTATTGACTCTCTCCTAAAGGGATGCAAGTTTACAGTCGCATCGGTTCAAATTGACACATGGATGAATCGGATCGCCATAGGACGACACGGTCCGATTTGGTCATCTGCTCGTCGCGTGCTGAGTTCCTAGGGTCTTGTGCGATACGGGGCGCATCTTCCTTCGAGTCGTATCAGGCTCTGAGTTTTGTGGGCCATCATTTCAAAGCGGTCCGTGGGCTTCTTTGCGATTCCATCTCTGGATCGTGGCCTGTGGGGCGCTTCGTGGACCGAATAAGACAAAGGAGGGGAGACAAACGGTCACCTTCTTTGCCTATATAAGCCGACGCTCCCCTCTTCATTCTCCTTCTTTTTCCTCTCTGCTGAATCGTCTCGCGCGAGCTATCGAAAAACGAATCCAACCTTTTAAAACTTTCGAAAATCCAAGAATTCTCTCAGTTTTTAGAAAGGTAACTTTATAGAAAGCACTCTCATACTACTTTCCTGAATTTCTACGGCTGATTCCAGAGAGAAACAATATAAATCCGCTACTTTCCGAGTAAATCACCAAGTCGCCATGGCCATTTGAACGTGGAGCTCAGAACTTGAGGATGGGAAGAAGATGAGGAAGAAGAAGGATGCAGAAGGAGAAGGAAGGCCGACTCGGATCGTGGTCAATGATTGAGGACGGAAGCAAGTGGCGAGACGAAAGATTGAGATGGCAACCAAGGGTCGTATCACGGTAGTCGCAACGGTTCGTGAGGGAGCCTTCCCTTCGTCCGGCGATTCGATGAGGGGCGAACTCTCTGCTCTACGATCCGGAAAGGGGCGATCCCTCTGCCGTGCGAGTCGAAGGGAGCGATCCCTCTGCTATGCGATCCGTCTCACGGCTGGTGATACGAAGAAATTTCAGTCTTTAATCAGCGCCTTGTCGCTAAAAAAAAAACTCTGGACAGTTAGGATAGAGCCTTGATGTTGATCTCTCTGGACTAAATGACTTCATGATTTGACTGCATATGACGACTAACGACCTTTAATAACCTCGACTGCTTTCATGTTTTATTATCGTTTTTAATAATGCGCACACACAAGCGCACACAGCAGCACTTGCACACACGGGGGACGGGTAGTGTTGATCTTATCGTTCATATTTTCTCGTCCTAGCAGCAATGTCGAACGACCACTCTTCCTCAAGATCTGTAGCCGAAACGGAATCCGAGACTCCTGAATAGCATAATCCTCAAATTCCTCCAATCAATCCAGAAGGTGAAGATTCTGGGTCTGAATATGAAGCCACAGAATCAGATTCGACAGAAAGTACGTCATCCAGCAACAACTCCGAGTCTGACGAGCGAGCTCCGGACGAAATTCCAGGCGCAGTCGGGATAGATAAATTCTCTGATTCTTTAGCGTCCAAGCTCGACGAGATAAAACTCAAGAGAATCTGCTTAAGACACGGCATTCCTTGGGACGATGTCTTGACACCTGGAAGCGAAGACAGACCCCATCTAGCACCGGAAGGGTATATGTCGATCAGTCGGACAATGTGTCTAGTAGGAGCTATTCCTCCGTTCCCTCCAATTGTCATTGAAACTCTGAGACGATTAGGCATTGCCCCGATGCAGCTTCATCCAAACGCCTACGCGTCTCTATACTCTTTATATGTTGCTTATGCGGAAATTTTGCACGCCGAACTCAAATTCAGAGACCTGGTGTTCTTCTTTCTCTTCAAGCACCGTTCTTCTGCAACTCCCAACTTTTCCTTTTTTGAATCAGTGGCGAACAGGAAAGTTCTGTATGACGGATACAGCAACATCGGGGATCCTAAGTCTGACTGGTTTTACATAAGAAGACAGGCTGGATGCTCACGGAGATGGCTCAAATCAAGTAAATTTTGATCGCCTAGTTGAATATCTTGCTTGGGGAGTCTAAGTAATAACATTCTTCCGCTTTTTCCTTTGTCTTAAACAGATCATGTCTTCCCGAAAACAGAGGGTGCATTATACAACAACCGGTTGTCCATTCTTTTGCAAAGCAGATCCGACTTTTTAAGGATTAAAAAATGCATTACGGATGACAACCTTCATAAGCATCGCCTCTTGGATAGGAAATTTGGACTTGGAACCGGCGGCAAACCTTATAAATATGTGCCCCCGACGGAAGGAGAGGGAACTTCACAAGCGGTGGAGACAACCAAATTTCACAAAAGTCCTTCTCCGATAGTCATCCAAGACGACGAAGACTTGAATGTATACAGGGGGGATGAGTCCCGTGGTGATGCGTCGAAGGAAATCCCTACCTCTGCTCCAATGGAAACTGTCGGTGATGACGAATCGACAGAAGAACAGTTATTCGACGAGCTGAATAAAATCCCTCTGCCCGACATTGAATACACGGAAAAAGACTTCGGCGAGGAGCCTTTCTTTTCTGCTCCCGAAGAGGCGGCTGATTTAACAAGGGGACGTGAAACGGGCCAGACGAGCCTGTCTCCAGGCCCGGGTCTGTTAGGGGGAATTATATGGGATGCACACCTCACACACACTGCCTGACCATGCACTATTATGTTGTGGATATTCAATGTGATAATACGCTCTTCTTTTCTTTTTTGCAGGAGCGATGTCGCGCAGGAAATCTTATTCGTACCGTTCTCTTCGCGAAGGCACCCCAGCCTCCGTTCGGGTACTGAGCGCCCTCGCGGTCCCTCTCATAAGCCGAGCTCTTCGCAACCTCGATCTCCACCCAAATCAACTTCTACCAGGCCTTTGAGTCATCCAACAATTCCGACCGGGGGGAAGACACTTCCAAAAGAGTTGACTCCTCCAAAGAGTGCGCCTTCCCACAGTCGGTCGTCCAAAAGGCGTCACGAATCCAAAGATGGGGACAGAGATTCATCCAAAGACACTGAGCAAGAGAGAAGTAACATTGTCCCCACCAGCTAACCAGAATTAGCTGCCCCCGGTTCACGGGACTACGTTCACGGTCCTGAAATCCAAGGTAGGCTGGAAAAGCTACGGGAACAATTTCCAGGAATGTTCTTCGATAGGATGGTCTTTGTTCCTGCCTTGGAACCAGTTCCTAAAAACTGGGATAAAGAAGTTATCGGGCATATCCGTCACGTGGCCAAGCAGTACGAGGCGATGAAAAAGCACGCACTTAATCTTTCGGAGGTCATCCGAACACTCGAAATAGAAGCTCATAGGTCTAAAGCAAAACTCGAAAATATTGAAAGGGCTAGGACAAAATTAGAGAAGGACCTGGAAGACGCTCAAGCCCAGCTCGCCTTGGCACAGAGAGACGCCGCGAACTATAAAACTGAATTAGAAAATGCCAAGCAGCGCTTTCATTCAGAACTGGATTCCAATAGCCAGGAAAAAATGGCCTTAAAAAAGGAAGTTGAAGACCTCAGAATGGCCAACATCGAATTGGTAACGGCACAAAGCCATTTTTTGACGGAGAAGGCTGCTTGGGAGGCGGAAAAAGCGAGCCTAAAAGAAAGGCTGGCTCTGGCAGAGGCGGAAAAAGTGATTTTGAATGATCAGGTGGCAGACGCGGAGGGACGGCCAGCTCTTGCCGAAAAGAACGTTGATAGCGCCATTGAAATGGCCACTGCCTCCAACAACAAACTCCTTGAAAGAGAGAAAGAAATCGAGGGGTTTGAGGAGATGATCTTTGATTTCCTCGGTCAGGTTCTCAAAACTCGCAATATCTCATGGATCCCGGATTATCATGTTACTTTGGCCAACTTATGGGATGCCATCGTGGAAGGCGAAAAACATAGACTAGGGGTCGAAGAGATCGATGAAGATGAATTGATGAAAATCATCCTAAGGGACAACGAGCCTGAGGATCTGGCAGAGGGTCGTCGCTTAATCCTGGCGGAAATGGAGAAGGAGAGAACCATGGCTAAAGGCAAAAGCAAAATTGACGAAGGTTCCAGCTCCGCCGCCAAGTCTAAAACCTCCGAAGTCGAGGAGTATCACCCTGACGATCCGCTAGTCCCCTTAGGCTTAACTCCCGTGGTTGTTGGAGCATCCGGATCTACTCAAGAGGGAGTATCTGCTGAAGGTACCTTTCTCTTTTCCCAACAATTTGCTAAAGCGATTGCGAATTGTCGTCGTCTAACAGGACAACCCATTGAATTAGTAACGTGTGTCTCTTATAATGCAGGTGGCGAGCCCGCCGACAAGGGTGTTGGAAAAGAGAGAGAAGTGGAGGAGGGGACCGTCCTGCCGGGTGCTGAAATCGATGTTTCAGAGCGAGTCGAGGCCGCAACAGCTGAAGGAAGCATCTCGGTGCCTAGCGCCGACGTATCCAAAGATGCTGAGACTATCGAGGCTTTAAAAGACTTGGATGGTCGGCACGTGGATGACGAAGAGGATACCACCGGCACCAAGAAAGCCGACGATGATGATGATGATGAGGAACCCCTGGCCAGCCGAAAAGTCAGACAAGAGAAAGAGTTGGCTTTGAAGAAGGTGGGGGATGAGGCTTTGGATGTGGTCCCTCTTGCAGAGTTCGATCCCAAAACTGGGATGATTATGAAAATCCAGTCCAAGTCCATCAGCCGGCAACTTCACTTTGCAAACCCTGATGACTTCCCGGCTTCCCTCTCCGGCAGAAGCAAGGGAAAAGATGGGGGAGAGGAGACCTCAGAGGAGTTAGATGCTCCCCTCGTGGACAAGCGGAAAAGGAAGAAGGGGGATCCATCTGAAGCCGAGAAGGAGAGGCTGGAGAGGCAGAAGCGAGAGAAGATATCAAAGCATAAATAGGATGTTTATTGATATTTTGTCTTTTAAGCTTCCCACTGGCCAGGAAGTGTAATTGTGAGACTGGTCCTCACTTTTGTTTCTAACTTGTTTTCACTTTGCTGATTTGCAGTACGTAAACAAGGATTTGTTTCTTCTTACATCATTGTGTACCTGTATTCATAGAAACTTTCCACGTTTAGTCGTTAGCCAACTATTAATAATTATAAGTCAGTCAATCAACAGGAAGAAGAATGTTCATGCTATGTTACACTTGTTATATCAAAGTTTAGTGTTCGCATAGGAGCGCGTGATGCCCCCATAATCAATTGTTAGAGTTTTATGCTTGGCGATTCGTTCGTTCCCCGATCCTTCAGCGGGGAAGGAGCTACTTCTCAGCGCTCAATCGAAGACGCCTTTATACTCTCTCTCTCTCTGGAGAGTTAGAGTTCGAGCTCAGCGATTCATTCGCTCCCCGATCCTTCAGCGGGAAAGGAGCTCTTTCTCAGCGCTCAATCGGAGACGCTTTTATACTCTCTCTCTCTCTGGAGAGTTAGAGTTGGCGCTCAGCCGCCTGCGATCATGCATGCTCCTCAAACTCGTCTCAGGTTTACATTTTAATCCAAGCTCCGAGGATTAAAACCAGTCGGACAAGCAGCTAGAGCATTTACCAAGGCTTTGGGTTCCTCTGATTAGTTTATGAGAGGAACTGTCGGCACCGGACTTCAGGTACCTGCATCATTCACACTGATTTTCATAGGCAAATAAATAAAGATGCAATAAAGGTAAATGACACACAGTATTTTTATAGTGGTTCGGTCGAATCATGACCTACGTCCACTTTATAATCTCTTGCTTTAAAGAATCAGACTGTTCTAGGCGAGTCATGCCCTGTACATAGTTTTTTTTTATTTTTTTTAACAAAGCAAAAGAATAAGTTTGAAGCTTCTCATGTTAAATATGGCCGTAGATGTTGGGCATTCCACACTCTGGGGATTTCCTTTCCATCTACGGTTGCCAGCTTAAAGGTTCCATTATCAAGCTTGCTGAGAATAGAGTACGGTCCTTCCCACTTCGCTCCCATATGAGTTGGGGGTGGAAAGACACGTTTCAGAACCAAGTCTCCGGGTTCCAAGGTTCGGGTTCGGACCTTTTTGTTGTAATATCGGGCGACCTGTTGTTTGCATCTCAGAGCACGCAGGTCGGCTTCATCCCTCTTTTCTTCGATCATATCCAGGGACTCAAGGAGCAATTCATTATTGGACATTGGATCATAATAGGTCACCCGATGAGAAGGTACCTTTATCTCAATCGGGATGACTGCTTCCGTTCCAAAAGCAAGGGAGAACGGGGTATGTCCTGTCGCTGATTTATATGTCGTCCTGTAGGCCCATAGTGCCAAGGGCAATTCGTCAGCCCACATGGCTCTAGCCCGCTTCATTCTTCTTTTCAGAATGGACTTAATTACTTTATTTACAGCTTCGACTTGCCCGTTCGATTGTGGGTGTGCCACGGAGGTGTATCGATTCTCGATGTGGTATCTTTGGCAGAAGTTTCTGAATTCAGCACTATCAAATTGAGTTCCGTTGTCTGTTATCACAATTTTTGGAATCCCGAATCGACAGATGATGTTTCTCACGATGAAGTTGATCACCCGTTTAGTTGTGATCGTAGTTAGTGGTTCTGCCTCGACCCACTTAGTGAAATAATCTACAGCCACAATGGCGAACTTTGCTCCGCCCCTCGCTAACGGGAGACTTCCTATGATATCAATTCCCCACATAGCAAAAGGCCATGGACTCATTATTGTTTTTAACTGGCTCGGAGGCGCCCTAGGTATCTTTGAAAACCTCTGGCACGCATCACATCGTCGTGCATATTTTACTGCATCCTTGTTCATGGTAGGCCAGAAGTAACCATGACGCAATATCTTTTTCGCCAAAGTTTGCCCCCCAGTGTGGTCGCCACATTCGTCTTCGTGGACTTCTTGCAGCACACGTTTGATGTCATCGTGGGCTATGCACCGAAGGAGGGGCATTGAATACCCTTGTCTATAAAGGATTCCGCCTTGCAGCACGTATCGGGCGGCTTTACGAATCACTTTACGCCTCTCGCTTTTCCTGGTCGGAAGCGCTCCATCCATTAGGAAATTCCTTATAGGAGTCATCCACGACTCCTTTTCTGGTTTCGTCTCCATTACAAGGTCGATTTCCATCTGATCAATGCTGGGAGACCGAAGTACTTCAACGGGGGCTAGCCCTATCACCTCAGGATCGTTAGAACTAGCCATCTTTGCCAACTTGTCTGCCTGCTGATTTTCTGACCGCGGAATATGAGATATGCTGTAGTGATCAAACTCATTCAGCAGCTCTTTCACTTTCTTTAAGTATAGAATCAATCTTGCACTTTTAGCTTGGAATCGCCCAGTAACTTGGTTCACAACTAACTTGGAATCGCAGAAGATGTTCAGTTTTGTGACTTCTAGCACCTTTGCAACCTTTAATCCGACTATCAGAGCTTCATATTCAGAATCGTTGTTAGTGGCCTGAAACTCCATTCGGATGGCATAAGTTATCAATCGTTTCTCGGGGGTTTCAAGCACTATTCCAGCGCCGGATCTTTCGTTATTTCTAGCACCATCAGTATATAATCTCCAGACATTAGGGTCGAAAAGTAACTTTGAGGGTTCCACTTCTTCGTCTGCTATGTCTTCTTCAGGAACAGTGAATTCTGCTATGAAGTCAGCTATCACTTGCCCCCGAATTGATCGTCTGGGCTGAAAGTTCAAGTCAAATTGACTTAACTAAATATTCCATTTGAGTAATCTCCCAGACGCCTCTGGTCTCTGTAGAACTTGCTTGAGTGGGTGATCAGTATATATGATAATAGGATGTGCTTGAAAGTAGTGCCGAAGTTTTCTGGAGGCAATCAGTAAACTATACGCCAGTTTTTCTATCTGTGGGTAATTACGCTCTGCCGCTGTTAATTTTTTGCTCACGTAATACACAGGTCTTTGGACCTTTTCCTCTTCCCTTACCAATGCTGAGCTGATGGCATGAGATGATACTGCCAAATACACGAATAAATCCTCGTGGTCTATTGGTTTAGATAGAATTGGAGGTTTCTCCAAGTGTCTGAGCAAATTCTGAAACGCTTCCACGCAGTCAGGTGTCCATTTAAAGTGGCGTTTTCCTCGCTTTATTAATTCGAAGAATGGGACGCACTTATCCGTAGCCCTGGAGATAAATCTGCTTAGTGCGGCCACTTTTCCGGCAAGGCTTTGCACATCCTTAATTTGCCTAGGTTCCTGAATGTTCCTGATTGCCGTGATCTGGTCCGGATTAATCTCGATACCGCGCGAACTGACAATGAATCCTAAGAATTTTCCAGAAGCAACGCCGAATGAACACTTGGTGGGATTGAGTTTCATCCCATACTTTCGAAGAATGCCGAACATCTCTGCCAAGTCAGTGGTGTGTTGAAGGGATTGCTTGGATTTAACCAACATATCGTCGACGTATACTTCCATTGTTTTCCCGATTTGGTTATAAAACATTCTGTTGACCAAACGTTGGTACGTAGCGCCTGCATTCTTCAAACCAAAGGGCATTACTACGTAACAATATAATCCCAGATCAGTGATAAAGCTAGTATGCTCTTGGTCCGGAACATGCATCGGAATCTGATTGTATCCTGAATAAGCATCCATGAATGAGAGAAGCTCATGACCTGCCGTCGAATCTACCAACTGGTCAATTCGAGGTAATGGGAAACTATCTTTGGGACAAGCTTTGTTTAAATCCGAGAAGTCGATACACGTTCGCCACTTCCCGTTGGCCTTCTTTACCAGGACTGGGTTCGAAATCCAATCTGGGTAAGTTGAATCTCTGATAAATCCATTACTCTTTAGCTTCCCTACCTCTTCTTTCAAGGCAGCGGACCTCTCTGGGCCCAGCACTCGCCTTTTTTGCTTCACTGGAGGATGTTTGGGGTTAATGCTCAAAGAATGGCTCATGATTGATGGGGATATCCCGCACATATCCGCATGGGTCCAAGCGAATACATCCAAGTTGTTCTTTAAGAAAGTCGTCAATTCTTCGGCAAGAGTCGGACTTAACTGGGATCCAATCTTAAGGACCTTCTCCGGATCACTGTCATCGATTGGCACATCCACGGTTGCTTCGTTGGGAGTTGCCGTTCTGCCCCCGGGTTCTTGATCCTCTCTGGGATCTATATCCTCGGGCATCACTCTAGGCAACTCTCCAACAATTATCCTCTTTGATTGCTATAAGGTTTCCGCCCCCAAAGGGGGAGGAGTGCCTTTAGTTTCGATATCCCCGCCGTTGCGAAGCAACTTTAATTCGGCAACATAACATGCTCGCGCAGCAACTTGATCCCCTCTGACGATACCAACGCCGGCTTCTGTGGGGAACTTCAATAGCAAGCACCAGGGGGCTATACAGGCTCTGAATTTTGCTAGGGCCGGCCGGCCTAAGAAGGCATTGTATGGCGATTCGACATCCAAAACCACAAAGGGAAGGATTCTCACTCTCTGGCGTTCTCCTTCCCCAAGTGTAACTGGCAATTCTACGTAACCCATAGGTGCGGTGGATGCTCCGTTGAATCAACGAATCCATCCTTGGCAGGGCTTCAAGTCTTTTATCTCAAGATTCATCTGGTCAAAGGCTTTTTTGAAAAGGATATTAACGGAACTCCCGTTGTCCACCAGTACCTTATGAACAGTGGCTGGCCCAATGGGTATCGTGATTACAAGTGGATCTTCAGTTGGAGCATGGACCCCAATGCTTTCTCGCTCTCGGAAAACAACATCATCAGTCATCATCTTTTGCTGCTTCACCGGAACACTGTCCTCGGGGTTGCTACATTCCCCCACTTCGAGGTGTTGTTTGGCTGCGTTGACATATTGATCTAAAGCTTTGGAACTGTGCCCAGCAAGGTAAAGTCCACCGATCACGGTGTTGATTACAATATTCTTTCCCTTTTGCTGAGCAGTTGGCCTAGCAGCAAGTTGATTTTGATTCTAATTCGGGGCCTGCACCGCTTGCCCCCTGTCCCTAGGCGTTACTCTGTATTCGTCTAGCTTCCCTTCTCGAAGCAACCTTTCGACTACGTCCCTCAGGTGACGGCATTCATTCGTCGAATGGCCGTGAATTTGATGAAAGAGGCAAAACTTCCCTGTCTCACGCTCTTTTTCTGTCGACTCTCTAGGAGGTGGCCTCTTATTCTAGAGGACTTCATACGCATCCATGAAGATATTCTCCAGAGTATCATTTATGGGTGTATAACTTTCAAAGGCCCTGGGACGAGTCCTTCTCTGGGAGTCGTTCCCTCGGCCCCTCTTCCGGCTGTTGCCGTTAGCATTGTTATTGTTGTTACCCGGTCGGCGACCACCCTGGTTCTGATTTCCGACGTTAACCTCAACTTTCCCCGAGCTGTCTCCAGTCTGTTTGATGGCGACATTGCTCTGAACTTCTTCCTTATCAGTTGTTTTAAGCTTTCGGTTCGCGTACACCTCTTCCCGGCGTAGATGTACAATGGCTTTCTCATAGAATAATTCTCTGGTGTGGGGTGGTTTGCCTGCCAAGTACCTTCCGAATTCAGTGTCCTTATCCACTCCATCAATTAGTGCTGCGACAATGGTCGGCTCATGAGGATCTTTGACCTCAGTGGCGGCCAAATTGAAATGATCCAGGTACATCTTTAGATTTTCGCCTGGTCGTTGTTTGATAAGAAATAGATCGATCACGCTTTTCGTCTTCTGTGCGTAGATACGGAATTGCTCTACGAACTTCTCGCTTAGTTCCCTGAAGCTGGAGATCGATCTTGCCGGCAGGCGAGTAAACCATAGCAAAGCCACGTCTTCCAGGAATATGGGAAACGCTTTACACTTAACTGCGTCAGAAGCGACGGCAGCAGTCATCGACCAAGAGTATCTCATCAGGTGTTGAACAGGATCAGATCTTCCTGCATATCGGTTTATCTGTGGCATGTTGAAACGCCTTGGAAAAGTTGCATCCAAAATATCGTCAGTAAAAGGAGTATGACTACGGTCAATCCCCCAATCCTCGTTCCGCTGTCCACGGCTGTCGGCCAAAATCTGGTGAACCATGGCTGCAACGTTTGCACTAGTCAAAGGAGGTTCAGGATCAGTGCCTCTGGCCCGACGAGGCTCTCTGATCTCTCTTCGGGGAGTAGCCACAAAATCCGGGGCTTGGACGGGGCCTCGCTGCCCCCTGTTATCATGAGTATGCGTACGGCGACGGGGCTGAGGTGGCCTGTCATGCACAGGACTGTTCACGCCTCGAGTCCTGAGGGTCGTTGCTTGACCATCCATATTACGGTTTGTGGGTCTTGCCCCTAGTTCTTCTTCTTCTTGTGAGGGCAGGGTCCCGAACCGAAGCTGTTCTATGTTTTCGGCTCTTTCATACGGTCGCCGCGGAGGTCTCGGCGATTCTTCAGATGAAGAGGAATATGCTGGGGTGAGTGGACGAACTGGCGATGTTCTTTGCCTTGTTAGCTCATCAAGTCTTCTATCCATAGCCGTCAGGTTTTGCCGTAGGATAGAACTTTCCTGCCTTTGGGCGGCTAACTCATCAAATAACCTATCCCACATTTTGACAAAGCGGGAAAGATCCCCCTCAGTGACAGGAGCAGCAGGATCATAATGGTCATCATCGCCCTCTCTTATGGGCATAGTGCTCGGACCGGGTCGAGCAGAGGTTCCAGGACGATAGGAGTGGGTCATAGGTTCTTTTCCCGGTCAAGTTGTGTTCTGACCATCAGTTCGGGTAGCTGCGGTTCGTGGAGGGCGGTTCGCAGCGCCCCCCTGAGTTCGACTCGTGGTCATGGTGCGCGGAGGCTGCGAGGTGTTGCCCCGGGATCGAGTAACAACCCCCTCAGTAGCGCGGATCGTCTCGTTCTCATCGACTCGGAACGAGGTGTTTTCATCGGATCGGATCGCCCCCTGCGCTCCGCGATCCAGAATCTCTTCGTTGCCCAGTTCGTGCACACTCTCCTCGATCGTTTCGTTGGTCTGCGAAACTTTAGATCTTTTTCCAGCCATGATATCCGAATCGCTGGAATCTTCAAGAAAACGAATGACGAAACTTTAAGACTGAGTCTCTCAATGAAAGCACCAAAAATGTTAGATCGAAATTTGGACCTAACACCCAAATTGTTATGAACTGTAGAGAATTCTAAATGAGGAACAAGGAAAAAGAAAATAACACTCAGAATTTATAGTGGTTCGGCGTTAACGAGCCTACGTCCACTTTATATCTTATTGATTATGCTTTAAAAGCTAGTACAACAGTGATTTCTCTCAATATTTCAGTGGTTTGACAACAATGGCGGACTCAGTGTTCACTATTGCCAAAAAGCTCCCGAAAAATGCCAAGCCCCGGGCTATTTATAGCTGATTTTGTCAGGCGGATCGCAGACACATGGCACGAATCCCGAGATTTTCGGATCGCATCGCCACCATTGAAGAAACAGTCAAACTAGCCGTTGTGAACAGGTGTCGTCAGATCCGTGCGATTCGGATCGCTGAAGACCAGCTCGTGGCTGAGCGGGTCAGAGGGTTCGGTTCGTTACAAGGGATCGGATCGCCTGGAGGTGCCGTTCGTCGACGAGATGGGAGCGATCCGTTCCTGGGCGAGTCGATAGAGCGCGATCCATTCCTGAGCGAGACGATGACGTGCGATCCGTTCCTGGGCGAGACGATGACGTGCGATCCATTCTTCCATTTCTTGGGGGACTTGGTTTCCTGATTTCCTTTTATGAATGATCCTGGATGGCTTGGTCAAAAAGCGAGCCAACACTTTCCTCATTAACAATCGAAGTAGAACCACCACAAAATCGCCATCGCTCCTTCCAAAAACGCTAACTCTACCAGTTACCTGCAGCGTTGTCAATCACTGTCACCGTGTGCGCCACCATCAAAGAATTCATCCGAACCGCAACTGAAATCACTTCTCTAGCCGCTAATTCTTTCTCCATCGCTGCTTAAAGGTGAGTTATACTCACGATTAGTCTAATTTCAAGTAATATAATTTCAGTAGAAAACTGAAGTGAATAGTTAGACGCAGGTTTGAAATTTTTGTTGTTACACTTTGTTGAACCCCGTTTGCGGGTTGCTGTGTGAATTTAAGTCGTTGCTTAGTGAATATTGGAAATTGTTGGATTGTGTAAATGCGTGGATAGCAACATATATGTATACGTATGAGTTTTCATGTGTATACCTACATTGTTGCCACCCATATACACATAGGTTCATGGACTGAAATTATTGCAGGTTGATTTATGGTCGAATATGTATGTATATATTTATATGTACATATATGTGTGCCTGGTATTTGCTTAAATGTGCTTACTTCTTTAACACAATTGTTCACTAGGATGCACTTCCTTTGCTATATGTATATTGCCGAACACATGGATCCTCGTAATCCTAACTTGTGTTGATCTGCATACTTGTATCGTGTATTTGGTTATGGTCTAAACTGATATATAAACTAATAAATAAATAAAAGGTTTATATATGCATAAGAATATATATATATATATATATTGGCTTATTTCCAAAAGTTTGCTAGTTAGATATTTTTGCTTATACCTCATACATATGTCTGAACCACTAGAAATTCATGCGGCATTCTGGAACATATATTCATGTCCATTGCTGGTAGTCATTAAAGTATGATGTATTTGAAACTGCTGGAGCCTGAGTATATATGGATTTGTCAAATTTATATGGACCCTGGAAGATTATACAATGCTCTGTCAATTGAATTACCCGAACATACTGGCTATTCACTTTGATGCACTACTGTCATCATGCATGATTGACAAGATTTTATTTTTCAAAACTGTTTGTCAATTTTTATCATCATTTCAAAGCCAGAAACATTTAACAAAAGTTTCCTGCCTGATTTGCAGATGTGAAATCAGAAACAGATGTTACTATATTTTCATATGTGCCGAATTCCTGGAAAGATTAAAAATTATACCTGCCCAAAATGATTTTCTAATTTCTGGAATTTTAATTACTTTGTGGACACTTTTAACATCCATGCTCACTTCCATGTATATACTGCTAGGCCTTGTGCATTAACATGATTTATTTGACTTTGGCATACTACATTGTATTGATTTCAGCACATGTTTTGTTATATTAATTTGGTACATTTATAAATATGAATATATCCTTGCAAGTTGATTTTTAATTAACATCTCTGGCCGTATGATTCCAGTATGGTTTTTAATTTAGTTGTGTACCATGCTCACCGTAATGTACAGTCATAAGTTCGGTATAAATTAAAACTACCTTATGTGTTAGAAGTATATTGAATATTAAATCGATACTTATGGGTGGCTTGTTGAGCCTTTAAACCGGGGTTATACATCTTACTGCCATGCTTAAAAATTTAGCCATTCAGACTGTGAAATGTTATTTACATGCGTATGTCCGGTTGCTTAAGAAATGAGTAAACAATTTGGTTAGTTGGAAACTATTATCTAACTTAAAGGGAATTTATATTCCTTCCCATGAATTACCAGTTCTGTGTGATTTTGTATCATTGAATTTAGTCGGATTCCGAAGTTCTTTCCTTGTTTCTCATGTTGTAGCCATTATGCATTTTGGCACAGTTAGAAACTCTATCCTTAGCTGTTGCCAAATCCTGTAATAATTCCATGACTTGTATATCTACCAAAGATGGTTGCATATTTGTGCCACTTCATGACTTCCAATTTTTACTCTTACTAGCTGTTTGATTGCATATTTGTGTACCCTCTGTAATATACATCACACTTGTTATGTCTGATTCCTAGGATGCCGAGGCGGTGCACACATGTACTTACATGTCTGTATGCGTAGGCTCCTGGGTCACAACCCTGAGAAAGAGAAAACCGATATAGAATAGATGCTATATAACTGTGGACTTATGACATATAATTGTTGTGAATATTAACTATTATATTTTAGTTTCTGTTGAAATTATTATACTTGAACTATGATTAATCCTGACTCGAGTGTTTTATGTTTTTGCATGGAACGCTCGGGTTAGACCCGAGTAGTACAGATTTAAAGATTATAGTTTGGGATTCGAAGATTGGCGAAGCTGGGGATTCTAGGAGACGCACACTCTAAAGATTTTTAATATAGTAAATATTATCTTGTATTTTAAACTGTTCTTTTTAAATTCCGCTGTACTGAAATTATTGTATCAAAATTTTTGATTATATATAAAAGTTATTTTGCTGTTCAGTATTGTGTTATTCATTTATTTTGTGTTTTCTGTGTTGATTCTGTTTTAAATTCTGTAAGCTAAATAACGATCTGTCGATTTGGACATTTTAAGTTGGTTTAATTATCAATTTGAAGTAGTCAAAAAGGCGGGACGTTACAAATTTTGAGCTTAAAAATTCTTTTATTCAAAGGGTACCAAAATTTATTGGTTCTGAAAATGCTTACGAATTTCTAAGTGAATTTGAATTGTCTGCGTCTATAACATAAATGCAACAATTGTCCAATGAATCAATCAAGCTAAGGCTAATTCCGTTCACATTACTTGAAAGCGCTAAAAGATGGCTAAATTCTCTTCCAAAACATTCCATAAGAAGTTGGGATGAATTTGTCACTCTATTCTTGAAGAAGTTTTCCCCTTTCCATAAAACTCTAAAAATCCGAACTGAAATAAATAAATTTTCTCAAAATGAGGGGGGAACTTTTTCAAAATACTTCAAGAGATTCAACCAATTATTATATAGTTGTCCTCATCATGAAATTCCTAAACATAACTTATGTCAAACTGCATATGAAGGGCTAAGCTATCAGACTAGAACTCAACTAGAATCAATGTGTGGAGGATAATTTATCTCCAAAACAGCCAATGAAGCTTGGGAATTCTTTGAGAATTATTCTAAAAAGGACATGCAATGGGAATCAATTCGTGTTCCCACCAGTACTTCTATTAGAGGAGTGCATGTTATGGACCCAAATCACCTTCCCTTAGAAAATCAAACTCTTCAAATCGAAGAAGGGCTAACCCACTATTATTCTCAAGACCAAGTCAATGCTATAACTCAAAATAATCCTTACTTATCCACATATAACCCTAGCTGGAGGAATCATCTGAACTTTTCTTGGTCAAATCCTAATAGTTCGGCGAACCCATCCCACATGCAACCCATGTTTCCAAATCTGAATTACCAAGCGTCAATTCCCCATTCTCAAGCTGCACCCAATCCAAACAACCTTATAGGCATCCCAACTTTCAGTCCTCCGCTCAATCTTCTCAACCGTCACAAGAAATTATTTGTTGAGAGAAACAAATAAACTCTCAAGAGGCTAAACTTGAACAAATGATGAATATGATGAAGGAACTAATGAAAAATAATGAGAAGGGAAAATTGCCTAGTCAACCCGAGGTGAATCCAAAATATAACTCTCGTACTGTAAATTCTTGTAAGGACGGAAACTATAATTCAGTCAATGTTGTCCCCACCCTTAAGTCCGGACAAACAATTGACAAAAATGTTAATAATCCCATTAAATCTTCGATTTCGCCTCAAAATCAAAAGCTTGACACTTGTTCATTGGCTACTAATGCCAACCCTTTTGAACCTTCAAAACTCTCATCTTCTTCAAATGTTGGCAATCCTAACTTCTCTTTTTCTAATGCCGACAATCCCGACAACATCTCTTCCTTTAATGTTGGCTAACCCAACATCTCATCTTCTATATCTCTACCCCCTTCACTTCTCTTGCCGACACCTTCTTCTCCACCGAAAGAGTCTATAAACCAGTTGCTTGTTATCCTCATACACTTAACAATAAGAAGAAGGATGCAAATTTCATAAAACTTCTTGAAATCTTCAAACAAGTTCATGTAAATATTCCACTCTTAGATACCATTGAACAAATTCCTCATATGTTAAGTTTCTCAAGGAGCTGTGCACCCGAAAACGATCCACAAAAGTTCCTAAAACTGCTCTCTTGACTGCGAATACTAGCTCTGTTTTCTCAAATCCGTTACTAATCAAGTATAAGGTCTTCGGTTGCCTTATAATCGGTTGTAAAAATAGGGAATACTCATATCAATCATGCCTTACTTGATCTTGGTGCAACTGTAAATCTTCTTCCCTACACTATTTATTGTCAACTAGGACTAGGGGAGATTAAACCAAAAAACATCACTCTTCACCTAGTTGATCGATCTGTTAAAAAGTCATTGAGAATGATTGAAGATGTCTTGATACAAATCAAACAATTTTACTTCCTTTTCGATTTCATAGTTCTACAAACCGAGCCTATTTTGAGTCACTGTTGTCAAATTCCATTGATTTTTGATCATCCCTTCTTAGCCACCTCAAATGCTATCATAAATTGTAGGAGCTGCCAACTTCGACTATCGTTTGGGCACTTAACCATTGATTTGAATATTTTTCATCAACCCAAAGATTCTGAAATAAGAGAAGTTGACGTGATTGAAACAGTTGTAGAAGACATATCAGATTTATCCCGTCAAGAAGTTTCCCTTGCCTCAATAGACGTATCCACCGTGTCTTTTGAAGAATTATTTGAGGACGAGATTAAAGTTTCACATGATGAGTTAGGGGGATGCCTCAAAAATAATCTTAATTCCATATTAACAAATGAGATTTGGGTCAAATGCTCAAGTTTACGTGATTGTGATAATCTTGACCTAAATGATATAAACCATTGGCATGGCAAAATTTTCATAGGGAGAATTTTGATTTCAGAATTCATTGGCATGCCTATGCTACCTCACGAGTTTGGAGATAAGAAACCATCACTCAACATTTTCGAAAAGAACAAGTGTTGGGGGAAAGGAAACATCATTCTTCGCCGAACATTCACCATCCGGATATATTTCATTTTGCATTTGATTTGCACACTCATATTGTTGTTAAACTGCATTTCATTCTACAAATCATTTTGCATCTAATGCATATTTGGGTGCTCTCTTTTACATTTAGGAAACATGTTTACAGTGTGGACACTATTTAGATCAAGTGTGGGGGGAGTCTGCATTTCATTCATTTATTTTTTTTTAATTTCTTATTTCATTTTCATGCATTGAGATAGGACCAACATGCATTTTAGATCATTAACATGCCTTTTTTTTGAAACATGACTAATTTTAAATTTGTACAACGAAGTAAATTAATAATTTTTAGTCAATCGATAGATTTTTTTCTCTTAACTAGGATCGAATGAGAAATATAATGAAAAGTTGAATTACAAGCGATAATAGTGTAACTGGTACATAGGGAGATTCTTAGGTGATGGCCATGAAGTTTATTCTAAATTGTAGTCTTTATTTAACGAGTGGAGGACTTAAAATACTTGTATTGGCTTTTTGAATCTTTAAACCTAAGTTGTATTAAGCTGAAATTGTATAACTCACTCTTCTTCCAATATTCAATAATAATAGTAATCCAAGGGTATCCAATATTGCTTGTAAATCTAGCATTGGTGTGTGAACCCGCCAAGCTCTTTCCGATATCTTATTGACAAAGTCAGCATTGATATATCTTGGTCTCAATTTATGAGTTGGACACCTAAGGATTGCAGACATCTTGTTGACAAAGTCAGCTTCGGTCTGCACAATCCGCCAAGCTCTTTTCCACTCTCTGTTAGCCCACGAGGCAGTGCATGGGTGGTATACCTTGGCCTTTTAAATTAGGTGTGTGTAATTAATCATAAATTTTAATTTTATAGAGATAGAGAATAAGCAATGATGCCTAAGAACTTCTTGACCTTATAGATTTGACTAGTCATACACAAGAAAATTAGAATACCACTTTGTGAACTGTGGTAAGCAAACTAAGACTTTATTTCATGGCTGCACTATGTTATCAACCGAACCAACTGGCCAAACTAGAATTTAACATTTGAAAACTTGAATTATGTTGAAAATCTGTGACAAGTTGAGGTATCTAAAATAAAATCAACTGACTAGAAATTGACTTAATTTTTTGCCCCACTTTCCTGAAACAAGTCGTGTTTTCATTTTTGGTTTTCATTTGCATATGTCCATTGCATTCATGTAGTTGCATTAGAACCACAACATACTGCATTTGGATTTTGGGGGTAGAATCTGTTGAAACCCCTGATGAAACACCACTCTTCCTACTAGGGATACCTAGGGGTTTAACGGCTTGTTGCATACACTCAAGGCAATCGTGTTTCCTACGAAAGTGTGACCTATGTAGTTTAATTTTCATCTTTTTTTACTCGAGGGCAATTAAAAGATAAGTGTGGGGGTATTTGATTAACATAGAAATGTGTTTATTTTATGCTCTTATATCTTATCGTTTGTAAATAAATAAATATTACTTTGGGTATTTTTTTTCATGTGTTCACAGGTTCAATAATGTCTCCTTCATTCAATTAAAGATCAATTGCTAAGTGAAAAAAGCTACTTTCCCATATCAACAAGTTTTCAATCACAAAGGAAGCTGTAACACATTGGTAAAGACTTGGAAATTTGGGCAGAGTGACCTGAGTTCAATCCCTGTCAAAGCCCTCTTTTTGCTGAAAAAAGGAACATTCACACTACCTCCTTTGTTTTGAAGAATATATGAACAAAGTGATATTATATGTATATATAGTCATATTTATGCATATATATATATATATAATATGCACTTAATAAATATTTTAGGGATTTTGCATATTCCTCTCAAAGAATTCAAATCAAATCAATTATATTTAATTTCCATGCAAAAAGAAAGGGACGGCTTTGATTACAGAACTCCAATTAAGCATATGCCCATCTTCCCACTAATAGTGCCATACATCAAATGGAATGCATTGATTACAAATATTCAATCAAGCACCATGAAAGGAATATTCCTTTATCTTTGGAAAGAATTTCTTTTTATATATTTTTCTTAGGCCATATATTCACATTGATAGGAGACTACATCCCCTATAAATACCTATTGTGTTCGTTGTAAACTTCTATTCCTTTTTCTGTATTATGTTTTTCCCCTTGATAAAGTTTTTTTTCAACTTATTATTCTTTTCTTTCATAACAATATGAGTTTTCTACTCAATTAGTTTTGGTAGAACATAGATTGTTAATTATTATTCTTTATTGCATGTTAGCGATTGATTATTTGATTAGATTTAACGTCACTTCTAATTTTAATTTTCTGTTGTTTCTATTTACTGTTTCTTTTCTAGTAATTTGTTCTTCTTGTCTTGATTGTTGAATTTAGTATAGATCCGATTAGATTCAAATCTATAATAAATTTAATAGCATTATTTCAAATCACATCTTCAAATATTATGTGATTCGCCCATGAGATTACATAAATAATAAATTCAAGTTTCCTCCCTGCGTTCGACCTACATACTACACAAATGCGCACTTGCAGTTTATTACAAAATTTGTGCTTTTCAAATCCACTGAAAAGTGTCGATCACAAGTGTCCTAAAATCAAGAAGACTAGCGAGCAAGAAACATCCATTGCAATAACTAAACGAGCATCAGCCAAACCATAATTGGAAGAAATTCAGAACAACTCCCTAGCCAAAAATGGAGCTGAGGAAACACTCAAAACATCACAATCCAAAAATCCAATGCATCAAGTAAATCGATCTGAACGCCAACACCTTGTCTTTCACTACTACAAAAGTGGGCATATTCAACACTAATTTGTGTGTGTTGCACGAAAAGTGTGGCGAAAGCTATGCTTTCTTTGATCTTCTGCAACAAAACTCATATGTTGTTGCATTAGACGTGAATGCATTGTTGCGGTTATAATTGTAGTGTTGTGACGTGTAACACCAGTTCAAAGCGTAGCTTTACATAAATAGAATCCAGGTCAGTGATCCACATTATCAGAATAAACAAATAAATAACCGTAGATGATGATTAATCCAACGGTTGAAACCAATCTATGTTTCCTATCTAAACCTTACCCTATCATCCAATCAGGAACATCCATCTCATTACATTCTTCCACCATGTGAAATTTTGGCGCGACGTTTCCCCCCTCACTAAATATCTAAAAATAATCTCATCGTTATCTTCTCTGACATCCTTAACTTTCCCCTTTTTTCTATTGACCAAATTGTAAACCAAAATTCACATCAGCACCTAAATTCACGTCAGCTTCCACTCCAATCGCTCATTGCCGACCCTTTACCGGAGAAAGAAAAGCAGCCTCATAGCGTCGCATAAAATCTAGGGCACCAAGTCCATACGCAAGGGCAAGGCATCTAATCGGAATTTGTTCTAATCTCGGATCGACCTAGGCATCTAATCGTAAGGGCAAGGTAGGCGGTAGTGAACTCCATTAAACTGTAAGTATAATTCATTACTTGTAGAATTAGAGAATTGAATCATGGATTTTTTTTTGTTTTACGTTGTTCATTAATACAATTTTGTACACTGCTAATAACATCATCTTCACAACTGTTACATGGTGGATTTGGAAAGAACGCAACAACAGAGTGTTTCAAAAAGGAAGCAAGACAGTAGACATCATCAGTAACCTCATAAAACACGAAATTAACAACACGAAGAGAATCAGAGTGGAAAAGAGGCTTACATCGCGCCTGGGATGTAGTGAAGATGACGAGATACGCGAGGATCGAAGGGAGACAAGCGTTGAAAACCAAGATAGGTGGAGTTGCTTTCGGCCGCCATGAATTTAGGGCTTAATTGCTAAAATTTGGGGAGCAATTTGAGGACAAATGATTAGTGATGTCAGTTGCAAAGTGAAATTTCCTTTTATATGTGTTTTGGGCCGCTAATGGACATCGGCTATGTGTAGCATCTTGGGCTGAAATGCCTAACAATAATATATACCCATTTTCAAAAAAAAAAAGACTAACAAAAAATTTCTATTCTTTACTAGTTAGAGATTATGTGTTTTATGTGGTATTTTAGTTAATTGAATTCATATGTTTGAACTGAGTAGTTTACTCTGTTTATAGATCACGTCTCTATCAAATATTGAGGCAAAGAAGCGGTATGAATTTTTGGAGACTATGAGTGCAACAATGGACGCACATCTTCGCTATTTTAAACAAGTAAGCTTCTTTATTTCCTCTTTCTTGTATTCACTTATCTTATATTTCACATAAAAAACATTCAACTAAAATATAGATTTCTGTTGTTGCATAAGGATATGAGTTACTGCATCAGATGGAACCATATGTTAATCAGGTTTGATACCAAGCTCATGATTTCTATTGGAGACTAGAGTTTCCCTTATTTGATATAATCAAATTTTGGGTTCTTGTTAGATATGCCACGCTGAAACAATGACTATATTATCTATCATTGGTGTACTAGAAATCTATAAACATTTGTGTTACGTGTTTGAAGTATGCATGTTCTAAGTTATCATTCTTGTTTCATTAATAGACACTTGTTCTCAAGTTTGACACTTGTTCTAAGTTATGAAACCAGAGGCTCCTATCGTGCAAACATCTCTTTTTCATCCATTTTGTTTTACGGAAACCAGGGGCTCCTACCATGCCCAATTTGTTAAAACTGGTCGTAGAAATATAAAATAGCCGATGTAAAAAACTGTTCCTAATAAGTGCCCATTAATTATACATATGTGACAAAGATGGAACAAAATTATGATAAACCACCTTTCATCCAATTATAAGGTATCCATTTATCACACATGGAAGAAAAAAACTGAATCATTTGGTTTTCAAGAAAGCAGTAACTAAAAAAAACTGAATTAGTGGTTTTAAAGTGTCCATTTATCATACTTGATTTTTATTTCTATGCTTAGCATTATACAATCCGTGACCATGAGCTAATGCATGGAAATTAGTGCATAATTGTAATTGCAGCATTCATAGTATGTTATGATACAAGGCATGTGAGAGTAGGCTTTGATCAAATCATTCTTATCCCCAAACTGACCCAGTTATTGTAATTGCAGCATTCATAGTATGTTATGATACAAGGCATGTGGTAGTAAAGATTTGTTGATGGATATGCCCAAACTGACCCAGTTATTTGAGTTTTTTTGGGTCTTAAATCATAGCTACCTTAACAGATATTATTTGCCAGACGACCAATATGCCAATACTTCGCCAGAATCACCACTTACCTTAACTTTAAACTGCATCAATCTTTTGTACATAATTTCAGATGGCAACCCAAAATGCATTTGAATGTCTTATCTTTGTATTTTTATTTCTTCAACATTATTCCTTTGTTTGGTGTTTTGATAACATCTCGAAGTCTTGGATTTTTGATGTTCTACTTTATATATAGAGGAGTCATTTTGATGCGCTTAGAGCATGCTGGGAAAATCCAATCAACTTTCTTAATGTCTGCTGTGGAAGATGAAGATAGTGAGGACTAAATCCAATCATCTTCCTTAATGTTCGGTGTTAGATATTTTGCTGGCACCAGAAACATTGTTCCAGGATTAAGTTACAAGTGCAGAGCCTTAACATGATGTGTTTATTTATGTAGGCAGACCTATAAAGGTGAAATTCACCAATTTTGAATGAATTGTGCTTTGCATGCGACTTTCAGTTACTTGCAGGCAGAGCTGTAAAGGTAACAAGATTCAATGTTCAACCTGAGGATCCAACCAAGGTTCCATTTACTTCCTGCTTTTCTAATTAAATTGCTTTTCCCTTGTATGTTCTTGTTTCCTTACAACAATAATGATGGTAGGCTTTTGAAGAAAAACAGGGAAGGAAGTATATGATGTCTTTTGCTCTTTACGGTCTGTTTGTTGTTTTCATGATGAGTGGTTTTTAAGTTATGCTGTCAAGGACGCCAACAAAGTGTTGTACTTTGCAAATTCGTCTAATGTTGTTTGAGCACTGAATTTTACTGATGTTAATTATTGAATTATTATTTTCAGTTTACTCTTAATTCATATATGATGATTTTCCTTAGGATTCGTTCAACAAATATATTCATATATGATGATATTCCTATCAGGAAATGCTTCTTAACTATTTTTGATGATCTACCTTTTCAGAATTGCAAGAAACTATCGCGGTTGGAGATGAGGAAACTATCGCGGTTGGAGAAAGATTTTTTATTTTATTTTTTATATTATTAGAAGGTGCTTATCTTTATGTTTTTCATATGTATATTTTTGTACGTGTGTTTGTGTGTGTATATATATGTGTATGTGTGTGTGTGTATATATATATATATATATATATGAAAATGATTACATGGTTCCATTAAAAATGATTATATGGTATTGCAAAAAAATTAATTAAAGCATTGTATTTGCTTTCTTCTACTGTTGTGTTTGCCTTTTTTGGTGTTGCATTATATAATACAGTGGTGTTGCATTAAATAAAATATTATTAATTCTACATGGCTCATGGGCCTCACAGCTGACGTGATGTGTGACACGTATGCAGCTGACGTGTCGTTTGACACGTAGGCAGCTTACGTGGAAAGCTGACGTGGCTCCACTATCATGACCTAGCAGCCAAACTCAAAATAATGCTTAAGGCAACGCTGTATGTTGTTGCATTACTTGCAAGTACTGTTGCATTAGGGTTATAATGCAACACTTTCTTTTCGTGGCAGTAGATGGGCAAAAGCATTGCATTAGAGGGCTAATGCAACGGCCGTGGATGTCATGCCCCTCTGGTGTTGCCTATTTGAAAATATGGCCTACGACAACACTTTTCTGATCTACAGCCACATAAAACTAGTGTCAAATATGCCCATTTTTGTAGTAGTGTCTAACGGATATCAGTGAGGAAGCATTTGGATTGCTATAAGGCAGAAAAAAGATAAACGAGGGAGAACTCAGGCGAATAAGATAAGGCAAAAGTTGTAGAGAATTCTAAATGGTGGATGCAAAGAAACCCAAAAAAGAAACAATAGACGAAGATAAAAAATTGGCGAAAAGAGATTTAATGGGAAAGGTAAGGCAAGGGTTAGCTTGATATCGATGGCTTTGCCAAAGCAGGAACGGAGACAAGCACAATGTCGGATCCTAGGATGATTTTGTACCGAAATCAAGAGAAAAAAAATTCAAACCTAGAAAATAGATCTGAGTAAAATTAAAAGCACACAAAAACTGGTTAAGGGAAAACACGAGGGTTTGATAGTTACGGGAAAAGCTAAATAGTGAGGAGAAGAGACGAAAATATGAGGAAGGAGTGAAACACACGAAGAAAGGGAAAGAAAAAAAAGAGGCGACTGGAGGAAGAACTATTTAGTCCCCATTGATGAAGAAATCGCTGAAGGATGTAAGGAGTATTTTCAATTGTCCTTCGGGATGATTAACGTTTATTAAAGTATTTAAACTTAATTTATTTTCCTTTCGGATAAATAATATTGTTTAAAATTTATAAACAATAGTTTTTATAAATGCAGTCTCCTTTTAAATAAAGGTAGTTTGAAATTGAATCTAAGTGAAAAATTGTTTGGATTTAGTAAAACGGTGTTATAAACAACATCGCTTTTTTACCTTTATTTAAAATACACTAATTTATAACTAGCCTTTTAAAACTAATATTTTAAAGAGTAGCGTTGAAAAGTTTTTCATTTTAAATATCTGAAATGTGAAAACCAAGCACTAGTTTGAGTTTTTAAATTTAAAAGTTTTTGATATAGATATGGAAAGAAAATTTGCATGTGGAAAATATTTAGTTATAGTTTTATCATTAGATATCGAAGTATGAAAACTTGCCTTTATCTCTAAGATTTAAGACATTGTCAGGGCGATGCCTAGAGGTAACACTGCCTTCACTTGCTCGAACTTAATTTTAACCGGGAGATAGTACAAGTTTATGGTCGACATATAGTGATAAGGGAATGTGATTTAATTTCCATACGATCATTTTGAAAATTCCTAATTGTTGATGTAATAACTATTAGTTCAGCTTTCTGCTTTGTACCATCAAATTGAAATGATTTGTTGCTCTTTATGCACTATTATCCTTTGTTTGAAATAACGGAACTAAAAGAGCGAGTGAAACTCAAGCTATGTGGGGTTGCTACCTTTAGGGTATTATCACATCTACTATAGATTGCTTCTAGTTATATTTGCACACGGATGTGAATTTGTAGCATCCCACTTTTCCATACAATCTAAGCTGACATTTAATTACCTCAGTCAACCCAAATTATACAAAAAAGTAGAAGGTTAAGAGAAAGAAATTAGAGGATGAGAGAGAAAGATAGAAATATTATAATAGAAGAAGACGAAGAGCATCAAAATCTCACAGTGGAACGAATAAAATATAATATATATCAAATCTCTTTATAGAAGAAAATTGTATACACATACCAGTCATCAGAGTACATCATATATCAGACACAGCGGAACAACTACAAATAATTAACGGTGAAGCTTTCTGCTTCTAGCTCCTAAAACTCCAAGCGAAAACTAACCTGGAAAAATATGTTCAGGCTGACCCGAGCACATTTTGAGGCAAAGAAAAAACACCTGGATCAGTCTAGAACATTTTCAGTGCTAAATTCATATTAAAGAATCGACTTAATTTTAGAAATCCTTTTTGAAATAAAAGGATAATAGTAAGACCATCCCACACATAAACACAGATGGTTTTTACTTTACTGTAACCCAAAACATTTTGATATATCAAAATCCAGTTATATTATAATAGTGTATATCAAATCACAAATAAATAACCAAGTAGCAGAATGCTTGCATCTCACGCTCTACATATTTAATATAAAATCAAAAACCGCATGGCGCTTATTGGAGATTGGATTTCAACTATGGCAAGATATGGGACCACCTTTCTGATCAGTGTACTCTAGAAGGAAATACACTGGGGTTCAACAAGAACTTCTTGCAACCCAGTCTAAACATGACCGGTCACTCATTTAGCTTGAGTGGACCGAATGTATTATCACCCTACGGTTGGGAACAACAACCGTTCCCATAGGACAACATCGAAAGATTTAAGAAAGAAATGGAATCTCTAGACGGTGATAATATACCCTTCTTGGGGGCGACCCAATTAGCCATGCGACCTACCCGATTTTTGCCATTTCCAGGTTGATGAGGCTGGAGGTCACGTTTACCTTTCAGATAACAACTCAATACTTTGAATTTCACATCGTCAGATCCGTCAAATCACTAATTGACGTCCACAAATATACTCTGTATGTTAAGCAAGATAATTTTCTCTGCCACCAAACTTGGTATATTTCTAAAAATTAATGTACGTGACCCTCAGGAAATACTCTGTCAAACATTCGTCCATACAAGTCATCCAGGAACAGGATGAACTGAAGGCACCCTCCTATAGGAATCATCCTAAGGATCAGTAGCGAGTAGTCCTTCCAAATCCGTAGATTCCAATCACAGCAGAACCATAGTGTATTTCCGGAAGCTCACCAGAGATTATAAGTAGTTCTTCCGTTTTATGAAGGTCTACGGTCTTCAATGCTCCATCTTTATAAATCTGCAAGTTATCTTTGAGCGCAATGTTGATTCGAAGTGGTTTTGGGTCTAGTTCCCATCCCATTCTCTTCGAAACAACACGTCAAAAAGGTCTAATAAGATATCCATTTATAGTTTGGTATTTTAACTATCAATTTCAAACCAGTACGGTCAAGTATATTGGCAACTCCGATCCCTTTATTTAGATTCATTTAGCAAAACCATTTCATCGATTCTTAGAAGTCTATTTCGTATTCTTATTTCAAATCCCTTTGTTTTCGTTACATTAAACATATCTTTATTTACCAAACCCCATTTATTTCTTCACTTTAAAATATCACTATATTCATTAATTACTTTATTTCCTTTACTTCTAGAAAATCGTCGAATACATATATATAACTCCATGGTATAAATATATTCACACGTCACTTTATTCTTCTTTAATTCTGAATACCTTTCCACAATTCCATAAATCATTTATTTCCTAAACTTTGGAAATGTCGGTGTATCAATATATTGTTAACTTAAAGGTAGGCAAAACCATGGGAATCTACTTAACTTCCAAATATTTATCTCTATTTCCAAATTAATATGACCCTTTCATTTCCAATCACTTATTAAGTATATTTCAGTTCATATTATTCCCATTATCTGGAAAACAGTACTATATAAATATCCAAATGGTATAAATAAAACTTGATATTTCAACTTGGCTAAACAATGTTAATTTACACATTGTTTAGTTTATAATTTTTATATTAAATTAAAATTCAAACCTTGTAAATAAGTTACGATATCTCTTATGGAAATAATAAACCAATTCAACATTCTTACCAATTACAAACTGATATCATCCCTTGATAATAGCGAAGCCGTTCAAGTTGGGGTATTCTAATTACCTCTCAGACCTTGATCGACAACATTCTTACCTTGAGATAGACAAAAGTTTGTGATTCAAAACTCACCTTACTTATAATATCAATCAGATCTTATTTCTATTTTATTTAAACCATGGTTTTATAAATCATGTCCTTACTTTGAAAATCTCAATCGACAATAACCATTTTACTTAATATATTTATTAAGTAAATCATTCACTTAAAATATTAAACCTTTTTGTTTTGAAACTTCTGCATAATATTCTATTCATAACTCGTGGCCATTTATAATGCTTTATCCAAACCTTTCTAGCTTAACATTCCTTGTTAACAAGTCTTATATAACTCAATTCCATTTCTTAAATCATTTTATCATCAACTGAAGTAAAAGTATATTACTTCATTATTAACTAGCAATAGGTTAGTTAATATCATTAAGATAATAATTTAAATAATAAACTCTTCATTTATCATCTTAAATTAAAGATTAATTAGCTTTATAGCAATCGTTGAGTTAAAACCATATAAATAATAAAAATCTCACTTAATTGTTTCCTTGAAAACATTTGTTCCAAATTATCAACTTTCTTGTTAATATCTGACTTTCTTATGTATTAAAAAATAAAACGTTACCATATAAATCACTTTAACATTTTTGTATAAACCCAAGCCATAAATATCAATTTATTTACATATCTCCTTTTAAATAATTAAAATAAAACTGAAACTTCGATTCAGTAATGAAAATAAATTTTATAACTTAGAATATGTCAATTCGTCTGACGACGAATTAATGATCTTAAAACGATGTATTTAGACCATTTGCTTCCAATTACTTAATCAAGACTGCCAATTGATTAAAACACAATGATTAAATCTAACAATCAATATTCATTAATTATCGATATCTAAATGGGATATAATATAAATTTGAATAAACAATTCATATTTAACAATATGAAACATGTTGAGTTTCGAATTCACAGCAAAAGATAAATCAGAAAGAGTCGTTTGAGGCACGTACAAAACGCTGTCCTTAAGGAATTATTCGCCCCCACTACTTTCAGTGAATCTAGCAGCGAAATTCCTCTAGGATTCAACAAACAGAAAGTTTATAGAAGCAAAAAATTGAGAAGAAGAAGAAGTGACATAGAGAGAGTTATTCTGGAAGACAAAGAGTAGATGTTTATACAAGGGACGAATGGGTATAACCGTTGGGGACAGTTGTGCGTGAGGAGCGAAATTCCTAACAGTCGAACCCATTTCGTACTGTAACGCACACCCCCACGTACCCCAAGTGCCCAATCTTTGACCCTTAATATTTTATAAGTCCATAGCCTTTTCAGCCCAAACCATCGTGTCCTCTTCCAAGCCCAAGTCAATAGCCCAAGTCATTAATTCACAACATCCTATTCATGCTCTTGATATATAGGATGAGTTACACAATAATATTTGCCGATGTGGGACAAATATTTATTGCAATCTTCCTAATAATCCCCCATAAGATTGTAATAATTATTTATGTATACAAGAAAGTACCTTATGGTTTAAACTTTTCTCCTTAGTCCGTAAATTTAAGTTTCAACAGAATATTTGGTAGAAAATACTTAAACCAAAATCCTATGCGATGAAATGAAATATATGAACACATAAATATTACCATGCTTCTATAAAATGTCATAACCGTAAATTGGTTATTAATTTCCTCTTGGTTTTCATGGACATGTATAAAGTCATATCCAAACTTTATTGAAACATTGTTTCTTATGTCCATATAGGTGTCCATTCTTTCCGTCCTTGTTACTATAGACAAATGATCACCACAAAACATAACAATACAAACATTGATATTCAATGTTTATCAATCACTTTTCTGCAACTTGTTATTACCCTTTAAACCTTGAATAATATAAGGTTTGGTTTCCATTGCAGGCGATTAGAATGATTTCAGACCCATTGCACTACTAGTAGTTCTCACCATTTCTCTCGGTAATCCTTTTGTTAGTGGGTCTGCTAGATTTTCCTTTGATCTAACAAATATAATAGTAATGATACCATCTACAATTAATTCTCTGACGTATGCATGTCTTAAACTTATATATCTAGACTTTCCATTATAGATTTTATTATAAGCTCTAGACAATGTAGCTTCGCTATCACAACACACAGAAATGGATGACATTAGTTTACCACAACTTTATATCTAATAGTAAATTTCTTAGCCATTCTGCTTCCTTACCCGATGCATCTAAGGCAATAAATTTTGCTTCCATTATAGAATGTGTTATAGCTGTTTGCTTCTTGGAGGCCCATGATATAGCACCTGCTCCAAGAGTAAAAATCCATCCAGTAGTTCCTCTATTATCGTTTTCAAGTGTTGCACCACTTGCATCTGAATATCCTTCCAGAACTGCTGGGAAATTTCAATTATAAAGTCCTAATCCTATGGTTTTTTAAGGTAACCAAGAATTCTACATATTGCTTTCCAATGTAATTTGCATGGTTTATGCGTATATCTAGATAGTTTACACACAGCGAAAGCAATATCCGGACGAGTGCAATGCATTGCATACATGAGACTTCCAATAATGCTTGCATACTCTAGTTGAGCTATTGCCCTTTCAGAATTTGCAAATAATTTAATCGAAGAACCATAAGGACTACTTGCTTCTTTAATATTTAAGTGTTTATATTTAAGAAGCAATTTTTCAATATAGTGAGATTGGCACAATGCATATCTACCACTATGTTTATTAACCTTGATTCCTAATATAGTGTCAACTTCATTTAAATCTTTCATTTTAAAACATGAAGTCAAATATTTCTTTATCTCATTAATGCCTTCCATATTTGTACCAAATATTAGCAGATCGTCCACATATAAGCATATTATAATTCCATACCTATCAGTGAATTTGGAATATATACATTTGTCTGCATTATTATGTTTGAAACCGTTAGACAGAATCACAGAATCAAACTTCTTATGCCACTGTTTTGGTGCTTGTTTCAATCCATATAACGATTTAACAAGTTTGCAAACTTTATGTTCATTTCCAGGCATAATGAAACCTTCTGGTTGTTCCATATATACCTCTTCATCAATATTTCCATTTAGAAAAGCAGTTTTAACATTCATTTGATGTACATGCAACCCATGAATAGAAGCAAGTGCAAATAGGACTCTAATGGATGTTAATCTTGCAATAGGAGCATATGTATCAAAATAGTCAATACCTTCCTTTTTCCTGAAACCTTTAGCAACTAGCCTTGCCTTGAAAGTTTGTATCGATCCATCCGTGTTGTATTTTCTACGAAATACCCATTTACATCCAATTGGCTTTGATCCGCTAGGTAAGTCGGTTAATTCCCAAGTGTTATTAGATAGAATTGAATCCATCTCATCCTGTATTGCTTCTTTCCAAAAAGAAGCATCTCTAGAAGCTATTGCTTCTTTAAAGGTTTTGGGATTTCCTTCTATACCTAGGACATAAGTCATACCATCGATAATATCTTTTCTAACACCTATGATGAGATGAACTACATCATCAGGTGAAACGAAATCAGTTCCTAGCTCTTTAGTTTTCTTTGTTCTTTGACTTCTTCTAGGCTCTTCTGGTATATCAGAAAATTTTCTTTTATTAGAAGAAGTTTGTTCAAAGTTTTCATTATCTTTGTCGTGAACAATTTGGTAGGAACCGAGACTTGACTAGAATCACATAATGACATTAGAACTTAAGTCTAGCACCCGGAATGCTTTGGAATTCGCAGCATATCCTACAAATACACCTTTTAAAGCCCTTGGCCCCAGTTTGTTTTGTTTTGGATTTGTTACTCGATAAAAGGTCAGATAACCCCAAACTTTCAAGTATTTCAAACTTGGTTTTCTGCCTTTTCATAATTCGTATGGAGATACTTTTGTTTTCCTTGATGAAATTCTATTATGCAAGTGACATGCCGTTAAAAGTGCCTCCCCCCATAAATTTATATTTTGTTTGGCATTTAAAATCATAGCATTAGTCATTTCTACTAATGTTCAATTTTTTCGTTCAGCCAATCCATTCTGTTGTAAGGTATATGGTGCAGTTGATTGATGTATAATTCCATTTTCCTTACAGAATAAGGAAAATTCTGTAGAGAAGTATTCTCCTCCTCTATCACTGTGTAAACATATCAAAAGCCTGATCTTTTGTTTTCATAAGATAAACATACGTATATCTGGAATAGTCATCTATAAAAGTAATAAAATATCTATTCCCTCCTCTAGTTAATATACCATTTAATTCACATATATCGGAATGAACTAATTCAAGCAACTTTGTATTTCTTTCAGATTTAGGGAATGGCTTTCTGCATATTTTGGCTTCAATACATGTTTCACATTTCAATACATTTTTATTTCCATATGAGACTAGACCTTTATTAAACATAAACTTTAAAGATTTAAAATTTAGGTGTGTTAGTCTAGGAATCAAGAACATAAGCAAATTTAGTCATTTTATTAATACTTATTTTGAACATCCCGTTACAAGCATATCCTTTTCCAACAAATGTTCCCCCTTTTGTCAAGATGAGACTGTTGCCGTCCAGTACACACTTTACCCCTTTACTACAAAGAGGACTTGCAGAGACAAGATTCTTTCTAATATCTGGGACATGTAAAACATTTACGAGGACAAATTTCTTTCCAGAAGTGAATTCTAATTCTATGGTTCCCTTTCCAATGACGTTAGAAGTATTATGGTTGCCCATTAGTACTTTATTATCATCAGAAACTTTCTCATAAAATTTGAACATTATTCTGTTGTTGCAGACGTGTATGATAGCACCGGAATCATACCACCAATCAGTATCCTTGGTGTTATCAGCCATGTTTAATTCTGTCACCATGTCAACATTTAACTTTGATATAATTGCAACAATTTCGGACTCGTCTTGTTGAACCATATTTGCTTTGTGTGCAGAGTCTGAGTTCTTTCCTTGGTACAAAGTCTGCCCATGTTCCTTCTTTTGTCTCTTAAAAAAAATCTGCAGTCTCTTTTGAAATGGCCAGATTTTCCACAGAAATAACATTCCTTTCCTTTTTATTGGATTTCTTCTGGTTGTCATCCCTTTTCCTCTTTCCAGTTTCTTTATGACCTTTTTGGTCGTTGATACTACAGTGTTTATATTTGAATCAGACTCAAATATCTTTTTCTCACGAATTATGGTTTCTTCTTCAATGCAAAGATGCTTTTGAATCTGCTCCATAGAGAAATCATCTGTGGAACGCATTAGCTTTTTTCTGTAGTCACTCCATGAATGCGGAAGTTTTGCCATAACATCCCCGACTTGCAGTGGCTCAGGAATGTTAATTTTAACATCCTTTAATTTATTAAATATAACCTGTAACTCGTGAACTTGATCCAAATCTGAGGTGTTGTCAAGCATCTTAAATTCTAAAATTCGTAAATTAAAAACTTATCTGCGCCTTGTTTTTCATTGTTGTATTTGACCTCTAAACTTTCCCATATCTCTCTCGGTGATTTGACAGAAGTGAACAAATCATACAACCGATCAGACAGAGTATTAAGCATATGACCTCTGCAGATAACTTCATCTTCTTCATGCTTCTTTCTCTTGGAAATAACTTCTGTAGTGTCTTTTCAGTCGGTGGTGGTATCGGTTCCAAGTTATCATCAAGCACGTATGCAATTTTGAGAGTAGTCAAGAGGAACATGATCTTATCTTGCCAACGGGTGTAGTTAGTGCCATCGAAACGATCCAGTTTGGTGAATTCCTGATTCGTTATCTTGTATACTAACTCAGATAATGTCATGTTAATTCCTCAAGATTGTTGAGTTTCGGATTCGCAGCAAAAGATAAATCAGGCCCCAAGTGTCCAAGTGCTCAATCTTTGACCCATAATATTTTATAAGTCCATAGCCTTTTCAGTTCAAACCAATGTGTCCTCTTCCAAGCCCAAGTCAACAGCCTAAGTCATTAATTCACAACATCCTATTCATGCTCTTGATATATAGGATGAGTTACACAATAATATTTGCCGATGTGAGACAAATATTTATTGCAATATTCCCAATAAAAAAAATCATCTATAGCATCCATAGCATCTATTCAACAAATTTATACTTATTAATGATAAGTATTAATAATTATGCATGCAACACATCACAGCATTCCAGAAGTATGATAATTAACTCACCATTGTTATTCCCGACGATGATGCGTTGTTTTGTATAGTTTCAAACTAACGTTTGAAACTACATAAAATTCAGGCTGCCTCTGAATCACTCAATTTCAGCTCGTTCACGTCGGCACCGTCGATATGATCTCATCGGCACTTGTTTCGTCCAATTCTGTTCACGAATGTGAAAGTTATACGTATTACATCGTTTGATTTAAATCGAAATAATTCAGATTTTAACCATCGTCATTAACTTAATCAAACCCTGAATTTAATTAATTAACTATATGATTAATCACCTTGTTATCTCAGAAAACCCGATCCCCTTTCTTACTCAAACCCCGATCCTTTTTTGTACCCGATCAAACTGCTCTTTTGGTTTCTGAAACCACACAAAGCTTCACTGTTCCAAACCTTTTAAATATTAAAATCCACGTCACCCGCCTACTTAAACAATGCAGCCTTCTCCTGATATTACAACATCACCAGCCCACTGAATCACCTTAGAGTTCATGACTTTCCCCATTCTAACACACGTAGGTTCCCCTGAACAAGCCTGCTCCAACTTTCCATCTTGTTATGCATTACTTATGTTTTGAATTAACTGATAAAATTACCCTTACCACTGGTATTGGAAAAATGTTATCGATAATTTACCATTAAATTATACAGATTTCAATAAAAAATTATAAATTTTGGGGATTGTTAAAGGGACTTTATTTTTGTTTAGGAGGAGTACAATTTTCAATTTATTATAAAATTGTTAATGGAGGATTAAAATAAATTAGCCCGCTCTTAAATATATTAATAAAATTTCCAATATTAACCCTGTAATCCTCATTAATGTAACCTTCAAACCTAAAACCTAATTAATTATTACAATTTAATGGTGGATAAAAATAAAAACAATTGATATAGTTAAAGTAATGAAAACACAAAAAAATTGCGTTGGTGATCAAAAGGCATCGTATTAGGTAAGTAAACTAAATCTAATATCGTATTAGAATTGGATGGTTGAATTTGCATTCTCTTTGTTGTTGTTTGATTCTATGTTCAGCAACAGCGCTAGGGTTACATCAATACACGTGATAGGCAAGGAAGATGGACAAGGTATTTTAGTCTTTTTTTTTTTTTTTTTTTTTTTTTTTTTTTTTTTTTAACATACAATTCCTCTTTAACAAATTACAAAGAGGAGCTAGCAATGTTAGGGTCCGTATCTCCGAGCATCTCCAACCCAATTGAATGTAATGTCATACAATTCATGTGTCCATGTTTATTTCACATTGTGAAACATATAAAGCAAGCTTTTACGGTAAAATTCAAATTTGTACTCCAATGCAAATTTCTAAAAATATATAATTTTGTATATGTGTCCTTATAGAATTATATTTTATTACCATTACCCTAGTGGTCCTAGTTTACGCGGACAAGTCGTCTGCGGAGATAACCGACCCCAAGTAGTACTTTCAATCATCTTCCTCTCCCTGAAGCTTAGGGTTTCTGGAAGTTCAGGTTTGCTGCTGCTTCTTCTTACCTTCCTCTAACCCCTTTTTTCCTGAATCGAGATCGCGTGTCAAACTAAATCTCTTTTCGTTTTGTTTTACTTCGATGTTTAAATTGTAATTGTGATAGTATTGGACTTGAATGTTTTCATTCTGAAATAGAATCGCATAATTACATGGTTGCGATCAAATTTAACTCTTGAATCCGAAAGGATGCGATTCCTACTAAATCGCGTTTTGGAACGTACGATCTCGTGATTTTTTTGCAATCACTGCTTTTAACCATTTTTTCGAGGATCTGTTTTAAGTCAGTGGCGTAGCCAGGATTTTATGATGAGGGGGCACAAAATAAGCAATTCCAGAAAAAAAAATTGTTGTTGATATATTGTTATAAAAGAACTCGTAAATAAGTTATTTTTCTGCTAAGTTTACAATAACATGTTTTAGTGCTTGAAACTTCATGATAAACGAACACATAAACATTCTAACCTACTGAAAAAATCAATATCCTAACCTGTTGCTGAAAAATCAAATTAGAACACCAGATCAGGTACATCAAAATATATATTCAGATGTTAGGAATTTTTTTTAAATAAATTAAGTTGGTCAACCATACTGGATTCAGGGAAGCTACAAAGACATGGGAAGCAGCAAAGATTGATTTTGGTTTCAATTGCCAGAAGCTTTGAGCTAGATTTAGGTGGAGAAGTTCGACTGTTAGGGAAGCTCAATTTCCAGCCTTTCAGGTGGTGGCGTTTGTGAGTTAGGAGGCAGCGATGGTTTGGGTTAAATGAATTAGGCTGGAGTCTGGAGCCTGGAACCTGGAGCCTGGAGCCTGGAGCCTGGAGCAGAGAGTTAGATTTAAGAAAAGAGTTCGGCATTTTCTGGAGGGGGCACGCAGCGATGATGTGGCTCCGCCTGTGTTTTAAGTCACACCATTGTCTACCGTTTTCTGTCATCTTGTTTCACATATAAGTTTTCATTCTACTGTTACTACAAACTTTACGTAAGCTATGGACTCCCTGGAGATAAGGTTGTATGCTTCAAATAGAGTATGTGACACACTTTAGTGGTGGGGAGGACACAATACATCTTTATTGAGTTGGTATGATATGTATCCTAGTTAGCGAGGTGACACAAACATGCTTGGTCAGGGCGACATAGCTGTTGCAGGAGATGATTGAAGCAAAACAACATGGGTTGTTGATTGTTCAGTAGCGACATAGCCTGTGGAGAAGGAATAAGGTGACATAACCTCCTAGACGAGTTAAGACGATGCAGGTTAATGGAGGAAAGGTGACATGCCTGGATGAACTGTAACACCATAGCTTGTTTCAAGGATATGGTGAAGCGTTTTCTGTTTTGTGGCGATAAAATTCCTCTTGCCAATTAAAGTCGGTCGGCACAGCTGATTCATGAGATCATTCAAAAGGGAGTTGACACCCCTTCGAAAAATGGGTATAATAATACTTTTTTAAAGTGTACCGTAATCAACTCCACCCTTTTTTAAGTAACAACATCAGCAATAATCTGTATTAGTAGTTGGAATAGAGACACTATTTTGATCTGATTATGAAATTTCCAAAAATAATATTATATGCAAATAATAAGTCGGCAGTTCGAACCATACAAATAACAAATATTAACATTTACTTTCAAATGTAAATTTTGGGAAATAAACCAGGTTATAAGAAACCATGCTTCAACAAAAAATATATATTTTTTCCTTCTATTTTCCAATTTATTCCTATCAAAACTAAACAGAAATTTTATAGTTTTATAAGAATATTTTACCTACATAGCTTGAGTTCTTGTAATAATAATAGTAAAGTGGTTACACAAACGGGCTTAGTATAAGCTGGCCCGGCCTGACTTGAAGTTACTTTTTAATATTTGATTAGATTTGAGTCTTAATGTATTTCAACCACTTGGAATACTTTTTAATATTTGTTTTTTTTTTTGTTAGATTAGGCTATTGAATCTTACCTTTTTGTAACTGTGAAAGTTTATTGTACATGTTAGAGATCCACCTAAAATGTTGGTATACATTGGTATGGATGTGTATAACTATTTACAAAGAAGCTTTTCAGAAGTTGCGATATGATATAAGAGATGGAATGCCTTTTCTTCTTTTGCAGTGGTGCTAAATACACATTGCAGTTTACTTTTCATCCAGATTTATAGAAACTAAAAAATAAAAACGAGCGGTATTACCCAATTGGTAGGCAATATATTTCGAATTAGCATGCTGATCGAAAAGAAAAGAGAGCGGCAACACCATCTACACTCCGAGACTCAAGATTTTTTGTGGACAACATTGTGAAACGGCCAAATATGGTTGATTCGTTTGGATGACATGGTTGAATTCTATCTGGTAATGTGTAAAGGGTAACTCAATGGAGACTGATAATATCATAATACGAAGAATGTGTAAAGTAAAAAGGAATTTGAGATGCATTTAACACCTTAACAGCGCTCTTTCTTTGTTTTCTACCCCGATTTATCCTATCCAAACAAGGAATTTCTATATTTGGATAGCTTATGATTTGCTAAGTGAGCACCTTATAGAATCTTTATTCTAGTGGCTCCTTGGTAGCACCTTAACACAATCTACTCCCCCCCCCCCCCCTTTAGCGAAACATCTATATTCTAAATGTCCAACCTTGTTGTGCTCCATCTACAGTGCATTTGGCAATTTTTGCAATGATCTGTTCTCACGCTACTGTCTACTGTTTTCTACCATCTTGTTTCACATACAAGTTTCCATTCTATTACTACACGCCTGTATGTAAGCTATGGACTCCCTGGAAAGAAAAACCTTCCCTGGGAAATAAACAAACTGAAAATGAAAACAACCATCATTATACACTAACCTCCAAATTGGATGTTAGACACCTTTAACGACGACGTGTGCTGGTATAAGGGCAATGCTTAATACCATTTACTTAAAACTTTTTATTATTATTTATTATTTGTAATTAGCAATTCAGCCTTTTAACTCAACCACAACATAAATTCAAATTTATATAACTAATTTTTCTTTTCTTTCCATACTTTTTACCATTAGATGGACTACTGGTTTATATTTATAATTTTAATTACCAATACAACTGGTCTGTGTTTTACTTTGATCAATAAATCTTTTTAGGCAATAAAATGCTGACCTAACTTTCAGTGGAGATAAGCAAGACTATATATAATGGTTCAGTTACACAAATAAGAGCTGCATCATATTGAATATGTATTTATGGTTTTTTCTTCTATCCTCATATTTCATATTATTAATTTATCATTACTTTTGTAACACACACACGCACGCATATAAGATATATATATATATATATATATATATATATATATATATATATATATATATATATAAGAAGTTGTTGATTTGGTCCGACCACTCGTGTCAGGCTCTTAGCGCATTGCTTCGTTTTTAATTGTATTTTGTCTTTTGCTTGTTATTTAAACGTTTACAGATTTTGGAGGGACCAATAATAGCATAAAAAACCATGCCAACAATAGATATGAATATTGTGAGGCGAGCTGCTAAGAGCATCGTGACAAATGGGCTTGCGAGGCGTTGTATCGTGCAAGTGTCTTATAACATTGGTGCAGATGAGCCACTTTCTGTGTTAGTCGACAGTTATGGAACAGGAAGAATTTCAGACAAGGAAATCTCGAAGTATGTTAAAGAGAACTTTGATTTTAGGCCTGGTACGATCACCATCAAGGATTTGAAGAAAGGAGGAAACAGTAGATTTTTGAAGACTGCTTCCTATGGACAATTCTCAAGAAATGAACTCTGATTTTATCTGCGTTTACTTGGAAAATAGGCCTAGTATATTTACTTTTGTTATTGCTTTATGCTTGTTTTGTGGAGGATCCTTTGTGTTTGATTGTTATATTTTTGCTGTTCTAAGTGGGACAAACGAGTATGTTGTCTAATGTCTGTAGTAACTGAAACTCGGTATGTATATATATATATATATATGTATATATATATATATATATATGTATATATATATATATATATGTATATATATATATATGTATATGTATATATGTATATGTATATATATATATATATATATATATATATATATATATATATATATATATATAGGGCTGTTATGGTAACCGTTACCGTTTGACAAATACTGTTACCGTACCGTTTTTACTGGTAAGCCAGAATTGCTAACCGTTACCGTTACCGATCGACTGGTATACCGATGATTGGTATACCGATAATCTGGTAACCGTTACACTGGTAATGGTAAATTACCGTTTGTCTAACAAAGTTTATATCTTAACATATTTTTTGTATACAATGCATCTTTATTATACTATATGTAGTGTTAGTTTATTAAAAAAACATAAATGAAAAAGAAAATAAGTGTATCTGGAATTATTTCATTTGATTATTGAACTAAATACAATCATTTATTTGGTTCTACGTGTATGTTATAAAGCATATCAGATGAGTATACTTAGGTTTTGAATTAACTGGTAAATTACCGTTACCGCTGGTATTGAAAAAACGTTACCGATAATTTACCGTTAAAAATGGTAAATTTACCGTTACCATACCGTTTTAACTGGTATACCGATTTCAATCAAAAATGGTTACCGATCGACTGGTAATGGTAAATTTACCGTTACCATAACAGCCTTATATATATATATATATCACATGCATGTATAAGTCATTTTCATCACCTTGTACTTGTTCAGTTTTATCTTGTTTTAAGTCATTTTCATCACCTTGGACTTGTTCAGTTTTATCTTGTTTGCCTTGTATTTGTGGTGTACCAAACTAGATAGGTGCTGCTATTTCAAGAGTGTGTTTATTAGTGGATATTTAACATGTCCTACTTCAGAATTCTGCGACTTCATGATTTTTTTTTTTCCTACCTTCTGAGTAGAAGCAAGCTGCATAATATGTATTGATGTTCTCATCGTGATTGCTTTGACCGTGCACCACTCTGTTTGGGTGTGCTCATTAGTTCTCAAAATTTTAATGATGAATAGGTCTCTACTATTATATTTTCTGGTGAAATAATTTTCATGATTTGTTGTTGTAAACTGTTCCAAACCTTAAATTAAGTCAAATTAAGATCAAGTCAACATGCATCTTGGAAGGGTGGAAGCTAAAGTCACGGTGATACTGGTAATCAACCGTCGGAGGTAGTAAACTCCTGCTATGCAAGCACGAGAGCTTTTCTTAGGCTACACTGTTGAAGGCGTCAACAAATGTCCTAGATACTTATAATATATATTGAGGCAGGTTCGAAGGAACTCGTAACAGTGCAACACCCCAAATGCCCCTCATTCTCCACCAAGTAATTCTCTTTCTCTCTTCTTCCACTAATTCTCTCACTTTCCACTCACTTTCTTTAATATAAATCGGTGGTGGATATCGGAGGCATTTAGGGTGCTTCATTTTTGGGGTGCTGCCGATTCCTTGCCATATATATTATGTTATAATATATTAGAATATTAAGGATGAATAGGCTAATGCAAGAGACATTATTGTAATTACTGTGATATGTGAAATCTATAAAAAGAGAGCCCATGTGTGTTCTAATGAAATATAAATGAATAAAAATGTCTTATCTCCCTTATTTCTTTGTTCTTATTTTGATTTATAACACATCATCAGCAGGACACTCTTTCCTATTGTAAAATTAATATATCCAGCTCTTGGTTGAGGGTCATACGTATTATAGAATATAATGTATGCGGTTTATTTAATTTTACCTAATAAAACTGCTAGCTATTTTCGAGTCTACTAAGCGCATATTAGCGTGTAGTCAGTATATATCTCTATAAAACAATATCTTCTTCTTACCTACGACATATCCATATGTTATTTTATATTTTATTCTTACTTCCTCGTGTAAATCAAGGCAAGAGAATTGAGATAAGAGATGTTGTAAAATTTTCAAAATTTTTGGGCTTGGGGTTTGTTTTGAAGAGGGAAGCAAGAAAGGAAGAAGGAAGGATGTGGGGATTAGTCCCACATCATGAGAATTGAAAAAAGTTTCAATGTACATAAGGGGCTTTCTTAGAAGTGTGTTGGGGCCTTGGGGCTCCCATATGTTTGCTTTGTTGTGAGGAGGGAGACAATGCATCTCTACCACATACGTGTGCCGTCGCCGTCTATTCATCCGACCGGGTATCGGATCCAATAAGAATATTTTTGGACTCGAAATTGCATTTAAAAATAAGGCGGGAACGCTTCAGAACGTTGCAAACGAAAGGACGCGACGGTTGAAATTTGTAACATTGCAAATGATGGGATGCGATGTTTTGGACTGAAACGAAAACGACCGTTGCAAACAGTCGCGTCAGTTCATAAAGAGGCATATCCCTTCGCTGGCTATAAATACCAAAGCCAGAAAACCATTTCAATCACTCTAAAATCAATTCTTCTTCTTCTCGCACAATTCTACGACTCCATTAAAAGTTTTCAATGTTGCTTTGTTTAAAAACGCTTCTAAAATGTTCCAATTTTGAAAGCGTTGCAAAATTGTTTTCTTCTTCCTCCTCTTCTTTCTATTATGTAATTGCATAATCAGAAATTATATTAGAGTGTTCTTGGTCGGATCAAAGTCGTACAAACTTTAAATCCGATTACGTTGTTCCAAGGGTTCATTGAATCTTGAAAGCCGATAGTTCGATAACCCATTTGCACCTGATGGGTTGAACTATTATTTGAAAAAAATTATTCTATAGATCCTTGAAGTCCGAAGTACGATAATCATCTTCCTCCAATAGTCTCGAACCGTAAAATCTCCAATAAATTTTCAGACAATATGATCAACCATGGAAGGTTTGAGTTCGCTATAAGTGATGAACCGTCATTTGACTCGTTTGGAGCAATTTGATGGTGAAAATTTCACTCGTTGGCAAGAGACAATGAAGTTCTTTCTGATCACCGTCGAATTGTTCTACATTTTGGAAGACGGATTGGAAATGATACCGGAGGAAACCGATAAGGTTGATGCCACTACAAAGGCGAAATGTGCAAAGCGCAAAGAGGACGATTTTTTATGCAGAGGGCACATCCTAAATGCATTGTCTACAATGCTCATATAGGACATTGGAAACTGCAAAGGCGCTCTAGACTGTATTGGAGAGCAAGTATCGCATATCTGAGGCAAGTAATAAAAAGTTTCTTATTTTTAATTTTATGGATTTCAAAATGGTCGCCAACAAGTCCATAGTTAGTCAAGTGAGTGAAATCTTACTGTTGGTGAATAAACTTAAAGATGCCGGAATTGGTATCCTTGAGTCTTTTGTTGTTGGAGTTATTATTTTGAGACTTCCGAATTCTTGAGTGATTATAAGAAAAAATTGAAACATGCGGAAACAATTTATGATCCAGATGGTTTACATCGTCATTTTCATATTGGAGGGGATTCTTGTAAATGCAAACTAGATGATAATCTGCAAACTGAGTCTCAATCTAAGGCAAATAATGTTGAAATTACTGAAAAGTTGAAGCCTAAGAATGAGAGACAGTTTAAGAACAAAAATAATTCCAAGAACAAAGAAAAGAAGGGTGCCTATTACTATTATAACAAACCCTACCACTATGCCCGAGACTGTCGTCTATGGAAGAAACAACAAAAAGCGAATGTGGTCGAAGAAAAGCTTGTGGTTGTTGTACAAGAGGCGAACATCGTTAGTGGCACTGATAATGATTGGTGGCTTGATACTGGAGCAACCATTCATATTTGCAAAGATCGTAATCTATTCAAGAGTTACGAAGAGAATAATGGAAAATCTAGCGAAGTTACTAGCGCAAACAAAGTTGCAAGAAAAGTTCTGGAGAAAGGCACAATTGTATATACATTAACCTCTAGGAAAGTTCTTACATTAGTCAGCGTATTTTATGTACCCGAGATGTGTAAGAATTTGGTTTTTGGATACCTTCTTACCAAAGGAGGATTCAAGATGGTGTATGAGTCTGATAAGTTAGTGTTGTCCAAAAACAACAAATTTATTGGACATGAATATTCTTGTAGCGACATGGTTAAGTTGAATCTAATAAAGAATTTTTTGCTTATATTGTTGATTATGTTAATTTATGGCATGGTAGATTAGGACATGTTAATTATAAATCTCTTAAAAATATGCATAAATTAATAGTAATTTCTGATTGTGATTTCAATTCTACCTCTAAATGTGAAATATGTGTTCAAGCAAAAACACACTGGAAATCCTTTAAATCTGTAGAATGGAAAAATGGTTTGCTTGATTTGGTATATAGTGATGTGGATGACTTAAAAAGTCATGTCACCTATGGTGGTAACCAATAGTATATAACATTTATTGATGACTATACTAGATATGCATATGCATTTCCAATGAAATCTAAAGATGAGGCTTTTGATAAATTCAAAATTTACAAAGTGGAAGTCGAAACACAATTAGGAATTAAAATTAAAGTGTTACTTTTAGATCGTGGTGGTGAATATTTTTCAAATGAATTTACTTTGTTTTGCAAACAACATGAAATAGTTCACCAATGTACCACCCCATATACACCGCAACAAAATGGTGTTGCTGAGAGGAAAAATAGAACTTTGGTAGAAATGGTTAATGTCATGCTCATAAGTTCAAATTTACCTTATAACCTATGGGATGACTCTATGCTATCTGCATGTTACACTTTAAAAAGAGTACCACTTAAAAAGAATAATATTTCTCTTTATGAATTATGGTTTAATAGAAAAAACCTAACCTTACTAGAGTTAAAGTTTGGGGTTACTTAGCATATGTTAGTAAACAAGACACTAAATGACCAAAGTTAGGTAATAAGGCATTTAAGTGTGTTTTCATAGGATATTTAGAAAAACAGACCCTAAACGACCAAAGTTAGGTAATAACGCATTTAAGTGTGTTTTTATAGGATATTCTCTTAATAGTATAACTTATAGGTTCCTTATTCTTGACACCTTAGAAGTTATAGAATCCGTATATGTAGAATTCTTTGAAAAAAAAACTATTGAGAATCCATTGAGGTCATCTAGTCCAGAACCACCTCTGACTAATGATATCAATGACGATGAATATGCTCCTGCTCAAAACAACAAGGAAGTGTCAGTACCAAATAATAGTACTGAACATAGGAGAAGTAAAAGAGCGAGAATAGAGAAGAACTACGGTCCTAACTTCATAACATATCCCATAGAAGGCAATAAGGACGAAGTCCTTAATATGACAAGATACGAAATGAACGTCGTTGATGATCCCAAAACTTATTTTGAAGCTATTAGTTTCAGAGATTCTAATTTCTGGAAAGAAGCTATCAATGATGAAACGAATTCCATAATGTAAACCAAACTTGGATTTTAACCGATTTACCTCCTGGTGCTGAACCTAAATGATGTAAATGGATATTCAAGAAAAAAGTTGAATTCAAATGGATCCCTTGATAAGTTTAAAGCCAGATTAGTTGCTAAGGGATATAAGAAAAGACAAGGACTAGATTATTTTGATACATTTTCTCTGGTTGCTCGTAGATCTTCTATACGCAGTTTAGTAGCACTTGCATCAATTCATAATTTGGTCATACATCAAATGGATGTAAAAACAAATTTTCTAAATAGAGATTTAGAAGAATATATATATATATATATATATATATATATATATATATAGAACAACGGAAGGTTTCATAACCCCAGGCCAAGTAAACAAAGTTTGTAAATTAATAAAATCTCTTATGGCCTAAAGCAAGCTCCCATGAAATGGCATGAAAAGTTTGATAAAGTTGCACTCTCATATGGATTCATGTTAATGATGCTGATGAATGTATTTGTAGCAAATTGGATAACAACGGTTATGCTATATTATGTTTACACTTTGATGAGATGCTAAAATTTGGTTCTAACATATCTGGTGTGAATGAAACTAAGAAGTTTCTATTTTCAAAATTTGATATCAAAGATCTAGGAGAGGCTCATGCAATGCTGGGAATTAAAATCATTAGGAAAGCGGGGCAGTTATTACTAACTCAATCTCATTACATTGAGAAGTTCCTAGAGAAGTATGGTCATTATAATGAAAAACCAGCACCAACTCCTTTAGATCCAAGTATCAAATTAGAAAAGAACATTGGATGCACCATTTCTCGAAGTATTCTAGTGTTATTGGGAGTCTTATGTATGACATGCATTGAACTAGACCAAACATCGCATATGCTATAAGTGTATTGTGTCGATTTACAAGTAATCCAGGTTTCGAACACTGGAAAATTATTTCCAGAGTTCTAGCTTATTTGAATGGAATAATCAACTCTGGATTATCTTATAAAGAATATCCTGATGTAACAGAAGGATATAGTGATGCAACCTGGAACAGTGTAGAATTCCAGTTCAAGTCTACGAATGGATGAATATTTACATTAGGAGGCGTTGCTATGTCTTGGGCTTCCATGAAGAAGACCTGCATATTTTACTCAACTATATTGTCAGAATTGATTGTATTAGCAGATGCATATAAGGAAGCAGAATGACTTACGAATTTGTTAATGAAAATTCCATTGTGGAAGATGCCATCTCCAGCAGTCTTGATTAACTGTGATAATTAAGCAATGATATATAATGTCTCTAATAACACATATAATGGAAATTCTAGACATGTGAGTCTAATATATCAAATGGTAAGGCAGTTACTCAAAAGTGGAGTTATAACCGTTGACTATATAGAAACAAAGAAAAACTTAGCTATCCCACTTACAAAAGGTCTTCCAAAGGCAGTGGTTTCTATAAGGTCAAAAGAAATAGGACTAAGGTCTGCGAATGAAGATTGATCATTCTTAACAAAAACCCAACTTATGTCTTGAAAAGGATAGACAAAGTTCAATGGGTACCAACAAGTTAAGAGAATGATTATGGAATACTAAATCAATAATCTCATAATACTTAGTGTTGGATTCTGCAAGAACAAAGAATGGATAAATGTCCTTAATAAGTCTAGAAACCTTAAAAGATGTATCGTAGAAACACCTTAAGAGACTTACCTTTATGATTATGGAAATCAGGCCGTTTCATAGGAAAATAAGACCGCTTTCTAAAGTAGACTCATGAACCAGGATTAAAAGCACATGGCCATTAACGTGCTGAGCATTACAAAACACTCTAACTAAGGAAATCAACATGTGTGATTGTTTCGGTTTTATTGTTAAGGGATACTTGGTTCAAGATTCGTTCACCATAAAATCTCGATAGAACTTTGAATGGTTTACACTAAGTGAAAGTTCAAATCCAACAGATACTTTTTATGTGTTGTTTCCACGATGATGCCAAACTTGATCTTAGAACTACATAGGCATGTTCCTACCTGGGTATGTAGGAAGTCACAATAGTGATTTAACCGTCCACTTTATTTAGTTTCTTATTTTGAAAATTAGGGGAGATTGTTGTAAAAATTTCAAAACATTTGGGCTTGGGGTTTGTTTTGAACAGGGAAGCAAGATAGGAAGAAGGAAGGACATGAGGATTAGTCCCACATCATGAGAATTGAAAAGGTTTCAAGGTACTTAAGGGGCTTTCTTAGAAGTGTGTTGGGCCTTGGGGATCCCATATGTTTGCCTTGTTGTGAGGAGGGAGACCATGCATCTCTACCACACACGCGCGTCGCCGTTCGTCCTTCTGATGAACCGGGCCGGGCCGTGTACGGGTTTCAGATCCAATAAAAATATTTTTGGATCAAAATTTTAAACTATAACGGGCCAAATTCAGCCCCTTAAGAAACCAGACCCAAAACTACATTTAAAAAAAAGGCGGGAACGTATCTTGCAATGCTTCAGCACGTTGCAAATGAAAGGGCGCGACGATTGAAATTTGTAACGTTTCCGAATGTTGCAAATGAAGGGATGCGACGTTTTGAACTGAAACAGAAATGACTATCACAAACAGTCACGTCAATTCATGGAGAGGTATGTCCCTCCACTGCCTATAAATACCATGACTGGAAAACGGTTTCAATAACTCTGAAATCAATTCTTCTTCTTCTCGCATAATTCTGCGACGCCATTAAAGTGTTTCAATGCTAGTTTGTTTTGAAAGTGTTGCATAATTATTTTCTTCTTCCTCCTCTTCTTTTTATTATGTAATTGCATAATCAAAAATTATATTCTAGAGTTCCTGGTCAGATCAAAAATCGTACAAACTTTAAATATGATTACACTGTTCCAAGGCTTCATTAATCCTGAAAGTCGATAGTTCGAAAACTCGTTTGTACTTGGTGGGTTGAACTATTGTCTGAAAGAATCTATTCTATAGGTCCTTGAAGTATGAAACATGACAATTATCTTCCTCCAATAGTCTCGAACCACAGAATCGCCAACAAGAGAATTTCCTACATGATTTTGTTTTTACTTCTCTTATTATCTATGTTAGCCTCCACCATCCTGCTATGCTTGAATATTTTGTTTAGTTTGACGTCATGCAACATGCATGTTTCTTTTTTATTGTCAGAATAAAGTTGTCATGTTGTCATGTTTAATAATTTTATTTTCTTTGCCATTGATTTTATTCAGTGAAAGGTATTGTTTATTCAGTTGCAATTATATGTCAAGGAGTTTCAGAGTGATGTGCGTCTTTGTTTTATGACCTATATGTACATTTTTTGGGATTTCATACATTGCTCACGCATGGCATGCTTCTATTTTATTACACTTTGTTGTGTACTTCAATTGTCATAAAATAAAAATAGTTGCAATTAAGGAAATCCTTAAAGAACTGGACATGTTTTATGACACTTACAGACGAGGATGATTTGTGAATATTTTTGAAGATTTATTATAATGCTAGTTCAACTTGTTCTTGAGTTATTCATTTTTTAAAACTTACCAATTTACCATATCGTATCATTGTCAATATTTTTATTATCATGCAATTTTTTTATGTGTAGTTCCCAAAATGTCAAGTATTGCTAAAATTGAATTCAAGGCTTTGGACATATTTGAAGACAACTATTTGTCATGGATACTAGACATCGAGATCCGTTTGCAATCTCAATGCTTAAAAAATTCCATTAAAAATGGTAATAATATATTCTAGCAGGACAAAACAAAGGCTCTAATATTTTTAAGATGTCACATCCACAACTACAGAATATTTAATCGAAAAAGATCCTCTCCACTCATATAACTCCTTGAGGAGCATTACAACCATCAGAAGACAGTCATACTTCCAAATATAAGGCAAGAATGTTGAACATGAGATTTTAAGGCTTTAAATCTATAAGGGAATGCAATTCCACTGGTTTAGAATTATTTCTGGACTGAAATTATATAGAGAAATGGTAGACGATGAATAAACATTTGAAAAGACTTTCTCAGCATTCCATGCATCGAATATACTCCTACAGCAGCAATATCGACAGCGCCATTTTACAAAATATTCTGAATTAATTGAAGGTTTATTAATTGCTGAGCAAAATAATAAATTGTTTATTAAAAGTCACTCCTCAAGACCATCTAGTTCAACTGCATTACCATAAATTATTGCTAATTTCGCCCACTCCAAAAGAGTTCGTGACAGAGGTAGAGGACGTGGTCATGGATATAACTCCAACAGAGGTGGTAATGGTGGTTTTGGAGGCAACAAAACTACTAATTTTAAAAGGCAGTAAAAGATAAATGAGCCTGAAAATAGTAATAATTCAGCTGTAGAAAATAAAAAGAATTATGAGGAAGTTTTCTATAGATGCGGGTGTCCTGGTCATTGGTTACATACTTGCATATCATCAAAGAAGAAGTGAAAGAATATCAAAAGCCTAAGAATATCAAGACAAATAATACTGAGGGATTGTCCAATAATATTAACTTGAAGTTGGATGATTTCATTGAAGATTATGATGGAAATTTCAATAACGATGAAAATTTAAATGCAATGTTCGACGATATATGACCGAATTGACCAATTAGTAGCTTGAAGCTTATTGCGTGGTTTTTCGTAAGCATATATTAATAAGTTAGTATGAAATTTTTGTTTATCTATTTATTAGCTTATTTATATGAACTTGCTGAAATAATATGTGCTGATGGATATTGATAAGTTGTTTGTTTTTTCAAATTATTCTTATCTTAGAAAATATTACATATTTATATTTAAATGTTATCTCAGTGTTTGGTTGACTATATTGTCTTTGATTCTTAAGACATGGACCGTCAGTGTTTAAGTGATGATATATGCATGCTAGATAGTGCAGCCATCCATACAATTTTAAAAAACCAAAAAAAAAATCTCTGAATTATCTGAAAATATTTCAGCTAAGGTTCTTACTGTAGTTGGGTCTGCTAATATAATTGAAGGGTCTGAAAGAGCCCATATAGTGTTACTAAATGGTACACATATATTCATTCAAAAAGTATTACATTCAAGCAATTATAAAATAAATCTGCTAAGCTTTAAAGATATAAGAATGAATGGTTACCATATTGAAACTATAGATGAAAACAAAAAGGAATATCTTTGTGTTATTTATAAAACCGAAAACCAGAAGCTGATTTTAGAAAAAATTGGTACAATTTCAACTGGATTATACTTCACTAACTTGCATAGTCGGATCTCGTTTTATAAACATGATCAAGCTCACAAATACAAATACAATGATTATTTGGCATGATCCTTTGGGTCATCCTGGATCAATTATGATGCGTAAAATTGCTAAAAACTCAACTAGGTATGATTAGTCAAATCAATTGAATTTACCAAGTGATTATCTGTGTATCCTATGTGCACAAGGAAAATTAATTACTTGACCTTCATACAGTAAAATCACTTCTAAATCTCCAGCATTTCTGCAAAAAATTCGAGGTGAATATATAGTCCAATTCATCCTGCTAGTGGGCCATTCAGATATTTCATGGTATTAATTGATGCATCAACTTATTGGTCACTATTAACGATATTTTTCGCCAACACTGAAAATGGATAAACAGGGGCAAATCTTAAAGCAAAACTAGGTGGATTGGATCCCTTTCCTGTTCGACTTTAGTGTGGAATGGGGTGCAAGGGCTCCAACGGGCAAGCTCAGTAAGGATTACCAGATTGAATCTAGACTCAGTGACTGAAGCTCGATCGCCACTCGTGGGTGTTGATGGGGGCAAACTTAGACTCCTCTGAAAAATGGATAATGAACTGCGGCTATAACAATTAGGGAAATAAACGTACACACTTATAGAGCTGCTTTCTTAAGAATATCTCCTTCCATTAAGCTCTTAATATAAATACATAGACGTTATAGAGTGGAATTCTCCATTGATGCTATTCTCTAGGTTGTTTTTGAGGATACACAAAGTAAGAGAAAAGTCCCCATTAATTTGATCCCTGGGGTCCTTGGTTCTAGGCCCCTTCCATCGCATGGCTATTGGACCCGCTTGGGCTTTTGGTTATGATACTTGAATTCTTCTGGGCAGCTTCTGAATGTAGGCTTGCAGACATGAGCTTCCGGATGTAGGATCTCATCTTTATCATGAATACGAGGAGGGGGATAACCCCGTGGTGTATGTCGATAACTGCCAGGTTGAAACCGCTACGGGTTTCAGTACTAGGTAGGCTAGCACAGGTAGCCTGTAATCCTTGTTCAGGTTTCGGCTAGACCTTCGGTAGGGCCTTTGCAGTAGCCTGTATTCTTGGAAGGTAGCTTCCGGATTAGTGCCTCTGATGTCGTCGTCTTTAGGTGTATCGGTATTTGGGTAGGTTATTTGTTGAAGGTTTCCCTTTAGGCTTTGTCTGCCGGTTTTGTTGCTTCTGATTTCCTTGATTCTGGATCAGAGCGGTTCCTTACATGGAGCCTTTCGTCGAGTTAATGTTGTCGAAAGGGTCTTGTCGGGCTGACTTTGGCGGAGAGGCCGCCTTCTTGCTTTCGCTCTTCTCATTGTTAGGCTCCACTTTCTATTGAGCCTTCCGCGAGCTTTCGATTATCTGATACCCCTTCGCCGCCAGCTTTCTTCGATGTTGATTTTGGTAGTAACATATGCCCCCCTGCCCTTCCTTAGGTAAAGGGGTATTTTCGACTTTTCAAGTCAAACTCCTGATTTCTTCTGAAGTCCCATCTTGGAGTCCTTTGATCTTCCTTGGCAGGAGAACGTTGATTGGTCCTTGTGTATGTGGTTTAAATTTGGGTAAAATATCTTTGCACGGTTACCTCTGCCCCCCTTTTTTCTTCAACATTTACTTTCAATATTAATTTCTCGAACCAGATTATTTGTTCACTGAAGATCTGAAGTTCATCGCAGGAAATCTATTGCTTAAACCCTTGGTGAGCATTTAATTTTCAAATTGGGGAATTGGGTTGTTTGCCCAAATTTGCTTAGGGTTTTGCATACCAGATACAAATTATTCGTTTCTTAACAACCTAAGGTAATTTCTTAGCAATCAACCTATTTATCCTTTCCCTAAATATCAATTCTAGAGTTTGAGGCTTATAATCGTGTTAAGGCATTTATTATTTTGATTGCTTATTACTAACAGGCTTAAGCATAATCTCTTCCAAATGTTCTAACGGATGGGATATATACTTTATATGTTCACGAAATTATATCACCTGGTAGTGTCATATCTGACAAGAGGAGTACCGGTTTATCACCCATTGATGCTTATGGTCTTTCTTAGAGGGGAAAATTTCTTTTGAAGAAATCGCTGATTATTTCTCAAGATGAGGTTAATTCCATTCTTGCCAATTTTGGAATGGACGATGTCGAGGCCGTTCCTGTTGCCGACGTTTATGGCATTATGAATCCGCCTGATGGATATTTTGCCTACTCGGCCATTCATGTCTGGCATGGGGGGCTTCTTTCCTTTTCCATCCTTTGTGCTACGACTTCTACAAGATTGGGGAGTCACGCCAATTCAGTTTCCACCGAGCACTTACACATTACTCTTATGCTTATAAGTTCTTGCTCTGGAATTGGGTTAGGTTTCTCTTACACCGAATCTTGTCCGTCACTTGATGCGCTTTTCAAGGGATGATGGCCTTCACTTATTTCATGTCTCCCTTTTGCAGAAAGTTATCAATGACGGTGCAGGCAATGTTATGCCCTAGGAAGACCAATTCTTTTTCTTTAAATGTCCTGTCGGCATGTCTGGCCAAATTGCTGATTGTAGTAAGTTCCCTTGACCTTTCGCCCCGTTCGCTGCGCATCTTCAATTCCATTCTTTCAGATTTTACTTCTGAGGGGCTGCCCCTATCCGAGAGCGAATCTTGCGTATCTAAGCTCATCTTGGAATCGCTAGAAAATCCACCGAGTCGATCTGCTCTATTAACAAAGGATAAGTTATGCTTTTACAATCTCCTTCCTCATGGTCAGAAGATATTGGGGCATCCACCAGTCTGCCTCCCCGGTATTAATCGTTTATTAGCAGGTTCAGAAGTGTTCGCTCCTTCAGCTCCATTATTCCTAGGTACATTTCACTGATTCAAAATCTTCTATTTGAGATCATCTTTCGATACTACTATTTCACGCTCTCGACTTTTTCCCAACCCTTCGTTTGGTTAAGGGTTCCGGTTGCGAAAGCCCCAACTCCTATCGATGCGTTGAATCGGGGTACCGCGGCCGCTCTCAAGAGGTTAGCCGAATCCCCTGCTGATTTTCCAATTAAGAGGTGGAAGCCCAATACTCCTGCCTCTACGACTTCCAGGGATGTCTTTGGCAGGAAAATAAGATGTGGTGTCTTCCACCACTTTCTTCGAGCACATCTGGAGCATGTATAAGTGCTTTACCGTATACTCCTGCTTCCCGTACTATCGGTTCACCGGGGCTTCTTGATCTTCCGTCGGATTTTACTGATCTTGTGAAATCCATTCTCTCTGGACCTGAATTCTCTGACATTTCATTGCCTTCCACTACTCCCAACACGATGGATTTTTATTGGCATCTGATTGTTCAACAGCTTAAGGTATGACGCTTTCCTTTTTATTCTTGGGCTTTCTGCCCATCGCAACTGTGCGCTGATGGTTATACCTTCCCCGGCTATTAAGAAATGGTATGTGCCTAAGCCCATCCCTTCCTCTTCTGCTACTGAAATTACTCGGCTTTGGGAGGCCGACACAGTTTTGAGCGAAGAATGTGAGAGGTTGAAGGCTTCCTTGGAACATGCTGAGTTGGCCTTAGAAAAGGAGAAGCAGGCTAAGGATGTAACTCCCGACAGGGTATCAGCTTTAGAGCATCAGATGGCAGAGGATGTGATTACCCATGCTGATGAGCTTCGGACGAAAGACGAAGAACTTTCTTGTGCCGCCCAAATCATTTGTGCAGCCCAAGATTGGATTCCTGACTTTTTGCACGTCCATCTCCCACAGATTAAGTCTGACTGCTATGACGATGTCCTATTTCGCCTTTTTTCTAACAACCTTCAGAATATTTCTGAGTTTCGAACCTCCTCCATTCCTTCCTTCACCTTGAATCGAGTTGTGAAAAGGATTAAGTTGGGTGAGGAAGGAGTTGAAGCGTCCTGGAGGGATGACCCTGCAGTCGAGGACCTCTTATACATTGACAGTCTTTCGAATGATTTAGGCGAGGTGGGGGTGGCTCCCGTCTCCAGAGAAGGCGACCCTTTTGGCTTTCCGGGGAATAAAGAAGTAGTTGATTGCAAAGTTCCTTCTCTTGGGGTATAACTTTTTCCTTATGCGTACCTTCTCTTTTTTTCCTGGATACTTGACTTTGAATAGTTTCCTGTTGTTACAAATAGACAAAAAGAACTGCTCTCCTACTTTAAGCAGAGTTAGGTGACAAAAGTTCAAACCATTTTTATGTTGGGCAGGTAGTACACTTGCATATATTCGCTTCTGTAACCTACACGACACTTGTATGGGGTTCTCTTTTGCTATCACCGAGGGCTAATGTGACTATTTGCGTTATGACAGAGTTTAATTTACTATAAGGAGGCATTACACACAACTTGTGGGTTGAGAAAAGGGTTTCTCGCAACACCTATTCATGTTTTCAAAGAAGCGCGTCTCCTCGAGGAGTTTGAGTATGCTTATATTACATTTCCTCATTTCTTCTTCAACTTACGGAGTGGGGACCCTGAAGCTATGTTAAGGGATCTTAGGATTAAACATGCCGAAGCACTATGAAAATAATAGGCGTGTGAAAAAGTGATGTATTTATAATTCACCTTTCTGCGTGTATGTTATAGTTGGTAGGCTCCGGGTTTAACCTGTGTAATGGTGTGCAAGGAAAAGAGCGGGAATATGACCTTCGAACGTAAAAAAGAAAGAAAATAAAATAAAATTGTAATCACTTTCTTGTATGTTTGTGGGCAGGTTGATCAGCGCAAGACCTTTTCCCCTAGGGGCAGAACGTCGCCGGTAAGAGAGGTGCTTCCGATATCTTATGAAAGGAAGCTCTTACATCAGGACTCATCCATTAAACATTTAACCAAGAGGATGGATGCTTTTACAGTTGGAAGAGAAGGATAGAACCATTTTGGGGTTGAGGACGTACATAAAGATTAAACCCTCTGTCGAGTTTGAAGACGAGCTAAAAAATCTTCGCTAACGTGTCATTGGCTTGGAAATCGATTTAAACAATGTTACCACAAAGTGTGAGACGTGGGAACACTGTTATGAGAATATCCCTATAATGACGGGGACTTCGCCCCCTGGCGTTGCGGTAGCACATAAGGCCTCTGCTCTTCAGAAATGTTATTACCTGAATAACCCTCCACCGGATTTAAAGGAAATAGCTATTTCTAAGTGGTGTAAAAGAGTTGTAGCCGAGATGAAAGGAATCTATGACACTAGACTAATCAAGGATTCTCACGACCGCATCGTCAGGTACTCCAACCAAATTAGACACTTGCAAGAAGAAAATCATGATTTACGTATGAGCGTTTTCAATTTGGAAAAGGAAAACAAGTCTCTCAGGGTGATGTGTAGGGCTTACAATAGAGCTTTGAAGGTCCAGCCCAAACCCTCCGGTCACTTAGACGAGACAAATAGGAAAGTTCAAAGACTTAACAAGTTACTAGGCATAGCACTTCGTCATGCCATCGACCCCCCTTTATCCGAGGATGGGGAGGATCCAGATGTTCAGTGAAGTTTCGTGATGGTGACACATAATTTCTCTTTATGGTAGAGGTGCCAATGATGTAATCTTTTTTTTTTTGAATGAACTAATGTATTGGTAACTTTTAACAAGTAAATAACTATTAGTATAGGAAATGAATAAGAGTTGCTTGCATGATGAATGACTTAAGAGATTTTCTTTAAGTATGGAAAAACACAACCTTTCTTTCATTTCTCTTGCCTTCCTTCGTTTTCGACAATGGGCTTTTCATTTGCTTACGAATTTTGTGGGTCTTCTTTTATAGGTATCCTACGGATGTGTTGATTTGAGATAACTATCTTGGAGGTCTTCGAGTCGTCATTTCGTCGGTTGGAACCTCCTTCTAATACTTTTAAAGAGTTTCTTCCACCCAGTCTCGGGTGTTAATATGTGGAAAACTTTCTCCCACCTTCTGACACTTGTTAAGAGTTGAATTGATCCGGATTGGGCATAAATAGTAATAGATCGGAACCATCTTGGCATCGGTGGAACACTGAGGCCTGCCTAGATTCGGGCATTAATAATAGTTGATTGTGGCCACCTCCGGTATTTGTACAGTGTCGGATCGTCCTGGACTTGGGTGTCGATAATAATAGATCGGAACCCCTTCCTGTATCTGTAAAACGCCAAATCAATCTTAGATTCGGGTGTTAACAATAGTCGACCGGAACCTCTTCCGGTATTCATAGAGGGTTGGATCCACCCAAATTCAGGTAATGGCACAGAAGATTGGAACCTCCTTCGGTTATTGGTAGAGCGCCGAATCCACCCAGATTTGGGTGATAGCATAGAAGACCGGAACCTCCTCCGGTTATTGGTAGGGCGCCGAATCCACCCAGATTTGGGTGATAGCATAGAAGACCGGAACCTCCTCCGGCATTACCAAAATGAGTACCCCTTTTGGATTTGATTTGGGAAGTAGAGGTTGTATGTGCTTCTTGAGCCTCCCCTTGGGCTTTTGATGTCAAAGCAGAGGATGTACGTGCTTTGTTGGTAATTCTCTAAACCTGTGCGTCTGTATCGCTTGGCTAGCTTATCCACAAGAAGGGCCCAAGGACTTACCCGACCTCCCTCCTGGAGGCACCTTATCCTGACCATCATAGGCGATGGTAAGGGCTTAGGAACTTAGACGGGGCCTTGTAGGCACAGAACTAAGTTTTACTCTTTTGACGCTCTATATGGACCATCGTAGGCACTAATAGAGGCTTATACGCCACCCCTCTAAGGGGTGCCCTATCCTGACCATCGTAGGCGATGATAGGGGTTTGCGTTCCCTTCTGCAGGTAATGTGGAACATAAGAAGAGGTAGGATGTGCTCTTCTGCGAGAAAAGGTAGGACGTGCTTAGTTCTAGTAGAGGCGGGACATATTCTTCTACAAGCAGAGGTAGGACATGCTAATTTTAGATGCACCGCCACAAGCATTTCTGGTGTGAAACGGCGGTTTACGCTTTTGATGCTTTAACCCTGCCCCCTCTGATTTGGGCAAGGAGAAAGACTAACACACCATCCCCCTCCGGGGGATGCCTCGCCTGGACTAATCTAGTGCTGGCGTGGGTTTTCCTTCTCTTTATCCATTTGTGGCCTGACTTTTCCTTGGTCATTTCGTTTATGGGGTTTTGCCCCTTTGCAATTGGGGGGAATAATCTTTTTCTTATCATTTCAATAGGGTCTCAATGGCATAACTTCCTGTGCTTTCCTTGCATAACTTTGTAATTTTCCTTGGTTCAAGAATTTAATGATCATTCCCTCTAATACTCTGCAATGGTTGGTTTCATGTCCGTTTACCATATGGTAATAGCAATAAGATCCTTCTCTTTTAGCTTCGTTCTTGGGCTTCTTCTTGGACGACGACCAGAAATTTAACTCATGTCTAGTTAGGAAATTGATACCCTTAATCGATACAGTGAGCTTATAACCCTTTGGTAACCTTGACTCGAAATTCTTCTTCCATCGCTGCATTTTGGTCTTTTTGCCACCTAATTTTGTTATTCCCTCATTGTCTCTACTCTTTCTTTCCACTGCTCTTCGATATGGGGGTATATCTTCTTTGGACTTTATATCAGTCAGAGGGATAGGAGTTTTCTCTACGCTTCATTCGAATATGGTCTCTCTGGACTTTGTGAGGATGACTCTTTTGGCAAGGAGAAAGGAATTGTATCTCTTGGTCGAGGGTTGGTAAAGGGCAAAAATCGGGGTTGATCCCACATGGAAGGGGTTAATGCTCCATCAATCAAGGTCATAAGGCTCTACATCCTTCTCTTTCTCTTGGATATGGAGGTTTTCTAATTTGGATCTTTCAATCGCCCATAGCTCGTCGATGTTCGCCCTAGTTGTGGGAAATCTATTAGTCATCGGTGGAAATCCTTTACCCATAAGGTTCTCAAGATCTTAGTTCAGGATGGAACAATCACAGGTAGGTATGGGGTAGGGTTAACCACGAGGTTGGAGGTTCAGACCATCCTTCTAGCGCTAAAATGTTAACGATATTTTTCGCCAACACCGGAAATGGATCAACGGGGAAAAATCTTAAGGAAAAATCAGGTAGATTAGATCCCTTTCATGTTCAACTTTAGTGGGGAATGGGGTGCAAGGGCTCCAAGGTGCAAGCTCATTGAGGATTACCAGATTGGATCTAGACTCAGTGACTGAGGCTCGATCGCCACTCGTGGGTGTTGATGGGGCAAACTTAGACTCCTCTGAAAAAGGGATAATGAACTACGGCTATAACAATTAGAGAAATAAACGTACACACTTATAGAGCAATTTTCTTACAAGAAGATCTCCTTTCATTAAGCTCTTAATAGAAATACATAGATGTTATAGAGTGGAATTCTTCATTGATGCTATTTTCTAGGTTGTTTTTGTGGATACACAATGTAAGAGAAAAGTCCCCCTTAATGTTATCCTTGGGGTCCTATTTATAATGGTTCTGGTCCCCTTCCGTTGCATGGCTATCGGACCCGCCTGGGCTTCTTGTTATGATACTTGAATTCTTGTGGGCAACTTCTGAATGTAGGCTTGAGGACATGAGCTTCTAGATGTAGGCTCTCGGCTTTATCATGAATACGAGGAGGGGCTTAACCTCGTGGTGTATGTTGATAACTGTCGGGTTGAAACCGCTATGGGTTTCGGTACTAGGTAGGCTAGCACGAGTAGCCTACAATCCTTGTCCGGGTTCCGGCTAGCCCTTCGGTAGGGCCTTTGCGGTAGCCTGTATTCTTGGAAGTTAGCTTCTGGATTAGTGCCCCCAATGTTGTCGTCTTTAGGTGTATCGGTATTTGGGTAGGTTATTTGTTGAAGGTTTCCCTTTAGGCTTTGTCTTTCGGTTCTGTTGCTTCTGACTTTCTTGATTCTGGATTAGAGCGGTTCCTTACACGGAGCCTTTCGTTGAGTTAATGTTGTCAAAAGGGTCTTGTCGGACTGACTTTGGCGGAGAGGCCGCCTTCTTGCTTTCGCTCTTCTCATTGTTAGGCTCCACTTTCTATTGAGCCTTCCGCGAGCTTTCGGTTATCTGATACCCCTTCGCCGCCATTTTTCTTCGATGTTGATTTTGGTAGTAACAGTCACATATATGTTTGTTCTCTACTAGAAACATGGCATTTGCTAAATTACTTAATCAAATAATTAAATTGCGAGCACACTTCCCTGATCATCAAACTAAATCAATCCAACTAGATAATGCAGGAGAATTTACTTCTCACGTATTTAATTATTGTTGTTTGTCACTAGGAATTGAAGTTGAAAATCCAGTAGCTCATGTTGGCACTCAAAATGACCCGACAGGATCATTATTTAAGTGTTTACAAATTATTGCAGAACCGTTGCTTATTCAATTAAAGCGGCCTGTTTTAGTTTGGGGACATGTAATTTTGCATGCATCGAAATCTATCAAAATTAGACCAGTGGCTTATCATCAATTTTCACTATCACAACTTTTATTTGGATCCCAACCAAATATTTCTCATTTATGAAATTTTGGTTGTGGTATGCATGTGCCCATTAGTCTGCCACTTCGTTCTAAAATATGTTCTCAGTATATGTAGGATTTGACTCATCTTCGATAATTCGTTATCTTGAACCTCTTACGGATGATATCTTTACTGCAAGATTTGCTAGTTTAAATTTGAGGAGTCAATTTTCCCCTTATTAGGTGGGAGAAAAGACCGTTCTAGTAGAATGACATGAAATTTCATGAAATTCCATCTATATTTCCTTTAATTCCACATACCAAACAATGTCAATGCGAGGTAAAAAGAATTTTGTATATTCAGAATATTGCAAATCAAATGCCAAATGCATTTAATGATGCTGCATAAATAAGTAAATCTCATATTCTAGCGTCAAATGCACTAGCTAGATTTGAAATCCCTAAAGGACCAATAGTAGCAAATGAACCTAAATCTAGACAAAAACGTGGAACACCGATAGGTTCAAGAGACTTGGCGCATAGAAAAAGAAAGTCTAATGAAAAATCATCAATTACCAAACCTCCTAATGAGATTATAAGTAATTCAAAGGATAACTCAAAAGAAAATTTCAATTCTCCTAAAATCGATGAAGGAACTATTACCCTAGAAGAAATAATAGAAGCTTCCTAGAATAAAGCAGTACCTAATAATAATTAGATCTCAATATTTTATTTGAATCATAGAGATATGTGAGATCAAAGTAAAGTAATAATTGATGATATATATCCATTTGCAGTAGCTACTGAAATAACTAAAAGTCATGACTATAATGACAATAATGATAATGAACCAACTAGCATAAACGAATGTCGAAAAAGACATGATTGGCCAAAGTTGAAAGATGAGAGTCAGGTTGAGCTAGATTCACTTCAAAACATGGTGCATTTGGACTAATTGAAAAAAATACCATAAGATGTCAAAGCAATCGATTATAAATGGGTATTCGTTAGAAAACCAAATGATAAAAATGAAGTAGTGAGATACAAGACACGGCTTGTTGCACAAGGTTTTCTGCAGAGATCAGATTTTGACTTTAAACAAACATACTCTTCTATTATGGATGTCGTAACATTTCGATATTTGATAAGTTTTGTAGTTTCTGATAAGCTTGTTATAAGATTAACTGATGTTGTGACAAGTTATCTATACGGCGAATTGGATACAGATATTTACATGAAAATTCCAAATGGATATGGGTTGCTTGAAGAAAAATCAAAATTGATGTACTCATCAAGACTGAGATGATAACTATATCATTAAAACAATCCAAAAAATGTGGTACAACCATCTTAATAAGCATCTGGTATAAGCTAGGTATAAAAACAATCTCGTTTTTCCATGTGTCTTCAAAAAAAAATCGGTAAAGGGATTTGTTATTTTTAGGGGTACACATTGATGATATAAATTTGATTGGAATTCTAGAAGAGATTGATGAAACAATAAATTACTTGAAAAAGGAATTTGAAATGAAAGATCTTCACAAAACTAAATATTGTCTAGGTCTACAGATTGAGCACAGTACAAATACTAATCCATCGATCGAATTACATTTAGAAAATCCTAGAGCATTTTCAAATGGATAAAGCATATCAATTTAGTACGTCTATGGTTTTCAGATCATTAGATACTAAAAAGGATCCTTACCATCCAAAAACATGATGATAAAATACTCGGTCCAGAAGTACCATATCTTAGTGCCTATGACACCCCATGTTCGTTAATGTCACTTTTTATCAGAATGCATTAAGTTCCATGAAGCGTTATAGGTAAACAGAAACAGAATATCTCAAGACAGATATTAAATAGCAGCAGAAATTTTAAACTTCATTATTTTGCAGAAAACATCATAGTCTCAAAACCAGTTATGACATCAGGCATAAAATACTGAAACTGGGTATATCAAAACAAAACATTTGTCTTGCACTAAAAACCATCAGAGTATAGAAATGTAAAATCATAATCCCCAGTAATAGCCATAATAAAGTACATAAGTACTCAAAGCGATACATCGAAGCAGATCCAAATCCAAGTAGAAACAGAAGAGAGAATCCTAATCAAGCCTGAGCGTTCCCACTTTGAGAAACAGGGAGGAGGAAGGAAGAGAGAAAAAAGAAACAAAATGAGTCAGAAATAAAGTCTGGCGAGTCTAGTGACTTCTGGAATATAAAGAAGTAAAAGCATCATGACAGGCATATAAACTGGATGGGAGATAATTGTATCATAAAACAGATATGAACAGACTGAACAGAATAAGACAAATAAACAAGGTAAACTAGGCTTCTCGGTTACTTTCTCTGCGCCAATACTAGTATATCAAATTATGATAGCATTAGGTGTCCCCTAATTTCTTAACAGAAACAGAATGATCCACTCAGAAACATAATGATAGTTCTAGGTGTACACTGTTAAGGTGTTTTACCTAAGCAGAAATAACAGACACCTTAATATAAATGACGGGTGTTAGCCCAAACAGAAATAGCATGTACCTCAACAGAAACAAACATAACTAGATGTACCATAATTACTACCCCAAAGCGATCGGCTCCCTAACCTGTGTCGGTCCCACAGTAGGGTGTATTATTTCCTAAAGTGGCAACCTACAAAAGGACACATACCTATTTATTGGTGCTGCAACGGCGGCTTATTTCCCCCGTACAGACCAGACTCATGCATGCACATGACTCCGTTGGAACGCGCCCGTATACAACCCCTTTCAGATGAACCTCTTATAATCAGTTCAGTATGCGTGCCCTGATCCCTACCTAGTGTGGGGTCCCCGTTTAATTCAAGAATAGGTTACTAACTGATATGGGTCCCACACAACAGATGGCACAAGTCGATCCCTAACTTGTGTCCCCCAATTAACTAGGATTTTTAACAGGTTAAGCCTACAGATTAACTGGTTCGCCCAAACCCACAGATTAACAGGTTAAGTTTCACAAGGTAACAGGTTCATATAACCCCCACAGACTAAACAGGTGTACTTAACTCCAATCATATTAAACAGGTTTATTAACCCCCAACAAATTAAATAGGTTCCACGGGCTGTATATAATTTTATTAAAATGTTCCGCTTAATCTATAAATTAAGCCTACATATTTATATGCCCTAAACCTCAAGTCATAATTCACAGTATAAGATATGCCCCAAATTATAGTCGTACTTCACAGTATAGGTTATGCCCCCAAATTCCAGTCATGGTTCATAGTACAAGATATGCCCCAATTTATCATTCCCAACCATCCCCAATTTATCCCAATTTCGTTTGTACTCATATTTCAGCAATATTGGCCTAGGCTCGAAGGGATCCTAGGTTATAAAAATAAAAAGGGAATGAGGGAGAGAGAAGAACAGAAATAGGCATATGATAACAGAAATAGGCATAATAACAGAATAAGCATATAATAACAGAAATATGCATTATAACAGAATATGCATATAAGAATTGGCATATAAGAACTAAACAACAGATCCGGTTTATAGAGGAATACATGTAATAGTGGAATTATTTAGGTATGAATCAGATTCTTAACAAGCATAGGTTCAGAACCAGATTTATAAACATGTCAGGGTTACTGTTAAATTTTTATATCTAAAAGTAATATTAACTCACAGAGATTGGATCTAAAGAACAGAGAATAATTTACTGATGTTGTAGAAGAGATTCTTGTCTGTATATAGGCTGGTATTGAAGAAAATAGTCCAATTCAATCCAAGCAAAGGCAATATCTCATTGTCTCTATTGTTTTAGGTGTAGAAAAACAATAGAATTGATGTCCTATATATAGCCTATTGCCAACGAACCCAGTCAACAAATCAGTCCCGATTCATAAAAATTCCCTACGCCGGATCGGCATTGGGTCGAACCGACCCCCCGGGTTGACCCATGGGTCGACCAATAGGTCAACCCAAACAGGCATAGGTCGTCCCATGCCGATCCAGATCTCACCAACTTTTCCCGCTTACTTTTTTCAAACAGATTTGAATTTATGATTTGAATTAATTTATACACTAAGCTCTTATATGTATACAAACTTCTATCCATCATTTCTTTCTCATACAATGTCCGTTTTATGCAAACTTGGAGTCGATCTTAAGAAAAATTCCAAGACGAACGCAATTGTACAGTCCATTTTACTTAATTCCCAATATTTAATTAAGTATTCTTTAGTTTATCGTTATAATGTCCTTTAAAATTCGGGGTGTTACATTCTCCCCTACGTGAAGGATTTCGTCCTCGAAATCTCCAAGTTAAGAAGAATGTTTATCCTAACATCCATCAACCATTTACTTATCCATCAATCACAGGCATCCACTATCCTTAAGAGATTTATAATTCTTATATAAATATATACAAAGGTGTGCGTGTATTTCCCTATACTAATGCGAAAAATCAGACGGTCTACTGATTCAGTCGACCTCCTTAATGCAATGTATGTTAGTGCCACGGATCCAACATGTATGTAAATAGTCCTAGTATATCATGTAAACGCTATATGTGTGCACAATCATCCATCCAAATGCAACATCCATATGATGATACATCCACTTCCATTCATTAAAAGAAAAATGTGCACACATCCATATGTAGTATGAGAGTGTTCCGAGCCGATCTAGTGCCTACTATGTGTATATACATCCATGAGACACCACTAGCGAACACTTGCATCCATCAAAAAATACATGTCTCAAACACATGTTTACATCCATTGGTTTCCTACCTAAAGGTCGAAAATTCGAGCGATTGGATATACTCAAATGACAGAAGAAAGTATGAACAAAAGCTTGGAAAAAGAAGTTAAGAACATACCCTTGAAAAGAAAAGGGTACGAAGCGTGGATCTTGTCTTCCATCTCCCAAGTTGCATCCTCGTGGTCTTCACCCTATTGAACTTTTATCAACTTAACCTCTCGATTGCGAAGCTTCTTAACCTCTGATCCATGTATTCGGGTAGGAACTCGTCTAACTGTCGCCTCCCTTTCTACTTCTACTTCCTCTAGCATACTCGGCTCAACTGCCTCTGCTATATCGTGCAAACACTTCCGCAAATGAGAAACGTAGAAAACATCATGAACGCCCGCCAATCTCTCTGGTTTTCTAACCCTATAGGCCATTTGACATATCCTTTCCACTATGGGAATGGCCATACAAACCTTGGCACCAATTTCCCTACAGATCCAAAGCAAACCACATTCCTCAGAGGTGACACTTTGATGAAAACCATGTCTCCCACCTCAAACTCAATATCATTCCTTCTTTTATCTGCGTAGGTCTTCTGTTTGTCCTGAGTTGTCTTCATGCGTCTGCGGATAAGATCAATCTTTTCTGAAGTTTCTCTAATCATCTCAGGTCCAAATAGAAGCCTATCTGTAGACTTCTACCAACAAGTTAGTGATCTGCAAGGTCGTTCGTACAATGCCTCGAAGGGTGCCATGCTTATACTAGTCTGATGACTGTTGTTGTAGACGAACTCAACCAACGGAAGATGTTACTCCCAAGTCCCTATAAAGTCTAGGATACATAGCCCCAAAAGATCCTCAAAAACTCTATTCACCCTCTCATTTTGTCCATCGGTCTGAGGATGATATGCGGTTCTCAAACATAACCGTGTACCTAATTCCTTTTGAAGGCTCTTCCGAAACTCACTAGTGAAGATGGGGTCACGGTCACTCACTATGCTAGAAGGTACTCCATGTAGATGGACTATACCACGAAGATAAACTGATGCCAACCATGCTGTTGTACTCTTACTCTTAACAAGAACGAAATGAGCCCTCTTAGTAAGCCTATTAACTGTAAACCTATTACTAGTGTTGCCTTTCATCGATCTTGGCAAACCATCTATGAAATCCATAGAGACACTCTCCCACTTCTACTGTGGGACCTCCAAATGATAAGGCAAACCATCAGGCTTCCTTTGTTCAGCTTTAACCTGCTGGCAAACTAAGCATCGAGAGACAAACTCCGCTACATATTCATTCATCCCAGCCCAAAAGAAAACCCTCTTCGTATCTCTATATATCTTATCGCTGGACGGATGGATAATCATCCTAGAATGATGGGCTTCCTCAAGGATTGTCTTCAAACAGATTTCCAACTCGGGGAACACAAGGCCTCCAACCCTTCGTAGCCATCCTGTATCATCCGTGGAATATCTAATGTGGTGACTAGAAGTCTCCCCTCTACTAAGCTTATCCAAGATGTCTGTTATCTCTGGGTCCTCTCGCTGCGAAGATCCTATCTGATCTATAAAAGTAGGTCGCACCTCTAAGAATGCCAACAAACCGGGTGCAAGATCCGTAGATGGCTTAAAATCGAAGGTCGATACGTACTCCAAACTCCGCCTCTCTACAAATAGAGGACTCAAAGTCATCCTCTGCCTACTCAACTTGTCTGCCACCACATTACCCTTACCAGGGGTATAAGCAATCTCAAAATTATATGACGATATCAACTCCATCCATCTTTACTGCCTCAAATTGAGATTCCTCTGCGAGAAAAGATACTTCAGAGATTTATGATCCTTGCACAGCTTGAACCTCTCTCCAAGTAGATAATGTCACCAAGTCTTCAGTGCAAACACTATAGCAGACAACTCCAAATCATGGGTAGGGTAGTTCTTTTCATGAACTCTCAACTGTCTACCACTATAGCACACTACCCTTCCCTTTTGCATCAAGATGACACCAAACACTGGACCACATGCATCAGTGTACACTTTGAACACTTTGTTCCCATCAGGAATAGTCAATACTGGGGTTGTTGTCAAAGCCCTCTTCAACCGCTGAAAAGCATCCTTACAGTCAATGCTCAAAGAAAAGGACAGATTCTTCTTTGTCATTCTGGTGAGTGGGGTTGATATATTTGCTAAGTCCTTGATAAACTTCCTATAATAGTCCGCCAACCCAAGAAAACTCCTCACCTCCATTGCATTCCTTGGAACCTTCCAATCTTGAACTGCAACTACTTTCGCGGGATCCACCACTATCCCTTCCTTAGGGAATACATGCCCTGGAAATCTTACTTCATCTCTCCAAAAGTGACATTTGAAGAATTTCACCTTAAGATGGTGCGCTCGTAGAGCATTAAAACCTCGCCTAAAAGTAGGGCATGCTCTTCCTCGCTCTTCAAGAAGATCAAAATGTCATCCACAATGAACTTATTCAGAAACTCCTGTAACACCCTACTCATCAGATCCACAAAATACGCGGCTGCATTTGTCAACCAAAAAGGCATGACTATCCACTCAATGAAACCATCTGGAGTTTTGAAAGCAGTGTTATCTATGTTGTCCTCGACCACCCTCAACTGATGAAATCCCATGGCCAAGTCTAACTGAGAGAAAATATATGGGATGACAGGCTAGTTAAACTGATCATCAATTCTCTTAGCCACCCTTAATTGATGAAACCCCGTGGCTAAGTCTATCTGAGGGAAAACAGATGCGCCAACAATTTGGCCAAACAGATCATCAATTCTCGGAAGTAGTAGCCTATTCTTCTTAGTGAGCTTATTTAACTCCCTATAATCCACACATAAGTGAAGCGAGCCATCCGCCTTAGTTGCAAAGACGACTAGAGCACCCTATTCTGATATACTTCGCCTAATAAACCCCTTCTCAAGTAGCTCCCCTATGCTATGATCCCTCCTTTCCATAGGAGCCATGTAGCACACATACACTGCGATTGGCTTCGAATTATCCACCAAGTATGTCCAAAAATCAATTTCGCGCCTCGAAGGTAAGCCCCTAACCTCATCAAAAACATCCGGATACTCACAAACTATAGGTACAGATCGCAAGTCATCGACAGAATCATCAAGTGATTCTAGGAAACTAAGCATGACAGACCCCTTTGGGTCACAGGCTATCTCGAGAGTCCTTCCTCGGCAAGTAAAAAGTCAAACGACCCTCCTCTCATAGTCTAGAATGGCAGCATAAATGGCTAGCCAATCCATCCTAGAATAAGGCCATAGCCCATAAAATCAAGCACATATGCGTCGCACTCAAACTCGACGCCCAACACAGATATACTCAAACCTTGACATATCATAGACAGACGAGCCATGTCCCCAATGGGGTTTGAGATAATAACGGGATCAGAAATAATACTAGTACTAAGGTGTAGAGACTCAACCACAGAATCAGATATAAAAGAGCGAGAAGCGCCGGAATAAAAATGAGTCCTAATTAGATGATCAAAAAGAGAAATCAAACGTTCAACAGAAACTTTCCTACCTCTATCCGGTAAACTAGCCCCGAGAGCATGCACCTGCCCTCCAGAATATCCTACCCTTTGGCCCTGTCCTTGCTTCTTCGGGAACTTCTTAGTATAGTGTCCAACCTCACTATAGTTGAAGCAAACATTCTTCCTTTTTCTACAATCATTGACCAAATGACCTAAGCTCCCACAACCATGACATTTCTTCTTGCCTTGAGCTTTATCTTTCTTTCCACCCTTCTTTTGTTGTTCTTTCTTGGGCCACACTTTTGTGTTTTGCGTCTCATCAGTCTTTCCCTCCTTTTTCTCATCCTTACCATCTTCGCGCATCAATGCCATATCAACCAGTCTCTCAAAAGTGCCCCCCATCAGAATGTGAGATAATGCCAATGCTTGAAGAGGTTGATTCAATCCTCTTGAAAACCTTAAAGCTTTCTTATGCGGGGTATTCACCAGCTCCAGACCAAACCATTCCAAATGATTGAACTTATTAACATACTCTTTGACAGACATGCTTCCTTGCTTAAGTGCCAGAAACCACTCCATCTGCATACCCTCTTTATCTTGAGAAAGAAACTTTATCTCGAATCTCTATCACAAATCATCCCCAAGTATCAACTAGACGCCCTACTTGCGTCACTTCCTATCAGAATGAAGCCTCGTCCTTAAGCTGCCATGCAGCCAATTGTATCTTTCTGTGGTCATCAACCTCAAAAAGCCCAAACAAGTTTTATGTCTCTTTTATCCAATTCCATGCTTCCACAAAGTACTCAGTTCTTCAAAATGGATTTCCTCCCATAGCACATAAATCTTTGTAGATCTAAGAGAAATTGTCTGCTCTGGAGAAGGAACAACGGCTGCCGCTAGGGGAGGGTCGTCTGCTTGGCCTCCGGCAGGCATCGCGTCCTTAAGATACCTATGGAACCAACCCGGTATCTAAACGCCCTCGGTAAGATTCCGTTCCCCGAACAAGTTGAAAACAAAGGGAAAAGGGATTCAAACAGAGAATCGAAAGATATTTTATATGGCTTTGGGGAATATGTTTAACAGACTTTTCTTTGAAAATACTTTCTTTTTGAAACCTTTTAAAAAAAAAATCAAAACCTGTTATCCGATCTTGTAACCTTCATCTCTAATACCAAATGTGACACCTTACGTCCGTTAATGTCACTCTTATCAGAATGCATTAAGTTCCATGAAGCATTATAGGTAAACAGAAACAGAATATCACAAGATAGATATAAAATAGCAGTGAAAATTTAAAACTTCATTATTTTGCAGAAAACATCGTACTCTCAAAACCAGTTACAACATCAGGCATAAAATAATGAAACCGAGTATATCAAAACAAAACATCTGTCTTGTGCTAAAAACCATCAAAGTATAGAAACATACAATCATAGTACTCATTAATAGCCATAATAAAGTTGACAAGTAGTCAAAGCAGTACATCGAAGCAGATCCAAATCCAAGAAGAAACAGAAGAGAGAATCCTAATCAAGCCTGAGCATTCCCACCTTGAGAACCTGGGGGGAAGGAAGAGAGAGGAAAGGAAACAAAACGGGTCATACATAAAGTCTGGCTAATCCAGTGACTTCTAACATATAAAGAAGTAAAAGCATCATGACATGCATAAAAATAGGATAAGAGATAATTGTATCATAAAACAGATATGAACAGACTGAACAGAATAAGCAGAATAAACAGGGTGAACTAGGCTTCTCAGTTACTTTCTCTGCACCAATATAGTATATCAGACTATGACATGATTTGGTGTCGCCTAATTTATTAACAGAAACAGAATGATCCCAACAGAAACATAATGGTAGTTCTAGGTGTACTCTAGCAACCGGTTTTACTAAAGCAGAAATAACAGGCACCTTAACAAAAATGACGAGTGTTACCCCAAACAGAAATAAAATGTACCTCAAAGAAACAAACAGAACTAGATGTACCCTAATCACTACCCCCAAGCGATCGGCTCCCTAACTTGTAAATACCCTATGTCGGTCCCATAGTAGAGTGTATTATTTCCTAAAGTGACAACCTACAAAAGGACATAGACCTATTTACTGGTGCTACAACGGCTTATTCCCCCTACAAATCGAACTCATGCACGCACATGACTCCATTGGAATGCACTCGTGTACACTCCCTTTCAGATGAACCTCTTATAATCAGTTCAGTATGCGTGCCCTGACCCCTACCTAGTATGGGGTCACCGTTTAATACCAGAATGGGTTATTAACTGATATGGGTCCCATACAACAGATGATACAATCAACCCTAAACTTATGTTCCCCAATTAACTAGGATTTTTAACACGTTAAGCCTACAGATTAACAGGTTCGCCTAATCCCCACATATTAATAGGTTAAGTTTCATAGGGTAATAGGTTCACCGCAGACTAAACAGGTTTACTTAACCCCAATCAGATTAAACAAGTTTACTTAACCCCAACAGATTAAGCAGGTTCCACAGGTTGTTTATAATTTTATTAACATGTTCCGCTTAATCTATAAATTAAGCCTACAGATTTATATTCCCCAAACCTCAAATCATAATTCATAGTATAAGGTATTCCCCAAATTATAGACATACTTCACAGTATAGGTTATGCCCCATATTCTAGTCATGGTTCATAGTACAAGATATTCCCCAATTTATCATTCCAACCATCCCTAATTTATCCAAAATTCGTTCGTACGCATATTTAAGCGATATTGGCCTAGGATCGAAGGTAGCCTAGGCTGTAAAGATAAAAAGGGAATGAGGGGGAGAGAAGAACAAAAAAGTCATAATAAGAGAATAGGCATATGATAACAGAAATAGGCATAATAACAGAATAGGCATATGATAACAGAATAGGCATATGATAACAAAAATAGGCATAATAACAGAATAGGCATATAAGAAATAGGCATATAAGAACTGAACAGTAGATTAGGTGTACAGAGGAAGACATGTAATAACAGAATTGTTTTGGTATTAAACAGATTCTTAACAGTCATAGGTTCAGATCCAGATTTATAAACATGTCAGGGTTACTGTTAAATTTTAATATCTAAAAGTAACATGAACTCACAGAGATTGGGTCTAAAGTATAGAGAATAATATGGTGATGTTGCAGAAGAGATTCTTGTATGTATATAGGCTAGTGACGGAGAAGACAGTCTAATTCAATCTAAGCAGGGGCAGCATCTCATTTTCTCCATTGTTTTAGGTGTAGAAAAACAATAGAAATGATGTCCTATATATAGCCTATTGCCAACGAACCCTGTCAACAAATCAGTCCCAATTCAGAAAAATGCACTACGCCAGAACGACAATGGGTCGACCCGAACCCCACGGTCGACCCATGGGTCGACCCACCTAGCTACGGGTCGACCCAACCCAGGCATGGGTCGTCCCATGCTGATCCAGATCTCACCAACCTTTCCCGCTTACTTCTTCGAACATATTTGAATTTATTTATACACAAAGCTCTTATATGTGTACAAACTACTAACCTCCGTATCTTTCTCATACGATGTCCGTTTTATGCAAACTCAGATCTATCCTAGGCTGAATTCCGAGACGAACGCAATAGTACAATACGTTTTACTTAATTGCCAATATTTAATTATATATTCTTTAGTTCATCGTTATAATGTTCTTTAAAATTATGGGGTGTTACATTGCCAATTGTGCATATTTATATTTAGCCCAATGCATAAGATCAGATATTGCATTCTCAGTCAATCTTCTAGCAAGATATGGCTCTGCAATAACTAAAAGTTGTTGGAATGGCATAAAACACATCACAAGATATCATCGTCGAAACACAGATTTAGGCTTCTTTTAATTTAACATAGGCAATAATCTGATTCTAGTTTGTTATGCTAATGTTGGTGACCTTTCTGATCCGCATAGTGCAAGATCACAAATCGGGTATGTGTTTACTATCAGCAATGTGGTTATTACCTAGCATTCTACAAAGAAAACATTGGTTTTAATATCATCCAATTATTCTAACATACTAGAACTACATGAAGCAAGTCTTGAACGTATTTTGTTAAGATCATTGATTGAACATATTCGAAGAACGTGTTAACTTCCTTCAACTACAGACGGATCAACTATTATTTATGAAAACAATGCAGTATGCGTAGCTTAGATTCAAGTAGGTTATATCAAGGGTGATTGGACAAAGCACATTTCACCTAAATTCTTCTTTACCCTTGAACTACAAAAAAAACAATAAGATAGAAGTGAAGCAAATGCAGTCACAAGAAAATCCCGTAGATATATTCACGAAGGCACTTACAAAATCAATGTTTCATAAGATGATTTATAAAATTGGTATGCGTCGCTTGCATCACTAAGCAATTTGAATAATGTGTTATGAATCAGCGAGAGCATATAAAATTGTGCTATAATGTACTTTTATCCTTCAATAATATTTTTTCTATTGGGTTTTTACTAGTGATATGTTTAATGAGACATTATTTGGTATAGATATATCAACCCTTATTGTAACATTGTAAAATCTTTTATCTAAGGATGAAATAAAATTGTATTCTTTTCCTTATTTATGAATTTTCCCATATGGTTTTTCATAGAAAGGTTTTTAATGAGACAATTAATTTTATCATCTTTTCATACGCATATTCAAGTGGAAGAGTTATAATATATTAGAATATTAGCAGTGAATACGCTTAATGCAATGGACATTATTGTAATTATTAGGGCATGCGGGATCTACAAATAGAAAGCTCACTTGTATTCTAATGAATTCTGAATGAATAAAAATGTTTCTCTCCCTTATTTCTTCTGTTCTTATTTTGCTTTGTAGCATATTACATGTCACATTTATTTTTCAAAACAATCATTTTCCGTCTAGTTATTCTTTTTCATACATCTCAAGGTACACTATCAAAACATGCAAATCATTTTCAAATATCTAAAAAAGAATCGATTTCACTCAACGATTCAAAGACCCCCCCTCCCCCGCTCATGAAACGGCTCTGCTGTAATGGATGGCAGAAGGTCCATAGTACCCGAAGCACTGGAGTGACCCAGTAGCCTGGAAGGGGCCTCAAGGCAAACACTAATTTAATTTTTTGATGCACTCAATACCATTATTTTTCCAAGTTTCATAAAATCATTATGAGTATTAAATTCATAATTCTATAATAACCAGTAATTGTTTACATGGGTTAAGTGACCCATTATAGGGGGAAATCAATGGTCACATGCACAAAACTTGGATTCTGATCGAGTATCAATACACAAAAATGCATCTTCTTGGTGCAAAAGGTTTGCTTTGGCATTCACGATGGGGGAAACCCAATAACCAAATAGAACATCAATTATTAAAGTGATGTCCTAAAAATTGTTGGAAGTTCAATGAGGTTTCCCTGCAATGAAATTTACTGCGTGAATGTGATCATACAAGTGGAGACTAGCAAAGATAACTATAAAGATAATATTGCAAATGTGTAATTGATATTGTTGTTCACATGATGAGGCTATTAATTGAATAACACTTAATTCTTAAGTGATTACTGGATTATGATTTTAGGAATTGTTTAGCTACGACTATAAATCCTCACTTTAGACAAAGAAATAGATTTATAATGACATTATCTGAGCTGTCGAATAGGACTTCAAAACTACCGAAAGACTCCGTAATAGGACTTCAACTTCAATATAAAATAGTATTTTTAGATTTTTGCATCTTATTATACATATGTCCTCCTATTAATACAATATCTAATAGCTCACATAGAATAACTCAAAATTGAATGAAAAAGAGTTATGCAGGTAATCTGAATAATGTGGATACAAAAATGAGTGATCAAGAATGATTTCTTTGAAATTTTGAATAGCAGTGAATGCAAAGAGAAAAATCAGAGAATGAAAAGAAAATAAAAGTACAAATTGATGTTTAGATCTTAAGAGAACAATGCCTAATGCATACGATGTATGCATGCTTTTAAAAATAGATGCTACTACAGAAAATCTAGCAGAAGAATCTTAATAATGAAAAGGAAGAAGAACTAAATGAAGAGAGACAACCAAAATATGAAATAGGGTTTCAAAAACCTCAAGGAGAAAATTAACTTGATACCTTCGGGTAGAATATGGGAAGCTTTTGGTCATACATAAGAGTGACTTAAGTTTTAGGGAGAGTAAGATGTTTTGGGTCAGAATGGGGATGAACTTAAGGAAGAAGGAAAATAGCCACAAAGTTGACTATTGTCAAAGAATTGAATTTTTTTTCCTAGGAAATAACACTGATCAATCTCTATGTTCTATACAGATCAACCTGTGTATACATAAATTTACGTGTGTAAACAACATGTGTAACATGTGTTGATCATTTCTTTAAAATTACTTTTGTTCAAACTATTTTGACACATAGAAAAAATCAAAAAAGTATATGGAATATTTTATGATGTCTAGATAGTTATGTTAATTTCTTGAGTGACTCAGAGAATTTAGATATGGATATCTTTTAGTTGAATTGATAATAAAAGGGTAAGTTGAAAACTTAATTTTAAGTAGTAATTTTTTTCTTTAACTATAAATATTTTAGTTGATTTTTTTTAAAAAAAATTAGGAGGGAAACCAATCGAAGTCGTAAAATCCTCCCTAGTGCACCTTGCCCGGTCTACAAGCACCACATAAGTGGCTGATCTTAGCATATGCACATGGTAAGCTCTTAGCATGCCATTCCGGGTCTCGAACCCGCACCACTATAATATTTTGGTTGATATCACACAACACATATTTACATTTAAAATTTCTACAAACTCAGCAATAGATGTGCACTTTTGATGACCATGTGCCCACTTTGAGAACTCATGGGTACTCTAGAATCTCAAATCTTTTATAGAAGGTGGCTGACCTTCAGATCTAAGTAAATAATTTTGTCAAGTTCTCTACTCTAGCATCAAAATTTATGGTTATGGATTCGTTAAGAATAAAATGCTCAAGCTTAAAATTAAATAAATATAATTCATCAGGTGCATCTCAAAAGCACAAGTAATGCTTACTACGGATTATCGATAATTAATAAGCACAACTACAAATAAATAAATAAATAAAAGGGTCTGTTTGGCACAGGTCCCTATTAAGTTTCAAAATTAGGCTCACATCTGGTCCTAATCTTATTATAAATTAGGTCCCTATTTTTCAAAAATTCTTAAAAAAATAAAAAATTTAAAAAATCAAGTAAATTCATATTAAAATAAAACACGAAAACATAAAAAAAATCAGATCGAAAAACCATCAAAAACCAAAATTACAGAAAATTTACGAAACTGCAGTTAATTGCATACTATTATGCATGTATTTTGAATTTCATGCATACATCCGTGCAATTATTTCAGTCATACATTTTTGTTGGTTTTCATGCATACAGGCATGCAAGTATTACAGAAATCTTGCATACAAGTGTGCAAAAATTCACATGCATGCAAATCAGTTCATATTTATTTGCATACGTGGATTCAGGTATTTCAGAATACTTGCACACATGTGTGGAACAATACGCAGGCATAATTTTCAACGTGAAACCTTCATACAATATTTACATACGTTTGTGAAAATATTTTAAAATAGTTTCACACATATATGCAAGAATTCCTAAAGATTTTCAACGTAAACTGCTTTGTGAATACTTGCATACATCTATGCAGCTATTGTTAATACTTGCACACATGTATGCAACTTTTTTGTTTTGTTTCCATGGTCTTCTATGAATATTTGCAGAATTTAGAATTTTTTTTACTTGATAGTGCGTTTTTTTCTGAAGAAAACACGTTAGTATAAAAAGAAAGGCCCTCTTTGCATTGGAAACTTGGGAGGGATGCCGTTTTAATTTTGAAAGTTTTTAGGGATGTGTCACTTATTTTCACTTTTATAAATACCAATATGTTCCCTGTTAATGTTATTTTTCGTCAACACCCGGATGAAGTTATACTGGACATGTTTTCAAGGAATTTGATGCAGTGATGATCCATGGTTGATGAAGGACATTCGAAAACCTATGTTACTTCGCCAAATCTACCTTTCCTTAGGCATCGGAATTCTAATTCTGGTTAATTATCCTTCTCTGAAGGGATGAATATCATATTTACAGTATAGTGGAATTCCAAAATGACCTTAACAAGGTTCACTTAGCTTGACACAATTAAGGTTTTGTGAAATCAATTACTCCATATATCATGAATGTGATAATATATACTGGGATAAGAAGAAAACAGGCTAATGCATCCCCCTTTCCGGGGAAGAGGGCGTCGCAATGCTTATTAACTCAGATATTCATTCCGCATCAGACCGGCATGAAGGACCCGCGTTGCTTCAGAGATTAAGTCATAAGCCTGCTGACTACCCCCTTTTCTCTTAGGTTAGGAAGCATTAGGCTCATCATGTGAGCGTCGATCAGCATTGCAAAATCCTCGAGATAAAAGGAAGAGGATTTTGAATTTCTATGATTCTCCTCCTCCTTCACAAAGGCGCCATGATCGACATTCTCATATGAAAGGTTAGTGTTAACTACATGTTTCATCATAATGGTACAACAAGATTATTAAATTGCAAGATGTTTAAGACTTGGAATCCTTCATTCATAAATTGTAGATATATTACAAGGGTTGAGGTAATTCCCAGTCCGATTTGGAAATTTGGGTTTTCTTCCTTAAGAAGAAGAAGAAAGAAGAGAGAAAAAGATTCAAAAATGAAACATTTGTCCCCTTCTATTTGGCTCCTGGGGTCTTATTTATAGAGAATTCTGGGCCCCTTCTACTGTTAGGCTATTAGGCCTGCAAGGACCCTTGTCGACTTCCCTTTTCCTTGGTTTTAGACGTTTGGCTTCCGACCGTCTTCGTGGTGCTAATTATAGTTCTCAAAGTGAGGGTCCCCATCAACTGGAGTTTCTTCAAGATTGATATGGGCTTGCTGATGTGCTGGCTTTCGGGTGACAATTGAACTCCTAGCAGCAGCTAATGGGTGTAGGCTCTCGGATGTAAGATTCTAGACGTAGGCTTCCGGCTTTCTCGTGAATACTTAGAGGAGCTTGACCTCATTATGTATGTAGATAACTGCCAGTTCGAAACCGTTGTTGGTTCCTGTACTAAGTAGATTAGTACATATAGCATGTATCTATGTCAGGGTCCTGGTTAGCCCTTCGGTGGAGCTTTTGGGGTCGTCTGATTTCCCAGAAGATAGCTTCCGGTGATGTTTCTATTGTCTATCATGTTGACCTTTCACCATTTATGCAGTAGATATTTCGGAAGCAGGTTCCGGATAATCTTTGTGTACTTCGGACTTGATACCCTTGATACCTTCACCATTCGATGAGTCGGTACCAAATACTAATAGCCCTTCGGGGTTTCAATAAATGGAGCTCATGTCTCCCTTTTTCTTGGTTTCTTACTTAGGTGACCCTTCGTTACAGAACTCCGTGCCAGGTAGACCCTGTCGGATAGTCCCTGTCGGATAAACTTCACTGGCATTCTGTGGGCTTTGAACTCCTTTCTTCTTGGGTTGTGCCGACTTATGCTATTCCCAAATCATTCTTTCCTTCTTTCAGTCTTTTCTATTTATTCGGCGTTTTGCTTTCGGGAGGTTCTTCTGTGTTTGTATTTCTCCAATACCCCTTCACTGTCAGCCAATATTAGAGGTTAATTTTGGTAGTAACATTTTCCCCCTAGTGAATGGGTGTTTTCGACCTTCTAAGTCAAACATTTCTTTCCAAGTTCTCTTCTGTTCATTTTTGAATTATTTCTTAACGTTGCATTGTGTCATGAAACCTATAAGGCACTACTCTCAGGCCAGCTCTTTTTTATCCATTAAGGGTTGAGAGCCGACGGTCGGTTCCCTGCTATGACAGTATTTTCAAACCAACTTTTACTCGGATAATCTAAAGATTAAAGACTAGAAATCCACTTCCGGTGTTTGTGAATAACTGAATCATCCTAGATTCGGGCGTTAATATAGATAGAAGACTGGAAACCCCTTTTGGTATTTGTGAAGAGCCGAATCAACCCATATTTGGGTGTTAATATAGATAGAAGACCGGAAACATCTTCCGGAATTTTTGAAGAGCTGAATCAACCCAAATTCGGGTGTTAATATAGATAAAAGACCGGAAACCCCTTTCGGCATTTGGGAAGAGCTGAACCAACCCAGATTCTGGTATTAATATAGATAGAAGACCAAAAACCCCTTCCGGTATTTGTGAAGAGCCGAATCAACCCAGATTCAGGTACTAATACAGATAAAAGACCGGAAACCCCTTCCGGCATTTGTGTTTTGGCATCCCTCTTGGATCTAATTTGTGAAGCAGAGGCTGTACGTGCTTGCTGAGCCACTCCTTGGGCTTTTGATGCAAAGCAGAGGATGTACGTGCTTTGTTGACCACTCTTTGGGCCTGTGCGCCCGGTGCGCTTGGCTAACTTATCCACAAGTAGAGCCCAAGGACTTACCCGACCTCCCTCTAAGAGGCGTATTATCCTGACCATCGTAGCCGATGATAAGGTCTTAGAAACTTAGACGGAGCCATCGTAGGCACGGAACTAAGGTTTACTCTTTTGATGCTCTATACTGACCATCGTAGTTTCTGATAGAGGCTTATACGCCACTCCCTCCGAGGGGTGTCCTATCCAGACCATCGTAGGTGATTATAAGAGTTTGCATTCCCTTCTGCGGGTAACACGGAACATAAGCAGAGGTAGGACGTGCTCTTCTACGAGCATAGGTAGGACGTGCTTAGTTCTAGCAAAGGCAGGGCGTACTCTTCTATGAGCAAAGGCAGGGCATGCTAATTTTAGATGCACCACCACGACCATTTCTGATGTGAAACGGAGGCTTACGATTTTGGTGCTTTAACCTAGCCCCCTCGGATTTAGGCATGGAGAAAGGCTAACACACCATCCCCCTCCGAAGGATGCCTCGTCCTGACCAATTTTGGTGATGACAAGGGATTTGATCCTTTTTTCAGCTTGACCCCTTTTGGGTCTCTCTTGAGCTATTGGAAGGATTTTCGTGCCCTTAGTTACATGATCATCTTTTGAGGAAAGTCTTTTTCCTTATTCCTTTATTGTTGAGAAATATGACCTTAAATATTATGAGTTCCATGTTCTCGGAACAATTCCATGTTCTCGAAACAAGATTACCATTGGGTATGCAAAGTCGATATGTTCCGGGCATAACTTATTGATGGATGATCAAGGGTCCTTCCCAATTTAGGCCGAGAAGGTCATCCACTGGGTTCTTCGCGTTAGCCATCACTCTTCATAAAACTAACTCTCCTTTTGCAAAGGTTCTAGTCCTGACCTTTGAGTTGTAGTATTTCATAATCCTTCTTTGATATTCAGCTGTTCTGATTGCAGTCTCATCTCTTAATCCTTATTAAATCTAGGGATTCCTTTTTTAACTCTTGATTGCGGTTAAATGCATGTGCTATCCTTCTATGCGATGGGATTTCGACCTCAATCAGAAGCATAGTTTCATAGTCATATGTCAAAGAGAAAGGGGCTGTCCCATTGCTGTTTTGGCAGAAGTTCTGTACGCCCAAAGTACTGAAGGCAACTCTTCGGCCCAATATCCTTTGGCTTGGTTTATGCTTTTTTAAGAATTGTCTTTATGGTTTTGTTAGCGGCTTCCATAGCTCTGTTAGCTTTTGGATGGGCTACGGACGAGAAACTTTTGATGATTCCATTTTTCTCACAAAATCGGGGGAGTTCTTCGCTCTTGAATTGTGTTCCATTATCTGATATGATTTTGTGAGGGATTCCAAAATGGGTAACAATATTATTTATTACGAATCTTAATACCTTTTTAGACATGATTGTCGGAAGGGGTTTTGCCTTCACCCACTTGGTGAAGTAGTTGATGGCTACTATGACATACTTAGCTCCACCTTTATAGATTGGTAAGGGTCCGATTAAATCTATCCCCCATACGTCGAATGGCCAGGGGCTTGATATAGTGATTAGCTCATTAGGAGGAAGCCGGGGCACCATAGAGTACTTCAGACACTTACCACATTTTTTAATGTACTTAATCACTTGATTAACCATCTATGGCCAATAATAACCTTGTTGCATGACCCTTTTGGCCAGCTTAATCCCACTACAATGGTCACCACACCATCCACCATGAGCTTTATCCTTCTCGTGTCTTGCTTACTAAGGGGCTTAGTCCTGTTTAGGAGGTAATCTACTATGGGAGTCATCCATGTAATTTTATGATGGTAATTCATTTTCGTTAAGGGAGGTTCCCGATTGGAGTTTCCCTCTTTGTTTACTTCGTCCCCCTTCTCAAGGCTTGGGATCTAGTTAAGACTAATAATTCTTTCCCCATTTCTGATTCCTCATGCTCGACACTGGGCCTTTCCTGGTATCCCATGGGAATTACTTGAGTTTCGGCGGGCCCCTGGGAGCTAGCTAACTTAGCTAGTGAATCCGCTTGAGTATTCTCCTCGCGTGGTATTTGATGAACTGAGAAATCCTCAAACTGGGAAAGCATCTTCAATACCCTTTTCATATATAGGATTAGCTGCGCATCATTGGTTTGATATGTTTGCTTTATTTGGTTTACCATTAGTTGTGAATCACTAAAGATTTCTATTCGAGGTATCTTCAACTGTAGTGCCAAATTCAAAACAGCTATCATTGATTCATACTTGGCCATGTTGTTAGTTGCCGAGAACCCTAACTTGATGGAGTAGTGCAAGAGGTTTCCATTAGGGGTAATTATAATATAACCTGCCCCTGCTCCCTGTTCGTTAGAAGCTCCATCTACAAAGAGTTGCCACTTGGTCTTTAAGTCATTTTCTTTAACTGATTGTTCTGAAATGAAGCTTGTGCACTCATTCACGAAGTCTGTGAGGCTTGTCCTTTAATTGTCGCTCGAGGATGGAACTCAGTCTCGTATTAGCTAAGCTCGACACCCCATTTGATTAACCTCCCCGAGTTTTCCGGTTTGCTGAACACTTGCTTGAGCGGAAAACTAGTTAAAAACCTAACGGGCTGAGCTTGAAAATATCCTCTAAGCTTTCGTGCGGTAAGGATTAGGCAATACACTAATATCTCTGTTATAGGGTATTGGGTTTTTGTATCCTTTAGCCTTCGGCTAACGTAGTAAATGGGGTGCTGAGTCCCATTACTCTCTCTTATCAGGACTTAGCTTGCCGCATGTTCTGAAACAACCATATATAGGTATATCTCTTCTCCCTTCTCGGGAATGGATAAAACCAGAGGCATTCCCATATAAACTTTTAATTCTTGCTTTCCTACACTCTTCATTCCATTTGAAATTCTTCTTTTTCTTTATAACATCGAAGAAATGGACACATTTGTCAATGGCTTTGGAAATGAACCTGCTGCTACTTTCCCATTCGAGCTCATACCTCTTTGCTTGTCCTAGGTTCTTACATGTCTCTTATGGCTTGGATTTGGTCAGGGCTAGCTTTATCCCTTGCTCAATTACCACATATCCTAGGAACTTTCCAGATTGAACTCCAAAAGAACACTTTTGCGGGTTTAATTTCATTTGGTAACTCCTTACCATCTCCGCCAAGTCCTTTAGACGGTTCTCTGTTTTGGTGGACTTCACCAGCATGTCGTCCACATATACCTCCATATTGCACCCTGTTTGTTCTTACAACATCCTATTTACCAGTCTTTGGTATGTTGCTCCCGCGTTCTTCAACCTGAAGGACATCACTTTATAGAAAAATGTTTTCCAATCAGTGATAAAGCTTGTATGCTCCTCGTCGGGTTTATGCATCGGAATTTGGTTGTACCCCGAGTAAGAATCCATAAGGGATAGTATCTTGTGACCACTCGTGGCATCAACTAACTGGTCAATCCACGGAAGGGGATAGCAATCTTCCGGGCAAGACTTGCTTAAATTCGTGTAATCAACACACATTATCCACTTCCCATTGGACTTCTTCACTAGCACGGGATTGGCTAACCATTTTGGGTAAAGGACTTCCCAGATAAACCTGTTGTTTCCAACCTCTTGACTTTCTCCTTCAAGGCTTCTAACTGGTCTCTATTATATTGTCTTTTCTTTTGTCGAATCGAGGTCACCGAAGGGTCAATGTTTAAGGCATGAATCATAACAGATGGGCTGATACCGATCATGTCTGAATGGGTCCAAGCAAAAACATCCTTGTTGAATTGTAGGAACTAAATTAGGTCGCTTCTGAGGGGCTCTGTCAGCATTTTCCCTACGTTGACGACCTTCGATTTATCCTTTGAATCAACGTTGACCTCTTCCACGTCTTCTATTGGTTTTATTCTTTCAATGTCCCCTCTAGAATCCAAGTCGTGATGATTTCTCCTTCTTCAGTCAGATTTACATCATTGGATCTTTTCCTCTTTCTTCTCAAAGAAAAATACCTACCATTTGCACGTTTGTTAGCCTTATTAATTTTTGTCCTAGCTTCGAATGTGGGATGTAAGAATCTCTTATCTGAAGGTACAAAAATATTAGAAGAATCAAAGTACGAAGAACACTCCCTTTCGTATTTGTCAATCGTTGTGGAGTACAATTCGCGGGAACTAAACTGCTCTTCCCTGATGGTACTCCATCCCTGTTTGGTTAGGAATTTTAACATAAGATACTTGGAAGAAACAAAAGCGTCCATCTCCTCCAAAGTTGGTCGCCCAATGAAGGCATTGTAATAAGATGGTTGGTCGATCACAACAAAGAGAGACTCGAAGGCCCTATGGAGCGGAGATAGTCCAACTTGAACCAGAAGGTTGATTTGCCCTACCAGAATCAATTCCTTGTTGTTGAAACCAAAGATTGGTTCATTGCTTGGCTCCAACTTTTTCATAGAAATTCCCATCTGATCGAAAGCGTTCTTAAAGATGACATTGACGACACTCCTAGTATCCACAAGGATTTTTGGAACAACCTAGAGCCCTATTTGTGTTGTTATCATAAGGGGATCATTATGTGGGTGGCAGACCCCTTTTTTTATTTCTTTTGGAGAATCCACTAGGTTGTGCATGTTGAGAGCATGACGTGCATTCTTCAATGATGGTTCTTCTTGAATGGAGAATATTCCCTCCATGGCTTCCTTCATGTATTGACTCCTAGCTCTCGGATAGCTCCCTACAGAGTGTGGCCCTCCGTGGATCACATTGATTCGATTTATGGGCGGACCCAAGTCTAGGTTGTTCTTTTCCAAAGTAGTCCCTATCGTATTCATCGAAACCTTCTGTCGTCTACTTGTATGCTGAGCCGATGTCATTTTGTTCAAAACAAATTCTTTCAAATGACCCTTTCGGATCAGCTTCTGAATAATACCGTCCAATACCTTGCACTCGTCAGTCTTATGTGCGTTGGTTTTGTGGAATTCACAATACTTACCACCGGAATAAGGTTCAGAGCAATTCTTGGCTTTGAACGAGATGGGGAAGTTATTAACCCTTTCTCTTGCGATAGCATACACAAACGAGATAGGTTTGTTTAGAGTAGCCGAGTTGGTATTAGAATCTTCCCACCTAGATATCTTTTGGTTTCCTTCAGGTGGCTTTCGTCCAAAGTTCGGCCTTCCTCCTTCCCCTCTAGGTCCGAATTTTCTCTTTGTGAAGTACAATTCATCCATGTTAATAAACTTGTCGTCTTGGAAATGAGAGTCTTGTAAGCCTTTACATCCATGAATATATAATTTTTTCCATAAGGGAGTATTTTCCATTAGCCCTAAGTGTACGACAATCAACTTGTCACGGTCATTCATATCCTTGGCCTTCAATGCCTCGATCTTGAACCTCTTTAGATAATCTCCCAGAGACTCCCATTGTCTTTTTTTGATGATAGCAATGACTATATAGTCAAGTATCAGGTCTTTGTATATGCAGAACTGCATGGAAAATTCGTAGGAGAACGATTTCCACGAGTAAATGGTGTTTTATCCATACTGACGATACCATTTTGCTGCTGCCCCTTGAGAGGTCACTGGGAAAAGACGACATCTGTAACACCCCGTATTTTCTATAAACACTAAGGTTACGAATTAAAGAATAATTTCAAATGTAAGAATTAAGGGAAACGACTTACGGCATTGCGTTCGTCTCAGAATTCTACTTGAGATAGAGTCCGAGTTTGCGTAAATCGGATTCCGTATGAAGGAGTTATGACCTTCAGAAGATTCAAGAATTTATATAAACAGTTCAGAAATTCAAAATTCAAAATCTGAAGTAGAAGCGGGCTGGGCGGGAAACTTCCCGCCCAAGGCCAGGTCGACCAGGGGGTCGACCTCCCCCCATACAGGTCGACCTGGGGGGCGACCTACCCCCCCCCCCGACAGATCTGAATGATGACGATTTCTGACTCCCTGCTGAGTCATTAGTGTTGATTTGGCTGTTCTATCTTGTCTGGATGGTCTTGATCGCTTCTAGGTTGATATGACGGCTGTAAATTAATCAAACCTCTATAAAAGCAACCTAAGTCTCAACCCTAAATCACAAATATTCATACCAAGAGTCGTCATGCCGTCAATGGTGAACCTAGGATAACCGTCATCTCTTTCAGCTCAAAGGCAAGATAGAAGCTACATCAAAATCAAATCAAATCTAATCTAATTCAACTAAAAAAATTCAATGATCTACATCAAAGGCAAGCAAATCAGTTTCAGAATACAGATCCCAGAACTCAAGAATTCCTTTCTGATTGTAAGTGTAGTTATCTTTCAGATGTGAATAAATTAAAGACATGGTTTGTAATGAATTGTAAAATAGAATTGTACCAAGTTGTATGTGATGCTGATTCTTGTTTATTCATGCCTATTCTATCATACATGCCTATGAACTATTGTGGTCTATCGAACCTATCATGTTATGTGGAAATTGGTGAATAAACCTATGATGTTGTATAGGAATTTGGGAATGAAATTATCATATGTAAGTTGGTGATATTATGATACACACAAGTTTTAGGTTAAGCCATGTCGTTTATGCCAAATTGTTTAGATCCATTATGCATACATGTTTAGATCTACGACCTTGATGATATTATGATACATACAAGTTTTAGGCTAAGTCATGTCGTTTATGCCTGATTGTTTAGATCCAATATGCATACATGTTTAGATTTACGACCTTATATGTTTAGATCTACAACTTTATATGTTAGATCCATATGCTTTTATGTTATATCCATATGCCTTTATGTTAGATCTATGTTAACTTGATTTAGCCCCTATGCAACTTCACCACTACATGCCAAGTTTAATTTGTATAGTTTTATGTAAATTCACATGCTTGTGATTCATGTTGCATAGATCTAGTTTGCAAGTTCATAATTAAAAGTATATTATGCCTAGTTCATGTGACACATCTGTAGTGAGATCCATATTTTTGTATGATGTTGGAATGTTGCAAGTTCCTCTTTTTCCCCTTTTAGTTTATAAGTTTGGCTAAAATGTCGAGCCTAACATTCTATGAAACTTTGCGAACGTACAATGGGGGTAATGTTGGGGGAAAACATGAAACTATATGTAATTGACTTATTTGGCTCATAACCATGTAAATGGTATGGCATTAAATTGGTATAATTTACATACCAAAAACTATGAATTTGATTTAGAAGGAAAGTGGGCCATGACAATAAATTGTTGACAAATTTACATATAAGCATAAAAGGATAAATATGTAAATTTAGAAAAGACGAATATGCCTAACCCGAGGTTAGACTGAGTTATGGTGTAAAACTGTCCAGAACCGACCGGCACATCCAGTGACCACAACAATACCTATCTAATGTGGGTGGTTAGTGCATTGAGTCCAAAAAGGACCCGAGGTTAGACTGAGTTGTGGTGTAAAACTTCCCGGAACCGACCCGCACATCCAGTGACCACAACAATACCTGTCTAATGTGAGTGGTTGGTGCTTTAATAAAGATAAGTCAAGATTGGTAGGGTTAAGTCAATTAAGGAAACACTTAACCAATTCAACATGTTAACTAGACTAATGGGTGGGGGTTAGGACACTTAACCAATTTAACATGTTGGCTAGAAAACCCTTGTAACGGGGACCTATTTCAGCAATAACCCACATAGATGTATCATGGAACCCTAAACTAGGCAGGGTGGGGCACAATTACTGGGTTGAATTGTAAGCGGTCAAAACAACGCTGGGTGGTGCGTCAGTGTAGGTTCCGATGGATTACGGGCGTGCACATACTCCGGAGTGGAAAAAACTGGCACTGGGCATCAGTAGTCATACACTGTGCATCTTGAATCATGTCGAGTTGCCACCATAGGTTTTGATACACCCCATGGTGGGACCAACACAGGTATCTACAATCAAGCGGGGGACGAATGACACACGGGACAAATGTATGCAAGTAGGAGCCGATCGATAAAAAGGGTTCATTTCACCATGTATATGGGGTGCCAGTTGGGACTAGTATGAATAGGTGCGGAGAAGTAGAATGGGTGTGATAGTATATTCAGATTAAACTTCCTTATCTTGGTTTATGTTAGTTAGTTATTCTGGTATGGTCCTATTTTCAGTTTATTCCTATCATGACCCTTTTCCTTATTCGCACACTGAAAAATCACTAGACTTACTCAGACTTATGTCTGACCCATTTCCTTTCGCTCTCTTTTCTTCCATTTCCCCCCTCAGGTAGCCAAGGAGGGAATAGCTCAGCTTAATTTGGACCATTCGTCTTTCCAAGCTTGAAGACTCTGTGATGTATAGCTTGGAACTTCTTATCTTTGGCTATGGCTTTGGACACACTACTCTTTGGGGATTTATGCAGTTTTATTGTGTTTTATGCTTCTTTATGTAATAATCAAGACAGAGATTTTTATGTAGTGATTTGGAAGTTGGTTTGAAACAGTTTGTTGTAATGTTTTGTTATGAACCATGTTTGAAATAAAGTTAGTTTTATTTTCCGCTGCTTATATATATCTGTCTTGTAAATTATCTGTGTCTTTTACCTATAATGCTCCACTAAAGTTAAGGCATACCCTTTGTGAGTGACCTAAGCGGAGGTGTGGTGTTTCACTTGGTATCAGAACAAATGTTTACCCGATCAGATAAAAATTTTGAAAACGTTTTTCAAAAAGAAGTTTAAAGAAGCAATTTTCAAGAAAAAGTGTTTAATTTAAAAGGCATAATCCCCCAAAGCCATATGCACTATCTTTCTATCCTTTGTTTTGAATCTTTCCTTTTTCGTTTCAGCATGTCTGGGGATCTTAACCTTCCAGAGGGCGTGCCGGTACCTGGCTGGTTCAGAAGGTACCCAGAGGCTAGGGCTAATGTCGCAGGCCCAGCATACATTCCTCATCCCCCAGCTGCTGCAGTTCTTCCTCCTCCTCCTCGTGCAAATGCTTTCTCAAAAATATGTAGGGACTTCCGAGCCATGGGATGAAAGAACTTCAATGGAAATGAATCCCTCGTGGAAGCAAGAAACTGGCTCAAAGAAACTGAGAATTTGTTCGATATCTTCGAAGTGGATGATAGGAAGAAGATAGAGTTGGCGGTATTGTTGCTCAAAGACGAAGCTTCCTATTGGTGGGAAGTCACTAACGCTGAAAGACCAATTGAAACTTGGATGGATTTTAGGATGAGGTTTGAAATGAAATTCCTCTCACAAGCTGAACGAAGCCTATAGATGGAGAAGTTCTTAGCTCTCAAACAGGGAAGTATGTCAGTCAAGGAATACGTTAACCAATTCAATCAGCTGGCTAGGTTCGGATTGGAGTTAGTGAACACTCCATATAAGAAGGCTCTCCACGTTGTTAAAGGATTGAATGAGCCACTACACAGTGTAGCTATGTCCCATATACCTATGGGTGCAACTTATGAGAGACTGGTGGACATGGCATTGTTACAAGAAGAAGATAAGGCTGGCAAGAAGGAGACAAAGGTGGAAGCATCTTAAGATAAGAAAGGGGAAGGATCACAGAGTAAGAAGACAAATCCCAAGAAGGGAGGGATGAACAACAAAACTCGTGACAAGAGGAAGTGTAATTTTTGTGGCATTCCTGGAAATCTGGTTAAGGACTGCAAGAAGAAGAAAAGGAAGATGGGTGGCTGTTTCCATTGCGGCGAGGCAGGACACATGGCTAAGGACTACCCAAGAAAGCAAGGGCAAGGGCAGAGAGATGGATCTACTTTGGGAGGGCAGGTTCACACTCTCATGGCACCTCCACAAGAACGAGGTAGAAATGTTTCTGTTGAGAGTTTAGTTTATCTTTTTGATCATCCTGTTCGTAAACTCTTTGATTCTGGCGCATCGCACTCTTTTATATCTACTGCTTTAGTTGAATCTCTGCACCTAGACACCAGTTTAGTAGAGGATCCCTTGGTTGTTTCAAATCCAATTGGGGGCTTAACTTATTTGTCGATGATTTGTTTGGATTAAGAAATTTCTATACTAATTGTGGGGTTTAGATGCAATGCCTATGTTTTGGGCTTCACGGGCTATGGGTTGAATCTAGGCATGGATTGGCTATCCAGTAATGGTGCCATCCTAGATTGTGAAAGGAGAGTGGTTAGACTCATGACTCGCCTCGGTAACACTCTCGAAATTTCTTGTAATCCCATGAACTCTGTTATGCTTCGCTATCTAGAATCTCTTGATGCGTCTATTGAGGATATGCAGTCTGTTAGAGTAGTCCGTGAATACTCGAATGTCTTTGAAGAGGTTAAAGGGTTACCTCCGAAGCGGGAGATAAACTTCCGTATATACCTCGTCGATAATGCAAAATTCGTTGCTTTACCCGTTAGATACATGGCTCCAAGGGAGAGGAAAGAACTCAACAAGCAATTTAAAGAGTTGCTTGAGAAGGGGTTTATAAGGCAGAGTATTTCTGAATGGGTTGCTCTAGTAGTGTTCACGACTAAAGCGAATGGTTCGCTTCGCCTATGCGTTGATTATAGGGAGCTAAACAAGCTGACCAAGAAGAATAGGCACCCACTTCCAAGAATAGATGACTTGTTCGATCAGCTTGTAGGTGCATCGGTTTTCTCCTAACTAGATTTAGCTACTGGGTTTCATCAGTTGAGAGTGGCTGAAGACAGCATTGATAAGACCGCGTTCAGAACTCCGGATGGTTTCTTCGAGTGGCTTGTCATGCCTTTCGACTTGACAAACGCACCCGCTTATTTCGTCGATTTGATGAGCATGGTGTTTAGGGAGTTCCTCAATAAGTATGTAGTGGTCTTCGTGGATGACATTTTGATTTTCTCGAAGAGTGAGGAAGAGCATGCTCAGCATCTAAAGGAAGTCATGGATACTCTTTGAGCACATCAGTTGAAAGCCAAATTCTCCAAATGCCACTTCTGGAGAGAGGAAGTAAGATTTCTTGGACATGTGGTATCCAAGGAAGGGTTAGCCATGGACCCCGCAAATGTAGTTGCAGTGCAAGATTGGATGGTTCCACAAAATGCGACCGAGGTCCGGGGCTTCCTCGGGCTAGCGGGCTTTTACCAAAAGTTCATCAAAGACTTTGCGAAAACCTCAGCTCTGCTCACAAAGTTGACGAAGAAGAACCTAAGTTTCAATTGGGATTTGGATTGCGATATTGCTTTCCAACGATTAAAGAGAGCTCTAACAACAGCTCCAGTTCTGACATTGCCGGATGGGAGCAAGATGTTTACCGTATACACGGATGCATGTGATAAGGGATTAGGTGTTGTCTTGATGCAAGAAGGGAAGGTAGTATCTTATGGCGGCAGACAATTGAAAGCACACGAGAAAAACTACCCAACCCACGACCTAGAGTTGGCTGCTATCGTCTTTGCGCTTAAGTCTTGGTGCCATTATCTCCTAGGTGAGAAGTTTGAATTGTATACTGACCATAAATCATTGAAGTACCTTTTCTCGCAGAAAGATCTTAACTTGAGGCAACAAAGGTGGATGGAATTCTTGGCATTCTACGATTTTAAGATTTCCTATACCCCTGGCAAGGGCAATGTAGTAGCAGATGCCTTAAGTAGAAAGAAGCTGACCTTAAGACCTCTCTTTATTGAAAGGAAGAGCTTGGAATACATAGCCAATTTTGACTTTAAACCCTCCAGCGATCATGTGACTGGGTTGTTAGCATCGCTAGAGGTGCAGCCTACTCTTTTGGATTCAATAGGAACCGCGCAACGTGAAGACCCTCATCTGGTTGATGTGATGGACAAGCTAATTAGGGGTGAGACTTCTGGTCACCTCAATAGATACTCCATCGATGATAAGGGATGGTTGAGGTGGGACGGAAGGCTATGCGTCCCACAAGCAAGGGACTTGGTGAAGAAGGTTCTCGAAGAGGCGCACCATTCCAAGCTGACCATACACCCCGGTGGAGACAAGATGTATAGAGACGTAAAAAGGGTTTTCTTTTGGGGTGGCATGAAGAGGGATGTAACTGAATTCGTCTCGAAGTGCTTAGTATGCCAGCAAGTCAAGGCGGAGGAAAAGAAGCCTGGTGGTTTGCTTCATCCTCTAGAGGTCCCACAGTGGAAATGGGATAGCATTTCAATGGACTTTATTGATGGGCTGCCTAGATCAAGAAGGGGCAATACCACTATTTGGGTAATAGTGGACATGCTCACAAAAAGCGCTCACTTTATACCCTTTAAAAGTAGGAGGACTGCCTCATCTTTAGCATCCATTTACCTTAAAGAGATAGTTCGACTCCGTGGGATACCCTCCAGCATTGTTAGCGATCGAGATCCTATCTTTACGAGCGAGTTTTGGAAGAGCTTGCAACAGGCGGTAGGCACACAACTATGCTTAAGCACGGCCTATCACCCTCAAACCGATGGTCAGACGGAAAGGGTGAACAGAGTATTAGAAGACCTCTTGAGATTATGCATTCTTGACTTCGGAGGAACATGGGAGGATCATCTTCCTTTGGTGGAGTTTGCCAACAACAATAGCTACTAAGCCACCATAGGCATGACACCATTCGAAGCCTTATATGGAAGACCGTGCCGATCATCAACTTGTTGGTGGGAGTCTACAAATAAGCTCATACTTGGACTAGATGTGATTAGAGAAACTTCAGAGAAAGTGGACTTGATACGAAAAAGAATGAAGACTGCCCAAGATAGACAGAAGTCCTACGCAGATAAGAGAAGGACCGACCTTGAGTTTGAAGTTGGGGACAGGGTTTTCCTTAAAGTATCTCCTTTAAGGAACGTCGTTCGCTTCGGATCCGCAGGAAAGTTGGCATCAAGATTTGTAGGGCCGTTTCCTATCATTGAAAGGATTGGGAAGATGGCTTACAGAGTAGGGCTGCCCGAAAGATTGGCTGGAGTTCATAATGTCTTTCACGTTTCTCACTTACGAAAGTGCCTACATGAGACTGCGGAAGTGGTGGAACCAAGCATATTAGAGGACATAGAAGTAGAACGAGAGGCGACTGTGAGAAGGGTTCCAACTCGTATCTTGGGTACAGAAGTCAAAAAGTTACGGAACCGCGAAGTCAAACTTGTAAAAGTTTAATGGAGTGACGCTGGGGAAGACGCGACTTGGGAGACTGAGGCCAAAATACGCGCAGCCTACCCTTTTCTTTTTGAGGGTACATCTTTGATCTCTTTTTCCTTAAGTTTGTTCATGCTCATATCTATCTTTTTAGTATTTTCCTCAGTGTTGTTCTTGATCCTTAGGTAGAAACCAATGGATGTAAACATGTATTTGAAACATGTTATGATTGATGGTTGCAAGTGGTTGCTAGTGGCTGCTCGTGGATGCATATACACACACTTTAGGTATTAGATCAGCTCAGTCACTTTCATATTGCATATGCATATATGTACTTGTATATGATTGAAACTTGATGTGTTATTATGTGGATGTTGCATTTGTATGAATGATTGTGCACTCATGTCGAAAGTAAAGATTAGGGATGACTACATACATAATGGACTCATGACACCGACATGAATTGCATTAAGGAGGTCAACTGAATCAGTAGACCGCCTGAGTTTGCATTAGATAAGGACATGTACACACACTATGCATATGATCATGAAGCATTAGAAGTATTTTAAGGACAATGGACGCATGTGTTTGATGGTTGAGTAGATGGACGATTGGATGGTAGGATATATGTTCTTCTTGACTTGAAGATTTCGGGGACGAAATCCTTTAAGGAGGGGAGAATGTAACACCCTGTATTGTCTGTAAACACTAATGTTACGAATTAAAGAATAATTTCGAATGTAAGAATTAATGGAAACGGGTTATGCCACAGCGTTCGTCTCGGGATTCTGCTTGAGATAGAGTCCGAGTTTGCGTAAATCGGATTCCATATGAAAGAGTTATGACCTTCAGAAGATTCAAGAATTTAAATAAACAGTTCAGAATATAGTTCAGAAATTCAAAATCTAAAGTAGAAGCGGGCTGGGTGGGAAACTTCCCACCCAAGGCCAGGTTGACTAGGAGGTCGACCTCCCCCCCCCCCCATACAGGTCGACCGGGGGGTCGACCTACCCTCCCCCCGGTAGATCTGAAAGATGACGATTTCTGACTCCCTCCTGAGTCATTAGGGCTGATTTGGCTGTTCTATCTTGCCTGGATGGTCTTGATCGCTTCTAGGTTGATCTGACGGCTCTAAGTTAATCAAACCTCTATAAAAGCAACCTAACTCTCAACCCTAAATCACAAATATTCATACCAAGAGTCGTCATGTCGTCAATGGTGAACCTAGGATAGCCGTCATCTATTTCAACTCAAAGGCAAGATAGAAGCTACATCCAAATCAAATCTAATCTAATTCAACTAAAAGAATTCAACGATCTACATCAAAGGCGAGCAATTCAGTTTCAGAATACAGATCCCAGAACTCAAGAATTCCTTTTTGGTTGTAAGTGTAGTTATCTTTCAGATGTGAATAAATTAAAGACATGGTTTGTAATGAATTGTAAAATAGAATTGTATCAAGTTGTATGTGATGATGATTCATGTCTATTCATGTCTATTCTATCATATATGCCTATGAACTATTGTGGTCTATCGAACCTATCATGTTATGTGGAAATTGGTGAATAAACCTATGATGTTGTATAGGAATTTGGGAATGAAATTATCATATGTAAGTTGGTGATATTATGATACACACAAGTTTTATGTTAAGCCATGTCATTTATGCCAAATTGTTTAGATCCATTATGCATACATGTTTAGATCTACGACCTTGATGATATTAGGATACATACAAGTTTTAGGCTAAGTCATGTCGTTTATGCCTAATTGTTTAGATCCATTATGCATACATGTTTAAATCTACGACCTTATATGTTTAGATCTACAACTTTATATGTTAGATCCATATGCTTTTATGTTAGATCCATATGCCTATATGTTAGATCTATTTGATTCAACCCCTATGCAACTTCACCACTACATGCCAAGTTTAATTTGTATAGTTTTATGTAAATTCACATGCTTGTGATTCATGTTGCATAGATCTAGTTTGCAAGTTCATAATTAAAAGTATATTATGTCAAGTTCATGTGACACTTCTGTAGTCAGATCCATATTTCTGTATGATGTTGGAATGTTGCAATTTCCTCTTTTTCCCCCTTTAGGTTATAAGTTAGGCTAAAATGTCGAGCCTAACATTCTATGAAACTTTGCGAATGTACAACGGGGGTAACGTTGGGGGAAAACATGAAACTACAAGTAATTGACATATTTGGCTCATAACCATGTAAATGGTATGGCATTGAAATGGTATATTACATACCAAAAATTATGAATTTGATTTAGAAGGAAAGTGGGCCATGACAATAAATTGTTCACAAATTTACATATAAGCATAAAAGGATAAATTTGTAAATTTAGAAAAGACGAATATGCCTAACCCGAGGTTAGACTGAGTTGTGGTGTAAAACTGCCCGGAACCGACCGACACATCCAGTGACCACAACAATACCTGTCTAATGTGAATGGTTAGTGCATTGAGCCCAAAAAGAACCCGAGGTTAGACTGAGTTGTGGTGTAAAACTGCCCAGAACCGACCGGCACATCCAGTGATCACAACAATACCTGTCTAATGTGAGTGGTTGGTGCTTTAATAAAGCTAAGTCAAGATTGGTAGGGTTAAGTCAATTTAGGAAACACTTAACCAATTCAACATGTTAACTAAACTGATGGGTGGGGGTTAGGACACTTAACCAATTTAATATATTGGCTAGAAAACCCTAGTAATGGGGACCCATTTTAGCAGTAACTCACATAGATGTATCATGGAACCCTGAACTAGGCAGGGTGGGGCACGATTACTGGGCTGAATTGTAAGCGGTCAAAACGACGGCGGGTGGTGCGTCAGTGTAGGTTCCAACGAAGTACGGGAGTGCACGTACTCCAGAGTGGAAAAAGCAGGCACTGGGCATCAGTAGTCATACACTGTGCATCTTGAATCGTGTCGGGTTGCCACCATAGGATTTGATACACCCCATGGTGGGACCAGCACAGGTATCTACAATCAAGCGAGGGCCGAATGACACACGTGACAAATGTATGCAAGTAGGAGCCGATCGATAAAAAGGGATCATTTCACCATGTATATGGGGTGCCCGTTGGGACTAGTATAAATAGGTGCAGAGAAGTAGAATAGGTGATATAGTATATTTGTTTTAAACTTCCTTATCTTGGTTTATGTTAGTTAGTTATTCTGGTATGGTCCTATTTTCAGTTTATTCCTATCATGACCCTTTTCCTTATTCACACACTGAAAAATCACTAGACTTACTCAGACTTATGTCTGACCCATTTTCTTTCGCTCTCTTTTCTTCTGTTTCCCCTCCCCTCAGGTAGCCAGGGAGGGAATAGCTCAGGTTAATTTGGATCGTTCGTCTTTCCAAGCTTGAAGACTCTGTGATGTATAGCTTGGAACTTCTTATCTTTGGCTATGGCTTTGGACACACTACTCTTTGGGGATTTATGCAGTTTTATTGTGTTTTATGCTTCTTTATGTAATAATCAAGACAGAGATTTTGATGTAGTGATTTGGAAGTTGGTTTGAAATAGTTTGATGCAATGTTTTGTTATGAACCATGTTTGAAATAAAGTTAGTTTTATTTTTCGTTGCTTATATATATCTGTCTTGTAAATTATCTGTGTCTTTTACCTATAATGCTCCAATAAAGTTAAGGCATTCTCTTTGTGAGTGACCTTAGTGGAGGTGGGGTGTTTCAACATCTGACGGTCTCAGAAGCATTGTAGAGATCCATCTGGCTGTCGAAAGCCATTAGATGATCATCAGGGTTAGTTGTCCCCAAGTACTTTATGGTTGGAACCTTCACTCTCGATGGTATTATGGTATTCATAATTTCATCGATGAATGAAGCTACCCTTCGTTGTCGTTAACCCAGTCATATTAGGTCCTCTTACCTTTGCTTTCCAACAAGTCTTTGACGGTCTCCTGGGTGAGATCTTTAAGATAAGATTCTGTGTTGTCATTATTTATTCTCTTGGGATCATAACCCTTGGAAGTGGAACTCCCGGAGTGTTCCTGCTCACTTTGGTTCCCTTGAAGTTCTATTCCTATCAGATGGGACTTGTTCTTCTTGAAGGAAGTCGCCTTAAGCTTCTCTTTTTCTTCTGAGTGTTGAATGGGAGCCTTTTTTTCCAGAGATTCATTTGTCTCTCTGACTAGATTTGGTGAGCCTTGAGGACCTCTGTGCTTGGACAGCATTTACCTGAGCTTGCATTTCCTGGAGTTGCTTATCCAAGGCCATAATTCTTGAGACATTATCTTCCATAGCATTTGAGTTTGGTGGTTGTTGTGGATTGGATGTGGATACTCTTTCATTATTGTATGGATTGAGCGTAAGATCTGTATTTCCTTTAAGGGTTGTATTAGGATCTGGTTTCTGGTTTCAGTCTCCCAATCTCTTCGATTTCATCTTTCAAGCCATAGAACAATAAACTCACTAAATTAATTTTTGATAGGTTAACCAAAAGGTCGGAGTTCAGCCCCTCCTCCCTTTAGTACCAAAATGTTAACGTTATTTTTTGTCAACACCCGGATGAAGTTATACTGGACATGTGTTCAAGGAATTTGATGCAGTCATGACCCATAGTTGTTGAAGGACATTTGAAAACCTATGTTACTTAGCCAAATCTACCTTTCCTTAGGCATCGGAATTCCAATTCTTACGGTTAGTTATCCTTCCCTAAAGGGATGAATATCATATTTATAGTATAGTGGAATTCCGAAATGACCTTAAGAAGGTTCACTTAGCTTGACACAACTAAGGTTTTGTGAAATCAATTACTCTCTAGATCACGAATGTAATAATATATATTGTGACAAGAAGAAAACAGGCTAATGCATCCCCCTTTTCGTGGAAGAGGGCGTCGCAATGCTCATTAACTCAAATAATCATTCTGCATCAGATCAAAATGAAGGACCCTGGTTGCGTCAGAGATCAAGTCATAAGCCTATAGACTACCCCCTTTTTTCTGTGGTTTGGAAGCGTTAGTGTAACACCTCGTAGATTTAAATATTAAAGTTAACAAATTAAAGAATACTTAATTTTAAAGGTAAGAATCAAGGGAAATCGGTTATGCCATTGTGTTCATCTCGGAATTCTAGTTGAGATAGAGTACGAATTTGCGTAAATTGGACTTCGTATGAAGAAGTTATGGCTGTCGGAAGTTCCCAGAAAATTCAAATAAATTCAAACAGCTCGAAATAGATTCAAAATTCAAATCAGAAGTCAGAAGCGGGCTGGGCGGGAAAATTCCCACCCAGGACCCAGGTCGACCAGGGGTCAACCCTAATGTCGACCTCCCCCCTAAAGGTCGACCTAGGGGTCGACCTGCCCCCCCCCCCCCCGGGACAGATCTGAGAGATGACGATTTTGTGACTCAATGCCGAGTCATTAGGGTTGAGGTGTCACTTTATCTTGACTGGATGGTCTTGATTGATTCTAGGTTGATCGGATGTCCTAAGTTAATCCTAAATTCTATATAAACACATGTAGACTCAAACCCTAAAACCAAATAAAAATTAGAACCATGGTCGTCATGCTATCACCTTGAAACCTAGAGTAGCCGCCACCAACTAAAGGAAAAGTGAAGCTAATCAACTCAATTCAACTCAAATTTATAACAACAACAATGAATCTGTCTACTTCAAAGGCGAGCTAAGTCAATTTCAGAACTTATATTCCAGAACTCAAGACCTTCTTTGAGTTGTGAGTTCAATTTCTTTAATAAGATAATTAATAAGTTAATTGGGTTGAGTTATAAATTGGATTATATGGCTATGTTTTTGAGACATTGGAAAAATGTGATATTTTGTGAATATATGCTAGTTGTTCATAATGATAACTTTGTTGTGGATCCCTTTTCATATGCCAAATCACCTATGTTCAACTTGATTCACGTTTGACATCATTTTATATGCAAGTTTGGGTGTAGATTATATGCTAGTTTCTATATGAATTATACACCAGTTTACATGTGAATCAAATAAAATGACTATATGCAAGTTTAGGTAGAAATTGGATTCACATATATGCAAGATTACACCTTTAGATTTAGATCTATGACGTACATAGTTTTATGCAAGTTTGTGACTATGGCCTATGTAAGTTTTGGAATGAAAACTATATTCATACATGCAAGTTTTAGGTGAAAAACTATATTATATATATATATGCAAGTTCACACCTTCAGGCCTATGTTTAGATCCATGATAATACAAAGTTTATGCAAGTTATGTTGTAATCCTTATTTGCAAGATTAGATCCATTTTGTGTGTTATGCAAATTTGCGATGTTTCATCCCTTTTATGTGCTAGACTAATTGCTAGTCTAATATACATATATGTCATGATAAACGAACGAACAACGTGGGGACGATGGGGGTAATATTGAATATACACATATTGAGAATTGGCATAATGACCTTGAAAAGGCATATAATTAATTTAAGACATTAATTGGAAAATTGGCATCTATGGACATAATTGAGACAATTATGGACATAAGTATAATTGGAATTCATTGACAAATTTGAATAGGGATATTAATCCAATTTGGGGTTAAATGAAGACGTGTAATAAAAACCGCCTAAGACACGAGGTCAGACTCTTCTGTGGTGTAAGACTGCCCGGACCCGCCCGACAAATCCAGCAACCACAAATGCCAGTCTAATGTGAGAGGTCGAAGGCATGAATTAAATGCGTAACAGTTGTAAAGACACGAGGTTAGGCTCGTTTGTGGTGTAAGACTGCCCGGACCCGCCCGACAAATCCAGCTGCCACAAATTTCAGTCTAATGTGGGAGGTCTTTACAAGGTTACGGTGTTAATGAATTAAGAAACACTTAACCATATAAACATGTGGTGGGACATGAGGGGGTTAAGTGGGTGCTTTGGGTGGCTTGTGAAATTAAGAGGGTGCCTTGGGTGGCATGTGAAATACGATTAGATGCACTTAACCAAGATTGAAACATGTAAGAAGACATGAATAAGAATGGGGTTAAGTGGGGAAAAACCTTAGAGGGGACCAAGCATAGGTAGAAAGCTTTTGTCATGCATAGGGACCCTTTTCAAACCAGTAACCCATTAAGTGTCTTTGTGGGCTCGACCCAAGTCGAGGACGGGACACGCGTACTGGTTTTGTTTGTAAGAGGTCAAAATGGGTTAGCGGTGGCACCTTTTGAGGCTCTTTATGGACGACCGTGCCGATCACCAACATGTTGGTGGGAATCCACGGATAGGGTTTTTCTTGGACCCGACATGATTAGGGAGACTTCGGAGAAGATAGGTCTGATTCGACGACAAATGAAGACGGCACAGGACCGACAGAAGTCATATGCTGATAAGAGACGAACCGATCTTGAGTTCAATGTTAGGGACATGGTTTTTATTAAGGTGTCACCGTTGAGAAGCGTAGTCCTCTTTGGATCAGTAGGGAAGTTGGCACCAAGGTTCGTAGGACCCTTTCCAATTACAGAGAGGATTGGCCAGATGGCGTATACAGTAAAGTTACCAGAGAAGCTCAGCGAAGTTCATGACATGTTTCACATTTCACATTTGCGTAAGTGTTTACACGATACGACGGAAGTGGTAGAGCCGAGCACGCTCGAAGAAGTGGAAGTAGAGCTCCTACACGCATTCTCGGATCGGAGGTTAAAAATCTTCGCAACAAAGAGTTCAAGTTGGTCAAAGTGCAATGGGGAGATGATCAAAGAGACGCGACTTGGGAGATGGAAGATAAGATGCGCACGTTGTACCCTTTCCTCTTTGAGGGTATGTTTTGATTTCTCCTTTTTCTACCGCTTTGTTGATACATGTCCTATATTTTAGTATTATCTTTGTGATGACATCTTCGATCTTTAGTTAGGAAGAACCCTATGGTTGAAACATGTGTTTGAGACATGTTATGTCTGATGGATGCGAATGGATGCAAGTGGTTGCTAGTGGTTGCTCGTGGATGCTTATACACACACCTTAGGCACTAGATCGGCTCAATCACCTCCATGTTGCATATAAATGTGTGTGCATATTTAAATTAATGGATGTATAATGGTTGTGTTATCATATAGATGCTGCATTTTGATGAATGGTTGTGCACACATGGAGAAATAATATGTATCGATAGGATTCTTTCGCATACATAATGGACGCATGGCACTATCATGATTTGCATTAAGGAGGTCAACTGAATTAGTAGTCCGCCTGATTTTGCATTAGATAAGGAACATATACACACTTCTTGCATATGTTCATACAACATTAGAAATTTTGTATGGGCAATGGATGACTGTGTTATATGGTTGAGTAGATGGATGATTGAATGTTAGGATATGCATTCTCCTTAACTTGGAGATTTCGGGGGCGAAATCCTTTAAAGAGGGGAGAATGTAACAACCCGTAGATTTAAATATTAAAGTTAACAAATTAAAGAATACTTAATTTTAAAGTTAAGAATCAAGGGAAACGGGTTATGCCATTGTGTTCGTCTCGGAATTCTGGTTGAGATAGAGTCCGAGTTTGCGTAAATTGGACTTCGTATGAAGAAGTTATGGCTGTCGGCAGTTTCCAGAAAATTCAAATAAATTCAAACAGCTCGAAACAGATTCAAAATTAAAATCAGAAGTCAGAAGCGGGCTGGGCGGGAAAATTCCCGCCCAGGACCCAGGTCAACCAGGGAGTCGACCTCCTCCCTACAGGTCGACCTGGGGGTTGACCTAGGGGTTGACCTATGGGTCGACCTGCCCCTCCCCCCCCCCCCCGGGACAGATCTGAGGGATGATGATTTTGTGACTCATTGCTGAGTCATTAGGGCTGAGGTGTCACTCTATCTTGACTGGATGGTCTTGATTGATTCTAGGTTGATCGGATGGCCTAAATTAATCCTAAATTCTATATAAACACATGTAGACTCAAACCCTAAAACCAAATAAAAATTAGAACCATGGCCGTCATGCTATCACCTTGCAACCTAGAGTAGCCGCCACCAACTAGAGGAAAAGTGAAGCTAATCAACTCAATTCAACTCAAATTTATAACAACAACAACGAATTTGTCTACTTCAGAGGGCGAGCTAAATCAATTTCAGAACTCAGATTCCAGAACTTAAGACCTTCTTTGAGTTGTGAGTTCAATTTCTTTAGTAAGATAATTAATAAGTTAATTAGGTTGATTATAAATTGGATTATATGGCTATGTTTGTGAGACATTGGAAAAATGTGATATTTTGTGAATATATGCTAGTTGTTCATAATGATAATTTTGTTGTGGATCCCTTTTCATATGCCAAATCACCTATGTTCAACTTAATTCACGTTTGACATCATTTTATATGCAAGTTTGGGTGTAGATTATATGCTAGTTTCTATATGAATTATACACCTGTTTACATGTGAATCAAATAAAGTGACTATATGCAAGTTTAGGTAGAAATTGGATTCACATATATGCAAGACTACACCTTTAGATTTAGATCTATGACGTACAGTTTTATGCAAGTTTGTGACTATGGCCTATGTAAGTTTTGGAATGAAAACTATATTCATACATGCAAGTTTTAGGTGAAAACTATATTATATATATGCAAGTTCACACCTTTAGGCTTATGTTTATATCCATGACAATACAAAGTTTATGCAAGTTATGTTGTAATCCTTATTTGCAAGATTAGATCCATTTTGTGTGTTATGCAAATTTGCGATGTTTCTTCTCTTTTATGTGCTAGACTAATTGCTAGTCTACTATACATATATGTCATGATAAACGAATGAACAACGTGGGGACGATGGGGATAATATTGAATATACACATATTGAGAATTGACATAATGACCTTGAAAAGGGATATAATTAATTTAAGACATTAATTGGAAAATTGGCATTTATGGACATAATTGAGACAATTATGGACATAAGTATATTTGGAATTCATTGACAAATTTGAATAGGGATATTAATCCAATTTGGGTTTAAATGAAGACGTGTAATAATAAACCGCCTAAGACACGAGATTAGACTCTTTTGTGGTGTAAGACTGCCCGGACCTGCCCGGCAAATCCAGCAGCCACAAATGCCAGTCTAATGTGAGAGGTCGAAGGCATGAATTAAATGCGTAACAGTTGTAAAGACACGAGGTTAGGCTCGTTTGTGGTGTAAGACTGCCTGTACCCGCCTGGAAAATCTAGCTGCCACAAATGCCAGTCTAATGTGGGAGGTCTTTACAAGGTTACGGTGTTAATGAATTAAGAAACACTTAACCAGATAAACATGTGGTGGGACATGAGGGGGTCAAGTGGGTACTTTGGGTGGCTTGTGAAATTAAGAGGATGCCTTAGGTGGCATGTGAAATACGATTAGATGCACTTAACCAAGATTGAAACATGTAAGAATTCATGAATAAGAATGGGGTTAAGTGGGGAAAAACCTTAGAGGGGACCAAGCATAGGTAGAAAGCTTGTGTCATGCATGGGGACCCTTTTTAAACCATTAACCCATTAAGTATCTTTGTGGGCTCGACCCAAGTCAAGGACGGGACACGCGTACTGGGTTTGATTATAAGAGGTCAAAACGGGTTAGCTGTGACAACGCAAGTCCAACGGGGTCATATGCGTGTGTGGGCCCGGGCTGGTAGGTAAGACGTTGTTGCATCGTGTAGATATAAGTCGTGCGTCTTGGTGGTATCGGGTTGCCACTTTGGGGAGTGATACACCCCACTATGGGGCCAGCACGGGTATCTACGAGTTAGGGAGCCGATCGAATGGGGGTAGTGGGTACACCTAGTGGAGATAGGGGTAGACGACACCTATGAAGGCAGCTAGGGGTACACGAAACTACCATTATCATTATTAAGTTCTGTAGGCGGGATCAACTTTTAGGGTGTTTGGTGTGGTGCTGTGTTGAATTATCTTATAGTAATTAGGTGCGCCTTTAACGTTATTCTTGTTCATCTTATTTCCTTTGTTTGCTCTGTCATACCCATTTGTTCACAGTTATTTCCTTATTTTCCAGCTTATGTCTTGTCCTGGTTAATTAATGATTATATTGTTAAAGTTATTGCACTCGCCGGACTTTATGTCTGACCCCTTTGTTTCCACCTCTTTTCTTCCTCCCCCCCTCCCCCCCGGTGCTCAGGGTGGGACTAGTACTAGTGGAGCTTAATTTTGGATAGCTTTATCTCTTTCTTTGGAAGTTTCTTGGATCGCTGAAGCAAAAGTTCAGCCTATCTTATTTATGGCTATTTTATGTTGGGGTTATGTCTTCCATTTTCATGTACTCTGATTTAATCAAGATGGATATTATGTACTTGACTCTAGTCTTTGGGTTTTTTGATGATGTAACCAAACCTATTTGTTTACCGCTGCAATGAATGAAGTTTTAAATTTTTAAGTACTATTTATATCTGTCTTGTTGTTAAGATTCTGTTCTATACACACTTAAAATGCTCCATGGAAGTTAATGCATTCCTTTTGTGAGTGACATTAATGGACGTGGGGTGTCACGATTAGGCTCATCATGAGAGCGTCGATCAGTGTTATAAAACTCTCGAGATATAAGGAAGAGGACTTCAAATTTCTATGAAGCTCCTCCTCCTTCACCAAGGCACCATGATTGACTTTCTCATATGAAAGGTTAGTGCTAACTCCCTGTTTCATCATAATGGTACAACAAGATTATTAAACTGCAAGATGTTTAAGACTTGGAATCCTTCATTCATAAATTGTAGATGTATTACAATAGTTGAGTTAATTTCCAATCTGATTTGGAAATTTGGGTTTTCTTCCTCAAGAAGAAGAAGAAAGGAGAGAGAACAAGATTCAGAAATGAAAAATTCGCCCCCTCTATGTGGCTCCTAGGGTCTTATTTATAGAGAATTCTGGGGCCCTTCCGCTGTTAGGCTATTGGGCCTACAAGGACCTTTGCTGGCTGCTCTTTTCCTTGGTCTCGAACGTTTGGCTTCTGGCCATCTTCGTGGTGCTAATTATAGTTGTCAAAGTGACGGTCCTCGTCAATTGGGGCTTCTTCGATATTGATATAGGCTTGCTGATGTAGTGGCTTTGGGGTGACATTTGAACTCCTGGGTATAGGCTCTCGGACGTAAGCTTCTAGATGTAGGCTTCCATCTTTCTCGTGAATACTTAGAGGAGCTTGCCCTCATTATGTATGTAGATAACCGCTGGTTTGAAACCATTGTTGGTTCCTGTACTAAGTGGATTAGTACAGGTAGCCTATATGTCTGTCTGGGTCCTGGTTATCCCTTCGGTGGACCTTTTGGGGTGGTCTGGTTTCCCGGAAGACAGCTTCCGGTGATGTTTCTATTGTCTATCAATGTGACCTTTCTCCATTTATGTAGTAGATATTTCAAAAGCAGGTTCCGGATAATCTTTGTGTACTTCGGGCTTGTTACCCTTGATACTTTTGCCTTCCGATGCATCGGTACCAAACACCAATAGCCCTTACGGGTTTCAATAAACGGAGCTCATGTCTCCCTCTTTCTTGGTTTCTAACTTAGTTGACCTTTCGTTGCAGAACTCCCTGCCGAGTAGACTCTATCGGACAGTCCCTATCGGATAAACTTCACTGGCATTCTGTGGGCTTTGAACTCCTTTCTTCTCGGGATGTGCCGGCTTATGCTGCTCCCAAATCATTCTTTCCTTCTTTCGGTCTTTTCTATTTATTCGGCTTTTTTTCGAGAGGTTCTTTTGTGTTTGTTTTCCTCCGATACCCCTTCACTGTCAGCCAATATTATAGGTTAATTTTGGTAGTAACATTCCCATTTTCACATGTTATAAAGTTTCTAAAATTTTATTTATCATTTTCTAACTTTATTTGTAAATATTGAGTATTCAAACTCATCTTATTCCCAAATCTTCAAATTAACACAAAAATACACTTACGCCACAAATTTTTACTCAAAACATACGATTAAGCTTATTTTATAAAGCTTGCCTCAGCCTAACATATTTTTTCTCAAAGTGCTACTTTTAAACATATTTGAATGATTAAATAACCTTTTTATTCAATTCTCCCTAAATAAATTCTAAAACCTTACATTTATTAGCACTTGGATAATCTTATTCAAATTACCAATTCTAATTAATATGTAACACTTGATTAATAAATTATAACACTGTTGTAATTTATTATTATAGTTAAGAACAGGTAACCACACAGAACTAGGTTGTTGTAGACTTCCCCCTTAAAAAGTGCATCCCTACAATTTCCTTAGGGAAGAGTGGTACTCAACTAAGAATACACAAGAAAGGTAGCTTAAGATATAATATTTTTCTCATCCATGACATACGAAGGTAAGAAATCTGGAATGGACCACTCGATAAATTCTTTAGTTTCCTAAGTGCAATCACTGGGATTATCCGACCATTGAACTTTTACATGCGGTACGTTCTTTCTCTGAAGGCTTTTAGCTTCTGTACCAAGAATACACAATGGATGATGCACAAGAGAGAAGTCAAGAGAGATTTCAAGCTCTTCTAAGGCACAGGTGTTGACCATAGAATCAGTATCATGCAAATACTTCCTTAGCTAAGAGATGTGAAATACGTCATGGACCATAGAAAATTGATTAGGAACTGCTGCTCTATAAGCAACTAGACCGATATGCTCTATAATAGGAATAAAGAAGGGTACTCAAAACAATTCTCAAATGATTTCCTTATAATGTTTGGAAATGGAAAATGCTCCTATGTTGACAACTGTAGGAAGCCTTTTTATTTTTCTGATGGTGATCTTGTGTACATCCGAGCTTCTCCTTTGGAGGAGTGGTACGCTTTAGTTAGACGGGGAAATTGGCGCAACGATTCATTAGGTTGTTTCCTATTATAATGTGTATAGGTCCAGTTGCTTATAGAGTGACACTTCCTGATTTATTTTTCTAGTGTACATGACGTATTTCACGTCTCTTAGCTAAGGAAGTGCTTGTGTGATACTGATTTTGTGGTTGACACTCGTGCCTTATAAGAGCTTGAAATCTCACATGACTTGTCTATCATGCATCATCCAGTGCGTGTTCTTGGTATGGAGGTTAAACACCTTCAGGACAAGAACGTACCGCTCGTGAAAGTTCAATGGTCAAAGAATCCCAATGATTGCACTTAGGAAACTAGAGAGTTTATCAAGAAGTCCTATCCAGATTTATTGTCTTAGATTGTCACAAAATAGAAAACTATTATATCTTAAGCTACCATTCTTGTGTATTCCTTCTTGAATTGAGAAAAAATTTAGTTGAATACATCTCTTCCCTTAGGAGATTGCGAGGACGCAATTTTTATAAAGAGGGGGTCTGTAACAACCTGGCTCTATGTGATTACCTTTACTTAACTATAATAATAAATTATAATAGGATTATAATTTATTAGTTAAGTGTTACATATTAATTAGAATGGTTAATTTGAATAAAATTATCCAAATGTTAATAAATCTGAGGTTTTAGAATTTATTTGGGGGAATTGAATAAAAAGACTATTTAATCATTTGAATATGGTTAAAAGTGAAATTTTGTGAAAATTTTTGTTGGACTAAGGCACGCTTCATAAAATTAGCTTTGTCATATGTTTTGAGTGAAATTTGAGTAAGTGTACTTTTGTGTTAATTTGGAGATTTAGCAATAAGATGAGTTTGTAGACTCAATATTTGTAAATATAGTTGGAAAATGATAAATTAATTATAGAAACTTCATAATGTGCGAAAATGAGAACATATAGGAATTTATAAAATTCCTATGAGTTTCATTGCATTTAATTGCAATAAATGTGTAAACAGTGAATTTTGTAAAAACAAAAACATGATTTTTAATAAATTTGAGGGGAAATGAATATTAAAACATGTAGATATTATTGAAAATTATTAATATGTGTTAAAAATAAATTTTTGGTAGAGTTAAAAAATTTCATGTCAAAATAATGTAGTTTGGAAGTACAATGTAAAATTTGTTTTTAAAAAAATTAATAATGCATGTTTTTGTATAATTTGTGAATTTTAATGTAAATAAGCCTAAAAAGAGTATTTAAAATTGATAAAAGTATTTTATAAACATGTTTAAAAAAATTATAAAAGCTGAAATGTACAAATTCTACAGCAAAATAGTGTATTTTGATTAAAAAAGACTTAAAACAAGTGCATTTTGTGTTAATTATTTTACATAGTTTCTAATTACCGTAATAAGCCCAAATTTCTCTTAAATTCTCTTAACAAAGCTGGCCCGGACTTGATTGAGGTAAGCCATCTATGAAATCCATGGAAATCTGGTGTCATTTCCACACTAAGACCTTTAATGGCTGAAGAAGACCACTAGGTTGCTGATGCTCGGCTTTCACGAGTTGGCAAGTCATGCAATTGCTTACATAACTTGTCATATCTCGCTTCATGTAGTCCTAATAATATAAGCGGTGCATGTCAACATATATCTTGTTGCGCCCGGATGCACGATATACTAAGCACGATGACATTCTTCTACAATATCTCATCTAATCTCTGAAACAAAGGGCATGACTACTCAGCCTTTCTTATGAAGGCATCCAAAGCAATCTATGATGAAGTCCCTTACCTCAATCTCCTTGCGGGATTCAGACTTGCACTTGAGAAAAAGAGATGAGAAATTGGATTCTTGCCGCTACGCCTCGGCAGTTCGATCCAAAAGAGAAGGCCAAGCTTCCATTCTACATAGTAAAATAAGAGAATCCAAAGAAGACATAGTATGACCATGAATATCACAAAAAGGTAGAAGCTCTAAATCTTTCCTTTCAGCTATCATCATGGAAACATTGGTTGCTTACTTTCAACTCAAAGCATCGACTACATGATTCCCCTTCCCGAGGTATTTTGGATGTCGAAGTCGTAGACTGGAAGGAACTCAAGCCAACGTTACTGATAATATTGAGATCCATTTCAGAAAATAGATACTTGAGCAACTTGTGATTTGTGTAGAAAATAAAATGCTCGTCTAATAAATAATGAGGACAAATCTTCAATGCGAAGACAATGGCGGCAAGCCCAAGATCATGGGTGGCATAAAAAAACTTATATGGGCGTAATTTCCTTGAAGCATAGGCAACCACCCGATCGCGTTGCATAAGCACGTCACGAAGATCACTGTGACTCGCATCAGTATAAACAATAAGATCTTGGTTCCCTTCAGGAACCACTAAAATAGAAGAATAAGTAAGAAGCTCCTTGAGTTGCTAAAAGGATGCTTCACATCAATCAAACCAAACAAATCGAACACCTTCGTGAGTTAGACCGGAAAGAGGTAGCATAGTACGAGAAAACTCTCTTATGAATCAGCAGTAATAATCCGCCAATCCAAAAAAGATGCAAATCTCCAAAACATTCTCAGGCCTTATACAATTCTAAATGGCCTCGAACATAGAAGGATCGACTGAGATGTCATTATTAGATACGACGTGACACAAGAACTTAACTTTCCTCTCCCAGAAATGACACTTAGAAAGTTTGGCTTTAAGTTGATATCGTCGAAGGGTATTCAAAAACGCCTTCCGAAAAAGAACGTAACACTCATGAAAGTTCATTGATCAGAGAATCCCAATGATTGCACTTGGGAAACTAGAAAGTTCATCGAGCAGTCCTATCCAGATTCTTATCTTCGAGTGTCACGGGTGAGAAAACTACTATATCTTAAGCTACATTTTTAGTGTACTCCCTTTTTAAATGAGATTAAATTGAGTTGAATACAACTCTTCCCTAGAGGACAAATTTTTTATAAGAGGGGCCTATAACAACCCGGTTCAGTGTGATTATATGTTCTTAACTATAACGATAAATTATAACGGGGTTATAATTTATTAATCAAGTGTTACATATTAATTAGAATGGGTATATGAATAAGATTATCCAAGTGTTAATAAATGTGAGGTTTTAGAATTTATTTGGGAAAAAATGAAAAAAGGTTATTTAATCATTTGATTGGAATATATGTAAAAGTGGAATTTTGTGAAAATCTATTCTAGGTTGAGGCAAGCTTTAGAAAAAAAGCTTACTCATGTGTTTTGAGTAAAATTTAAAGAGTAAGTGTGTTTTTGTGTTAATTTGAAGATTTGGGAATAAGCTGAGTTTGAATACTCAGTATTTGTATATAAAGTTGGAAAATGATAAATAAAATTTTAGAAACTTTATAATGTGCGAGAATGAGAACGTATAGGAATTTATAAAATTCCTATGAGTTTCATTGCATTAAATTACAATAGATGTCTAAACGATGAATTTTAAGAAATATTTTTGAATAAATACGAGTAGAAATTAATATTAAAACATGTAAATATAATTGAAAACTATTTATATGTGTGTTAAAAATAAATTTTTAAGTAGATTTAAATTTTTCGTGTCAAAATAATGTAGTTTGGATGTTTTTAACAAGAGAAATGTAAATTTTGTTCAAAAAAAATAATAATAATGCACATTTTTGTATAAACTTTGAATTTTAGTGTAAATTAGCCTAAAAAGAATATTTAAAATTGTTAAAAGTATTTTATAAACATTTTTTTTTTACAAATGATGAAATAACAAATCCTAAGGCAAACTAGTGTATTTTGATTAAAAAAGAGGCATAAAACAAGTATATTTGGTGTTAATTATGTTATATAGCCTCTAATTACCTTCACAAGACCAAATTTCTCTTAAATTCTTCAAAACCATAAATCAAGTGCTAATCGCAGGTAATCACATCAAAGCCATAATCATGGGTGTAAGCCCATCTTTGACAATGGGTGTAAGCACATATGAACATAAAATAGTGCAAATGTAATTTTCTATTTATAATAAATACATTTTTTACTTTCATTAACTTTGAAATATCAAGTTATCAACTTTTTCATGTCATTGCTTAGATGCTTGTAAACCATATAAGGATTTATCTAACTTGCAAACTTTGTGCTCATGGCCATGAGCTGCAAAATCTTCAACTTGGTCCATATAAATTTCCTCTTTTAATTCTCCATTTGAAAAAGCAGTTTTAACATTTATTTGGTGTACTATCAAATCATAAATAGATGCAAGTGAAATTAACACCTGAATGGATGTAGTTATAGTTACAGATGAAAAAGTGTAAAAAAATCCATATTTTCTCTTTGCTTAAATCATTTAATTACCAAGCGGACTTTAAATTTGTCGATTGTACTATACCAGGATTTACATTTATCGATTGTACTATCTGATTTTAATTTCTTATTAGGGGCAGCTTGGCTCAGGTCCGGTTTAGGTTTCAAAATACAAAAAAAATTCCTGTCTAAAAACATTATAAATTAGGTCCCTATTTTTCGAAATTCATAAAAAAAAATTAAAAATTTATCAAACTTTGAAATTTAATTCAACGCATAATCATCTTTAAATTCATGCAAGAAAACTAAAAAAATGATTTTAAAAAAAAAATCACATAACAGCGAAATTATGCAATTTTTCATAAAATTACATGTATCGCAGCAATTATTTCAAAAACTTTCAGGTTTTCATGTATTCTTTTCTAATTTGCTTAAAATTTTAAATTCAAAACCTACACTTGCTTAAACATTGAAGTATTGCAGAAAAATCATTAAAATTACATGCAAATGAAATATTATTCATCTCCAGTAAATTGTTGAAAAATATGCAACAATTTGCAATATTTGTATAAATATCTGCAACTTTTTCACATAGTACATTATACTGTAAAAGAGTTGCAGCAACATCTGCAATTATTTATAATAATTACGAACATTGCTGCAACTATTTTTCCTGTTTTTAATACATGCAGTACACTGTGTGAATAATTGAAAAAAAGTCTGCAATTATTCACAAAAAATGCTGATATTTCAAAATTTTTTTTTTTTTTTTTTTTGCAGAATCCTTCCATGAATATTCACAATTTTTTGAAATTTCTTTTTATTTTATACAGCAGCATGAAAAATCAGAAAAACACATTGCTATAGGAAATAGGTACCCTCTTACATGCAAAGTTAGAAAAGGATGCGCACTAAATAAAGTTTGAAAATAGGGATGTCTCCATAATTTCCACTTCTTGTTAAGTACCCATTTACAACCTATAGATTTACAACCAGGTGGTAAATCTACTAAATGCCAAGTTTTATTGGATTTCAAAGAAACCCTCTCATCATTTGTAGCCTCTTGACAAAAATGGTATAAAATGAAGATAAGACTTTTTGGAGGTTTTCTGCAATCCTCCTCTATAAATCCAAACCAAAATCTTTTGTAATTCTTACTCTTTTGCTTCTTCTAAGTTCATTTTCAAAAAACTCATTAGATTCTGTTCTAGCGGACAAAGTATTATTGTACCCATTATTCCTTAACTTAAAATGAAATCCCTATTCACTAAAATCTTCATTATTATATTATATTGTATTATATTGTGTGCGTCCATATCATAAAATCTATATGCTTTTCTATTAACAACGTTGCCAATAAATACACATTCATATGCTCTACATGTTAATTTGATTATCTAAGGGTTGGTTATACGAACATATTCCAAGCATACTAATGCTCTAAAATAAAATACATTTGGTTTATAATTCCTTGAGATTTCAAAAGGTGAAATTTTTGTTTTTGACTTAGGAATTCCATACGATACATAACATACAATCATTAAAATTTCTCTCTACTAATGTGTAGGCACATCAATATTAAGTGAAATAACAACAACTAATTCAGTTAAAGTTATTTTCCTTCCAGCTTTACCATTCATTTCAAGTGAATGTTGTGCAGTTCGTTCATGCATTATTCCATATGAATTGTGTTGGAGGAAATTTGAAATAAAGGAAAGCACAAAGGGGGCAAAAATCTTTAGTCCCACATCATGAAATGTGCTTTGGTATACCACTATATATGTAAAGGCATTACATATGATATCAAAAGAAAGAAGAGAAGGGAGAGATGAGACATGAAGCATGACATTGGCATGAACAATAATATTTAAAGGTCAAAAAATGGGCCTTGGGGCTGTTGGGGTCTCGTGATCAATTGGGCTTGCGCAGATCCGTTCAGTTTATGCGTGCGCGGATTTCAAATTTGTAACGCTTCAGAGCCGTTGCTAATGAATGGACGCATCCATTCGTCATTCAAATTTGCAATGCTTCTGACTGTTGCAAAATGAAAAGGTGTGACTGTTCGAATTCAAACAGTAATAACGGTTGGAAAACAGTTGTGTCTCCTCACTGCCTATATAAAGGCTGCCCGATTTCAGTTTTGAAAATCACGAATTCATTTCTTCTTCTCCTTCTTCTTGATCTTTTCTGCTATTAAAATATTATCGAGACTCTGCCAAATTCTTGAGTAAACTATACGAATTATAGTTCTGCAGGCTATAACTCGATCATCTTGTCACTACAGCGAGCAATTATAGGATAGTGAATTGTCGTGTCTGTGCAAACACGCTGATTAAAGATATTCGATATATGCTCCATTGTATCTTCGAACAGATTTTCCATTACTGGTGCACAGAATTAAGAGGGCAAAGACTGTTTTAGAATAGCAACCACCACATCATGCCTCAGAGATTTGTGTATTCGGAGATAAAGAGATCCAGCGACGAATTTGACAACCAACAATCTAAAACAGTATTTCTGCAATGGCTCCTCACAGTCTCAAAGAGTTCGCCGCTGATTTCACAAAATTAGAGCGCTTTTATGGTGTCAACTTTCTACGCGAAAACCAGCGGAGACAGAAGATGAAATCATTGCACAGGCACGAGATCGAATCAAATGGGAACAGGATGATTATATTTGCAAAGGACATATCTGTAATGCGATGACGAACACACTTTTTGATATGTATTACAACAAGGCAATTGCAAAGGATGTTTAGAATGCATTAGAGGCAGAGTATCTGATGGAAGACGCAATAAGTAAGAAATTTCTAGCCACCAATTTTTTTAGTTACAAAATGACTGATGATCGTTTAGTTGTAGAGCAATTCAATGATATCATACACATACTTAATCAATCCAGTCAACATAATTTAAATATGGATATGGAGATTAAGGTCTCCTCAATAATAGACAAATCACCCCTTTCTTGGAAAGATCAGAGGAAACTACTGAAACACAAGAAGGAGGATATGAGTCTAGACAGCCTTGCACAATATTTGCAAGTCGAACAACAACTGAGGCAAAAAGATGCCCAAGATGAAAAGTTGTTGATACATCAAAAGTCCACATGGTGGAAGAAAAGCAAGCAAATAATGCTTCGAATAACTCTTCTGATAAAAAGAGGAAAGGGCAAAACAATAAAAATTCCCAAAATTAGAACAAGAAAGGCAAAAATGGTGGTTGCTTTTGTGGTAAAACGGGACATTTCAAAAGGTATTTCGCTTCTGGAAAAAGAAGTAGCAATCTGAAAAGGAAAAGTTTGCCGCAGTCATATCAGAAGTGAATATGATTGAATAAGACAATTCTTGGTGGATCGATTCTGATACTACTAAGCATGTCTGCATTGACAAGAATCAATTCAAGAAACTAGAACCAATTGAAGATGAAGATTATCTTTATATGGGAAATTCAGCAAAGGTAGCGGTCAAAGGAAAGGGGATTATGATTTGGAATTCACATCCGGAAAAGTTCTGACACTAAATGATGTATATTATGTACCTGAAATTAGGAAGAACCTTGTATCAGGAAGTCTTCTTAATAAGTTTGGATTCAAACAAGTCTTTGAGTTAGACAAATATGTGTCGACCAAAGGCGGTATATTTGTAGGAAAAGGGTACATGTGTGATGGTATGTTTAAATTGAATGTTGATATTAATAAAAGTATGAATTCTACTTATATTGTTGATTCACTTTCATTATGACACAATAGATTAGGACATGTTAATCATAAAGGCATGCTTGATATGATATCTTTGAATCTAATTCCCAAACACCAAAATGATATGCTAGATAAGTGTAGGATATGTTCATTAACTAAGATCACTAGAAAACCATTTTCTTATAAACCAGAAAGTGCAACAAAATTGTTACAACTTATTCACAGTGATGTATGTGATATACACAGTACTCCTACTAGAGGAGAAAAGAGATATTTTGTCACATTTATAGATGATTGCTCTAAATATTGTTATGTTTATCTTATGCATGCTAAAAGTGAAGTGTTAAATTCATTCATTACTTATAAAACTGAAGTAGAAAACCAATGTGATGCTAAAATATATTCAATTAGTTTTGACAGGGGTGGCGAGTATCAGTTTCCTGAATACTGTGAATCAGTAGGAATTATACATGAAACATTTATTGCTTATACTCCATAACAAAATGGAGTGGATGAAAAGAAATTAGAACTCTTACCGAAATGGTAAATGCAATGTTGTATAATTCTGGACTTAATACTAGTTTCTGGGGAGAAGCCTTACTTACTGCATGTTATATTCTAAATAGAATACCTCATAAGAAAAATAAAGTTAGTAATTATGAACTTTGGAAGAAAAGAAAACCAAATCTTGATTATTATTGAGTCTGGGGTTGTAGAACTATTGTCCGATTACCTGAACCAAAAATTAGGAAATTAGGACAAAAGGTTATCGAGTGCATATTCTTAGGATATGCTCAACATAGCAAAGGATACATGTTTCTAGTAATAGAACCTAATAGCTCTATTGATGTAAATACAATAATAGAATCAAGGGACGCAGTGCTTTATGAGAATAGATTTACATCTATTCAAAATAAACTGATTCATGAAACGGTGGAGGTTAATGCACATATTGGTGAATTGATGGAGGTTAATGAACCAACTATTGAACCTGTAGAAAATACTGATGAAAATATCGACGAAAATGGTGATTCTCTTAGGAGAAGTAAATGAAGAAGGATAGAGAAATCTTTTGGACCAGATTTCGTCGTACATTTGGTTGAAGGATCTAGAAATAACATAGAGCATAATTAATGATATCTACAAATATAGAATCTGACCCTATAGCATATGCTGAGGCAATGAAATCTCAAGATTCATCATTTTGGAAAGAAGCCATAAATGATGAAATGGATTCTATTATGGGAAATAAAACATGGAAACTAGTAGATTTACCTCCAAGTTCTAAACCAACAGGATGTAAATGGATATTTAAGAAAAAGTTAGACCAGATGGCACAATCGAAAAATTTAAAGCTAGATTAGTTGCCAAAGGATTCACACAGAAAGAAGGAATATATTATTTTTGTACATATGCCCAGTAGCTAAAATTTCAACTATTAGGACTTTAATTGCATTAGCTTCTATCTACAATTTTGAAATTCATCAATGGACGTCAAGACTGCATTTCTAAATGGAGAACTTGATGAAGAGATATATATGTCTCAACTAGAAGGTTTTGTGATGCCTGGACAACAACGTAAAGTATGTAAACTTATCAAATCATTTTATGGTCTTAAACAAGCACCAAAGCAATGACATGAAAAATTTGATAAAACTAGTATTTCTAATGGCTTTAGGATTTTTAAATCTGACAAATGTGTCTATAACAAGTTTCATTCAGGTAAAGGTGTAATTATACGCCTTTACGTGGATGATATGCTTATATTTGGAACGAATACTTCGAGTATTGAAGAAACTAAAAGATATCTATCTTCATGCTTTGACATGAAAGATATGGGAGTAGCTGAAATGATTATTGGAATAAGAATCATGAAAAAAAAAGATGGGTTATCAATTACCCAGTCTTATTACATTGGGAAAATTTTGAAAAGGTTCAGTCTATTTGATTGTAAACCTATGTCTACTCCGTTTGATCCAAATATGCAGTTATACGCTAATACTGGAAGAGCTATAGAGCAATTGGAATATGCTAGAGTTATTGGAAGTTTGATGTATGCTATGACATGCACACGACCAGATATTGCCTATGCTGTTGGCAAAATGAGTAGATATACTAGTAACCCTAGTCAACTCCATTGGAATGCAATACATAGAATTTTAAAGTATTTAAAAGGTACCATAAATTATGGTACACGTTACAACGGTTATCCGAGTGTAATAGAAGGATACACAGATGCTAGTTGGAACATTGGAAGTGAATGTTAGGAAATGACAACAACATTCGAGGAAATCCTAACAGTCTCCCCCTTGACTCGCATCCTACGAGTATCTTTTGAGAGCACTGCCTTGCCTGCATGGCCCAGTCCGAACCTTCGGCTCCGATACCACTATTATGTAACGACGGTCGGAACAAAGTCCCCCTCCCTTGCATGCATATGAGCTAGTACAACAACTCCCATATAACAAAAGGAATCCCCTCCCCTAATGTTACATGCCTACTAGCTCATTTTTGTACATAAATCCTTCAATATATTCCATGATGTGGGACTATTGTATCCAAACCATCATTCCTCCTTAACAACATGCGAGGCAATCCTAACAGCGAAGATAATAAATCAACTAGTGGATGGATATTCACTCTTGGTGGGGGAGCAATATCCTGGGCCTCAAAGAAACAAACATGTATTGCTGATTTAACCATAGCTGTTGAGTTTATAGCACTGGCTTCTGGTAGTAAAGAAGTCGAATGGTTAAGGAATTTATTATTAGAAATTCCTGTGTGGCCAAAACCTATGCCACCAATATTTGTGCATTATGATAGTCAATCTACATTATCACAGGCATACAACCAAGTTTATAATGGTAAATCTAGACATATTGGTCTAAGGCACAGTTGGTTAAGCAAATGCTCACTAAAGGGGTAATTACCATAGATTTTGTGAGATCTAGCCAGAATTTGGCAGATCCATTTACTAAAGGACTTGAAAGGAACTTAGTGATCAAAACATCACAGGGAATGGGTTTAAAGCCTATACAATACAATTGCCAATGAAGGAAACTCAACTCAACATAATAAAGAAATTTGATATCTTGAGTTCAAAGAGAAAAAGTATTTCATATGTTTGCGATTGGAAGTACTATAATATTTAGTTTGAAAAACTAAGTATTAGCATACATTCCAAGGAGAAGTGCTTGGTATTTATAATGACAAAGAGAGGATCTTCTGCTTAGAACCTAACAGGTTTATAACAGATATACTGTTGAGGTGTGTATTATAAGGCACTTCTGATGAACCTACCTATATGAATGCAAAGAAGGTGGTGTCGCCTTCTGCGAGATTTTGGTTTGATCTCTAAGGGCATTTCATGAAAGAAGATACTGACTAAAGGCCAATCCACGGGTCGAGCATACATACTATCTGAGAAATATGAAAATGTGTGTGTGATAATCACATCCGGTAGATCATATAGGATCGATGGTTCAATGCTTAGTCAACCACTCCATCATGATATACTTTGAGGGATTTTCACTACGTACAGATTCAAGTCTGTAAGACATCTATACTTATGTAGAAATTTTCCTGCATATAAATGACAAGAGGAATTTATTTAAAATTTGGTGGAGAATTGTTGGAGGAAATTTGAAATGAAGGAAAGCACAAAGGGGGCAAAAATCTTTAGTCCCACATCATGAAATGTGCTTTGGTTTGCCAATATATATGTGAAGGCATTACATATGATATCAAAAGAAAGAAGAGAAGGGGGAGATGAGACATGAAGCAAGACATTGGCATGAATAATAATATTTAAAGGTCAAAAGATGGACCTTGGGGTCTCGTGTTCAATTGAGCCTCAGAATGCCGATTGGCTTGCGCAGATCCATTGAGATTTTGTTCGCGTGGATTTCGAATTTGTAATGCTTCAAAGCCATTGCAAATGAATGGACGCGTCCATTCATCACTCAAATTTGCAACGCTTCTGAACTATTGCAAAACGAAAAGGTGCGACTGTTCGAATTCAAATAGTCATAACCGTTGGAAAACAATTGTGTCTCCTCACTGCCTATATAAAGGCTGCCCGATTTCAGTTTTGAAAATCACGAATTCATTTCTTCTTCTCCTTCTTCTTGATCTTTTCTGCCATTAAAATATTCTCGAGACTCTGCGTAACTCTTGAGTAAACAATACGAGTTATATCTGCAGGCTATAACTCGATCATCTTGTCACTACAGCGAGCAATTCCAGGATAGTGAATTGTCGTGTCTGTGCAAACACGCCGATTAAAGATATTCGATATCTGCTCCATTGTATCTTCGAACAAATTTACCTTTACTCGTGCACAGAATTAAGAGGGCAAATACTGTTTTAGGATAGCGACCACCACATCGTGTCTCAGAGATTTGTGTATTCGGAAATAAAGAGATCCAGTGATGAATTCGACAATCAACAATTGTAAAATTCAATAAACAAACTTGATTCATTTTTTATTCTCCTACCACTACGCAATCGTTTAACATTCTTACTAGATTGATTTTCAATTTTCGTTATAAAAGCTTTAAACATCTCAAATGCATCACTTTTATTTTTTTTGAGGTATACATAAGTAAAATCAAAGCAATCATCTCTGGAAGTGAAAAGGTAACGGTGTCCATTTCTAATTAAAGTGTCATCATACTCACATCTATCAGAATGAATCAAGCTTAAAGTTTCTGATTATCTAATTGCATATTTATGAGGTTTTATTTTTTATTTTTGCTTGACTGCAAAATTCATATTTTCCAAAATCATTTAGTGATATTTTAGAGAATAAACCCAAGCTAGTCATATTTTTTATTATTCGTTTATTCACATGACATAATATAGAGTGTTAGATATTAAGACCACAGACCGTATAAGTAGGAGAATACATTTTATTACATTCAACATTCAATTAAACATTTCATTTGTTGCATAACCCTACCCTCAAATATTTCATTTCTAGTAATGATATAAGAATCAACCACAATAGACTGTGTATACCCAGCCTTATCAAGAAGAATTCTTATCTCTGAAGTATGCATAACATATTTTAGAATAACGGTCTTCCCAAACGTAAACGTTAGCTCAATGCTTCCAATCCCAACAACAATAGTGGTGTTAGAGTCTCCAAACATCATTTTTTTGTCATCAGTTTTCGTATATATTTTGAACATAGCACAGTTATCGGACAGACATCTAGCACCAGTATCTACCCATTAACCCTTAGACCCTCCAACAAGGTGAATCTCATCAATAATTATTGTCATGAGTGGCTCTTCAGTCAAGTTAGCCTACGATGCAGAGCTAGGCATGTTCCAACAATTCCATGCCATATGACATTGTTTTCCATAGTTACAACAAAGAAACAACCATCTAGAATCACTCCGTTGATTTTATTTTTCCTGTTTGTTGCGATTTTAATTAGGCTTGGGGTTCTGATTTCTAAAAAATTTGGGGTTTGGTTTCCAAGCTGCAGCCACTTTAGTGTTATTTGAAAAAGCAAGTAATTTTTCTTCCATCTCATGTTTTTGAGATTCCTCGTTAATAGGCAGGTGGATTATTAGGTTTTCCATTGAAAATCGCTTAGTTTTATGTCTACAGGTATTTTTTTAATTACTTCCAACTAGGGGAAATTTGTAATTTAAAACTGCGGCTTGAATTTTTCATAAATAATTCATACCTTCAGAGATGATCTCATGAGCAATTTTGAGAAGCTTATGAGATTGCGTCTCTATAGGTCTATCATCTATCATCTGGTATCTCATCAACAATCATACTTTTTTTGTAACACTTCTCAAATTTCCTTCCTTGAATAAAATTCCCACTATTTTAGAAGGTGATTAAAATTGATTTGTAGAGAGAAGAAACTGGTCTAACCTGATCGTTCCATCTTGCTTCAATACTGTTTAGAAAATGATTAAAAATTGTATGAAAAATATAAATGCTACGCCACAAGAAGCCCAGTTCGACCCATGCCGCGTTGGTCGACGCATCCACGTGTGTAGTGGTCCAGTGTGGCGCATGGCCTCACTCCTCACAATGAGAAATAATTGGATGCTCAAAGAACCACATATGACATTTATTAATATTTGATTCTTTTCTATAATCCTACGGTGTAGGACTATTCATCAAATAGACGCTTCTTCCATTTTTTTAACAATTAACTTGCAGATGTAAACAATCAATACCAGACATTAGAACATCCGGCGTACTAATGTACATGTTAACCACAACATAAACTGAAAAAAGGTTCAGTAAAACATTCAACTAAATTTGCGTTTGAACCAAAAAGGAGGAGCCCACATAGCTTATACTCCTGTTCATGTTCAGAGTTCAACCATACTTCTTTTTCATGACTACCATTTAATTCCTGCAACAGGCAGGATCACTTTATCAATAATTGGATCCGTGAATATCTCTGTAAGGCCTCACTACTGCCATACCAACCTACATTAACATTGCTCGTTGGTAGTTGAGAAATTGAAGTCCACTAAACTTTTTTTTTTTTTTTTTCTTACACTGAACCATTCTTCATTTTCTAGCTTCAATCAAACATTAATTTGAAAATCAGCATGATTAATTACTATAATCCATAAGCTTATATCAATGTTTTCATCTGATACAATGAAAAGCAGTCACATGGAGATAGAGAGCTCTGAAGCACAATATGTGCATGTGTAAAAGTTGTCGGTGCACTTTAATTAAATACACCTATTAAATTTCACAACAAACTTCTTTTTCACAAAAAGAAAAGATTTAAAAAAAAAAAAAATTGAAATATTTTATGTTTTCCCCATGCTATAAATTGAGGAGCTGCGGGCAGCATGAGATACAGACAATATACTGAAGAAGCTGAAAGAAAGTTGCACCATGGAAAAGCATACTAAGATGGTAGTGGTAATGGTGGCTCTTCTTCTTGCAGCAACGGCAATGTCGACCGAAGCAAGAGCGCTCAAGGCCGAAGAGCCCAAGTATGAACCTCAGACATTTCCAGGCTTTCCCGGTGGGCCTCCACTACAACCTGGAAGCTCTATCCCTGGGTTTGGGCTTGGACGGCCTATGTTCGGCCTACCAGGTTCAGGGCTTCCAAGTTTTGGGTCCAACCCTCTGGTGCCCGGGATCGGAAATGGAGCGCCTGGAGTTGCTACTAAGCCGTAACAAGTTCACACTCATCAGTTATCCCTGCTAGCAGTTATCATTATTGGTAGGAGTTTCGAGTCATCATGTTATAAAGCTCGGTCTGAGTTATATAACATGAGTTAAATGAATAAATAACCAGTTATCATCTCATGATTGTGATGATTGTGTGTATGTCATAGGTTGTGATTTGTATCGTATGGTTTGATTAAATTTCATGCTGCCGATGGTAACACTTAATTGTAATGCATTTGTTGTGCTATTTCTGAACCCATTTTCCACCAGTCTTCAAATAGCTACCAATAATTCAGTTGCAAATTTTGCGTAGCAAGATTTTAAATATAAAGAGCGCAGGTAGGATGAAGATTTAATATATTAGCAGAGAAAGAAAATCTAAGCAAATTGTTATGAGTCATAAAATAACTGAGCAAATAAAATTCGCTGATAAACATTTTTGTTCATAATAACAGGCAGTTTACAAATTCGGCTGCAGAAAATAAACATATGGGTCCAAATAAATTCCTCAAAGGATAACTTCCTTTCCAAAATTAATCAGTAACAAAAACCTAGACTAGATCAAACACAGTATTTTGCAAATCTAAACAAACCAGGAACTATTTTCATCACTATCAGCGACAAACACAAAAAAAGCCAAATCTGCCGCCACAGTTTAAAGAAAGCTTATGGCTGTAAAGCTGTAATTAATTACATAACCTCGCTACACAGAAGTTGTAATCATTCATATAAGCTTTCGTCCTCCATTGTTTCTCCAAGCACCCTTTACCACTAAACTGGAACCTTGACCGCTATTTTTATCATCTTTTTTACTGTCGAGGTCAAAATTTTTAACTTCTTCTATGGTTGATGTGTCTGCACTTAGCCCTCTATTTTTGAGGAAAGTGGAAGTTTTACGACCTTTTTTACTGCTTTCCTCGCTGGAACTACTAATAGGGTTTGGTTTTGAATAATTTGAAACTCTATAGCCATCTTTCGAGAGAACCTCAACTTCCCCAGTTTCTTGTTGTTTCTGGTTCAGTTGCAGCTCTTTCACAGTTTCGACAAATTTATCTGCAATTGCATCTTTTTTGCCAACATTAGAACTAAGGACGCCCTTTCCTTTTCCCTTGATTTTCTGGTGTTTAGCGCTGTCCTTCTCTTGTGTATTTCGGGTCCGGATGATTGTATTATATGCATCGAAGAGATCAAATTTCTTTTCTTTTTCAGGATACAACCCCCCAAGGAAGAACACTAAGTTCAAAAGTCCAAACTGCTCGATGTATGACAAAAATTCCCATGCATTTATTTTACCTGAGCTGTATTCACTGGATATGGACATAAAAGCTGTATACTTCTCCTCATCGTTCCCCAATGCAGCCAGGATTTTTTCGACTAGTACTTTATCGGTTCCATTCTCATCTTCTTTTGCTTTAAGATTAGGAGCTGACGAAGAATGTAGCATCTTGTTTGCATTACCACCTGAAGTCCGGTTCGCATTAGATTTCATAGTAGAAGCGGAAGTTGTGGAAGCCTGCGTTTGTATTGTGGATTTAAGTTCAGGAAAACTCGACAGAATGGGACTCATAGCACGTGAGTCTTTTGCACGAGGGGGATTAATAATAGCTGTGCCCTTCCCTTTGACAAGGCGAGATGCAAGTGTACTAGAGCTGGTAGCACTGTTTCCTGGCATTTCCACTTCATTTCTAGAATGGGCAATGCTATTTCCTGCCGCCAAAGCTTGATTTTGTGTTACGGGTTTAAGTTCAGGAAAACTCAATGAATCGGTAATTGGACCATGTGGCTCTTTCAGGCGGGGAGGGTTGATAACTTTCACTTTTCCCTTTCCTTTATTGAGGCGAGATGCAAGTGTACCAGAAGTGATGCTGCCGCTGCTTCCAGGCATCTCAACTCCTTTTGTGCTAGGAAGAGGAGGAAATAGTTCTTTATGTTTGGCAGTAGAAGAACTGCTGCTAGAATTGTTTCCAGGTATTTCAACTGCTTTTGTGCCAGGAAGAGGAGGGAACGATTCTTCTTTAAGTTTGGTAGCACTCATTTGACTAAAGGCTGGAAGATACCTAGAGGAAGTCTCAGGTGGATCCCGATCAGATAGAGGGGGGAAATAAGAACTTTCTAAAATAGTGGAGCTTCTGTTGCTGGAAGGATCTTGACCACTAGGGATAGATTCTCCTAAATCGATCATTGATGGATCAGAAGACGAGTCTCGAGCATAAGAATCTGATGAAGCAGTATCTAAACTGGCTTGGATAGCCCGTGCTAAATGGTCATTAGATGGATCAGGACGAAATCCACGCCCTCTTCCTCGTCCTCTACGATTGTCTTGACTACTTTGGTATCTGAAGCTTGTTGGTAACTGAAACAAAATTTGAAGTGACCAGTAAATATATACCACAAAAAAATACATAAAACAATGGTGTTGCTTAATTGACATCATTAACCCAAGTTACCAAAATCAGAAAAGGTTAAAGTTTATTTAGACCAAGGATCGAGGTTTTGGTTTCAGCCATTTGAAAATATCAAGACTCAATCAATTTGGAGAACTCAAGGTTTTTGTTTTGGGTTCGACTTCGATTAGCATAACTTGATTTGTCAAAATCAGAAATGAAGCATAAATGATTGGGCAAACATGTTTAAACCAAGCTAAGCTAAAAAAATAAAAACCTAAACTGAACTGGACTCATTCTATTAAATTACAGATTTCAAAATTTCCACCGGCATTTAGGACTATACTTAGCTTTAGAATGGGCTACAATAAGTAAAAACAAAATAAACCTAAATAAATAAATAAAATTGATCCCAAATTATCAATGGCCAAACAAAAAATATAATGAAACCAAACACCTCGTCAAACAAATAGCAACCTGACGCAGTTACCACAACGTCTTACTTAGGATCACCTCCCCCAATATACAGTGACAACTAATGAGGAGCCCAAAAAATGGGTGAAGTTATGAACCCAAAAATTTAGAAAAAGAAGAAATGCTTCGCAGTGAAGTCTATTTAGAAGAAAAGAGAGATCGGTTTGTTCTCAATTAGGGGAGGATGGCCAAAATCCTAGTTATGCCTAGGTTCTGACTGGAACCGGGATAGGTTGGCCTGACCCTGGTATTCCAGCAGAAACTTCATATCGGATTTAGGCTAGTTTATTTCCATCCAAGTACCAAACAAAATACACTTAAAATTATTGTCAAAGTTTGGTTATTTTAGGTGTTTGGTATATAAAATTAAACTGATTACAGTTTCACATTGTAGGCTGCAATAGTTTACGTAGGAACAGTTGCCTGCCTTTACTAAAGCTACAGAATACTTCACTTTTTGAATGAGTAAGCATAAGCCAAACAAATGTACAAAAAAAATACAAGCATAATGATTTTTTTCATAATAAATGCTGGCTTGCCGTTCACGACCGTTTATTAGCTTCACTTTTTTTTGTCAAACCATTAGCCAGTTATCAAAAAGAAAAAGAAAAACATAGAATTAGCATTATAGAACCATATTCTTGAAATATGATATGTGAATGTCATTATCTTATGGGGTGCCATTTTTCACACTATAGGTGGAGTATATATATTATGCAGTTTGAATATTATAATAAGTGACCTAAGAACAAACCTGAAGTGCAGCATTCCGCTTTGAACGTGACATATTGCCTCCATGTTCAACCGCATTATGCCTCTGTTAACAAGAATTAATATAAAATTTGTTCATCAGCATTGATACCTAAATTGAACTGTTAGCAGACGAAGAATGTTATTCATACAGAGGATAAATTACCTTCATTTCGGCTTCTGATACAAAAACAACAAACTTCTTTGCCAGGCATGCTTCATCCTCACATAGAAAATGCTTTACGCGAAAATGCACCTTTTAACATTTGCCAAAAAAGTAAAACGATTGTACCAAAAAATATGAATGAAAAAAAAGTACATATTTGACCAAAGAAAATACATGAAGATGAAGATTACTACTGCATAACATACCTCTAGGTCGTCATAATTCCTGAAGTAGTCGTATTGCCCTGGATCTTGTCTGCATAACAGAATGATGGGTTAATTTTGCAAATGAGAGGGGGTTTGTCTCACATTACATGAAATCAGTATTTTGACACGTTCTAGTAAAAGTGAAAATCAATATTATAAATATAAACAAACAAAAAAGATACAAACATATCAGTTTTTTTTTAAACATAATATAAGATTAATATTAAATAAGAATGAATGAATATTAGATATAAATTAAAAAGCGGAATGCATTAAAATATGATCTTGAACTTATATTTTTGAAATGGATAAGAAGAAATCAGTTTTATATATAAGCTCTGTAACGGCAATTTTGACATTGCAAAAAACCTTAACCAACGTGAGACGTTTGTATTATACGATATACATAAATATAAATATGCATGTATGTATGTGTATATGATATAGATGTATGTATATCACATGATAATTATGAATACACACCTTCGGCATATGTGACAAGTATAATGTTCTGTGGACATGTGCATATAAAGTTCATTATCCCCATAAAATGGGTTTCTGCAAAATTCACACATAGGATGCCCTGTAAAACCACCACGTTCACTTTCAGAACCATCTGCTTCCGAATCACCAGTTCTAATGTGTTGATTAAGTTGTGGTCTTGTGTAAAGCTTTTGCTCAGAAATAAACACCTGATGTACAAAATAAGTTTAGTGTATAATACATTAATTCTTTTTGGATGGGGTAGCCAAAAAAACATAAAAATGAGAGCATAAGAAATACCCCATTAACAGGTATGATATTGCAAGGATATTATGTGACTTAACTGCAGTGTCAGTCTTGGCATAAATTAATTCGTAAGAGGAGACCCAAAAAGGAAAATTTAAAGCAAGTCGAAGTCAAAGGTCAGTGCAAATGATGTTAGCAGCTGCTTCTTACCCAAATTAAAAAGTCAAAAAATAATAATAATAATAATACATAACAATGCAAGGCAAGATTTAGCATCTTAATGAATTTATTCCATAATATTACAAGGCTCTTACATGACTTAACAACAGTTAGGCTTGGCTTAAATTAATTCAAAAGAACTGTACCAGAAATGAAAATCATAATGCAAGTTAAGCTCAAAGGTTGCATGCAGATGATTCTAAAAGCTGGTACTCATACAAAAAATTAAGCATAAAAAAAAAAAAAAAAATAGAACTACTAGATTTTACAGTGAACTGCCCAAGGAATAGAGAGAATGCAACATAATGAAATACAAATACGTAGTTATAATTATCACCTTTCTGCCTTTCAAACATATGTTACACATATGCAACTTATGCTCATGGAATAGATGCCCTTTCAATTGCTCTACAGATCTGAACCTGTGCTTCCTCTTTATGCTTTCACCGGCTTGTTCCTCTGAGCTCTTATCACACACACTACAAGACAACTTGCACATTGCTTTTATCATGTAGTAATGGTCTACATCATCAAAATACGCTTGCGACTTCTCATGATACCAAAAAGACCCATTCTGACCTTCACGCGGACCAGATGGGAGTGTGGTAAAATCAGAAATAACTCTCGTATAGTCACCCATTTCCTATAGAATAAGGCATATTTTCATCATTTGAATGTCCTAATTGCTGCTAACCAGAGATGAAGTAGAACTTTACAATCCGGTAGAAGTAGTAGACAAGCTTATGCTCTCAGTTAAGAGTTGGAAAACAGAATTATTCGCTGTGGATATTGATTGTAGATTCAACCCTTAAGCGTAATCAATACATATACATATTACATGAAAATTACCTATTTATTTCCCTAAAAGGTACAACGAAATGCTAGATCAAGCTAACGAAACCCCTGACCTAAGAATCAAACTAGTGGCACTTGCAATAATACAAACACAGGTCAAAAACACAACTAAGAAATTTAAAACACGCGAAATCTACGACAAAAAAGTCCACATACCTAAAAACCCTAAATTTAACCAAAGTTCAAACAAAAAGACCGAGGAATTCCCAAAAAATGAAAAATTACCCTGGTGACGAAAACACAGGGAGATTCGGTTTTGCAGATGCAGCATCGCTTATCATCGAGGATGAAGCGGAGACGAACGACGCAGGTAGAGCAGACCTCGCGATGACCACAAGATCCATATGCAACCCACTCGAGAGGTTCCGCACAAACAGCGCAGCAATCATCCATCGGTCGAGCGGTTGCGATCCGGTCGTGGAATAAAGGGATTTGATGCGGCGGTGGGTGGGATTGAAAAGACCAGAAACTAGAGATATTGCTTTCTAAATTGTCGACCTGTAGTAACTATATACAACGATGATTTTGAATGCTGTTCCAAATGTTGCAAGTTTTGACCAATGGTTGAGTTTTAGGAGTAGCGAAGATTATATGGGCTTTTATTGTAAAAATTATTCGGCCTTTTATTGATACAAAAATGCTCAAAAAACGATTTCGTGGAAAAAAAATATCTTAAAATAGAGGGAGGAAATAACAAAAGTACGAGTTTTGCACGTACACGATCTTTGCTATTTAATTTCTGGCTTTTTTACCTTTAATTTTCCAACCTTCAAAATTTGTCATTATTGATAACCTTGATCATCGACCTTATAATTCCATATTTGGGATTGAGTCGGTTGGATTGAGTTACGTTGTTTATATTATTAAACCAGTTTATAACTGGGCAACAGATTTATGATTAGATGGGTTACGTGTGTAAAGAGAAACCCATTGATTAAATTTTTAGCCAGCTTTAAAATTATGATTAAAGGTGGGCATTAGCAAACATAAGTATTAATATTCTAACAAGAAATGTAAAATGAAGAGATAAAGGTACAATTATGTCCAGTGCTTGCAAAGGAAATAAATCATGATACAGAATGGTATGGTCATGGTGGTATCCACTTTCACTCTGTTACCAGTGTTATTATTTGATATTATTTAATTCATTTTAACTGATAAATAATAATGGTAAATTCATATTATAAATTTATTTATAATGATAAAACGATTAAATAAATAATAAAAAATAAAGTGTTAATAATACAATTTTATTGTTATAACTATAATTCATTGGATTTTCGCATGGTTTTTAACTTGGAAATATTCAAATTTATCATTTGATGATTTTTCAGCAAAGGACGTTGTTTTTACGATTTTACAGAATTAATTAGATAGCGTATATGATTATTGCTTTGGGATTGCGTTGTTGTTTGGAGGGCAACCATATTGTTTCATCATTCTGAGTCTATAGGTGAAGGGAATTGTGTACAACGTCACATTAGAAATTCAACTCAAACAAAGCATAAGTACACATCCACTCACAAAATATTTTCCTGTCTCCATTTCATACCTCCTTGAACAAAAAGAGAAAACAAAACCAAGTTTGGTTTTGATTTCTAAAATCAATAAAACAATCAAATACTCCACTAAAATCCATAAAACAAGATTTAGGTTTGTTAGGTCATTTTGCACCCAGTGGCCGGATATGATAGAGCGCGATGGCCATTTGAAGCATGAGAAATTACCATGTCGAGCTACAGGGTCCTGAAGTCTCGATCCTGGTTGGAGCATTGGGTCAAGTGCAGAGGGAATAAAGTGATGGATTTAAATGCGAATTAGAGGTAGAATGCATGGCTATGGTGAGGGAAGGAACATGCTTGAATGGGAAGAAGAAGTTGATTTAGGCACTGACGGATCTACTAAGGGACTAGTGGGGCCAGTGCCCTCCACCGAGATTTGTAAGATTACAAAGCCATTCAGTAAATCAACCCATTTCAACCATTTTCTCAACACTAACCTCTAGAGAGCTTGACATAATTAAATATACGTGTGAACTAATTTGATCTCCACTTAATTATTTGATGGAAAATTGTTGGCCCCCACTGAGATTTATAAAAATAGCTTATATTAAAATATTTAGCCCCCACTCAAATTATTTTCTGCAACTGCAACTGGTTTTAGGGGCCGAGGGGTTAGTTTTAAATAGGGTAATTAAGAATTTAATCAAGTAATTAATTGATTTGATTTATACTAAATCTTACAAAACCAATATATATTTCATACGAGGTCCAATCGAGATGCGATCAATCAAATTGCACTCGTACTACCAATGTCTTCATTTTGGAATTGGACTAGTTGAGTTTTGGAGGTTGCTAAACTTGTGCAGTTCAAATCAAAATGTTTCAGTGCTAAGTGAAACTTCGGTGTGTTAACTTACATTCCAAATTTATTATATAATATATGCGCTGTTATAAATTACCATTTGATTCTTGTTTGAAATATTTACTATTGTTGAATTATTCATTTGAATTTAATATATATTCTAAAATATATGGTATAAATAAGCATTTTGTTGCAGGGGACAAAATAAAAGGAAAATCGGAGTGTAAACAGTGAGTTAAGTTGTGAAACACTCTGAACCATTCGCATGTGTGATCTACAGAGAGTTTTTATTTATATGCTTATATTCATATGTTGCTTTTATATTATTCATTTATGTTCGTATTTCATTTATATCATTCATTCATATGCATGTGTTGCTATAATTCGTTCATTCTTATTCATTTTTTGTTTTATTTTATTTAGTCATATTCATATGATACCCTTATTTGACTACTCATTCGCATATACTACTTCCATTGTCGTTGATTAAAATAATTATGATATACTATTTAACTTGAGCTTGAGTTTTCACAAAATTGATATCTGAAGTTGATTATCATTTTAAATACTGATGTTTACAAATTCATTAATTGTTTTATTAATCACAATGGAATTTAACTATTTATTTTAGCTAACGATAATTAAATTGAATTATCTATTTATCTAATGAAACTGAAATTTAATCATTTATTTTTGTTAATGACTATTGAACTCAATAATTTATTTTAGTAAATGAAATATATATATAATTAATCATTCAAATTAATGATGTTAAAATTGAATTTATCATTTTTATTAATTAACTAAAATTAATTAAATCGTTTTAATTAATGATGTCTGATTTAGGTTACACATTTTAACCGATGTGACTTATAAACTCTCAAAGTATATTTTATCTACTGGTATACGTTCGTTGAAGGGAGGAAAACCCTCCTAGCTTTGTTGGATAAATTTGTTCTCCTTGTTTCGATTAAAAAATTAAGATCGATCTTTTATTATCGTGTTTCATAAATCCAAGATGATTTGTTACTCATTTGAGCATTTTTATCTATTGTCGAAGATGACTAAAACCAGAAAATGAACGGATGTCAAGCTATGTAGAATTATTTTCATTATGGTATCTTCACATTCGCTGTATACTAGGATTGGTTATGAGGACACTAAGATGTCAAATAGTCCGTAGAGTTTGGGGGGGGTCCGGCTTGTACATTTCCTAGTGGTGTCACATGCAAGAATGACTCTCTCAAGTATATTCTAGATGTATACTTTTCTGTAAGGGGCGTACTCCCCTAGTCGTTTGCAGCAAAATCCATTTTTTTATTGATTCAAGTCTTTGAATTGTTTCCTTGATTGCATCGAGAAGTGTCTTATGCCTTTCTCTATGTTTAATTAATTCATTTAAGTTTGAATTTTTATACTATTGATGTCATTTCCTTCCTGTTTATGCAATGTTCTATTTTGTGCATATGTTCATATATAAATATTGTACTTATAAGATAGACCCGTTTGACTTTAACGACTTGGTCTTATAGAATTATTAAATGTTCCGCTTATTACATGAGTTTTCTAATGTTAGTTTTATACACTGACTCATGTATTATTTCATTATAATGCTTAGTATAAATCGAGCATTTTTCTAGGTTACTACCGACTAAATATGGAGCTCATGGAGTAAAGACGGATGTTAACTTACCATAGTATTTTATTTCTCGTTGTATTATATATAACTATCAATAATTGCAAGATAAGAAATTTATAATTGTCTTGCCTGATGGGATTCATTTTAATTTTGATGTACTTTGTACTTTGGAGTGACGGTTCATCTATTTTTATTATTATATGTTATCATCTTTAGCTGTGAGATTTTGTTGCTTTGTAATTATCCTTTTATTTGACCCTAACATTATATTTTTATGTTGAATGGATGTTCGATATTTAAATACCATAGATGTACTCTATGTTGGCTGTTGATAGATGAAAATGTTGATCGTTCCTTTTGGCTTTAGAGCTAAAGGTTAAGGGAGAACCTTAGTTTTGGTGGGGTGACTCATTTGAGATAGCGTAAGCGAGATCCTAGGATGAGTTTGAGAGCGAGAGAGAGAATATATGTGTGAGATAGAGTGTGTGTATTTATTAGTGTTATAAAAATGTATCATATCAATTGTTCTGTTAGGTTTGAATTTTGAAGTTTTGGTCAAGGCTTAGGATGCCTCTTTGTTGATAAGAACTTCAAAACATTTGAACGGCGCAAATAGGCATAATATCAATTTTTGAAAAAACAATAATTAAATACTTTAACTAGGATATTATATAGTATATATCAAGAATTAAAATTTTAGAATAAATATATTAAAATTTCATCAATATAGAACAAATTCCTTTTTCCTCTACTGCTCAAAAATGGCATCTACCGCTCAAACGTCCATCCATTTACCGTCACCTCTGACCCATCCTCCTCCTCAAACCTCCCTCCCGACCCTCCCCCTCTGCCTCATCCACCCACACCACCTCGATCCGTTGATATTGCCCCCCTAAACCTGTTGTAGCTCCTCGGCCTAAGCTGGTTCTTCCTTGTCCTCTAAGCATTTGTTGCCCACCTCCTCTCAACCGTCATGGATTTCCTTTTTTAGGTTTAAGCCGAAAAATGTGGGGAAATACGTGCTGGTTGAGATGGTTTTGACATTCACTGACAACGCAATGGACTTTTCTGATGATGTTGCACAAGATGGAACCAAGCAACGGAGTGAATCAATCATTGGTTTCTTCCTGGATTGGCCACTCGTGTACACTACAATGATTCAGAAGCTGAAGTCTCTTTGGAGACTAAAAAGGGAGATAATGGTCAGATCTGATGGTACTATCTACCTTTTTAAGTTTACATGTTCAAAAGACAAGGTAAAGATCCTTCAGAGTGACCCAATTATTATGAAAAATAAGTTATTTATTTTAAAACAATATGACTGTGATATAAGTAATGTCCAGGACAACATAAACTCTGTCCTGGTTTGGGTGCATTTTTCAAACATTCCTATATTTTCCTGGTCACACCTAGGAATTAATTGGTTTGCTAGCAGGCTTGGTAAGCTTGTTTGTATGGATGAAAAGACTGAAAAACTAGAGAGGTTGCAATTTGTCAAATGTCTAATAGAGATTAAGACTTCCGAGGAGCTTGTGGAAGATTTTGAGGTCGGACCGGCTAAAGGAGGAACAAAACAAAGAGAGCAAATCACCTATATCCAAAAGTTTCTATCTCCCATTATCCAACCAATTAGAACCCTTGATTTCATCTTTTTGCAATTAAGTCAAAGAAAAAAGAGGGTTTAATTGCAAAAAGATAGAAAATAAGGAGTCCTTATTGGTTGGGTATAGAGGGATAGAGGATTTTGGGCACAAGGATTTGACCCCAAAACAAATTCATGTAGAATACTTATGGAAACTGGACATCTGTGTTATATGTAGGGCTTTCGGGCATAAAACTGAAGACTGTACAAAAAATGACATAGTAGAAAAAAATCAAGTGGTGAAGATAAGGAAATAATCAATGGTGACAAAGGAAAAGGAAAATAAAAAATGGTTACAGTGGTAACAATAGAAAGTGAAGTAGTTAACAGAAAAGAACAGAAACAAAACCATAGAGTTGCAACTTCTAAATGGAAAAAGGTTGGTAGTATTAAAAAAAAAAAAAAGAGGACCGAGAAAATCTATAAAGCCAGAAAATTTGATGTCCCGAATGATGTTGGTGGACTTTCAACCAGCATAGATGAATTTGAAGAAGGAGAATGTTCAGCGGAAAAGGTCATGGAAGAATAAACTAAATAAGCTACTCAAGGAAATATTGGCAAAGGAAATGGAACTCAAGTGAAAAAGGAGAAGAAAGTACAAGGGAGAAACTCCCATAAAAGCAAGGATGAAATTTCCTTTAAGTCGTTTTGTAATTAATTCTAAAATTGATATTGACCAGCAAGACACAGGCAGTAATGGGGACATAAGTGACTTGAATGTGCCAAACCCATTCCTAGACACTCATAGTGTAACGACCTGCATTCTATGCATCATAGGATCGTAGAATATTTATTTCTTTCACATGCGAAGTCGTATGGTCATGTAACTTTGGGAGACGACTATAGGGATCATTTCCCATGTTCATGATTTTTGCCGATTTTTAAATGACCGTTTTGCCCCTAGCTGATCTTGTTTTGGCCATAACTTTTGATTAGAAAGGAGTTTTGACCTGAAACAACTTCCATTGGCTTTGAATGATGGTTTACAATTCAGTATAGTGGTCACACTAGCCAAACGGACTCACCGTTTGGGAGATATGGCTGAAACAAGTTTCAGATAGTGAAAAACAACTTAATTGGGCTTAACCGGGTGATTAACGGCTAGGCCAAATGGGGGATTTCGGGATTAAAGGTATTTAAGGGCTGCTAGGGTTAGGATTTCAGTTTTTCACAAACCCTCTCTTCAAACCTAACAATGGCCTCCAACATCTAAAAACACCTCTAATCACTTCTTAATCAAGTTTTGGCTTAAACTACATCAAATTAAGGAGAGAAAGCACCAAAGCAAGGTTAGAGCTGCTGTGTTGCATTGGGAACAGCGCCAAATAGAGAATCATTTCAGACTTGGTATTTTATTTGTGGCTAAGGTGAGTGATTCGCATAGTTCCTTACTAATTATGGTTAATTAAGAGTAATTAGTGATAATTAGCGAATTTATACATGTTAAAAATATGGAAAAATATTTATAAATTCTTAAATGATGTTTTAGACCTCTGTTAGAAACTTGGATTAATTTGGTTAAGTTTTGATAATCCTATCATTAACTATGTAGAACATGCTTAAGGGAAATATGGGGTCTTGGCTATGTTTGATCCATTTTAACCTATCATATTGATGTTTTGGTGTTTGGGGTCACTTCTACTTGTTGCTATGACTGTTTGGTATGACTTATGATTGTTTAGAATAGTTAGAATGGTCGAAAACGCCGTTGAATGGGGTAAAACACTCGCTGGAAAAGTTACAGGAAATTGGTGCAGGTTTTCAGATCGGATCGGCTGGATGGGCTCGGACCGGATAGTGGACTGGGCAGGAGATCACCGAACCGAACCGAGGCTTGGCAAAAGAGAGAGTATGGCAAAAAGGAAGGCCAATATGGTTGAACTGGGATCGGATCGAGCTAAGGAAGGGGGAACCAGATTGACTTGAAGAGAAGTGAGGGGGATCGGAGTGGAAGAGAATGGGGAAGTGGATCGGACCGTGACCAGGAACCCGAACCGAATCGATGGAGCAAGGGTATTCCAAACCGAACCGAAGCATGTATATCCGAACCAAATCAATGCGATGTGGAGGATCCGAACCGAGACGATGGCCAGTGACTGGGACAAGCCGAACCGAACCGATGACTAGGGAGAGACCCAAACCGATCCAGTGATGACCAAAAACCCGAGATGCAAGGGTAGTCCAAATAGGAAGTTAGAGCTCAGGATCCAGTTGGGAACCAACGGGTTCACTTCATGATTGGGCTTTGCTGCGGGACGTCTGCTAAGGGGTTGTCGATGTCTATGACTTTGGATCACTATGTATGAGAGGTACGTGGACGGATTCAAGGCCACAGTGGCCTAGGTACGACTAAAGAGCTATAGACCAATGTAGTGGGGTCATTTGTAAAGATTTGGTCACGACTCCATGTGGTAAGCTTGGTTGTAGCAGTAGTTGTACAAGTCAAACTCCATCACTACTTCGATGGGTCTAGTGATTGACAGTGGTGGACATCGTATGCTTTACGCACTGAGTGAGAGATGTGAGGATGGTTGCTATGTTTGATTTGTTTGCCATCATTATGACAAGCACACCCCCACCCCCGTTATCCTTACACCATCTGTTCAGTGGCACCTTAGAGTATTGTACGATATGTAGTGCTAACTCTTTGGTTGCAGGTCCAGGTTCAGATATGGTTTAGTATACCTGTTATTGTTCTGTTTAGCTGCTTATCGCTCATACCAGACTTTTTGTCTGACCCAGAGTTTTATGTCTCTTCTTATTACTCTGGGTGCTCTCACGAGCAGACTAGAGACAGGTTAGGTGGTATGCACGAGTAGTTGTACCGGAGATGAGCAGGAGGCTTCCACGTATGATATATATATATACACACACACACACACACACTCTCCCTGTGTTGCTGCGGTCACTACTTTGGGCATTAGTGGTGTACCTTTCTTTCTTTTGTTTAAAGACAGTAATTTGGAAAGTTGTAATAAGCTGTATTTGGATTTCCGCTACTTTGATGATGATGTTTATGTTGGTTTTAGTTATCAGCTTATGCACTGTCTCACCTGCTTTATGTCAAGTACATTATTATTATATTTTGTTCCATGCGCTGTGAGACATTCTACAGGTTTTCGATTAGTTCATTCTCTTCTTTCCTTTCTTTGGCGACCGTTCTGTGCTAATCGGGCATGTGTACAGTGCACTTTCGGAGGAAATGCCGGCTGGAGCGGGGCGGACCGTCACACTTGGTATCAGAGCTCTAGGTTGCGTAGTTAACCTAGGGAATTCATCAGGGAGAGATACTACACGCATATGAGAGCACGTATTTGTGATTATTTTGGTTTTGTAAAGCTATATATATATATGTACTATTAGTATAGCTAAGGATGAAGTCGCACTGCACTAGCACCACTATGGAGATGGTTAATCGTTTTCTCTTTATAGATTGAACGATGAGCCGATACGCAAGAGGTACCAGTAGAGGAGCCAATAATGGGAATGTTGCTGATATGAGGACAATGTTTATTGACCTCGTGAGAGAGATGCTTAGAGATGTTCAGCGGACAGCTCCCAATAATGGTAATGGTGGTGGTCCAATAGTCCAGGCGCCTAGGGCCGATTTCGCCAAGCTGAATAAGGATTATACTAGTCTTGGTGGGAAACCGTTCCACGGAATGGAATCGGCTACGGATGTTCAGGATTGGTTGGATAGCTGCGAGCGTATCTTCGAAGACTTGGGTATCGAGGATGCGATGAAGAGAAGGCTAGCATCCCGTCAGCTGTAAGGGCGGGCAATGAATTGGTGGAATGCTATAAAGGCAGCTACTCCCGAGGATCAGATTACTTGGAATCAGTTTAAAGCTCGTTTTAGCGATAAGTTCATTCCAACTGCTCAGAAATCAGTGTTGTTTAAGAAGTTCTTGGAGCTTAAGCAAAATGGCAGAGCTATCTTGGAGTATATTGTTGAATTCGATACCTTGTCGAAATATGGGTTATCCCTCATTGACATTCCCGAGAAGAAGAATGAGTAGTTTATAACAGGTTTGGATCACTACTTGAGGGAAAAGCTTATTAACCACATCGATGATACGTTTGAATCGATTATGGGGAAAGCATTGAGGTCAGAGAGTCTTTACCCTAAGTCGAAGACTGACGTTGCATCTGCAGAGGAGCCAAAGCCGCAAGCAAGCGGTGGAGGCAAGAATGGTTCTCAAAATAAGAGAAAATAGAATCAGACCAAGGATGACCAGAAGAAAAAGAATAAGAAAGATGTTGAGTGCTTCAGCTGTGGTAAGAAGGGCCATTATGCTAGTAATTGTCGGGCCAAGCCAGCGGATAGGAAGTGCCTCAACTGTGGCCAAGTGGGACATCACAAGGACAAGTGTCCGCAACCCCCTAAAGAGAAGCAGATCGTGAAAGCATATGCTATTAGTGTTGTTCCTTCTTCGTCAAATGCCCCAACTGCGGCGGAGAAGGGAAAGGATGTTGTTATTTAAGGTATGCTTTCTGTTTATGATGTTCCCGTTAGAGTTTTGTTTGATACCGGGGCTTCTAGTTCTTTCATATCTAGTAACCTAGTAGATAGGTTGGGATTGGAGCCCGAGATTGTCGATAGACCTTTAGTAGTGATGAACCTGATTTGTGGTTCGACTAACCTTAGCATGATTTGTCGTAATGTGGTCTTATCGAGTCATGGATGCATGTTTGTGATTGCTTTGTTTGGGCTTTACTGGGTTTGGCATTATTTTGGGAGTCAATTGGCTCCAAAGATACGGGGTGGTGGTAGACTGTGAGGGCTTTTTGGTGACAGCTAGAGCGGATGATGGGCGGAGGGTAGTGTTTGATGGTCTACCTAGTGATGGGGTAATGGCTAGTTTTCTAAATTCCCTCGATATCCCGCAAGGTGAGTTGTCAGGTTTGCCCGTGGTTGGCCAGTATCTGGACATCTTCGAGGAAGTGATCGGGCTTCCACCACACCGAGAGATTGAGTTCCGTATTGATTTAGTGAAAGATGCCAGACCTATAGTGATGCCACTTCGTCATATGGCACCAAGGGAGCAGCGAGAGCTCGGGGTGCAAGTCAGCGATCTTTTGAAGAAGGGATTTATCAGGAGGAGTGTTTCTGAATGGGGAGCACCAGTTGTATTTGCTACCAAGGCAGATGGTTCCCTTCGTTTGTGTGTAGATTACCACGAGTTGAATAAAGTGACGAGGAAGAACAAGTATCCTCTACCGCGGATAGATGATTTGTTTGATCAGTTGAGTGGCGCGAGAGTATTCTCTCAGTTGGATCTCGCGACAGGTTTTCATCAGCTTAGAGTGTAAGCTGAGAGTATAGCTAAAACGACGTTTCGGACGCCGTCTGGATTTTATGAGTGGTTGGTCATGCCATTCGGGCTGACCAATGCCCCAGCATACTTTGTGGATCTTATGAATAGGGTATTCAGAGATCAGTTAAATAAGTTTGTCCTTGTGTTCGGGGATGATATTTTGGTCTATTCGAGGACAGAGGAAGAAACACAAGGAACATTTGAGGATAGTGATGGAGGTGTTGAGAAAACACCAGTTGAAAGCAAAATTCTCTAAGTGTCACTTCTGGAGGAGGGAAGTGAGATTCTTGGGCCATGTTGTTTCAGAGAATTGTATTGCCATGGAACCTGCGAAGGTGGCTACGGCACAAGATTGGTCTACGCCCAAGAATGCAACAGACATAAGAAGTTTCTTGGGATTAACTGGATATTATCGTAAGTTTATCCAAAACTTCTCCAAGATAGCAGCACCGTTGACTCAGTTGACCAAGAAGAATCAAGCCTTCGTCTGGGACGAAAGGTGCGAGAATGCATTCAAGAGCCTAAAGGAAAAGTTGACATGTGCACCAGTGTTAGTCATTCCTAAGGGGAATGAAGAGATGACGATATATATGGATGCATGTGATACCGGACTAGGTGCTGTATTGATGCAAGGAGGTAGGGTTGTAGCTTATGCAAGTCGGCAACTGAAACCGCATGAGAAAAAGTACCCTACCCATGACTTGGAATTGGCTGCGATCATATTCGCGTTGAAGATGTGGAGACATTATCTCTTAGGAGAAAGATTCGAGTTGTTTACCGTTCATAAATCGTTAATGTATCTTTTCTCTCAGAAGGATCTAAATCTCCGACAGCAAAGATGGTTAGAATTCTTAGCTTCCTATGATTTCGATATCGCATACACACCAGGAAAGGGCAATGCGGTAGCTGATGCATTGAGTAGAAGATATGCCAATCTAGGGGCTATGTTTCTAGAATGGAAGCAACTGGAGTACGTCGCTGGGTATGATTTCAGACCAAAGTGCGAATTGGATCTAGAAATGTTAGCAAGTTTGACGATCAGACCCACTTTGATTGAACAGATTGGTTCCAGTCAGAGGTACGATCCTAACTTATTGGAAATCATCTCAAAGTTAGAGATGGGAATCGACGGAAAGATGAATAAGTATGGGCTTGATCGAGATGGATGGCTTAGAATGAATGGAAGACTAGTTGTACCCAATGTCAATGGATTGAGAGATGAAGTGCTTAGAGAATGTCATCACTCAATACACCCCGGTGGTAACAAGATGTACCGAGACATGAAGCAGACCTACTACTGGGAAGGGATGAAAAGAGACATTGGGAAATTTATATCCAAATGCATGAACTGCCAGCTAGTTAAAGCCGAGCAAAAGAAGCCTAGTGGTTTGTTACAACCATTAGAAATTCCAGAATGGAAATGGGAACAAGTGTCAATGGATTTCATTGATGGGTTACCAAGGACTAGATCGGGCCATGGTAGCATTTGGGTGATTGTGGACTGATTGACTAAGAGTGCAAGGTTTATACCCGTCAAGTCAAACAGGACGGCAGCTAAGTTAGCAGAACTATATGTAAAGTCGGTAGTGAGATTTCATGGAATACCCAAAGGCATTGTGAGTGACCGAGATCCGTTGTTCACTAGTGGATTTTGGAAGAGCTTACAAGAGGCGTTAGGATCAAAAATACATCTCAGTACCACGTATCATCCTCAAACCGATGGTCAAACAGATAGGGTGAATCGTATATTAGAAGACCTCTTGAGAGTCTGTGTATTGGATTTTGGTGGATCATGGGATGACCATTTGCATCTAGTAGAGTTTGCATATAATAATAGTTATCAATCCAGTATCGGTATGGCTCCGTTTGAAGCTTTGTACGGAAGACCGTGCAACTCACCGTCATGTTGGGTAGAAATTGGTGAGAAGTTTGTACTTGGACCCGATGTGATAAGAGAAACTTCAGCTAAGATTAAGATTATCTAACAGCGAATGAAGGCTGCCCAAGATAGGCAGATGAGTTATGCTGATAGGAGGAGAAGAGAATTAAAGTTCTCCATTGGCGACTTGGTGTTTATCAAGATTTCTCCGTTGAAGAGCATGACACGATTTGGCAGGAGAGGTAAGTTAGCACCAAGATTTGTTGGTCCATTCCCAGTTCTTGAGCAAATTGGGAATTTGGCATATAAAGTTGAATTACCAGAGAAGATGGCAGGAGTTCACAACGTATTTCCTGTTTCCCAGTTAAGGAAGTTCGTACACGGCCCAGATGTGACTATTCCACCTGATCAGTTGGATGATATCGAGGTTGAACCCGAGGCGGTTGGTAACCGCAAGCCTATGTGTATTGTTGGGAACAATACGAAATAACTTCGAAGGAAAACGGTGAATCTAGTCAAAGTTCAGTGGGGCGAGGATGAGAATGACTGTACTTGGGAGACAGAGGAGAGCATTAGGAAGACGTATCCAGAACTCTTCACCTGGTAAGATTTCAGTTTTGATTTAGTCTTTCCGCATGCTAGGATAGGTTTGTTTTATTTGTTTTGCATGATTAATTGTTGTATATGGCTGGTAGGCATGCGGGATCCTTTGTGTGTTTTGGGTTAAGGAATTTCGGGGACGAAATTTCTTAAGGGGGGAGAGTGTAACGACCCGCATTCTATGCATCATAGGATCGTAGAATATTTATTTATTTCACATGCGAAGTCGTATGGTCATGTAACTTTGAGACGACTATTGGGGTCATTTCCCATGTTCATGATTTTTGCCGATTTTTAAATGACCGTTTTGCCCCTAACTGATCTTGTTTTGGCCATAACTTTTGATTGGAAAGGAGTTTTGACCTGAAACCACATTCATTGGCTTCGAATGATGGTTTACAATTCCGTAGAGTGGTCACATTAGCCAAACGGACTCATCGTTTGGGAGATATGGGTGAAACAATTTCAGATAGTGAAAAACAACTTAATTGGGCTTAACCGGGTGATTAACAGCTAGGCCCAATGAGGGATTTCGGGATTAGAGGTATTTAAGGGCTGCTAAGGTTAGGATTTCGGTTTTTCACTCATTTTCCAGCCGCCACAAACCCTCTCTTCAACCTAACAATGGCCTCCAACATCTAAAAACACCTCTAATCACTTCTTAATTAAGTTTTGACTTAAACTACATCAAATTAAGGAGAGAAAGCACCAAAGCAAGGTTAGAGCTGCTGTGTTGCATTGGGAACAACGCCAAATAGAGAATCATTTCAGACTTGGTATTTTATTTGTGGCTAAGGTGAGTGATTTGCATAGTTCCTCACTAATTATGGTTAATTAAGAGTAACTAGTGATAATTAGCGAATTTATACATGTTAAAAATCTGGAAAAATATTTATAAATTCTTAAATGATGTTTTAGACCTCTGTTAGAAACTTGTGTTAATTTGGTTAATTTTTGATAATTCTATCATTAACTATGCTAGAACATGCTTAAGGGAAATATGGGGTCTTGGCTATGTTTGATCCATTTTAACCTATCATATTGATGTTTTGGTGTTTGGGGTCACTTCTACTTGTTGTTATGACTGTTTGGTATGACTTATGATTGTTTAGAATAGTTAGAATGGTCGAAAACGCCATTGAATAGCGTAAAACACTCGCTGGAAAAGTTGCAGGAAATTGGTGCAGGTTTTCGGATCGGATCGGCTGGATGGGCTCGGACCAGAAAGTGGACTGGGCAGGAGATCACCGAACCGAACCGAGGCTTGGCACAAGAGAGAGTATGGCAAAAAGTAAGGCCACTATGGTTGAACTGGGATTGGATCGAGCTAAGGAAGGGGGAACCAGATTGACTTGAAGAGAAGTAAGGGGGATCAGAGCGGAAGAGAATAGGGAAGTGGATCAGACCGTGACCAGGAACCCGAGCCGAACCGATGGAGCAAGGGTACACCGAACCGAACCGAAGCACGTATATCCGAACCGAATCAATGCGATGTGGAGGATCTGAACCGAGACGATGGCCAGTGGACAACCTAAACCGAACCGATGACTAGGGAGAGACCCGAACCGATCCAGTGATGACCAAAAACCCGAGATGCAAGGGTAGTCCAAATAGGAAGTTAGAGCTCAGGATCCAGTTGGGAACCAACGAGTTCACTTCATGATTGGGCTTTGCTGCGGGACGTGTGCTAAGGGGTTGTCAATGTCTATGACTTTGGATAACTATGTATGGGAGGTACGTGGACGGATTCAGGGCCACAGTGGCCTAGGTACGACTAAAGAGCTATAGACCAATGTAGTGGGGTCATTTGTAAAGATTTGGTCATGACTCCATGTGGTAAGCTTGGTAGTAGCAGTAGTTGTACAAGTCGAACTCCGTCACTACTTCGATGGGTCTAGTGATTGACAGTGGTGGACATCGTATGCTTTACACACTGAGTGAGAGATGTGAGGATGGTTGCTATGTTTGATTTGTTTACCATCATTATGACATGCATACCCCCACCCTCGTTATCTTTACACCATCTGTTTAGTGGCACCTTAGAGTATTGTACGGTATGTAGTACTAACTCTTTGTTTGCAGGTCCAGGTTCAGGTATGGTTTAATATACCTGTTATTGTTCTGTTTAGCTGCTTATCGCTCATACCAGACTTTTTGTCTGACCCAGAGTTTTATGTCTCTTCTTATTACTCTGGGTGCTTTCACGAGCAGACTAGAGACAGGTTAGGTGGTATGCACGAGTAGCTATGCCGGAGACGAGCAGGAGGCTTCCATGTATGATATATATATATATATATATATATATATATATATATATAGACATTCTCCCTGTGTTGCTGCTGTCACTACTTTGGGTATTAGTGGTGTACCTTTCTTTCTTTTGTTTAGAGACAGTAATTTGGAAAGTTGTAATAAGCTGTATTTGGATTTCCGCTACTCTGATTATGATGTTGATGTTGGTTTTAGTTTTCAGCTTATGTACCGTCTCACCTATTTTATGTCAAGTACATTATTATTATATTTTGTTCCATGCGCTGTGAGACATTCTATAGGTTTTCGATTAGTTCATTCTCTTCTTTCCTTTCTTTGGCGACCGTTCTGTGATAGTCGGACATGTGTACAACGCACTTTCGGAGGAAATGCCGACTGGTGCGGGGCGGGCCGTCACACATAACTCATTTGACTCTCTTTTGGCTTTTGATGCCAACTTGGTTAGGTTTGATGAGGCTAATAATCTTGGCATATATCAACCTAACATGGAAGGAAATGATCTTTTCCAGACTTTACTGGAAAAAAAGGAAATCAGTATTAATACATCAGGTGGTGAGGATGTCTTATTTATTCTAGATGGTTTAGATAAAGAGGACGCAAGATGAAACATAACCAACACAATATGGAAGTGAATAAAATTACTGTTGATGAGGATGTTACACAAACCGTAGATATGACAAGAACACTAGAAATACCCGAGAATCATAACTCTAAGGAAAAGGATGACTCCTCAGGTAAAAGGAACATTGTCAGAGACCCAAAAAGTGAATGTGCAACCCTACTATCACAAAAATAAAGCAACCCAGTCCACTAACAAACAAAATTTGTCCAACATTTCCAAATCAGAGACAGTTTTGACCACTGGAAATTTACCCATTCCTTTCCCTTATGATGATTTCTTGCCTCCTAAAGCATTTAAAGCTCCACCTGGCTTACCTTCTGAGAATACTGATCAGGAATAGGGTGTTATTTCTTATGAAAACCTTGTTAAGACAAACAATGACACTAATACACATATTTCGTTTATTTCTAATGACACCTAGTTAGATAAGGAAACCCCTGGTTATAACACTCCTGTAAGTAGAAGCCGAGCAAATGCAACTGAAACTCAATTAATTTTAAGCAATGACACAAAACCTAGGAGTTTGGAATACCAGGGGAGTATACCTTGATATCAAATTAGATCAGTGCGAAAAATTAATTATAGATCATAACTTAACTATGTTAGTTGTACTAGAAACAAAACTCAATCTAGAAATTACTAAAAAGGCTGCTAAATATATTAATTCTTATTGGAAACTCATCCATAACTTGGATGAAGCTCCCTATGGTAGGATACTTATTATTTTTAGTCCTAATATACGCCAACTTTCTACTTCCATGTCTAGTGGATAGATGACACAGTGTCATAGCTCTCATATTCCTTCTACTTCTTCCTTTATATTACTTTTATATATGCTGATAATAACCTAAATGCCAAAGAACAACTCTTTACACACATACTTGCTTGAGATAGGATACTCATCCCTGGTTAACCTGTGGGGATTTCAATAGCTCTATGTGTGTTTTGTGTGTTTTTGATAGAATTGGAGGTAATTCTTTATCCCTTAATGAAGTTAGACCCATAAATCAAGCCATGCATAACTCTGATCTTATCTAAATCAAAACATCTTGAGCGTATTTTACGTGGAATAACAAAAAAGGCAGGGCACTAGAACCTACACAAAAATTGACTATGCTTTCTCCAACCTTTGTGCTATTGTGAAGTGACCAGACATGATCAATATCAAACCTGAACCTCTTCTATCTGATCATTCGCCTCAGATAATACAGTTGGAAAATAAAGCAACTAGTGGCAAACCTAATTTTACATTTTTCAACAACTAGCCTTGTGAGCCATATTTTAATGACATCATCAAACATACATGATCTTTACCTGTATATGGTAATCCCATGTATGTTATATAGGAAAATTTTTGCTCAGTCAAAGACTCTCTTAAAATATGGTCCAGAAACAAATTTGGTGAAGAAAACAAGTTTTCAGAACAGTGGAGAATTAAACTTGAGGAAATACATAATAGAATGCAGGCTGACCCTCTTAATCCTGATCTTTCTTACCAAGAAACTGCTTTAAACTCTCAATACCTTGATGCGTTGATTATAGAAGCCAATACGATCAAGCAAAAGGCAAGAATTAAATGAAATCTTGATGGAGTCGTAATTCTTCCTTTTTCCATGCTGCTCTTAAGGCAAAACAAACCCAAAATAATATTTTCAGAATTTATGATAAAGATGAACAACTGCAAACTACTACTCTTGTCATTGATAAAGCCTCCATCAATTACTTCGCTGATCTCCTGGAAACGAAGAGGGTTTTATCCTAAGCATAAATGACATTGACCCTCTCCTTCTTCCTAGAATCAGCATTCAAAACAAATTTTTCTAGTCATCTTAAGTTACTGCTGAAGAGATAAAACAAGCCATCACCTCTCTTAATAAAGACTCTTGCGTTGGACCACATGGTTTTAATGCACAATTTTTTAGAGAAACTTGCAGTGTCATTGGTGTTCAAGTCACTACAACTATACAATATTTCTTCAAAAGAGCTATAATGCAAAAAACATACAATAAAACCAACAGAGCTCTGATCCCTAAAGGTAAAAATCCAGATCTGGTACGCGTTTTTAAGTTATTTCCTATTGTAATGCAATTTGCAGAGGAATCTCTAAGTTTATAAAAATTAGGCTTAAACATGTTCTGCCTTCTATTATTTCAAGAAACTAAGATGCTTTCCTTGAAAAATGAACATACTTGACAATGTTTTACTTTCTAATGAATTTTTAAGTGGATATAGATGTACTCAAATCTCCCTCTGTGCTATATTTAAATTAGATGTTAAAAAAGCTTAAGATACACTTTAATGGGAAGCCATCATTCGTATCATGGGACATATGAATTTTCTGATTCCAACCTTAGCCCGGATCGATGAGTGTGTGTAAAAACCTGGAATTTTGACAATAAATAGTTAATTAATTAGGAGCTCAAAAATAGAAGTTTTTGCAAACAATGAAATTTGACCATGAAACATCAACCGTTGCGTTCGTCTCGGAATTCTGGACAACTTTCATGTTTGGAGTTTTGTAATGGCCCAAATTTCCGAACCCTTTGAGTGGACTAATTACACCACACATCCAACCCAAATTGCACAGAAATAGGAATCATTAGTAGAAAGAAGTTAGAGGATGAGAAATAGAAAGATAAAAAAAATTAGAATAGAAGAATACGAAGAACACAAAACTCACAGTGGAACGAATAAAATATATTAAATAACATAACCTTTGAAATACAAATCAATAACTTTATATACATACCATCATCAGAGCACAAAAACTATTTCTGGAACAGTTATAAACACCTGTTTCTAGATACAAACATAGTACACAGCGGAAAATATGATAGTCTATAGCTAAACTGGTCAAGCCTCCTGCTTCAAGCTCCTTCAAGTGAATCTGTAAACTCCTGACTACTTGACTGCCCGTACAATTTGGGCACCCAAGAGTTTAAGAAAAACAAAACAAACTCTGGGTGATCAGTCATGGGACTAGTGTGAGTAAACTCCAACCATTTGATTTAACTTTCAAAATCCTTTCGAAAGAAATAATAATAGTAAGACTTATCCACACATAAACACAGATGGTTTTTACCTTACGATAACCAAAATATTTTTGATATCAAAACCCGTGATATTATAATAGTGTCTACATCAAATAAATAGAAATCTGGAGGAAAGCTTGCATCTCTCGCTCCATATATAATATAAAATAAAAAACCGTAGGGCGCTTATTGGAGATTGGATTCTGACTATGACAAGGTATAGAACCACCTTTCGATTAGTGTACTCTAAAGGGGATACACTGGGGTTCTACAAGAACATCTTACAACCCGGCCACACATGGCCGGACACTCCTTCAACTTGAGTGTACCGAGAATATTATCACCAACGGTTGTGATCCGCAACTGTTACTGAAAGCATACATCAGCGAATATAATTAGAAGCAAATGGAATTTCTCTAGATTAGGTGATAATACCCCTAATGGGAATGACCCACTTGGCCATGCTACCTGCCCGATTTCTGTCATTTCCCGGGTGATGAGGCTTGAGGTCACGATTTCCTTCTACAACACATCTTCATTCACATTGAATGTCACATCGTCAGATCCAACAAGTCACTAATTGACGTCCACAAATATACTCTGGGTGTTAAGCTAACAAAATAAATTCCTCGCCACCATACTTGGTATATTTGAAGAAATCAATGTACGTGACCATCTAGAAATACTCTGTCAAACATTCGTCCATATACGTTGTCCTAGGACTGGACAAACTGAAGGCACCATTCCATCAATCCATCTTGGGCAATTTCTACCTAGGATTAACAGAACATCCCTTGCACCTTACTTCGTCTCAATTACCTTTAGCATGATTGATTCACAATACTTATGCCAAGACGGAGTGGTTTTCAAATAATAAACCTGATCCCGGTTTCTCCGTATTGACAACGGAGCATAAAATAAACTAAAACTTTGATAGTTAGTGATTTAACTATCAAAGGAACATCCATTCAACTAACAATCCTATTTTCTAATGAAAATTCTACCGATCAACCATCAAACAACATTGGCCCGCTTATAAATCAATTTCTATTAAATTATCATTTCCTAATTTTCTTTATCTTCCCAGATATTTCTCAAAACTTGCTTATCTCCACGGTCCTTGGAGAACATTTCCACGTATCATAAATTATCCATTTTCCATTTTCTAGAAAATATCACTTATTACGGTTGGAAAACACTTCCATATATTCATAGATTCTTATTTTCTATAGTCAGAAAATATACGTTATTAACATCGGAAAACATTCCTATATTACAATTCCTAACTTCTCATTAACCAATTAATTTCATTTCCTATGCTTAGAAAATATCTCTGATTTTATTTGGAAAACATTTCCCAAAATCCTTTTTATTGGATTAAACTGATGTTATATAAACATCGTTATTACAACATAACCCATTAATCTTTTGTTAACTAATCTTTGCTACAGAACCTTAACAATTCCTCAATCAATTAAGAAGTCAATCAAGTTGGGGGTATAATTACCTCTCAAGCCTTAATTAAACAACATTCTTAACTTCGAAACGGCCAAGCTCTCACTTTAAATCTTCAACAGCAAATGCTTATGCAATTCTGGAATTTCAATTTAAGAATCCATTTCTTTTATGGGAAAAACTAATTATAACGGTAATGTTATAATCCGTACTTCCAAAATATTTTAATTTTAAATATAACTTTAATTCATTAATTTAAATAAATAAATAATTAAATAATAATTAAATAACTAAATCTTAATTAAAACGGAGAGTAAAGAGTACTTTCCTGAATTCAATGTAGTTGTATTTCAATAAATAACTCTCTTCTGTATAATTTATATTTGATTAATATTTCGAACTTTGGAATAAATATACTATTTCAGGTTTACTTGAATTTCACTTTATAAATATTTCCATTCACAAAAAAATTGATTTCAACCGTTGTTCACTTCCAAATATGAATATCATTCCGTAAATAGGAACCTAGATTGGCTTTATCAAATTAATTTGATTTTACTTGCAGATATCATTACAACATTTAATTTGGATTTTATTTCAACCATTTACTAACCCTTCATAAAACCCATTAAACAACTTATCTTTGAACTTTGGAATTCCCCATTCTCATTCCAAATCATCGCATAAGCCTTATCTGTGAAGTTGGATTTGTTAAAAATCCTTTTTAAAACACTGCTCAAAATTCCAATTAAAATCTCATTAGAAACGCGAATAGTCACCGAATGGATACCATTTAAACAGTAACCATATTAACTGTTATTAACTTCCATTATAATACATTTCGTCACTAACTACATTAGATGTAGTTAACTTCTTGATTAACTAAAATATACTAGTTAATCATTTTTAAAAGATTGTTAAAAATATACTTAACTTCATTAATTATAAATGATGAAATAGTTACTTTAAACACGATTAGTTAAAAGATTTATTAACCTTTAAGAACATTATTAGCTTGAAAAATTATTCATTAAAACCATTTCTATTAGATAAATTTCAAACAAATTAACCTAATAATCAATTTCAATTCAAAACAGTTAACATGGTCGACTTGAAAATCATCAGTTAACCTGTTAACTGATTTCAACTACTTTCTTCCTTGAAATTAATTAATAGTATAATTAATTCAATTAAGTCACTTATTTGTTATATAAGAACAATTATTTCAATTTATTACCCGTATGTAAATTTCTGGCCTTGCTAGATTATAAAAACTTAATGGACATAAGAATTTTCTATAATTATCTTTTTGTAATCATTTATCAAAAAAAAAAACATTGGTTTATAAATAGATTGTAACGTCCCAGAAATTTCGACGACTGGAATACGGGATTACTTAAAGATTTGATTTGAATAATCAATTTTATATTGATGCTTTGATTAGTAATTAAAAATCGAATATAGATTTTGAGTATGAATTGAATTGAATATTTAATTCAGAATTGTTGATTAGGATTTGAATATTTACTTTTGAATATTTGAATTGGATTTGATTGAATATTTAAATTAGATTTGAAATTCGATGGAAAAAATATATAAATGGTTGGATTTAAAAATAAACGTTATTGACATTAAATGAATTGGAGATTTAATTCGGTGAAATATATCGAAAATTTACTTAGATATGTGTGCATTTGAATATATAAGGAAATTGAAATTTAACGTTTTAAGTTTAGAAGGAAACGGAGTTATTAATGGTGAACCAACATAATTAAATTGGTGAACCGATAAATAATTTTAAATTAAATATCGTCGGGTACAAATAGAATCAGATTATAACTGAATAAATTTTTATTGGATTCAGAACGTTAAAATATGACAGTGCATATTTTTTTGTCGTATTTGGGGATTGTGTTTGTGGTACGGATTCAGAACATTACATGGTGGTTTACGGTAAGATTTAATTTTAAATTAAATTTAAATACCACCTGCGCCAAATAAAAGCTCCGCAGACCTATCGCCGATAATATGCAGCTTCGTTCTTATCGCCTATAACCTAGTGACGCGACTTTGTTCTTATCCCCGTATTTTTCTTTTACAAAATGATCCGCTCCTCGTCCTTTCCTTCAGCAGAAAGTAGTTTTCCCCAAAATAAAAAATTTAGTCTTCTCTTCTAATCTTAGCAAATCGATTGCCGCTTTTATCGCTGGAGCGCACCATTGCTTCGGCCGAAGCCCCATCTCATACCCCTCAAAGCCACTGACCATGAACCTCTGCAAGTTGCCCTTTTCGCCATTTAATTACCGCCGTAAAGACTGTAAATCGCTCCACCTTTCACCGTTGTTGCCTCCGCCATTTTCAAAAAGAACCCATCGCTGCTGCTCCAAGCCTATAGCTCGCAAGCAACGCGAGAAGCTCCGACCCGTTTATCACTGAGACTGCCAGTAGTAAAGCACTGCGCCACCACCTAAAAGGACAACCCATCGCCTGTGTTCATCCTACGCCTCTGTCACCGCTGCAGGTGAGCATCTCACTCACGATTAAATCTTAATTCAAGTATTTTAATTTTTTAATAAAAATTGGAATATGGAAGTTTGGTTGAATTTGTGCACTGACTGTTCGGTGGACTGTCACGTTTTGGAGATGGCTAATATTTGGATAACATGCATGATTAATTGTCTGATTTGTTTGTTCGCCTTGATTTAATTTTCTAGAGCCAAATAAATCTGCTTTGCGGCCTTTATGTGATTTCGGAAATGACTAATAATAATAATAATAATCATCATCATCATCATGAATCAAACTTATATTTCTAAAAACAAGAGGAATTGTCGATGTCTCTGTTATTTCAGTGTATATACAAATTGTTAATACTGTTTAAGGATTGAAAATCTGAAACTACATGTTATGAAACTTGAAACTACATGTTAAGAAAGCCTAAAACTACATGTTTATGTTCATTTGAAACTACATGTTTTGATCACTGAAATATTTTGCTAGGACTATTATGTTACTTTGCCGGGATTATTATGTTCAATGAAATTGCTGGAACTATTTTATTTACTGAAATAAATTTTCTATTGAATCATTTGCTCACTGTAAAGTTCTGAAATCATTGGTTAACTGTAAAGGCATTGCTGAGCCATGTTTCTCACCGTAAACCACTCACGGTAAATCGTTTGTTCATTGAAATGCAACCCATGAGATTTTCCTGGACCCATATATGCTATAGATCTTACTGTATGCTGAACTATTATTAGTGAAATGAAACATCCTGAACTATTGTTAGTGAAATGGAAATATTGAGAACATTCACATGCTGAAATGAAGATGCTGGAACCTTTCCCTTGCTGAAATGAAAATCTGAACCCTCTTAAATGATGTATGTTGCTATGCTACTTTGTAGAATTGAATATTGAATTTTTTTCCCCATTGTAAAAATATACATGTCGCTATGTTACTTCATAGAAATGAACATTGAAACACCTATGGCTCGCCTGTTGTCTTTCCTGCGGCTCCATTAAAAATCAGTTCATATGTTTGAACTGTTTTGGTAATTTAACTATTGCATCATGACTTCAGTTTTGCTTGAACTGTTGTGCTAACTATGTATTTGTAATTGAACTTGAAAACTTGTCCCTTGTTTGAGCACCTTGCATCTCGCTAAACCTATTATGTTCACTAAAATCGAATGCTGAACCAATTGATCACTGCAATGAAGCATGTTGAACCTTACACTATTATGGCTTTTGGACTGGGGAGTATTCCTTGCCCTTGTATGTTGAGCCTGCCAAGTTAGCCTGTATGTTGTCACCTTGTTGTTCTTCTAAAACCTGAAACCTATTGTGGATACATACTATAAACCAGAGCACTCTTTTTCATATGGCCACTATGCTTCCCACGTCCTTGGATGGTCACTATGTTGATAAATTATTCTACCCTTTAGTTGAGAGAAGTAGTTCCCCCTTCTCATATATTTTTCTTAATGAAGTATATTGGAAGTACCTGCATATACATCACTTTGTGCACCTAGTTTCATTGCGCCTTGCTACATTCACTTGCGTGTACTGAGTGGGAAGTGGGAAGATATACTTTGGTTTTACCGATTCGAACTACACATTATAATTGTTACCTTACACTGTTGCACACTGGGTAAATTTCATGCAGTTCGACATAATTGGTTGTCCACATTACACTGTTACCTTTGGGTCTTTCTGAGTAATTCGACCATGCTGCATCTATGTTTAGGGACAGTGATAGTATTACTATATGGTTTTTGGCCTTGATCATCAGACTTGAAAAGCACTAGGTCGAGTTGGTCTATGCAGCTACTCCCCAGTTGCTACACTGTCCAGGTTGGGTTGCGAGATGCTGAGGCAATGCACACGTGCGCCTGCACACGTGTGTACATGCAGGTTTCCCTGATCTTGTCTCTGATGTAAAACTAATACGCACATATATTATATTTGATAATGAGATTAGTTATTATATTCAGTTTCTATTGAAATTAATTTACTTGAACTATGATTAAATCCTGACTCGAGTATTTTATGTTTTTGCATGGAATGCTTGGGTCAGATCTGAGCATTCCGTATTTAAAGATTTCAGCTTAGGATTCGAAGATTGGCAAAAGCTGGGGATTCCAAAGACGACGCACTCTAAAGTTTTAAACCAGACATATATATGTATTTTTCTTCTTCTTGTATTCAAACCGTATTTACTTCCACAGTATAGAGAAAATTCTTGTATCTGAAAATGCTGATTTTTAAATAAAAGTTTATTTTGCTGTTCAATATTGTATTATCCGTTTATTCTGTGTTTTCTGTGTTGATTTTGTTTTTAAACTCTGTAAGCTAAATAACGATCTGTCGATTTGGACATTTTAAGTTGGTTTAATTACCGATTTGAAGCAGTCAAATAGGCGGGCCGTTACAGTTGGTATCAGAGCTTTGGTTTATTCAAAGCCTAGCTTATCGAGTTTAAATAAGTAGATTCGACACTAGAAAAATGAATTTTGAAAATAAAAAGGTTTGAAATATAAATTTTGATTTTTTTTTAAAAAAAATTGAGAAGGAAATTATAAAAGGAATTATATTATTTTGAAATTATTAGAACTGATACAGCGAAAAAAAAAGAATTTATTATTTTGAATTTCATTACGGAATCCCCAGTCTTTGAATCCAGCTTTGCCAGAGTTTTTCTTTGATAAAATTCCATTCGGTTTGAATTTCGAATCCATTATCAAATGATAACAAAAGAATATAGGTATAAAAGAATCAACGACAACTGGAATTATTGGAAATAAGTATTCCATGGGAATGTGGATGAAAAGGAGGAATTTGAAATCGTTTCAAAAATGAAACGATGAATTTTATATCGATATTTGAAATACAAATTAATAAAATTGTAAAGAGTATAATTGCAATTTGATTGTGTCATAGTTTATTGGCAAGATAATTTATAATTGGTTTCAAACCAATAATGTATAATCGAATATATGAATTTGGTAATGAGTGTAAACATGTTAGTTAATTAAGAAGAAGAAAATGATAAACAAAGGGGTAGAATAACGTGAAATATAAATGAAGTTTTTAAAAAGTTCTGAACCTGTATTAGAATGGAATCAAATTTAATTTGATGTAACGGGTTCATATTTCGATAAAATGGGTGATATTTACTTTTAGAAGTAAATAACGTTGGTAAGCAAAAATGTTGCAAATAAAACTGAGAATAAAGGAAATGGAGTGGACCTGTACGGTAAAATTATTCTGAAGTTCAGAATATAAATCAAATGAGATTTTCCAAAGTTTGGAATGAATTATCGAATAAGAGATTATTCGAAGGAAGTTATGCGTGAAAATCAGTTATGCAAGGAAATACTAATTGGCTTTCATTTAATTAAAAATTTAATATTTTATTTATTCAGATTAAATAATAAAGTATAATTTTTGAGTTAAATATTTCTAAGGTGTGAATTATTGTTATAATCAATGATTGTTATAAAAGAAGTAAATTCTTAATTCGAGTTAGGAAGTTACGAGAATTGAATAAATGTTTTGTCGGTGTTCGAAGTTGTGGATTTTAAATGTTTCGAAGTTAATAATGATGTTCAGTTAAGGTCTGAGAGGTAATTATACCCCAACTTGATTGGTTTCATTATTGACTAAGAAATGGTTAAGGTTCGATAGCAAGAGTGGTTAAGTAAAGTAAGTAGTTAAGTGAGTGTCAGCGGTAAAGAGTAATAGGGATGTTTCATTTAACATCTGTTTTAATCCAAATAACGAATTTAGAATTGTTCCACCTGAGAATAAAGTATGTTTTCTATAGAAAATAAAGGTTTGTGAATATGTGGAAATGTTTTCCAATGGCAATAAGTGATTTTCTAGAATTATAGAAGAGAAGTATAATAATGTTTTTCTTCAAAAGATCGGGAAACACCAACAATTTTTGACAAATTAAAATGGCAAGAATTGAAGAACAAAAAGTTGCACGTCGAGAGCGAAGGGCAGCAGAACATAAAAGAAGGGAAGAAATAATATTGGAATACGAGGAGAGGATTAAGGAAAAACGGACAGCTGGCCCCTATGACAATGTCGCCCGTTACAGATGTCAGAAAAAGGGACGTTACACGGCTACATGCGGAGAGGGAGACAAGGGAAAGAAGAAAGAAGGAAAAATTACCGATCTGAGATTTTCTGTTTTAAATGTCGAGAGAGGGGACATTTGCCCAGTCGTTGTCTTAAGGTGAAAAAGAAAAAGCCTACCATCTTTGAGAAGCCCGGTGAACCTATTGTTTGTTATCATTATAAACAAGTTGGGCATATAGCTCGAAACTATTCCGAGAGACAACAAGGAAGACAGGCGGTGTTGCTCCCCGCTAGAGAGAAAACAGTAAAGTACGTAAGTGAAGATGGCTCCATCTCATATTATTGTAAAAACTGCAAGGAACGGGGTCATGTGAATGAGGAATGCACTAACCCTTTTGTGGATACTCTGGAATGGAAAAAAAAGGTGAAGTAGTCGATTATGAATTGAAAGGCAGACAATCATCGATGATTGTGGATCCTAATTAAGTTAACCTTGTATTGTCTTTGTAATCTCCTATGTACGAGTTTTGAATAAGTGGAGACTGTATAATTATTTAACTAAAATGAGTATGGAAAGTTTTGATTAGTGTTTTAATCAAATTATATGAAGTATTCGAGAATCTTGAATAGGGAAGACCAGTATTTGTTTGATGAATAGTTGGTAAATAAGTTAATATTGATGAGATGAGTTTATAATTAAATTTAAATTTTAATATATATAATAAATAAAAGGGAATTAATGAAATGATTAAGGATGCAGTTAAAAAATTTAGAAACTGATTGGAAATTAGTTGAGAAATTTCTTGAGTGTTGATCTGATGTTGGTTTCGGCCTTCGGGGTTGATGCTTAGAGAATCGTTCACTCGCTAATTTACGGCCAGGGATTGATGAATATATAAGGGTAAAATGTGTAATAATAAATATAACCATTTGGTTATATATATATAGTGATATTTTCAAGCAATGAAAATAATATAAAGAGAATAATAATGGTGTAAATGGATTGATATCTCTTCATTTGGCCTGTATGTTGCCATATACGGATTGATATCTCAACATACAAGAGAATAATAACCATGAATCAAACTTATATTTTTGAAAATAGGAGGAATTGTCTATGTCTCTATTATTTTAGTGTATATACAAATTGTTAATACTGTTTAAGGATTCAAAATCTGAAACTACATGTTATGAAACTTGAAACTACATGTTAAGAAAAGCCTAAAACTACATGTTTATGTACATTTGAAACTACATGTTTTGATCACTGAAACATGTTGCTAGGACTATTATGTTACTTTGACGGGATTATTATGTTCAATGAAATTGCTGGAACTATTTTATTTACTGAAATAAAATTTCTGTTGAATCATTTGCTCACTGTAAACTTCTGAAATGATTGGTTAACTGTAAAGGCATTACTGAGCCATGTTGCTCACTGTAAACCACTCACGATAAATCATTTGTTCATTGAAATGCAACCCATGAGATTTTCCTGGACCCATATATGTCACAGATCTTACTGTATGCTGAACTATTGTTAGTGAAATGAAACATCCTGAACTATTGTTAGTGAAATGGAAATATTGAGAACATTCACATGCTGAAATGAAAATGCTGGAACCTTTCCCTTGCTGAAATGAAAATCTGAACCCTCTTAAATGATGTATGTTGCTATGCTACTTTGTAGAATTGAATATTGAATTTTTTCCCCCATTGTAAATTGATACATGCTGCTATGTTACTTCCTAGAAATGAACATTGAAACACCTATGGCTCGCCTGTTGTCTTCCCTGCCGCTCCATTAAAAATCAGTTCATATGTTTGAAATAATTTGGCATTTTAACTATTGCATCATGACTTCAGTTTTGCTTGAACTGTTATGCTAACTATGTACTTGTAATTGAACTTGAAAACCTGTCCCTTATTTGAGCACCTTGCATCTCGATGAACCTATTATGTTCACTAAAATGGAATGCTGAACCAATTGCTCACTGCAATGAAGCGTGTTGAACCTTCCACTATTCTGGCTTTTGAACTGAGCATTCCTTGCCCTTATATGTTGAGCCTGCCAAGTTAGCCTGTATGTTGCCGCCTTGTTGTTCTTTTGAAACCTGAAATCTATTGTCGATACATACTGTAAACCGGAGCACTCTTTAATCATATGGCCACTATGCTTCCTACGTCCTTGGATGGTCACTATGTTGATAAATTATTCTACCCTTTAGTTGAGACAAGTAGTTCCCCCTTCTCATATATTTTTCTTAATGAAGTATATTGGAAGTGGCTGCATATACATTACTTTGTGCACCTAGTTCCATTGTGCCTTGCTACATTCACTTGCATCTACTGAGTGGGAAGTGGAAAGAGGGAAGATATACTTTGGTTTTACTGATTCGAACTACACATTATTATTGTTACCTTACACTATTGCACATTGGGTAAATTTCATGTAGTTCGACATAATTGGTTGTCCACATTACACTATTACCTTTGGGTCTTTCTAAGTAATTCGACCATGTTGCATCTATGTTTAGGGACAGTGATAGTATTACTATATGGTTTTTGGCCTTGATCATCTGACTTGAAAAGCGCTAGGTCGAGTTGGTCCACGCGGCTGCTCCCCAGTTGTTACACTATCCGGGTTGGGTTGCGAGATGCTGAGGCTATGCACACGTGTACCTGCACACGTATGTACATGCAGGTTTCCGTGATCTTGTCTCTGATATAAAACTGATACGCACATATGTTATATTTGATAATGAGATTAGTTATAATATTCAGTTTCTATTGAAATTAATTTACTTGAACTATGATTAAATTCTAACTCGAGTATTTTATGTTTTTGCATGGAATGCTCGGGTCAGATCTGAGCATTCCATATTTAAAGATTTCAGCTTAGGATTCGAAGATTGGCAAAAGGTAGGGATTCCAAAGATGACGCACTCTGAAATTTTAAACTGGACATATTTTTTTTCTTCTTCTTGTATTCAAACCGTATTTACTTCCGCAGTATAGAGAAAATTCTTGTATCCGAAAATGCTGATTTTTAAATAAAAGTTTATTTTGCTGTTCAATATTGTATTATCAATTTATTCTATGTTTTCTGTGTTGATTTTGTTTTTAAACCCTGTAAGCTAAATAACGATCCGTCGATTTAGACGTTTTAAGTTGGTTTAATTACCGATTTGATGTAGTCAAATGGGCGGGCCGTTATATAGATATTCTATTTATAACAACCCATAAAAATATAAGATAAAAATCTTGCTTCAGTTATAAAAATAAAATTTATAACTTCAACTATGTCAATTTGTCTAATAGTAAATCGACGTCTTAAAACGGTGAATTTTAGGCCATCTTCTACCGATACCACCTATTGGTTAATAACATATCAACGTTGAATTTAAATTCAATGATCAATATCCAATTCAAACAATCAACGTCAAATTCAACCATTAACATCCAAACAGGTTTTAATGTTACTTGAGATAAACAATTTATATAAATATATGAAACAAGTAACATACAATTATTTGAGGAATCCAATAGGATTCCTCCAACCTGTCCTTCCCTGCATCATAGATCATTATTTTATAAACACGTATGAAGTAGAATCCTATTATAAATCGTTTAATTGACGAAAAATAAATCATAACAATCAACGAATAAACCACGAACATCCAAAGTAGTCAAAAATCAATAAGTCATCCAATTCATTCAATCACACAAATTATATTATTAAAAATATGAATTTAACGCATCATTGTATTTCAGAGAGTGTGAGGTTAACTCACAATTTGTTTTGGTCAACGACTCAGATCGTTTTATCTGATTTCAAACCAACATTTCAAGTCAGATAAATCTCCAACTTGCTCCAAATTAATCTGAACCAGCTTGATAGCGTAGTGCTCGCTCGTACGATCCCAAAAGATCTTGTTTCATCAAATTCTATTTACGAATGACATAGTTAAAGAGTTACAAGATTTAAATGATTTAAAACATACATATAATTAAGCTAATTAATGTTACACTATAATTACGGTTTTTATTCTAATTTCGTTGATTATTATAACCTACTTTCAACTTAGAACATTACTAATCTATTGTAATGAAAATATGGAGTTTACATTGGTTCAAACATTGCAATTTTTCCTATAGAATGTTATTAATTTATTATAGTATAACTCCAGATTTAAAGACTTCTCGGAGAAATAATCACATAAAATCAAAATATATAAAACATTAAACTTTGATTGTGCATAATAAAATTAGCAAGTATACCTACAAACAAATTTCTTTGTTTTGATTAAAAGTCATTGCTTCAAACATTCATGATAACTATTATATAAGTACCCAACAGAGTAGTTTATCCTGCCTCCACCATTGTCACCATTTACTTTATCAATTTGGTGGGAAAAACATTTTGGGATGTATATAGATTATAAACTCAGAAGAATGTAATACCAAGTGAACACATGTATTAGCTAATACTGTCACACTAATCCATCTTCCTATTTTCACGAGCCCACTACAGGCGATGGCCACATTCTCTATCAACGCTCCTCCTTCCAAACAATTGCCAGCACCTTCCTACTGACATAGCCAACCCCTTCAGATGAACTTCCATTGCTCCAGCACCCCACAAATCCTCCAGTCCCCCAAAATCCGAACCCGCCATCGAAGAAAACAACACAAAGGCAAACTGCCATTCATCACCTTCCTGCACCTCCCAGGGTCCACCAGACCCACTGGTGTTCCCTCCATCGCACGCGCCTCTGACCAGACTCCCCTTCTGACCATCCATAACCACCCACACATCTACCATGATGCAACTCCTTGAAACACATTGTCGGTCGTCCAAAACTCCAGGTCACGGTACGCACAACTTCCCAAAACATCTCAAAATTCATGGCTATGTGCTCGGTCCCCTTCTAAAACTCGAATACAACAACCACATACCCAATCGAAGACTGTATTTCCCAAAATAAAATTGAACCTTAGTACACCTAAGAGAAAATCGAACCTAAATAAAATCCATCGCACCAATGGAAATTTATGTGTGGTTAAAGCTATCGGGATAAGGAACTTGATGGATACAAAATCCCCAATTTTTGTTGAGTAATTTAATTCTCATGAATTTTCGAAGGGATGGAAAATGTCGGCTTCAGGAAATCGATATGAGAAATTTTCAATAAGGGTTAGGCGAAAGAGGGGCATTGAGGATATTTTATAGTAAGGCTTTAGAATATACTCAAAATATTCCATCATTAATTCACGTTGAACATTTTAATTTCATACGATAACGTATGAGCTCCGTCTACAACGAAAATGGATATCCAACTATAGTTAACATTCGGGACCCAACGAAACTTGTTTCGTTGAATTCCGACTCTATTTAGAAAAATAGCAAAATCTTAAATATTAATTTTGTTAATTAATTCACATTTGATTTTCACACGCTCACATAATAACTCCAATTGGCTCGAAATTTGAAATTTTAAAATAATTAATATTCCGGACACGATAGAACTTGTTTCGTCGAATTCCGAGATCATTTGGGTAAACTCCCTTTTAAATTCACAACGTAAATCAATATGCATTGATATTGTGCACGATAATAAAAATAACTCCAATTGATTCCAAACTGGATTTCTTACAATAATTAATCATTATGGATTTTATAAAATTGGTTCCGTTGAAATTGGGGATCATTTGAAAAATGGTTATTCTTAAAATTTTAAAATTGATAAAACGGTTAAATATAAATCTAAGCGTTTATGGTTATCATGGTCACATACGATATCGAATTGCCACAAAATTTGTTTTCCCACAATAATTTGACATTACGGATCCAATGAAACTAATTTCGTTGAAAAAGAAGGTCATTTGCAAAAAGGCCATTTTAAGGCTTAAATTAATTAATTGATTAAAATATTAATCAATTCCAAAATGACACAATTTAATAATAAATTACCGTATATATCCGACTAGAACTTCATAAAGCTATAAAATAAACATATTTGGATTTATAACTCGATATTTCAAATTAGTACAAAGTTCGGATTATTTAAAATCAATATAATTATATAAAAATGGTTATAATATACAAACAATTCCATAGTGACTATTTGAAAATTTGATTTGGACATAACTCACAATCTTCAAGATGAAATCTTGATTTTTCACTTTCATTAGAAAAATACAATCAAGTAGATCCGAACGTTTCTTATTTCAAAAAAATCCGACTTATATCAGATTATGTACATCCAAATGAAATTCAAAATGTTAAATTACGAACTACCGCGACATTACGAGCTCGTTTATAATTAAAATTTAAATAATATGTTCATACTACGATTTAATTAATAAATTCCTTATAAATTTCCATTTATATTTCTAATACAACATTTACAATAATTTAAATGTTTAAAAATCTGGGTCGTTACACTCTTCCCCCCTTAAAAAAATTTCGTCCTCGAAATTGCTAAGGTAGGAAAAATGCTTCCACCTATTCACTTAAGATCTTCTGTTACATTTCTCCGCTTTTAATTCCAACCGATCCAATTGGTTTTAATCCAAATACCAATTTATTTTTGTTAATAAAAATCTTAAATTTTTTTCTAACTTCTTACATTTTCAAAAAAAAATCGGAAGAATCTCCCCTGCATGGAGGGACTTCTGCGATATCGCAGGATCAACAAATATATATACATCGACCCACACGGTCGGAAAACAAAATTCAAAACCCATTTTTTGTATTTTTTTCATAGGCGTACTTTGTATAAGCGTTAATATGCGAACTTGCTCAATTCGTATGATGTATATGCAACCAAAATCAAGCCATTCAGCTCCAAACCTATACTTACTCAATTTAAACAAATGAGTCTTCAGTATGAAATATAATAATTAATTAATCCTTTAGTTCGGACAAGCACAAAATTTCCAAACAACACCTTTGCATTCAATCCATATCCATTGCAACTTGGGTTTAAGACTGATTTATTTACCTCGGTCAATGTTAAATAACAATCCAGTTTATATCATTTCTTTATGAACCGAATTATAACTCATTTTGCCAAGTCTCTGTCTTATTTAATACCAAATTCCATTTCAATGGATTTCAAGTAGATTTTAGTTTTCATTCTATTTCATTTTGGGTTTGGATAATTTATAACAAATATTTTTACATCCAATGCGTATTCCACACACATACATGCATATTTATCCAAACTGATTTTAAATCAATTTATTTACTTCTAATTTATTAACTACTTAATTTAATTTCCAACTCAATACAATTCTATTTAAGTTAAATTTCACTCTATTTAATTTACCTTTATTATTTCAATCCACAAGTTAAATTTAAATTCAGAATTCAAATTCCCGGCATTTCAAATTCAGCTCGAAATCATATAATTATACACATATATTTATAACTAATTCAATTCAAAACATTCGAATTTTTTTACAACAACTTGTTCCTTTCAAAAAAATTTCCATTAACGAATTATTATGGTAGCAATCCATCACCCAGAAACTTGAAAATGAATACCGATAATGTCACGATCCATTATCAGAATTATTTTCTTACCACTGAAGTGATTTCAGTGCTTACTTGCTTTCAAAATCCATTTAAAACCATTCTTACTCAAAAATACCTTACAGTAATGCTATATTACTTTATAATACTTTAAAAAATATTTACTAACATCCGGTATTTAAATTCCAAATTCTGGTCTGATCTTAATCTTAGTTCATCTTATTTGTACACATTATCCCTATACAAACTGTATTGGTTATGTATAACCATTTCAATATTTTATAAATTTCATTTGATTGTAATAACAATCAACCCATTTATATATTATAATATTCCATAAATTATACCTTTTATATCAAAATAAATTTTGGGAAAAATTATTTCATTTACCCATTTTTAAACAATACTGTATCAGATTGTTTTGTTCGAGAGTTTAGAAACACTTATCGATACAGTTGTACATTCTGTATTGATCAGAATTCATAAACCACCCAACAAACCAGTCAATACAATATAAAACAAGTTTTATATGAAATCTACAAATGCACGCTCATATGTATACACTCAAACTCAATCTAGGATATTACTAACCCTGTCTCTATTGAGTTACGCCAGAGAGCCAAGATATTTGCTCAACCTGGCTCTGATACCAAATGTAATAGCCCCAATTTTCGTACCATTTGAGTGGACTAATTGCACCACACGTCCAACAAAAATTGCAAAGAAATACGAATCATTATCAGAAAGAAGTTAGAGGATGAGAAATAAAAAGATAGAAAAATTAGAATAGAAGAAAATGAAGAACACAAAACTCACAGCGGAACAAATAAAATATATTAAATAACATAACCTTTGAAATACAAATCTATAACTATATATACATACCATCTTCAGAGCACAACAACTATTTCTGGAACAATTATAAACACCTGTTTCCAGATATAAACACAGTACACAGCGGAAAATATGATAATCTGTACCAACCGGTGAAGCCTCCTGCTTCAAACCCCTCCAAGTGAATCTGTAAAATCATGACTACTTAACTGCCCATACAAATTTGGACAGCCAAGAGTTTAGGGAAAACAAAACAAAATAAACTCTGAATCAATCATGGGACCGGTACGAGTAAACTCACACCATTTGATTTAACTTTCAAAGTCCTTTCGAAAGAAATGATAATTGTAAGACCGATCCACACATAGACATGGATGCTTGTACCTTACGATAACCAAAAATATTTTTGATACCAAATCCTATGATATTATAATAGTGTCTTGAAACGACCCAAACTTCCCAGTAAAGGAAAGGCTGGATTGCTTTGAGAACAACACACATTAGAACACAAAACTGAAGAACATTTTATTGTTGATTACAACAATTACATCAGAGTACAAGAATGTAACAGAGTATGAATACTTATTACATAATAGGAATACAATAATATCAGAGTTTCAAATTACATTTAAATAGCAGTGGAAAATAATACAAATATACAACCGAAAGGAATACACGGATACAGAGCCTTCCGAATACCGCTTCAGCTGTAAACCAGGAACCTGTAAATATATCTGCAAAAAGCTACTCGACTGCCCATGTGGAAAATAAGTGCACCCGAGTTTGCTAGTGAAACAAACTACAGGTCAGTCATAGGACTTGTATGAGAAATCTTAGTTAACTTATCTAATAATAAGGCAAATCACAGGACCACGCCGCTAATGCGGAATGGGTTTACTCCATTGGATTGCCAGTGCATAAAATAAAGTAAAACGTTAAACAACGCAATGCTTTTTAGGAAAATGGAACCATTATAAGACCCAAGTCCCATCACACAATGCAACGCACACCGGATGATAGGGTTTTACCTTATAATGGTCAAAAGATGCTTGATACGATAAAACGGATTTAATATTAGTGTGTATATATATGGGTATATATATATTTCAAAAACATTTTCAATCATAATGTATTAATCATATACGGCATAGTACCCCATCCTACTATGTCGCCATACTAGTTCTACAATCAAAACCGCATGGGGTCGTATTGGAAATTTGGTTTCCATCATGAGTCAAGGCTAGGGAGGAGCTCCTTACCGATTCGAGACACTCTAGCAAATGCCCTAGGATCACACCTATGGGCAACCCTTGGATAGCTGTAGGGTCGGTCCACTCCGAAGGGTCGTGGATTAGTTATGCCTGAACACACGTTTCCCGGTCCTTTTGGACCTATAATATGACCACTAACGGCCTATAATCCATCAACCACATAAGTAAAATGTCAGCGCTGGTAGGACCCTGACACTACTCTAGTTGGAAAGATAACGTGTGCACTCCCTGCGTTCCCTTCTCCCGTTTTCGACTCATACCGGGCTGTGAGGCTCGTGTGGTTACGCTATACACAAAAGTATGTCGTAATAGGCTATACTTTGATCATCCCACAAGGCCCTGCTTTTCAACAAAATCCTTGATCATTTGCATCTTGGCGTGCCACATTGACAATTCACGCCATGCGATCAATTACTATTAATATATACCAAGGTGTTAAGTAGAGAATAAATTCTCCACCACCAAACAGGCATACATTAATAGAAATCGATTTAATTCACATGGAACAAAATCCAATGTCAAACACGCATCCATTTACTAGCTTATGCTCTAGGTCTGAGCGAAAACCAAATCCGAACAATCAACCATAGTACGGAAGACCACCACTTAAGCCCCTTCAAGGTAGCTACTCCCATCAAGGGTCTCTGTAGCAACACATCCATTCGATGTGAAGATTGTCGGCCTTCAACCATTGTCTTCATCTTCGACTCTTCATCGTCGTAGTAATTATTCGGAATGGGTTAAACCCGGTCTTTCCGAATAACTCACGTATTTTATAATTGAAAATCAAGTACTATAAAAACACATCCAACGTCTCATTCCAATTCAGAAGATTCTTCTACTAGATATTCGCATTATTATATCTAAGATAAATTCTTTAAATTATCCTTAAATCCTTTCTTTAAAGATTTACCAAAACTTCAATTGGGTTTTAAATACCAAAAATCATTATTCAATGATTATTTAAGTTTAAGAAATTAATCTTAACTTTAACTGGGTTAAAGAACTAATGTCATTTAAAACATAGTTCACGGTAAACCCAAAATCATCTTCCATAAAATATGGAATCTTCACAGAAATCAAATCAATATATAATCGTTATAAATTTCTGTATCCGACTAATAATATAAATGGAATAACGGCAAAGCCTCTTAAATCCCATATGTAGTATCGGTTTTCCTTTACAGAAGCTTATCTCAGTTATAATTAATTCGAATTCCATTCAACTCCAATTTAATATATTAAATTGGAAAACTTTATTTTTGGAAAATTTCCATTTAAAACTTAATAAAAGATTTATAAATTTCAAATCATATTTTCACTGTCAGTTGGGTTAAAGAACAAATGTCGCTTAAAACACAGTTCACAATAAACCCAACTCACACTTCATCTTTTTCCAATTATTAAATATAATTGAAAACTTTAATAATCTAAATTAAAAGATTATTCTTTTCATATGGGGTTTTAAGAACAGTGTTATTCAAGACACTATTCACGACAAACCCAAAATCCAATTTATTTAATTTCAATTGAGTATTAGCAAATTGGAAAACTCATTAAATCTAAATTTTATGATTTATTCTAGTTAATAACTAGTTCATTTCAATAATAATATATTTTTCCAAAATATATTCTTTTCTAAAATATTTTCTAAAATATTCTTTTTCCAAAATATTCTTTATTGGAATGTGACCCAATCAACAACCATATATTGCATGAAATCAACGATTATGATAAATAATTATCAAGCATCCAAATAATCAACTAGAGTGGATTCTACACTAAATATTGGGACTAGTGTAGATCAAATAATATCCCAACACCCGTGTGGGGTTTCATCCAATAATCAAAGAATAAATTATTTGTGCACTTGGGCGATGTGTGAAAATTATCAACCCAATCACATAGACAAGTCGGATGACTTGTAAATGGAAGAGTAATATTCAGTTTTGAATACACTAACATTATATTAAATACATCAAACACTTCATCAACACATACATATATTCTAAGCCATCATTAACATCATATTTTTAACATATGGTCTTTTTATTGTGACCAATCGACAAATAAAAATAATAACCTTCCTATCTTTTGTGTAATCCTTTATTCTAATTACATTTCTAACAAAAATGTATACATTATTCTAATTACATTTCTAACAAAAATGTATTCTTTGTTCTAATTATATTTAAAATGACAAAAATTATAACTTTGTCTAATTCCTATTTATGTACAAAATATGATAGTTTTGTCTAACTCTCCTTTAATGTACAAAATATGATTATTTTGTCTAACTCTTCTTTAATGTACAAAATATGATTATTTTGTCTAACTCTTCTTTAATGTACAAAACATGATTATTTTGTCTAACTCTTCTTTAATGTACAAAATATGTATTTCTAATTTAACACAAAAGTAACAAATTTTAATCCAATAAACATTTTAAAATAAAAATGTTATTTTATGTCTAGTGTAACATTTCATAACAAAAATGTTCATTTTGTCCTTTATAATCTAATTAACATTTTTGTAAACGAAATGTCGTTTTTATCATATTAACTTTTTTTATTCATTCTTGTAAATGACCAAAACTGATAACTTTGTCTAATTCTTTTAATGAAATCAAAGTAAGAAATTTGCCTAATTCTTTTAAGGTAAACAATAATGAAAACCTTGTTTAATTCAAATTCTTTATTGTAATTAAATATGACAATACAACCTGACTTCTTTTTATTGAAAAGAATGATACTTAAAAATCTGTTCTTTAAAAAGAAGGTTCAACAAAATCTATTCTTTTAAATGTATAAAAATATGCATTTTCTGGTTATATCCTCTTAATGTAAACAAAATATGAATTTGTTCTAATCCTCTTATGTAATCAAAATATTTTGATTTTAAATGACATTTTTGTTTGCCGATTCTAATGCGACAAAAATGACCTTTTCAATGATGTCAATTCAAATAAAATAAAAGTGACATTTTTATTTTATCCATTATTCTATTTTTAACAGAATGAAATAAAAGGGACAACTTCATTCTTGTTTCGACAAACATGAAAATTTTGCTTCGACTCCTTTATTTCAACAAAAATGATAAATTTTGTTTCGATTCTTTTATTTCAACAAAATGATAAATTTTGTTTCGATTCTTTTATTTCAACAAAATGATAAATTTTGTTTTGATTCTTTTATTTCAACAAAATGATAAATTTTGTTTCGATTTTTTTAATTCAACAAAATGATAAATTTTGTTTCGATTATTTTATTTCAACAAAATGATAAATTTTGTTTCGATTCTTTTATTTATAATCTTTTTATATCCTAAATATTCAAACACAAATGTTGAATTGGTTTCAATAACATGTTTTTGAAAAAATGTGATTTTTAGCTCTATAATTATGTTTTCACAAAAATGTTAATCTATTGTTTGATCAAAAATGATAATCTTGTTTTGTCGATAATTCTATTTCGAAAAAACACTTAAAATCATATTCGTATGTTAACATTACTGATTTAACCAAATACGATATTTCTATGTTAACATTACTGATCTAACAACATATGAGCATCGCAAATCAATCACAGTAACAAACGAATTTCAATCCACAAATCATAGATCTGATTTTTATCACATACATATATCGATTTCGAATGGAAAGAAAATAATAATTTAATTAATATTTAAAAAAGAAATCTCACCAATCAATTCAGATCTGAAATTTCCATCGTTCCCTGTTTAAGTTCTAGTCAGCCTCATGGCGTAGACCTCTTCGTCACGGTTCCAACGCTTCCAGTTTCGTTCGATTCTGCTTTGATTTGCATAAGATATGATTTTTTTTATAAACTTTAGACAATTTAATTGGATAATTATCTTAACTTAATTAAGGATTTAATTTGATTAACCTCTGTTAATCATCTTCCACGTTGAAACCCTTCGGCTGTAACTCGAACCCAACGTCGCATTGAATCCACCGTCCTCGCTCCCTTCAAACACCACCGGAGCTCCATCAGAGACCCCACCACCGTCCGCCGTGCCAACACCACCCCACGAATGCCGTATAGAGGAGCTCGAGCGCCCATGTGGCCTCGAAATCGGGTCCCAACGCTCGGCCTTTGTGCCACATATTCACGCAGTACACTCAACTAAATTCGATCATCACCTTATGGAATGGAAGAGGTTGAAAAGTTCTTGAATTTCCCTTTTGAAGTTTCGAAATCCATTGATCGGATTTGAAGATCTTGAGGGGCGAATTTCTGAAGAGGATGGCCATTGATTTATATTAGTGGCGGCTGGGTGTTTTGTTTAGAATAGGGTATACGGTAGGTGTATTTATACGTATTTTCCATTTTATTCAATTCTTTTATTTCAAAAATTCATGTATATTGATACGAACTCTGAATCGAACCCAACAAGTATCGCCCCTAGCTAATAACCCCCATCCCGGACGCAATGGAATATGTTTCGTAACCCAATTCGGCTGTTACGATATGTTTTTCTTTAATTTAAAATATAAATCAATTAATTATTAAATTCAAACGTACATTTTAAATTACCGGGGCCACATATGACCTTTAAAAATTACAGAAAAATTATTTTTAATTATGTTTTGACGATACGGTTCTAACGAGACTAATTTCGTTGAATTCTGAGACTGTTTGAAAAATGGCCTTTTTCAAGTCGATTAAATTTGATTGAAACTGACAAAACACATTTTCTTTCACCACGCTCACATATTTATTCAAAAAATTATGAAAAATTAAACATAACAATAACTTGACATTCCGATTCCAACAGAAGTGGTTTCGTCGAAAACCGAGGTCGTTTGAAAAATGACTATTTTTAAGGGCTATATATTATATTAATATATATATAAATTCTACAGCGACTTTTCTAAATTTTAAACTAGACATAACTTTTGATTTTTAGAACGAAATTTAGATTTTTCAGATTCGTTGGAAAGATATGATTAAACAGATTTAAATATTTCTTGTTTCGTTCCATTCTGATTTAAAATGAATCCTGTATATTCAGTCAAAGTTCAAATCCAAAATTTCAAACTGCAGCGCTGTTTTAAACTCCTTTTATAATTAATTTAAATTTATTCGTTTTAAAATAAATTTTTAGTCGTTATTATTTAAAATAAATTATTTTAAAATCCTAAATTCACTAAAATTTCTAAAATAAAAAATTTAAATTGGCCCCAAAATTCCGGGTCGTTACATGTCTACTCAAATAAATAGATATCTAGTGGACGCTTGCACCTCATGTTCCATATATAATATAAAATCAAAAACCGCAGGGTGCTTATTGGAGATTGGATTCCGATCTATGACAAGGTATGGAACCACCTTCCGATCATTGTATTCCAAAAGGGATACACTGGGGTTCAACAAGAACATCTTGCAACCCGGCCATACATGGCTGGCCACTCGTTTAACTTGAGTGTACCGAGCATATTATCACCAACAGTTGTGATCAGCATCTGTTATTGAAAGCATACAGCAACAAATAGAATAAGAAGCAAATGGAATTTCTCTAGATCAGGTGATAATACCCCTAACCGGAATGACCCACTTGACCATGCTGCCTGCACGATTTCTGTCATTTCCTGGGTGATGAGGCTTGAGGTCATGATTTCCTTATAGAACAACATATCATCATTCACTTTGATTGTCACATCGTCATATATGTCAAATCACTAATTGACGTCCATAAATATACTCTGGGTGTTAAGCTAAGAAAATAAATTCCTCGCCACCATACTTGGTATATTTGAAGAAATCAATGTACGTGACCATCTTGAAAATCTTAGTCAGACAATCGTCCATATACGTTGTCGTGGGACTGGAAAAATCAAATCTACCATTCCATCAATCCATCTTAGGCAATTTCTACCTAAGATTAACAGAACAGCCCTTGCACCTTACTCCGTCTTCAATTATCTTTAGCATGATTGATTCGCAACGCTTATGCCAAGACGGAATGGTTTCAGATAATAAACCTGATCCCAGTCTCTCTGTACTGACAACAGAAGCACAAAATAAACTAATACTTTGATAGTTAATGATTTAACTATCAAAGGAAAATCCATTCAACCAATGATCCTATTTTCTAACAAAAAGTCTACCGATCAACCATCAAACAACACTGGCCCCTTATAAATCAGTTTCTTATTAAATTATCATTTCCATATTTTCCATATTTTCCCAAATATTTCTCAAAACTTGCTTATCTCCACGATCCTTGGAGAACATTTCCATATATCACCAATTATCCATTTGCTAGAAAATATCTCTTATTACGGTTGGAAAACACTTCCATATATTCATGTATTCTTATTTTCAATATTTAGAAAATATATGCTATTAACATCGGAAAACATTCCTATATTCTAATTCTTAACTTCTCATTAACCAATTAATTTCATTTTATATGCTTAGAAAATATCTCTGATTTTATTTGTAAAACATTTCCCAAAATCCATTTTATTGGATTAAACTGATGTTATATAAACATTGCTATTACAACTTAACCTATTAATCTTTCTATAACTAATCTTTTCTACCAAACCTTAACCATTCCTCAATCAATCATGAAATCTATCAAGTTGGGGTATAATTACCTCTCAGACCTTAACTGAACAACATTCTTAACTTCGAACTACCAAGCTCTCACTTCAAATCTTCAACAGCAAATGCTTATGCAATTATCAGATTTCAATTTAAGAATCCATTTCTTTTATCGGAAAAATTGATTATAACGATAACGTTATAATCCCTATTTCCGAAATATTTTAATTTTAAAATATAACTTTAATTCATTAATTTAAATAAATAAATAAATAACTAAATCTTGATTAAAACGGAAAGTAAAAAGTACTTTCCTGAATTCGATGTAGTCGTATTTCAATAAATAATCTTTTCCGAATAATTTATATTCGATTAATATTCCGAACATCGGAATAAATCTTTAATTTCAGGTTTACTCGAATTTCACTTTATAAATATTTCCATTCACAAAACATTTGCTTTCAATCGTTGTTCACTTTCAAATATGAATATGATTCCGTTAATAGGAATCTAGATTCGTTTTATCAAATCAATTTGATTTTTTTTTCTGATATCATTATAACATTTAATTTGGATTTTATTTCAAACATCCATTTACTAACCCTTCACAAAACCCATTTAAACAACTTATCTTTGGACTTTGGAATTCCCCATTCCCATTCCAAATCATCGCATAAGCCTTATTTGTGAAGTTGGATTTATTATAAATCCTTTTTAAAACTCTTTCCAAAATTTCAGTTAAAAATCTCATTATAAACACAATAGTCACCGAATGAATTCCATTTATACAATAACCATCTTAACTATTATTAACTTCCATAATAATTAATTTCGTCATTAACTACATTAGATGTAGTTAACTTCTTGATTAAGTAAAATAGAATAGTTAATCATTTTTAAAAGATTATTAAAAATATAATTAACTTCATTAATAATACATGATACAATAGTTACTTTAAACACGATTAATTTAAAGATTTATTAACCTTTAAGAACATTTACTAGCTTGAGAAATTATTCATCAAAACCATTTCTACTAGATTAATTTTAAACAAATTAACCTAATAATCAATTTCAATTCAAAACAGTTGACTTGGTCAACTTGAAAATCATCAGTTAACTTATTAACTGATTTCAACTACTTTCTTCCTAGGAATTAATTAATAGTATAATTAATTCAATAAAGTCACTTATTTGTTATATAAGACCAATTATTTCAAGTTATTACCCGTATGTAAATTTCTGGCCTTGCTAGCTTATAAAAACTTAATGGACATAAGAATTTGCTATAATTATCTTTTTGTAATCATTTCTAAAATAAAAATAAACATTGGTTCATAAATAGAACTTCTATTTACAATAACCCATAAAAATATAAGTTAAAAATCCAGCTTCAGTTATAAAAATTAAATTTTATAACTTCCACTACATCAATTTGTCAAACAGCAAATCAACGTCTTAAAACAATGAATTTTAAGCCATCTTCTGCCAATACCACCTATTGGTTAATAAACATATCAACATTGAAATTAAATTCAATGATCAATATCCAATTCAAACAATCAACATCCAATTCAACCATTAACATCCAAACAAGATTTAATGTTACTTGAGATAAACAATTTATATAAATATATGAACAAATAACATACAATTATTTGAGGAATCCAGTTGGATTCCTCCAACTTGTCCTTCCTTGCATCATAGATCATTATTTTATAAACACATATGAAATAGAATTCCTATACTAAATCATTTTGACAAAATATAAATCACAACAATCAATGATTAAACCAAGAACATCCAAAGCAATTAACAATCAATAAATCATCCAATTCATTCAATCACACAATTTATATTATTGAAAATATGAATTTAACACATCATAGTGTTTCAGAGAGTGTGAGAGTTAACTCACAATTTGTTTTGGTCGATGATCCAGATCATTTTATCCGATTTCAAACTGACGTTTCAAATCAGAAAAATCTCCGGCTAGCTTCAAATTATTCTAAACCAGCTCAATAGAGTAGTGCTCGCTCGTACGATCCCAAGAGATCTTGTTTCATCAAATTCTGTTTACGAATGACATAGTTACAAGATTTAAATGATTTAAAACAAACTTATAATTAAACTAATTAATGCTACACTCTAATTACGGTTTTTATTCTAATTTCGTTGATTATGATAGCCTAACTTCAATTTAGAACATTACTAATCTATTGTAATGAAATTATGGACATTACATCGGTTTAAACATTGCAATTTATTTCCTGTAGAGTGTTATTAATTTATTATAGTATAACTCTAGATTTGAAGTTTGCCTGGAGAAATAATCACATAAAATCAAATTATATAAAACATTAAACTTTGACTGTGCATAATAAAATTAGCAAATATACCTACAAATATATTTTCTTGTTTTGATTAAAAGTCATTGCTTCAAACATTCACGATATCTATTATATAAGTACCCAACAGAGTAGTTTATCCCACCTACACCATTGTCACCATTTACTTCATCAATTAGCTAGAAAAAACATCTTGGGATGTATATAAATTATAGAGTCAGAAGAATGTAATACCAAGTGAACACATGTATTGGCTAATACTGTCACACTAATCCATCTTCCTATTTTCATCAACCCACTATAGGCGATGGCTACATTATCTATCAACGCTCCTCCTTCCAAATATTTGCCAGCACGTTCCTACTAACATGGCCAACCCCTCAGATGAACTTCCATTGCTCCGGCACCCCCACAAATCCTCCAGTCCCCCAAAATTTGAACCCACCATCAAAGAAAGAAACACAAAGGAAAAATGTCGTTCATCACCTTCCTTCACCTCCCATGGTCCACCGGACCCACTGGTGTTCCCTCCATCGCTCGCGCCTCCAACCAGACTCCCCCTCTGACCATCCATAACCATCCACACATCTACGTTGATGCAGCTCCCTGAAACGCATCTAAAACTCTAGGTCGCAGTACACGCAACTTCCCAAAACATCTCAAAATTCATGGCGATGTGCCCGATCCCCTTCTAAAACTCAAATACAACAACCATATACCCAATCGAAGACTGTATTTCCTAAAATAAAACCAAAACTTAATACGCCTGAGAGAAAATTAAACCTAGATAAAATCCATCGCACCAATGGAAATTTTTATGTGGTTAAAGCTATCGGGATAAGGAAATTGATGGATCTAGAATCCCTAATTTTTGTTGAGTAATTTAATACCTATGAATTTTCTAAGGACGGAAAATGGCGGCTTCAGGAAATCGATATGAGGAATTGTCAATGAGGGTTATGGTGAAAGTGGGGCATTGAGGATATTTTATAGTATGGCTTTAGAATATACTCAGAATACTCCATCATTAATTCACGTTGAACATTTTAATTTCATACGATCACGTATGAGCTACGACTGCGATGAAAATGGATATCCGACTTAGTTTAACATTCTAGACCCAGTGAAACTTGTTTCATCGAAATCCGACTCTGTTTGGAAAATAGCGAAATCTTAAACGTTAAGTTTGTTAAGTAATTAACATTTGATTTTCGCACGCTCACGTAATAACTTCAATTGCCTTGAAACTTGAAATTTTAAAATAATTAAATATTCCAGACATGATGGAAATGGTTTCGTCGAATTCCGAGATCATTTGGGTAAATTCGTTGTAAATTCACAACGTAAATCAATACGCATTGATATTGTGCGCGATAATCAAAATAACTCCAATTGATTCCAAACTAGAAATCTTACAATAATTAATCATTATGGATTTTATAAATTTGGTTTCTGTAACAACCCGTATTTTTGGTCCGTTAATTTTAAATAATTAATATTTGTTTAGTTGATAATATAAATTAATTTTTATATTGAGTTATCGATTTAATAATCGAATATAATTTAATTTAGAATATATCGAATTATTGTAATTTGAAATATAATTGAAATCCAAGTTAAGAACTGATTAAAACAATTCAGATGATCAATATTAATTCTATTTGAATATAGACGATAATAAAAATATTTTTATTAGAAAATTGATTATTTCTGAGTTTAAATTATATTATATTAATATGGTATGTATGTTCAAATTAAATTTCAGAATATATATATTATTCAATTCAGAATAACGTTGTAACATTTAAACGTCTATCGTTGTGTTAAAATAACGGTTCGTGAATTCAAGTAATGGACCCGAGATATTTGATTTGTGGATAGGATCGACATCAAATCAGAATCTATTTAGATAAAATAAAAATCACTTTATATTGAATCGTATTAAATTTAATATCAAATCGAATTAAAATTCATGTACTTCAGCTACTACCCTACCTTGTACCCGCGTGCAGACATTTCTTCTTCATGAAATCTATTTTCTCCTATTTAACAACACGAGATCTCCCTTCCTTTTTCCTTTTTATTTTGATTCACTCTTGTTCTTTTTCTGCTCGATCAAAGGAAATGACTTCCTTTATTTGTTTGTTTTGTTTAAAAATCAATGCCAGTAATTCGAAAAGCAGTATTTCGGTTTCCTCTTGCCAACTCTTTCTCGTACCAAATCCCATTTCTTTTTATTTAGAATCAAATCGATAGCTTCCACAAAAAGAAAAAGGGCCTGCTCCAAAAACTATCGTATACAACTCAAAAGCTTCAGAAAACCAAATCACGATTTTTGATTCGAAGCCACGCTTTAGTTCTTCTTATAACAAAATCAAATTGGTATTAAAAAAAGAAGAAGGATGTGAAATCAAAATCCGTGATTGTGTGAAACTTGATACCAGCTGAAGTCGTGATGGTTAATAAAGCAAGCCTAGGGTTGCGAGCTTGGTGTTCGAGGGAGTTTCGAATATAGATGTGGATGTTGAGTGGTACTTACATTAATTTTTGAAAGGGTTTGGAACTAAAAAAATTGTGGCGATGGGTAGTTGAGATTGGAGAAAGAGGGTGCGAGGTATATTGCGTTTCGGACTGTCAGTGACAAAAGCTGGAGAACGAGGTCAGTCATTGTTTGGTTGTAGGTTTTGTCCTGGGGATTTGACAGGATAGGTGTGGTTGGAAGTTCAAAAGATAGCAAGATTGATTTAGCACTCGTATGAAATTTAGTGAGAATGGATGCTTGGGGTTATCGCCTGTCCCCTACAGCAGCCACAGTAAAGGTCAGTGGCCCGTTTTAGCTGAGGGTTTCGAGCTTGGAAGTAAGAAGATGTTGAGTTAAAGATTCCTACAGTGATTTTATGGCGTGAATGGAGTCTGCAAGTAGTTGATGTTGGAACCGTGAAAGAAGAAGAATTTTACAGTCAAGGTAAATTTTTTTAATTAAATAATTTAAGTAAGTAATAATGTAACGACCCGGGGATTTTGCGATCCTGGATATCGGCATACAACACTATGTCGACTATTCAAGCATCGGAAATACCGGATAGTCCATGAAAGAAATTAGAGGGTGAGAATAGATAAGATAAAAACTTAGAATATAAGAAGAAGAAGAACATAAAACATCAGAGTAAACACGAATCTCACAGCGGAATGAATAAATATATTTCATAACATAACTTTGAAATAAAACAATATTTGTATACAATACCATTATTAGAGTATTACACTTACAACACAGTAGAAATAACAATCTATATAATCCTGAAGCTCCTTCTCCAGCTCTTCCAGTATCTGTAAAATCCCAACTACTTGACTACCCGTACAAAATTAGGCACCCAAGAGTTTAAGGAAAACAGAACAAAATAAACTCCGGGTCAGTCATGTGACTGGTGTGAGTAAACTCAAATCATTTGATTTAACTTTCAAAATCCTTTTGGAACAAAGGATAATCTTAAGATCGATCCACACATAAACACGGATGGCTTTTACCTTATGATAACCCAAAATATTTCTAAAACGACACTTCACTACAACAAAAACACCATATTACAACTTTAATTTTACAACGGTGGTAAAAGCACCGTTGTAATAAATGTTTTTTACAACTTTTTTGCAGAAAAGTTGTAATAAATTTATTTTTAACAACTGTGTTATTTTGACAGTTGTAATAAAAGCCTATCACAACTTTTATTTTTTGACTGTTGTAATATATGACGATATTTTAATATTAATTATTTCCATTAAATATTTTTTAATAATTAATATTAACAACTAAATATTAATTATTAATTAATAACCTATATATTAATATTAAATATTTAATTAAAAATACATCAATAAATAAATAATTCATGTTAATAATTAGTAATTGACAACCAATTAGTAATTATTAATTAATAATCAATAAATACATATTAAATATTTAATTAAAAATACTTCAATAAATAAATAATTCCTACTAATAATTACTAATTAACAACCGATTAGATTATTATTATTATTAAATAATTACTAATAATTCCTACTAATAAATAATAAAATTATTATTATTATTAAATAATTAATTCTTAACAACTAATAATTAAGAATTAGTCATTCATAATAGAAAATTATTACTTAATAATGAAGAAATAGTTGTTATTTTTTGATAATTACTGTTAAAAATTTAATAGTAAATAATCAGTTTTAATATATGTTTGATCTTTTTTATCAGTTTTAATAGTTGTCTTTTCCAACTCTTCTCATTCGGCAGTTTAAATTAATTCAGACTGAAATTTAAGCCAGGTTGAAATTTGGGCGGCAACAGCAAAAAGTTGGCTCCAAAATCGTTCGGGCCCCAAATTTAGGCGGCAACAGAAAAAAGTTGGCTCCAAAATCAAAATCACTCTCAGCTATCATTAACTTCTAAATCAAAATCGAACCCTAAATCAAAATCACTCTCAGCTATCATTAACTTCTAAATCAAAATCGAACCCAAAATCGCAATAATTAACCTCACTCAGTTATTTGCTCTTCGCTTTCCACTCGATCGTCCCTATCAGCTCTCTGCTTTCCACTCTCAGCTCTCTGCTCTCGTCTCTCAGCTCTCCGCTTTTCGAGTGTGCTTTTGGTTTATTCGGATCGTCCTGCTCGACCAGTTTGGGTTAGGGCCATGTTTTCTGGGTGCTCCGGTTGTTTTTCAATGGTAGTGGCAGGGTGCATCTTCCTAGGTGGAGGTATTGCGTTCAGTGGCTTTGGCTTCACACGAAGCTGATGTTGTTTGGGGTTTGATGTTGGGATATTTTCTGTTAACTGAGTGTTGGTTGTCTTCCACAGCACCCCTCAGCCGAGCTACTGGTGCCATCCACAGTCTTACAGTCGAGCGTCTGTGCGTGCTTTTAGTTTTGCTGGTAAGTGAATATTCCAATAAATGTTTTTCCATTTTTGTTTATAAAAAAATGAATTTCTATGGTTGTTATAGAGAACGGTGTTGCACTGTGTGCGTGTTTCTGGTGCGAGTATTTGCTATGCATCCGTAGTTGTTTGTTAGCTATAAACTTTTTATTTAGTTTTCAATACTTTGAAAAAAGTATATTGGCTTGGAAAAATATATATTTGTTAGCTACAAATGTCAACAATCTTCAGCCATTAGGCTTCATCGTCGTAAACTCCAATTCCATGTGGTTCAAAGGTGCAGTTCCACTTACCACAAAGTATCCTAATAGACCCACATACATCAACTAAAGATTGTATATGTCCAATGGCTATCATTTAAATCTTTAACAGTGCAGTGCAGTATGATAGCTCAATAGACGAGTTCAGTTACATCAGCAAACTATATACTTGGATCGTCTTAGACTCTCAAATTCACTATTTCAACATCTTTCATCCAAACAAGAGTCCCGAGCAAACTATATGCCATGCAGTTAATGCGATTATACAGCCAAAGCTTGCATATGGTTGACTGTATTTATTTCTGTTTGAATTTTCTTTTTTTGATCATTGAGTTATATTGTTTTAATTTCCCTTTATTGCAGTGGGGCTACTTAATTCTCTCAAGTTGCATTAGGGATGTGGAACCTGTACTCAACATGCAAACTTCAAAGAACATGACGTGGATCCAAGTGAGAGATAGGACGCCTTCAGCATCAACCTTCGCCAGAATCATGTGTATTTTCTTACTACTCTCATAAAAATAAGCTTTGTAATTGGGTTAATGGCTTTTAGAGGCATATGGGACGGACATATGTAATTTTGTATATTTTTATGTGGTATATGATTTATAATTTGTATTATGAATATAAAGTTGTGATTTTTATTAATGAATGGATCATGATGCCTTTGAATTTACATCCATTTCTTATGTTATTTTATTGTTGCACATATATAATGTATATAGATTTTTATGAATATAATTTGTGGATATATTACAACTGTAAAATAATAGTTGTAATAAAATATATCACAAAAGTTATAAACAGCTGTAGAAATTATAACAACAACAGTGCATAAAAGTTGTAATAAAGTTTATTACAATAGTGTAAAACAGTTGTAAAATACACATTTTACAACGGTGCCGCAACGGTGCAAAAAAGTTGTAAAAGATTTCAGTCTATTACAACTTCTTAATACAAGACGGTTGCCCCACCGTTGTAAAAAGTCTTTTACAACTTTTTTCCACCGTTGTAATATGGTCATTTTGTTGTAGTGCTTGTCTGATATTAAAATAGTGTCTAGATCAAGTAAATAGAAATCTAGCAGAAATGCTTGCATCTAACATATAAAATATACAATCAAAACCGCAGGCTCTTATTTGGGGAATGGATTCCAACTATGACAAGGTATGGATCCACCTTTCGATCAGTGTACTCTAGAAGCGATACACTGGAGTTCAACAAGAACATCTTGTAACTCGGCCATACATGACCGACCACTCATTTCGCTTAAGAGTATCAAATATATTGCCACCCCTCGGTTAGTATTCCAACATAACCATTCCCGGGAGATACAGAATTGAAAGAAGTACAAATATGAATATTCTCTAGATGGTGACAATATACCCTAATTGGGTGCGGCCCACTTAGCCATGCTGCCTGCCCGATTTTTGTCATTTCCCAGTTGATGAGGCTTGAGGTTATAACGTATCTCTATACAGATCGCGTCTTCATTTACTTTGAGTGCCACATCATCATACCCGTCAAATCACAAATTGATTTCCCCAAAAATACCACGGGTATAAGCTAAGAGAAACGAATTCCTCCGCCACCAACGTAAATACGTTTGAAACGATCAACTTATGTGATCTACCAAATATACTCTGTTTGACATTCGTCCATTTAAGTTATCCTGGGATTGGACAAACCGAAGGCACTATTCAGTACATCCATCTTAGGCAATCTCTACCTAAGATTTATATAATAGCCCTTGCACTTTACTCTGTCTTCAATATATTTAGCATACTTGGTTTGCAACGCTTATGCCAATACGGAGTGGTTCTTCGGATAATAATCCAACCGGTCTCTTTATATTAACAACGTAAAAAATGGTCAAAAACTTTGATAGTTGGTGATTTAACTATCAAATGAAAACACGTGTGCAAACAACAATCTTATTTCCAATTGGAATTTCTATTGATCAATCATCATATATCTATATATATATTCATATTTCCTTATTTTCTATATTCAGAAAATATATGTTATGAACATTAGAAAACATTCCCATTGCTTATTTACTTATCACTATTCTGCCACATCTATCTGTCTCTGACTGTAAACTAGTATGAGAACAATTCCCTAAGTATAAATCCCGAAGGTTGAAACCAACATCAGATAGACACTTGGAAAACCATTCAACTTAACTAATCTCCAGTCAGTTTCTAACTTAGGTTAACTCCATTTCTTAATTCCTTTTAAATAAAACATTCCATTTTCTATGTTTAGAAAATATCTCTGATTATATATTTGGAAAATGTTTCCAAAACTCATTTATATGGATTTTAAACTACCGTTGTATAAAACATTGTTACGACCGCTCAATCCATAAATCGTTTATTACTTAACTATATTTCTAACTAACTCCCGCCATCGAACCTCAACTATTTCTTAGTTAAGTAAGGAAGTCAATCAAGTAAGGGTATAATTACCTCTCGGACCTTAACTGAACAACATTCTTAACCTTGCAATAGACAAAGCTCACCGCACCAATTTCTACAATCATTTGCCTACGCAAATTCTCGGATTCAGATTATGAATCCACTTTTTTTATGAAAACATTTATTATAACGCTAACGTTATAAACCCTACTTTTGAATATCTAACTTAAATTCTTATTTTGAATAAATAAGCCAACAACTAATTTATATATAAATAAGCAAATCTTGATTAAAAACAGGAAAGTAAATAATACTTTCCTGAATTCGATATAATCGAATTCGACGTATAATTCTCTGTCAAGTAATCTCTATTCGATTAACTCCTTCAAATAACTAATATTCGATTATCTCACTTCCAAAAACTTATATTCAATGATCTCACTTCGAATAACTTATATTCGATTTCCTCACTTCGAATAACTTATATTCGATTATCTCACTTCGAATAACTTATATTCGATAATTCTATTCGAATAAACTATATTCGATTGCTCCTTTCTTCGAACAATTACATTCGATTAACTCCTTTCGAATAAACTAATATTCGATAACTCCTTTCGAATAACAAATATTCGATAACTCCTTTTTGAATAACTAATATTCGATAACTCCTTTTCGAATAACTAATATTCGATAACTCCTTTCACTCTATTCGAATAAACTATATTCGATTAACTCCTTTGATTAACTCTACAGCTATATTCAGTTTCGAATATCGATGTTGAAATCGATTCTTACTTCTCTATATAAGTCCTGACTTATATATTCTATTTATCCAATGATAAACATTTTATTTAATATAAAAAATATTATTTATAAATTTATTGTAATAACCCGAAAATCCGAGCCAATTTAAAAATTTTATTTTGATGAATTTTGAATATTTAAAATGATTTATTTTAAATAATGACGACGAGAAATTTATTTTGAAAAGAATTAGAATGTATATATTTATTTGAATAGTCTTAGAATGCAAATAATTATTTATAATTATAAAAGGAATTGTAAATGGCGCGGTAGTTTGAAATTTTGATTTCAAAGTTCAAATGAATGTACAGGATTCAAAATAAACCGGATTTTAGCGAAACCAAAAATATTAGAATATATTTGAAAATATCTTTCCAATGAATCCGAAAAATCAAAATTTCATAGCGGGGATAAAAAGTTATGCCCAGTTGAGAATTCAGAATGGTCGCTATGGAATTTTGGCCCTTAAAGATGGAAATTTTGCAAACGACCTTCGTTTCCTACGAAACCACTTTTGTTGGATCCGGGATGTCAAATTATTGCTGGGTTTCAAAACTCATAATTTTTGAAGTCAATATGTGAGCATGGCGAAGTTAAACTTGTTTGACCAGTTTCAGTTGAATTCAATTGACTGGAAAATGGCCATTTTTCAAACGGTCTCAGAATTTGACGAAATTAGTTTTATTAGGACCATATCATCCGTACGAAGCTAGAAATAATTTTTCTGGAATTTCTGGGATCCGTATGTGACCCCAGTAAATTGAAATGTACGTTTAAAATTCAATATAAGGATTTAAATGTTAATTTAAATGGAAACTCATGAAATGAAGGAATTGGCTTACGTGACATATCCCATTGGGTTCGGAATGGGGATAATTAGCTAGGGGCGACAGTCGTTGGGTCTCGATAGGAATTTGTATATAAAAGTTACCTTTTTAGAGAATTAAATAATAAAATAATAATATATATAAAACTATTTTCACTTAAAACCCCTCTCCCTCTCTCCTCTCCTTTCAGAACACGACGGAGGGAAAAAAGAAACGGATCGAAGAACCACCGTCGCCATCCTCTTCCAGGCCGCGGAGCCACCACCTCCGACCGGCCAACCTCCGCCGCGCCTCCCTTGAGCCGCCACCACCCCCTTCAATCTCTCCTCTCTCTCCAAAAAAAAACCCCAAATCGATTCAAAAACCCGCCGCCACCACCCCTTTACCCCATTGACCACCGCGCCCGTCATCCCCGCCACCTGCGTGCTCCGGAGCCGCCATTCTCACCCTCCTTCTATCGTCAGTAAGTCTTTGTTATTTATTTTTATTTAATGTATTTAATGTTTATTTAAATCAATTTTATTATATAAGAATTACAAAGAAAGAAATGATTTTTTTATTATATATGAATAACAAAGAAAGAAGTGATTTTTTTATTATATATGAATAACAAAGAAGTGATTTTTATATATGACATTAACAAACAAAGAAGTGATTTTTATATATGACATTAACAAACAAAGAAGTGATTTTTATATATGACATTAGCAAAGAAAGAAGTGATTTTTATATATGTAGCATAATAAAAATATAATTCTTATTATATGAGGAGTGAAATAAAAAATATAATCTTTACAGTATATGAGGTGAAATAAAAATATGATTTTTATATATGTAGCGAAGTAAAAATATGATTTTTACAAGTATAGATTATAAAAAATATGATTTTTATATAATGTAGAAAATAAAAATATGATTTTTATATAATGTAGAGAAAAAAATGATTTTTATATGTGTAGTGAATTAAAAATGTGATTTTTAATATTAATAATGTGAAGAGATTGCGTTGGAATGGTGGACAAATCCAAACCGTTCAGAAATAAAACCGATGGAGTGGAAAACCAATGTGAGAACTTCTCACTTTTAATTTGTTTTCTATTTGAAATATATACTAGGATGCAGACAGTGCTTAGCAGCACCCGACACCCGTCGTCCACAAACCATGGATGGCTTGTTTGTTTGATTGATGTGTTGTGAAAGTTGATTGTGTGAAGTGGAATGGAATAAAATATTTTATAGTGGAAAATATTTTACAGGTAAAAATATAATTTTTAACGTGTATATAAAATAAATATTTATAAACGAATCGGACGATTTGTTTATGTACACCCATTTGACTGATATTGATTGGGATGATAAATTTTACACATTGCCCAACTTCACAAATGAAAATCTGTGTTTGTTGATTTGAAACCCCACACGGATGTTGGGATGATATTTGGCGTACACTAATCCCAATTATTTAGCTGTATGTCGATCGATTGGTCGACAGACTGTGTAAATGTTAATTATTTATATTTAATTCTTATGCAGTTGTGTGGTGCACTCTGGATGATGGTTGATGATTTATCGTTCCTATTATATACATGTGTTGTAGGAAATCCATATAATTAGCATTATATGGTAATTGATTGGCCTCATTTCAATTTGGAAAATAAGGAATATTATAAATAAAAAGTCATGTGTTGAATAAAATAAAAATTCTTGTGCTGAATAGAATAAAAATTCTTGTGTTGAATAGAATAAAAATTCATGTGTTGAATAGAATAAAAATTCATGTGTTGAATAAAATAAATATTCATGTGTTGAATAAAAATATAAATTCATGTGTGGAAAAGAAAATATTCATATGTTGAATAAAAATATATATTCATGTGTTGAAGAAAATATTCATTTGTTGAATAGAATAATGGAGTTATTGAAATATATAAAGCCGTTTTGGTTAGATATGCGCCATTTTGACGCGAACGATATTTATATCGATTATATTCGTTTTTATAATGATTATAGAAGAAAAGAAGTGATTTCAAAATATAATATTTTGAAAATATTATCATTTGTATATCGATGATGTGGAATATTCAATTTTGATTAGAAATTGAATATGAAGTTGAAATCGTTTTGAAAACGATTTATAAAATACGTTTTAAGAAGGAAATCGATGAAATATATATAATATATATATTATATATATAATGGCCTGAATAGAACGCGGCGCGCTGCGGTAGTTCGTGAATTTCGACCATTGACTTCGAATGGACATTACGGGAGATCCGACCGTCGGATTCTCCTAAAACCAAAACCGTTGGGTTCATATCGAAAAGAGCTCTCTAACGAATATTAGAGATTTGAAATCTAACGGTTAGATTTGGAATTATGTCCCAATCAAATTTGGAAAAGGTCGCTATAAGTGCAGTTCGATGACCGTTGATGGAAATCGACTGTACGGGCCTTGATAAAATTATTAAAAATAGTAATAATTTGTGTAAAATCATAAGAAATGATTTGTGAAGAATTAAGATGAAAAATTCCAAATTTGAAAAGATAAAAATAGATTTTTTGATCGAAATGAACTAGTTATGAACTAGAATTATAATCCCATTTATTTTTAAAAATAAATAAATTGGATTTAAAAGGGTTTTGAAAATAACCAGAATTTCCAATAATTGAATTGGGATGGATTTGAATCGAAATTGTCTTTGGAATATTTCGATATTGGTTTTTGTGATTATACAGATATTGTTATGGAAATTTGAAAGATATATTAATATCATTATTTCCAATACGATATTTGTTGGTCGTAGAATTTGATATTGAATATAAGCCGATATATTTTCTATTCAGAGCCTTGTATTTAATATCAAATGTGATTTGGGTTTGTCGTGAATGGTGTCTTCATTAACACTGTTCTTAAACCCAGTTGAGAAAAAGAATAAATCTTTTTATTTAGATTTAATGAAGTATACCAAATAAATGGTATTTAATTGGAATTGAATTTGAATTGATTTTTGGGTTTATCATGAATGGTGTTTTAAATAACACTTGTTCTTTAACCCGATAATTAATGGAATGTGATTTGGGTTGTCGTGAATGGTATCTTTAATAATACCATTCTTAGACCCAACTGAGTTAAGAAAATCAGAAACTAACTAGAGATTAGTTAAGTTGAATAGTTTCCTGGGTATTGATCGGATGTTGATTTCGGCCTTCGGGGTTAACACTTAGGGAATTATTCACTTGCTAATTTACGGTTAAAGGTTGATGGAATAGAATGTGATTCTAGGTTTATTGTGAGCCGTGTTTTAAATGACATTGGTTCTTTAACCCAGTTAAAGACAGAATATGATTTCCCAAGTTAAAAAAAATCATTGATAGTGATTTTTGGGAAAATTAAAATCAAGTGGAGTTTTAATGAATCTTTAATTAGATTAAAATGATTAGGAGTGGATTATCACCAGTTTTGCTCCAGGCGATAGTTAAATCTTTAATTAGATTTGAGTGTGAAATGGTAATTGAATTTACCGATAACACCGTGGTGTTAGATATGAGGTATTACCAGTTTTGCTTCATAGGATGAATAGGTTGGGGTTGGGAAATTTGACAAGTGCTTACTTCAATAAGGTTCGTTAATCCCGACTAGTTTGGATAAACCATAATTTGGTTTGAATTGAGATTCAAAAGAAGATTAAAGAATAAATTTAAAGAATTTATCTTTGATAAAATTAATGGGAACCTTTCCCAAAGTATAAGAATATTTTAATAAAAGAATATTCTGAATTGGAATGAGGCATTTGTTGTGTTTGTGTAACACTTGTTTATTATACACGCGAGTTATTCAGAAAGACCGGGTTTATCCCATTCTGAATAACTGATTCGACGGTGTGTCGAGGATGAAGACAGTGGTCGAAGACCGGGGGTCTTCACATCGTTTGGATAATTACTGATGATCTTGATTGGGCTTATTGACTGATTTCTCAGACATTTGAGTAACTTCATTAATCATATCTTTTTGTACTTCTCTGAACATAATTTCTGAATAGGATATCATATGATGGAAGAAGAACCTTAGTTCCTCCTTTTTCTCGTCATCTGCAGTGATTAAATATTGCTCAAAGGCTTCTTGTGCTTTAAGTACTTCATTATATATCTCATCAAAGATACTTAGATAATTAATTGTATCATCTTTCCTTCCCGCCATCATGCAATTCTCTGCTTAAAGTATCTGCAAGAAAGTTAGTTTTCCTAGAAATATGTTCAATGACAAAATTTAATTCAGAAAACCATGACTGCCATCTTATTAACCTTTTATTGGGTCCTATGTCAGGTATTTTGTTTTTTATTCTAGATTTTGCAGTAATGGAGTCTGTGCGTATCTTAAAAGGTTTATTTAAATATAAATAAAAGGCCTTAATACTATTTTTAATAGCTAAAAGTTCTTTGTCATTGGAGTGGTAGTTTAATTCACTTTGTTTAAATGTTCCAGATTTATATCTACATAGCTTTTCTTGGTTATTTCTGATAGCCACTAGGGCTGCTCCCCAATATGAGTCTGCGGCATTTGTGTATATAATTAATTCATCTGTTTCTAATGGTAAAGATAATTTAGGCATATTTTCACAAATCTTTTTAATATGCTGAACATATTTTGTATCATCTTCTGTCCATTGCCATTTATAATTCTTTTTAAGTTTTTGCTGCAAAGGGGCCCTTAATTTTGCTAATTTGTTAATAAATATATCAGCATAATTTAAACATCCTAAAAATCTTTGTAATTGTTTTATATCTTCTAATTGATCAGGAAATTCTTTAATTTTTGTAAGTATATGTGGTTGTAATTCTATGTCACCGCTATCTATGGTTATGCCTAAGAAATCTATTTTTTGTACACCGATAATTGCTTTTTTAGCAGAAAGAGTTATTCCTCTTTTTATACATGTATCTATTACTAAATTACAGTGTTTAATATGGTCTTCTATATTGTCAGAAAATATTAAAATATCATCAACATATACAATACAATAATCATCATGTTGTTTTAATACTTCATCCATTCTTCTTTGAAATATTTGTGGTGCATTTTTTAATCCAAAGGGCATAACTAGCCATTCATATTGTCCTTGTGGACAGCTGAAGGCAGTATATGGTAAAGGTTCTTCTGTTAATTTTATTTGCCAAAATCCACTTTTGCAATCCATTTTTGCAAACCATTTTTTGTTTTGTATTTTGTTTAATAATACTTCTTTATTTGGTAAATAATATCCATCAAAGATTGTAGCATCATTTAAGGCTTTATAATTAAAAACTATTTTAGCTTTACCTCTAACAATTTCACTGTGTTTTCTAACTATAAATGCAGGAGAACTATGTGGACTGTTAGATGGTCTAATTACTTTTAATTCTAAAAGTTCTTTAATTTGGACCTTAAATTCTTCTAGATCTTCTAAAGAATATTTCATAGGTCTTACTCTTATTATTTTATTAGGATCTTTTAATTTTATTTCTGCTAATGTTTTATCCTTATCCCAAGCTGCTAAAGGGTTTTCATTATATGTTTCTTTGAATCTTTCTTTAATATTTTCAAAAGAGTCAATGCTTTCATGTTTTAAAATTGGTATTTTTTCAAGTTTAGAGATATCACCACGCTGTGCTGGTATAGGTTGGTAACTTGGATCAACATCATATGCTTGTTTAAGTCTAGGTGCTAAAATGGGTGTTCCACATGGTGTAGTAAATATAATATGTTCTGTTAACTGGGTCATAGGTTGATATGAAAGGCAGAAATCATTTCCTAACAATATGTCTGGACCTTGAACATTACTAGCCCATAACTTTGGTATTTTAATTTTAATATTTCCTATTGTAAAGGGGACATTAACAGCATAATCTTTATAATAGATTTCCTTTTCTTGTATATCTAAAGCAATTATAGAAGATCCATCTTGAATCCACCACTTTTGTGGTAAAATATTTTTTTTACACAAAGATACTCCTGATCCTGTATCTATATATGCATTTAGCTTTATTGGTTGGTAATAAGGTATTTCTATAGTTCCTTCGATGTATGTAGAATATGGTGACGTGACCACTGCCTTTTTTATATGTTGTTTATCAGTTCTTGGAAATACATATTGATCTAACTGTATATATGAATCTTTTAAGGTAAAAGTATATTTTGTAATAAAATTCATTCCTAATAATATTTCATCTTTTGCTAATTTGTCATCTACTAACATTTCCATTTGTATTTGTAGGATTTTCCCATTTTTGTCTATGAGTGATAACCTTGCTTCTACGCTTTTTTCCTAAAACATGTATTTGTCCAAAATAATCTACATATTTATAAGGATTTTGTATTGTATTGTATGGGTATGTTTGTACTAGATAGGGATTAATATGAGATGATGCTGCTCCTGTATCTAAGAGCACATTTACTTCTTTGTTATCTAAAAAACCTTGTATATACAATTGTTTACTTGATCCTATTAAGTTTAATTTTTCTAGAGGTAGTAATTCTAAATCATTTTCCTGAGAAGATATTTTTATATGTCTTAAATGATTAGAAGTAGATGCTTCATCGTCATAACATATTCTAAAAGAATTTTTGCTATGTGGTTTTGCTATTGGTTGGATTTTATACCTGTTTTTCCTATGAAGGATTAATTCTTGCGGAAAGTCCAACTCTTCGTGTTTTAGCTCTCTAGGAGGCATAACTTCACATATATCAGAAAATGGTTTAGCTGTGTTGATATTTTCTTCTTTGAATTTCTTTGTAGTGATATGATGTTTAGTTGAGTAAGCATATACCATGCAGGCTGTAATACTACACACTTTACTTCCTGGAGGCATTTTAAGTCTTTCAATTTTATGATACATTGTAAGTCCTAGTTCTATATTCTGGTCAGATAATGAAATTGCAAAATCAGGAAATATTCTCATTTTTATTGTTTGATATGCAAAATTTCCTCTAATTACTCCTAACAGGGCATCTTTTGCATCATGAAGTATCTTATCATATGATATCCAAAATGTACAAGGAACATTCATCCCTCTTCTACAAGCACATTTTATGATAAGTTCTATTCCTCCTAGGTGTAACCATTTTACTTGTTTATTAAATTCTTTTGAAAAGTTTTTCCTATCTTCTTTTATTGCTTTTTGTGTTAGTAATTTTAATGGAATTTCTCATTCCATAGTAAAGACATCTATAGGTTGTTCAAAGGTTCTTATTACATACTTTTCTTTAGACATATATTTTATTAATGGCATTTCGTAACATTCCTCTCTTGAAAGTGTATGTTTTATTTTTTCTATTTGATTATATTTTTCTTCTGACATTTGTATAATTTGTTCATATCCACTTTCATCATCTTTGGTTTCAGAGACTATTATATTTGTTTCCATAGAAGGTTGTTGATCTATATTTGTTTCTTCATTCATTAATTCTTGGAATTCTTTTTCAGTATCTTCAGAATTATCAGACATAGTGCTTCCACTATCTGTAGAAGAGATTTCAGAAATAACTTCTTTTGGTTCTCTTTCTTTTACTACTGTTATCTTTTTTAATGCATCCATGTATGTTTGCACACTATACTTTTCTCTGTCAAAAATGTGTATTTTTCCATTATTTTTCTTGCTTACAATTACATTTTGCCTAGTTTTTATAACACTGTATGTTTTATGATCAAATATATGTTCACATGGAATAACCTTTTTATGTTTAGGTTTTTGTTTTATATTTTTCTTATCCAGTGGTTCTTTAAATTCAAGAATGTCATATGGTATAGGTTTCTTGACTAGTTTTTCAAATTTTTCATTATATTGTTGTACAAAATTGTGAGGACTTGTTCTTAACATTCACCACGCTTAGTCTGTGTGGTTTACAACTATATTCTTCTTCAGTTTCTGTATCAGTGCTTGATTCAGAATCTGAAACTAATTCATATAATTCTTCATCAGAATCATATTCAGTTTCTGATTGTATAGGCATTACTTGTTCAGAAAATAAGCGGAATGCTTTTATTGCAGTTTTCTTATATTTTCCTTTTTCTGGACATTCGTTAGCATAATGTCCTTCTTTGTTACATGCCCAACATCTACATGTCTTTTTAGTTGTATCATTCTTGGTTTTGAAACTTTTTCTTTTAAAGTATCTTTTCTTCCTAAAATTAGGTGGTTTATGTCTTTTCAATTTAGCTGGTCTAAAATATTTCTTAAATTTCCTTTTATACTTTTTACCAAGTGGATTACATTCCCATTGGGTTGGTACTTCAGAGGTTCCACATGACAAACCCTTTTCTTTGGAATATTGTCTAGCATTTCCTATTAGAGATTGTTGCATGCAATAGTAATCAATTTTGTCTTTAGTAAACTTCATTTGTATTCCTAAACTTGGAAATACATCTGGATTATTTTTAAGATAATTTTCATAATCATTTGATAATATGTTTGCCCATGGTAAAGGTAGTTTTAAGAAATATAAAGATAATACATTTTCCATTGTACCTTCATCTGGTGCAGATGCATAATAATATTTAGCAAATTCACAATTGTATTCATCTATGTATTTTAAATTACATATTGCAAGGTTAGCAAGTTTTATTCTTGCCTTTTTCTTTTCTTCATCTTCTAACTTTTTGTCATCAAATGGTAATCCTCCAAATTCTGTTTTTAATACTTTTCTAAATGATTCAATTAAATTTAAAGGGTCTAATAGATTGACAGAATCTCTTGCTCATGTGTTAATTAATTGTTTGGCTTCTTTAGTTAGATTTTTATACCAATTTCTTACGTTACCTACAAATGTGTTTTCTATAATACCCAACATGTCTATAGATGACTGTATATTTTTTGTAATTCTTAAAGTTTGCAAATCTCCAGCCCATGCATCAACTAGTTGAATAACATTTTTAGCGCAATCAAGATCTAAGACAGATCTTGAATGTTCCTGTAATTTCTTCTCTTTTGGTTTATATAATTCAGAATATGTTTTATATGGTTTTTCTTTTTTTGGAAATACATATTCATTATATATTTCTTCTCCTTCATATTGTTTTATATTATTTTCACCTGTGTCACCTGTGTGGTTGTTGCTGTTGCGAGGCGCCTCGGATATATCGGTGAATATGTGGAGCCGATGGAGTCATATGACTCATTTACGCCCCAAAGGGCAGGGAAACGCAGTGTTCAGGCATTTTAATCCACATCGGTGGACCGGCCCTGTCGCTCCAAGAGTCACTCGAGCTCTGATCCTGAGGCTCGGGCTAGAGAGTCTCGAATCGGTGAGGACTATCTTTTGCCTCGGTTCATAGATGGAAATCCAGCTTCCAATACGTGACTTTGTGGTTTTAATTGTAGAACCTATATATGGCGATGTTGTGGTATGGGGCACTTATGCCGTCTATGATTGATACTTATGATTTGAAGTTGTTTTATACACTATGCACTTATAATAGTATCAAATGATTTGTTTTAAACGTACCAAGCATGTTTGGCTATTATAAGGGAAAACCCTATCCCCCGGCTGCATTGTGTGGTAGGACCTGGGTCTTATAATAGCTTCATTTTTCCAAAAAACATTGCGCTGTTTGTTATATGCACGGGTATTCTTGGGAGGAAACCCGTTCCGTGTTATACGGTGTGGTCTCTTGATATATCCAATTTAAAGTAAAGTTTTAAATAACTCTTTTAGTTCTCACATCAGTCACATGACTGACCTGGAGTTTATTGTTTTAACCTAAACTCTGGGTGATCCGCACGGGCAGCTACTAGTTTTGGTTTTGCGGATTTATATTCACATGAACCTGGTTTACAGCTGGTATGATATCCGAAAAGCTCTGTATCCGTATATCTCTTTCAGTTGAGTATTGTATTATTTTTCCGCTGCTATGAAATGTATTGTAATCTCTAATATTTAGTGAATGTGTAATATTGATTTATACTCTATATATTCTTGTATTCTGATGGAATTGTTGTAATTAACAATGAAATGTTCTTCTGTTTGTGTTCTGATTAGTCATGTACTCAAAGCAATCAGGGGTTTCAAACGGTCTTGGTCGGTTTAGCGATCGATTCGGATCAAGCGAAATTCCTTATCGTTACAGTTGGTATCAGAGCTTTGGTTTACAGAGCTCAGAGAACAAGACACGTTAGAACCAAACGAAAGAATTCATCAGAGATTGGATTAGTAATATCCAACGGGGATGAATCATTAGAGATGGGATCAGCAGTATCCTAGAACGCGTATGAAGAGTATATTTTTAAAATGAAAACGAAGTTTGTTTTTGTAACGACCCGGGAAAAGACGACCTTGATTATCCGATATACAACACATATCGAACATCAAGGGTCGACAATTACCGAATAGTTAATGAAAGAATTTAGAGGGTGAGGATAGATAAGATAGAAAATTAGAATAGAAGAAGAAAAAGAAGAACACAATATCAGAGTAACACGAATCTCACAGCGGAACGAATAAAATATAATATATCACATAACTTGAAATCAAAAGCAGTATATGCATACAATACCATTATCAGAGTACAACCCTTGCATCACAGCGGAAATAAACAATAGCTATATAAGTCCTGAAGCCTCCTGCTCCAAGCTCTCCAAGTCTATCTGTAAAATCCTGACTACTTGACTGCCCGTACAAATTTGGGCACCCAAGAGTTTAGGGAAAACAATACAAAATAAAACTCTGGGTCAGTCATGGGACTTGTGTGAGTAAACTCAAATCATTTGGTTTAACTTTTCAAAATCCTTTTCAAAAGAAAAGATAATCGTAAGACCAATCCACACATAAATACGGATGGCTTTTACCTTACGATAACCCAAAACACTTTGGAAATCATATATTATCTGATATTATAATAATGTATATTCACAAGTAATAAAAATCTAGTAGAACGCTTGCATCTCACGCTCTACATATATAGTATACAAATCAAACTCGTGGGCACTTATTGGGAATTGGATTCCGACTTTGACAAGGTATGGGACCACCTGCCTATAGTGTATCTCTAGAGGCGAATACACTGGGTTCAACAAGAACATCTTGCAACCCGGCCCTCACATGACTGACCACTCATTTCGCTTGAGTGTATCGAATATATATCACCAACGGTTGGGATCAGCAACCGTCTCCCGAATGGGGCAGCATCGATAGATTTAAGAAGCAATTGGAATTTCTCTAGATAGGTGATTATACATCCTAATGGGTGCGACCCACATAGCCATGCTGCCTGCCCGATTTTTGTCATTTCCCGGTTGATGAGGCTAGAGGCCACGCTTATCTCTGACAGATCATTCACTTTGAATGCCACATCGTCATACTCGCCAAATCACAAATTGATTTCCCCAAAAACACCATGGGTATAAAGCTAAGAGAAACAAATTCCTCCGCCACCAAACGTAAGTATGTTTGAAGAGATCAACTTACGCGATCTATTGAATATACTCTGTCAGGCATTCTTCCATACACGTTTGTCCTGGGACTGGACAAACCGAAGGCACTATTCTGTAAACAGGATAGCCCTTGCACTTTACTCCGTCTTCAATATATTCAGCATACTTGATTCGCAACGCTTATGCCAATACGGAGTGGTTCTGTGGATAATAATCCAACCGGTCTCTCCATATTAACAACGTAAAATGGTCAAAAACTTTGATAGTCGGTGATTTAACTATCAAATGAAAACATGTCTGTGTGCAAACAACGATATTATTTCCAGATGGAAATTCTATCGATCAATCATCATCACCATTAATTCTTAAATCAAATTATCATAAATTTATTCTTTTCCTTATTCCTGTTTCCTTATATTTCTTATTTACTATATTTAGAAAATATACGTTATTAACAATGGAAAACATTTCCACTTCTTGTTTTCTATATTAGAAAATATCCTGATCTTATTTGGAAAACATTTCCAAAATTCCTTCATTGGGTTTAAACAGATGTTTGAATAAACATCGCTATGTCAACACAGACCATTATGCTCATTAACTAAATTCACTTAACCACTTTTCACTATCGAACTTATCCACTTCTTAGTTAAAACTGAAGTCAATCAAGTTGGGGTATAATTACCTCTCAGACCTTAACTGAACAACATTTCTAACTTCGAAACAGACAAAGTTCACCTTTTTACACTTTCAACCACTTACTTACGTAACTCTCGTATTCTATTTACGAATCCACTTCCTTTACGGAAGTCATTTGATTATAACAATGGTGTTATAATCCCCTGCATCCGAAATAAAACAACTTTAATATGACTTTTTCTTTCTAGCTAAAATAAATACATGAACAACTAATTTATCAACTTCTATTCGGTTAACTATAATCTATAACCCTTATTCTATTAACTTTTACCGGATTAACTCTTATTTGGATAACTCGGTTTGATTAATTCATCTTGATTAACTCAACTCGACCAACTTACTTGATCAGCTCAACTTGACTAACTTAACTTAATTAACTCGACTTATTTAACTCAACTTATTTAACTTAATTTGACTAACTATTATCAAATAACTAATATTCGATTAACTTATATTCGACTAACTATGTCTGTTTTTAACTTCATTTTGAATAGCTAATATTTAATTTAACTTCATTCGCTTGACTCTAGATCGCAGCGATCACAATGGTTACGCCTGATTCCTTCAGGAAACATCCGACCACCTTAGGCTCTCTGCAGCCCTGCGAATTTCTCTAGCAGTCGTGCTAAATGGAAATTTATACTGAATAACTACTTCTGTTTAACTCTATCTCGAATAACTAAGTTCGATCAACTCTAATTGAATAACTAATATTCAATTTAACCCTTATTCGGTTACTATATTCGAATAACTCTAGTCCGATTTGATTCAGACCGCTTAAGTCTAACTGATTTACTCTACTAGTTAATTCTAACTAACTAACTCTAACTATTTGACTCTAACAGCTTAACTCCAACGGTTTAATTCTAATTATCTAACTCCAACTGTTAGACTCTAATAGTTTAACTTTAACAGTTTAACTCTAATGGTTTAACTCTAACTGTTTAACTTTAACGGTTTAACTCTAACTGACTAACTTTTCTGATTAACTCTAATGGTTTAACTCTAACTGTTTAACTCTGACAGTTTAACTTTGGTTGATTAATTCTTTTGAATTAACCCCTTTGAATTTTCTCTTTTGAATAATTCCATTTGAATAGCTCCTTTTGAATAACTCTTTTGAATAACACTTTTTGAATAACTCTTTTGAATAACACTTTTTGAATAACTCTTTTGAATAATATTTTTTTCTATTTGTTTACTTAACAAATAACTATTCCCTTTTTACTTCTATTTATTTAACAAATAATTATTACTTTTAGCTTTTCCATTTATTCTCTACATAAATATCTCTTTTAACTTTCCTTTATTCCCTAAATGAAAATTCGCTTTTCAATTCCATTAGTAATCGTTTTACAAATGATTCCCTTTTGATTTCTATTTGTAAAGGTTTCACAAATAGCTACTTTTTCCCTATTCTATTTGATTTGCAAATATTTTCCTTTACATTTGTTTTACAAATGTATTTCCTCTATGTTTGTTTTTCTTTTCAAATCTTCTCCTTTATATTTGATTTCACAAATATTTTCCTTTACTCAATTTCTTTGATTCTATAATTATTTTCCTCTATGAAACTCTTTTCCCTCTATATATAAAATCTATTGATTTTATATAAATAATTTATTTTCAAAATATACTTTGAAAATTCCTTTTCACTTCCCGTTATCATTTATGGTATAAAAATACCAAATCAAAAGGTTTGATCATCATCCAAACACACGGGTTCAACGACAGATGATATAACACATCATATAACAGAATACATGAAAAACGGTAAATAAATGTTGAGGAATCCAGTTGGATCCCTCCGACCTGTTTCCCTGCATCCACAAATGTTACACAATATAATTCACATCAATTTCATTTCAATATAAGGTATTCTGAAAAACAAAATCAACATCGGTTAACGATATACATACATATATATATATATATAACTATATCGGTATTTTCAATCAATTGACTAGCAGTTCAACCAAACAATCAACACTCAGTAATTCAATCAATATTTATCAATTCTAAAAATACTTTATAAAAATATAAAGTGTTCAGAGTTCGTGAGATTTATTCACATTGGACGGTTTATCGTTGAATAACGATAATTGGTCATTGATTTGGTTCAGACGTTAAATTTCACCATAAATCCAAACGAGCTCCAATCCACTTGCGGTCAGTTCCATTGCGTAGTGCTCGTCCATACGATCCCAACTGATCCTATTTCGTTAAATTTCGTTAATGTATGCAAAAGTTATGCTATTTACAATATTTACCTAATTTAAATGAATATATATTTAATTAAATTAATTAAATTATTTTTATCTTAATTAATTTCTAATTGCGTTATTAGCCAAATTACCTTCCCTGCCCTTCAAAAAAATCCTACTTTCCCATCTCTAGCCATATCTAATTTTTTTTTTAAAATTGAAAAACCATTTTAATATTAATTTAATTTAATTTTCAAATAAAATATTTAAAAATATTCATTTAATTATAACTTAAAATTTTTAACCCGGATCAAAAATCTGCTTCCACTCATTTTAAAGTATTTTTCGATAAGAATCCAACGGTGCTTGTTTCGTGGAAATCCGATTTGTTTTGAAAAAGTTATAAGCTTTTAAAGTTTATGGTTAAAAATTACGAAAATGCCCCTGGTCTGTTTTAAATTCAAATAAAATTCAAATAAAATTTTAAATTTAAATTTAAATTGATCATCCCATCCGTCGGATCAGTTAGGGATAGCCTGGGAGAGCAGGAAACTATATTTTCCAAACTCAAGTCTTAGACACTATCCTTTCTGTCACCCTTAGAATGTTCTGATATTTATTTTTACAAATTCTATTTTAGTTATAATATATATATATATATATATATATATATATATATATATATATTACACAAATAAATAAATAAATATTATTTAAAAACTTACCCCGTGAAGCCTAAGCCTCTGCCTAAGAGTCCCTAGCTCCCCGTCTTGCCCTCCTTTCTCCCTTCCTTCCCTTTTCCCTATTTCCTAATATTTTATTATTATTTCTTCCATTGCTAAAGCTTGAAAGAGGAGGAGGAGGAGTGAGTTTAAAATGAAGGGGGGGGGCTATTTAAAGCCGAAGGAGTCACATGGATTGCTGAGGTGGCGCGAATCCAACGGTCGAAAATGGATGGCTAGGATTAATCCTTAAATTAATTAAATTATAAATAAATTTAATAATTTATGAATAGTAAAGTGTGTTTTCTCAACCCTATTCGGACGTTAATTTGACTTACTTATTGATACCTTATCCAAAATTTTTTTCAACCATGTTGTTCAATTTTTCTTGCTCTTCAATACTATATAAAAATATATCAATTTTGAATTTGTTTGAACTTTCAAATAATTTAAATTCAAATTCAAAATAGTGTTTTGTGTTAGTTTCAACACCTTCCGGTCTCATGTTGGAGTATCAAACGATAACGGTTTTCAGAAATTCTTCCACCATCTGGTCCGATTTTTAACGTACTTCAATCCTATGTATTCAAATCAAAAATCGGAGTTCGTTTAGATTTTCAAATAATTTATTTAAATTTTGTTTCCTTAATAATTTCTATATCCGTTATAGGATTTTCCCAGATTTCATATATAACCAATATCCTATGTTTAGAATTTTCCTGGATAGGTCTCAGGTTCCAGTTTTGCCGTTAGCATTAGCAAATTTCAATTACCGTCAAAATTTAGTTCGAATTTTGGCCTTTTATTTTTTCTTTTCCACATACGGATGCCATTTTTGACGTAACTTGGTTGGTTACCTAATTTCATCATTTCGGATTTAATGAAACTGATTTCATCGAAATCCGAGTTCGTTAGCTACTACATCCTTTGTAAATGTACTATTTTAAATTAAAAATTTATCCTTTTATACTGCCAGTTCACATTATATTGCAGATCCACTAAATTTCTACCATTTCGGAATAAAATAAAATATTCAAAATTATTGAAATTAAACCATTTAGAATTCCAAAATAATAAAAAAAACATTTTTAAATATTAAACTAAATGGTCAAAAAATCTGGGCCATTACATTCTTTCCCCCTTAAAATAATTTCGTCCTCGAAATTGCTACGGTAGAAAAATGAACTTTATAACTAGGTTAAAATTATTTGGTTACTCTGATTTCACTAAACCAATCTATTCTAATTAATTTATTAATTTATTTCTATAAACGAAAATTTTCAAAAATTCTGAAAATTTTCTAACATTCGAAATTTCTGAAAATTTTTGCCAGCACCTCCTTTGTACTGGTCAATAGCTCAAACTCCAACTCGCCTCCCTAGGCCTTCTTCAACCCAAAAGAAAATCAAACAGCCAAGTGGCTTGCCCAACAGGTTCATAAATCTCATCAAACTCATATGAATATATACGTGTACCTTTTTGTCGACATTCAATTCTGCTATCAATTTAGCATATACCACTATCATCCCAATCAAACTCCCAATCACTTTTATCTTCAACATGACCATCCACTTATAACCAAGCCAAATTTCAATCAAACTGCAATTCCAATTTCAATTCAAATTTCTTGCTCGACCATCCATTTCTATCCCAGATTATCTCTAATCTAGTCCAATTCTACTTGACACCATTCTATTTCAATTCAACTCAATTTCCACTGAACTGCCTTCAATTCAATTTCAAATTTGCTTTCACAAATTTCTATTTAATTTGTGTTTATTTCAATAATCTATACCTAGGAGTTTCAAATAGCTTTGCCTTTTCCAAAAATCAAATATCCCTTTGGAATATCAAAACAACTCGGTTTCTCAAAACAATTCAAAAACAAAATCTTTGATAGTAATCCGTCACTTACAAACTCAAAAATGAGCACCGATGATGTCCGGATCAACATCGGAATTTATTTTCCAGCTATCGAAGTGAGTTCAATACTATAGCACTTTCAAAACCCATTTTTAAACATTTTCATTTTGAAATTCATTTCAAAATATCCCTTTTCAATGCTTGTAACAAATTTAAAATCTCCCAGGATTTTAAAATTCACATATATTCAATTTAATTCCATTTACAACGTTTATTCAAATTTTAGCAATTTTAATTCCAATTCTGAACTTAAATTCAGATGATTTCATATATTTCACTTACATGAATTTTGATTTGTTATTTACATAACTATTTCACATTTTATAATCTTATTCGATTATAATCACAACCAACACATTCAATATACTATAATAATTTCAAATATCTATACTTTGCTTATATCAAAATATAATTTGGGTAAAATTATTTCATTTACCCTTTTTTCAAAACATATCGTGTCGACCCATCGTATTCAAGTGTTTATAAACTCCTATCGATACAGTGGATCAAACTGATCGACTAGAACTCATAAACGACTCAACCAATAAATCTCCACGGTATAAAATCATTTTATATAAAATAACAAATACGTTCACTCTTATATATACACTCAAACTCAGTCTATGGCATTACTAACCCCATCTCTACTGAGTCACGCCACAAAGCCAAGGTAAATCACCTAACCTTCAGCTCTGATACCAACTGTAACGACCCGAGAAAAGACGACCATGATTATCCGATATACAACACATATCGAACATCAAGGGTCGACAATTACCGAATAGTTAATGAAAGAATTTAGAGGGTGAGGATAGATAAGATAGAAAATTAGAATAGAAGAAGAAAAAGAAGAACACAATATCAGAGTAACACGAATCTCACAACGGAACGAATAAAATATAATATATCACATAACTTGAAATCAAAAGCAGTATATGCATACAATACCATTATCAGAGTACAACCCTTGCATCACAGCGGAAATAAACAATAGCTATATAAGTCCTGAAGCCTCCTGCTCCAAGCTCTCCAAGTCTATCTGTAAAATCCTGACTACTTGACTTCCCGTACAAATTTGGGCACCCAAGAGTTTAGGGAAAACAAAACAAAATAAAACTCTGGGTCAGTCATGGGACCGGTGTGAGTAAACTCAAATCATTTGGTTTAACTTTTCAAAATCCTTTTCAAAAGAAAAGTTAATCGTAAGACCAATCCACACATAAATACGGATGACTTTTACCTTACGATAACCCAAAACACTTTGGAAATCATATATTATCTGATATTATAATATTGTCTATTCACAAGTAATAAAAATCTAGTAGAACGCTTGCATCTCACGCTCTACATATATAGTATACAAATCAAACTCGCGGGCACTTATTGGGAATTGGATTTCGACTTTGACAAGGTATGGGACCACCTGCAGATAGTGTATCTCTAGAGGCGAATACACTGGGTTCAACAAGAACATCTTGCAACCCGGCCCTCACATGACCGACCACTCATTTCGCTTGAGTGTATCGAATATATATCACCAACGGTTGGGATCAGCAACCGTCTCCCGAATGGGGCAGCATCGATAGATTTAAGAAGCAATTGGAATTTCTCTAGATAGGTGATTATACATCCTAATGGGTGCGACCCACATAGCCATACTGCTTGCCCGATTTTTGTCATTTCCCGGTTGATGAGGCTAAAGGCCACGCTTATCTCTGACAGATCATTCACTTTGAATGCCACATCGTCATACTCGCCAAATCACAAATTGATTTCCCCAAAAATACCATGGGTATAAAGCTAAGAGAAACGAATTCCTCCGCCACCAAACGTAAGTATGTTTGAAGAGATCAACTTACGCGATCTATTGAATATACTCTGTCAGGCATTCTTCCATACACGTTTGTCCTGGGACTGGACAAATCGAAGGCACTATTCTGTAAACAGGATAGCCCTTGCACTTTACTCCGTCTTCAATATATTCAGCATACTTGATTCGCAACGCTTATGCCAATACAGAGTGGTTCTGTGGATAATAATCCAACCGGTCTCTCCATATTAACAACGTAAAATGGTCAAAAACTTTGATAGTCGGTGATTTAACTATCAAATGAAAACATGTCTGTGTGCAAACAACGATATTATTTCCAGATGGAAATTCTATCGATCAATCATCAATCACCATTAATTCTTAAATCAAATTATCATAAATTTATTCTTTTCCTTATTCCTGTTTCCTTATATTTCTTATTTACTATATTTAGAAAATATACGTTATTAACAATGGAAAACATTTCCACTTCTTGTTTTCTATATTAGAAAATATCCTGATCTTATTTGGAAAACATTTCCAAAATTCCTTCATTGGGTTTAAACAGATGTTTGAATAAACATCGCTATGTCAACACAGACCATTATGCTCATTAACTAAATTCACTTAACCACTTTTCACTATCAAACTTATCCACTTCTTAGTTAAAACTGAAGTCAATCAAGTTGGGGTATAATTACCTCTCAGACCTTAACTGAACAACATTTCTAACTTCGAAACAGACAAAGTACACCTTTTTACACTTTCAACCACTAACTTACGTAACTCTCGGATTCTATTTACGAATCCACTTCCTTTACGGAAGTCATTTGATTATAACAATGGTGTTATAATCCCCTGCATCCGAAATATAACAACTTTAATATGACCTTTTCTTTCTAGCTAAAATAAATACACGAATAACTAATTTATCAACTTCTATTCGGTTAACTATAATCTATAACCCTTATTCTATTAACTTTTACCGGATTAACTCTTATTTGGATAACTCGGTTTGATTAACTCATCTTGATTAACTCAACTCGACCAACTTACTTGATCAGCTCAACTTGACTAACTTAACTTAATTAACTCGACTTATTTAACTCAACTTATTTAACTTAATTTGACTAACTATTATCAAATAACTAATATTCGATTAACTTATATTCGACTAACTATGTCTGTTTTTAACTTCATTTTGAATAGCTAATATTTGATTTAACTTCATTCGCTTGACTCTAGATCGCAGCGATCACAATGGTTACGCCTGATTCCCTCAGGAAACATCCGACCACCTTAGGCTATCTGCAGCCCTGCGAATTTCACTAGCAGTCGTGCTAAATGGCAATTTATACTGAATAACTACTTCTGTTTAACTCTATCTCGAATAACTAAGTTCGATCAACTCTAATTGAATAACTAATATTCAATTTAACCCTTATTCGATTACTATATTCTAATAACTCTAGTCCGATTTGATTCAAACCGCTTAAGTCTAACTGATTTACTTTACTAGTTAATTCTAACTAACTAACTCTAACTGTTTGACTCTAACAGCTTAACTCCAACGGTTTAATTCTAATTATCTAACTCCAACTGTTAGACTCTAATAGTTTAACTTTAACAGTTTAACTCAAATGGTTTAACTCTAACTGTTTAACTCTAACGGTTTAACTCTAACCGACTAACTTTTCTGATTAACTCTAATGGTTTAACTCTAACTGTTTAACTCTGACAGTTTAACTTTGGTTGATTAACTCTTTTGAATTAACCCCTTTGAATTTTCTCTTTTGAATAATTCCATTTGAATAACTCCTTTTGAATAACTCTTTTGAATAACACTTTTTGAATAACTCTTTTGAATAATACTTTTTTTCTATTTGTTTACTTAACAAATAACTATTCCCTTTTTACTTCAATTTATTTAACAAATAATTATTACTTTTAGCTTTTCCATTTATTCTCTACATAAATATCTCTTTTAACTTTCCTTTATTCCCTAAATGAAAATTCGCTTTTCAATTCCATTTGTAATCGTTTTACAAATGATTCCCTTTTGATTTCTATTTGTAAAGGTTTCACAAATAGCTACTTTTTCCCTACTCTATTTGATTTGCAAATATTTTCCTTTACATTTGTTTTACAAATGTATTTCCTCTATGTTTGTTTTTCTTTTCAAATCTTCTCCTTTATATTTGATTTCACAAATATTTTCCTTTACTCAATTTCTTTGATTCTATAATTATTTTCCTCTATGAAACTCTTTCCCCTCTATATATAAAATCTATTGATTTTATATAAATAATTTATTTTCAAAATATACTTTTAAAATTCCTTTTCACTTCCCGTTATCATTTATGGTATAAAAATACCAAATCAAAAGGTTTGATCATCATCCAAACACACGGGTTCAACGACAGATGATATAACACATCATATAACAGAATACATGAAAAACGGTAAATAAATGTTGAGGAATCCAGTTGGATCCCTCCGACCTGTTTCCCTGCATCCACAGATGTTACACAATATAATTCACATCAATTTCATTTCAATATAAGGTATTCTGATAAACAAAATCAACATCGGTTAACGATATACATATATATAACTATATCGGTATTTTCAATCAATTGACTAGCAGTTCAACCAAACAATCAACACTCAGCAATTCAATCAATATTTATCAATTCTAAAAATATAAAGTGTTCAGAGTTCGTGAGATTTACTCACATTGGACGGTTTATCGTTGAATAACGATAATCGGTCATTGATTTGGTTCAGACGTTAAATTTCACCATAAATCCAAACGAGCTCCAATCCACTTGCGGTCAGTTCCATTGCGTAGTGCTCGTCCATACGATCCCAACGGATCCTGTTTCGTTAAATTTCGTTAATGTATGCAAAAGTTATGCTATTTACAATATTTACCTAATTTAAATGAATATATATTTAATTAAATTAATTAAATTATTTTTATCTTAATTAATTTCTAATTGCGTTATTAGCCAAATTACCTTCCCTGCCCTTCAAAAAAATCCTACTTTCCCATCTCTAGCCATATCCAATTTTTTTTTTTAAATTGAAAAACCATTTTAATATTAATTAAATTTAATTTTCAAATAAAATATTTAAAAATATTCATTTAATTATAACTTAAAATTTTTAACCCGGATCAAATATCTGCTTCCACTCATTTTAAAGTATTTTTCGATAAGAATCCAACGGTGCTTGTTTCGTGGAAATCCGATTTGTTTTGAAAAAGTTATAAGCTTTTAAAGTTTATGGTTAAAAATTACGAAAATGCCCCTGGTCTGTTTTAAATTCAAATTAAATTCAAATAAAATTTTAAATTTAAATTGATCATCCCATCCGTCGGATCAGTTAGGGATAGCCTGGGAGAGCAGGAAACTATATTTTCCAAACTCAAGCCTTAGACACTATCCTTTCTGTCACCCTTAGAATGTTCTGATATTTATTTTTACAAATTCTATTTTAGTTATAATGTATATATATATATATATTACACAAATAAATAAATAAATAAATATTATTTAAAAACTTACCCCGTGAAGCCTAAGCCTCTGCCTAAGAGTCCCTAGCTCCCCGTCTTGCCCTCCTTTCTCCCTTCCTTCCCTTTTCCCTATTTCCTAATATTTTATTATTATTTCTTCCATTGCCAAAGCTTGAAAGAGGAGGAGGAGGAGTGAGTTTAAAATGAAGGGGGGGGGGGGCTATTTATAGCCGAAGGAGTCACATGGATTGCTGAGGTGGCGCGAATCCAACGGTCGAAAATGGATGGCTAGGATTAATCCTTAAATTAATTAAATTATAAATAAATTTAATAATTTATGAATAGTAAAGTGTGTTTTCTCAACCCTATTCGGACGTTAATTTGACTTACTTATTGATACCTTATCCAAAATCTTTTTCAACCATGTTGTTCAATTTTTCTTGCTCTTCAATACTATATAAAAATATATCAATTTTGAATTTGTTTGAACTTTCAAATAATTTAAATTCAAATTCAAAATAGTGTTTCGTGTTAGTTTCAACACCTTCCGGTCTCATGTTGGAGTATCAAACGATAACGGTTTTCAAAAATTCTTCCACCATGTGGTCCGATTTTTAACGTACTTCAATCCTATGTATTCAAATCAAAAATCGGAGTTCGTTTAGATTTTCAAATAATTTATTTAAATTTTGTTTCCTTAATAATTTCTATATCCGTTATAGGATTTTCCCAGATTTCATATATAACCAATATCCTATGTTTAGAATTTTCCTGGATAGGTCTCAGGTTCCAGTTTTGCCGTTAGCATTAGCAAATTTCAATTACCGTCAAAATTTAGTTCAAATTTTGGCCTTTTATTTTTTCTTTTCCACATACGGATGCCATTTTTGACGTAACTTGGTTGGTTACCTAATTTCATCATTTCGGATTTAATGAAACTGATTTCATCGAAATCCAAGTTCGTTAGCTACTACATCCTTTGTAAACGTACTATTTTAAATTAAAAATTTATCCTTTTATTCTGCCAGTTCACATTATATTGCAGATCCACTAAATTTCTACCATTTCGGAATAAAATAAAATATTCAAAATTATTGAAATTAAACCATTTAGAATTCCAAAATAATAAAAAAAACATTTTTAAATATTAAACTAAATGGTCAAAAAATCTGGGCCATTACAGTTTTGAAAATTTAAATTAATTATACGTATTTGCATATTTATTTGTATTGATTTGGACAATCAAGTATATAAAGATTTTGCATATACGTCTGATCAATGTGTATTCGAAGTTTTAATATACTGGATAGATATAGAATCACACTCTAGTCGCCCGGAGCTCCATCATCATGATTTATGTTCGTGTTTCGAAAGTGAGATATCTATATATTTCCATTAGACTGGTGTGAGAACCAAAACTTACATATGATTGTTTGTTGTGATTTGGCATCAAAAATCTGATTTTTGGAATATGTATCAAAATTATGAATTTGAAACGTTAATCAACTAATTGATTGCTGATTGCGTTGGTTGATTAATTAAAATTTGGACCATTTAGCCAAATTGTATCAAATAGTGAATTGTATTGAAAACTAGTCGCATTTGCATGCATATACATGTACTTACATTGAACAGGTCATTGCAAAGAGGCTAGAGAAGAGGAATAAAATTGTTTGCCAGACAAATAGGTACATGTTTATTGTATTTCTTGAGTTTTGATGATTTTATGAGCCGATTGGCTGTTTCATTTTCTTTTTGGATTGGTGAGGGCCATGGGTGGCTATTTGAAATATCCCGAAGCTCCCGGTGCAGAGGAGGTTATGGCGAAATTTTTCGAAAATTTAGGGTATTAGCCAAATTTTTGAAAAATCTGAAAAGTTCTTAGAAACTGAAAAGTTGAAGAACTTAAGCCATAATTAAAAGAATGAAAGTTGAGTTGATTAGTTAAACAACTTTTAGCTTCGTTCATTTTTGGGTACGAAAAGTTTTAAGTGGGGGAGATTGTAATAACCCGAAAATCCAAGCCAATTTAAAATTTTTATTTCAGCAATTTTGATGAATTTTGAATATTTAAAATGATTTATTTTAAATAATGATGACGAGAAATTTATTTTGAAAAGAATTAGAACGTATATATTTATTTGAACCGTCGTTAGAATATAAATAATTATTTATAATTATAAAAGGAATAGAAAATGACGCGGTAGTTTGAAATTTTGATTTCAAAGTTCAAATGCATGTACAAGATTCGAAATAAACCGGATTTTAGCGAAACCAAAAATATTAGAATCTATTTGAAAATATCTTTCCAACGAATCCGAAAAATCAAAATTTCATAGCGGGGATAAAAAGTTATGCCAAATTGAAAATTCAGAATGGTCGCTATGGAATTTTCGCCCTTAAAAATGGAAATTTTGCAAATGACCTTCATTTTTGACGAAACCACTTTTGTTGGATCCGGGATGTCAAATTATTGCTAGGTTTCAAAATTCATAATTTTTGAAGTCAATATGTGAGCGTGGCGAAGTTAACGTGTTTGACCAGTTTCAGTTGAATTCAATCGACTGGAAAATGACCATTTTTCAAACGGTCTCAGAATTTGACGAAATTAGTTTTGTTAGGACTGTATCATCAAAACGAAGCTAGAAATATTTTTTCTGGAAGTTTTGGGATCCTTATGTGACCCTAGTAAATTGAAATGTATGTTTTAAGAGAATTAAATAATAAAATAATAATATATAAAACTATTTTCACTTAAAACCCCTCTCCCTCTCTCCTCTCCTTTCAGAATAAGACGGAGGAAATAAAAAAAAAGAAACGGATCGAAGAACCACCGTCGCCATCCTCTTCCCGGCCGCGGAGCCACCACGTCTGACCGGCTAACCTCCACCGCGCCTCCCTTGAGCCGCCACCACCCCCTTCGATCTCTCCTCTCTCTCCAAAAAAAAACCCCTAAATCGATTTAAAAACCCGCCGCCACCACCCCTTTACCCCCATTGACCACCGCGCCCGTCATCCCCGCCACCTGCGTGCTCCGGAGCCGCCATTCTCACCCCTCTTCTATCGTCAGTAAGTCTTTATTATTTATTTTTATTTAATGTTGTTAATGTTTATTTAAATCAATTTTATTATATATGAATAACAAAGAAAGAAATTATTTTTTTTATATACGAATAACAAAGAAAGAAGTGATTTTTTGTTATATATGAATAACAAAGAAGTGATTTTTATATATGACATTAACAAACAAAGTAGTGATTTTTATATATGACATTAACAAACAAAGAAGTGATTTTTATATATGATATTAGCAAAGAAAGAAGTGATTTTTATATATGTAGCATAATAAAAATATAATTCTTATTATATGAGGAGTGAAATAAAAAATATAATCTTTACAGTATATGAGGTGAAATAAAAATATGATTTTTATATATGTAGCGAAGTAAAAATATGACTTTTACACAGTAGAGATTATAAAAATTTGACTTTTATATAATGTAGAAAATAAAAATATGATTTTTATATAATGTAGAGAATAAAAATATGATTTTTATATATGTAGCGAATTAAAAATGTGATTTTTAATATTAACAACGTGAAGAGATTGCGTTGGAATGGTGGACAAATCCAAACCGTTCAGAAATAAAACCGACGGAGTAGAAAACCAATGTGAGAACTTCTCATTTTTAATTTCTTTTCTAGTTGAAATATATACTAGGATGCAGACGATGCTTAGCAGCACCCGACACCCGTTGTCCACAGACCATGGATGGCTTGTTTGTTTGATTGATGCGTTATGAAAGTTGATTGTGTGAAGTGGAATGGAATAAAATATTTTATAGTGGAAAATATTTTATAGTTAAAAATATAATTTTTAACGTGTATATAAAATAAATATTTATAAACAAATCAGACGATTTGTTTATGTACACCCATTTGACTGATATTGATTGGGACGATAAATTTTACACATCGCCCAACTGCACAAACGAAAATCTATATTTGTTGATTTGAAACCCCACACGTGTGTTCGGATGATATTTGGCGTACACTAATCCCAATTATTTAGCTGTATGTCGATCGATTGGTCGGCAGACTGTGTAAGCGTTAATTATTTATATTTAATGCTAATGCAGTTATGTGATGCACTCTGGATGATGGTTGATGATTTATCGTTCCTATTATATACATGTGTTGTAGGAAATCCACATAATTAACGTTATATGGTAATTGATTGGGCCTCATTCCAAATTGGAAAATAAGGAATATTATAAATAAAAATTCATGTGTTGAATAGAATAAAAATTCATGTGTTGAATAGAATAAAAATTCATGTGTTGAATAAAATAAATATTCATATGTTGAATAAAAATATAAATTCATGTGTTGAATAGAGAATATTCATGTGTTGAATAAAAATATATATTCATGTGTTGAAGAAAATATTCATTTGTTGAATAGAATAACGAAGTTATTGAAATATATAAAGTTGTGTTGGTTAGATATGCGCCATTTTGACGCGAATGATATTTATATCGATTATATTCATTTTTATAATGATTATAGAAGAAAAGAAGTGATTTCAAAATATAATATTTTGAAAATATTATCATTTGTATATCGATGATATGGAATATTCAATTTTGATTAGAAATTGAATATGAAGTTGAAATCATTTTGAAAACGATTTATAAAACAAGTTTTAAAAAGGAAATCGACGAAATATATATAATATATATATAATGGATTGAATAGAACGCACCGCGCTGCGGCAGTTCGCGAATTTCGACCATTGACTTCGAATGGACATTACGGGAGATCCGACCGTCGGATTCTCCTAAAACTGGAACCGTTGGGTTCGTATCGAAAAGAGATTTCTAACAAATATTAGATATTTGAAATCTAACAGTTGGATTTGGAATTATGTCCAAATCAAATTTGGAAAAGGTCCTATAAGTGTAGTTCGATGGCCGTTGATGGAAATCGACTGTACGGGCCTTGATAAAATTATTAAAAATAGTAATAATTTGTGTAAAATCATAAGAAATGATTTGTGAAGAATTGAGATGAAAAATTCTAAATTTGAAAAAATAAAAATAGATTTTTATCGAAATGAACTAGTTTTGAACTAGAATTATAATCCCATTTATTTTTAAAAATAAATAAATTGGATATAAAAGAGTTTTGAAAATAACCAGAATTTCCAATAATTGAATTGGGATGGATTTGAATCGAAATTGTCTTTGGAATATTTCGATGTTGGATTTCGTGATTATACAGATATTGTTATGGAAATTTGAAAGATATATTAATATCGTTATTTCTAATACGATATTTGTTGGTCGTAGAATTTGATATTGAATATAAGCCGATATATTTTCTATTCAGAGCCTTGTATTTAATATCAAATGTGATTTGGGTTTGTCGTGAATGGTGTCTTCATTAACTCTGTTCTTAAACCCAGTTGAGAAAAAGATTAAATCTTTTTATTTAGATTTAATGAAGTATACCAATTAAATCGTATTTAATTGGAATTGAATTTGAATTGATTTTTGGGTTTATCGTGAACGGTGTTTTAAATAACACTTGTTCTTTAACCCGATAATTAATGGAATGTGATTTGGGTTGTCATGAATGGTATCTTTAATAATACCGTTCTTAGACCCAACTGAGTTAAGAAAATCAGACACTAACTAGAGATTAGTTAAGTTGAATGGTTTCCTGGGTATTAATCGAATGTTGGTTTCGGCCTTCGGGGTTAACACTTAGGGAATTATTCACTTGCTAATTTACGGTTAAAGGCTGATGGAATAGAATGTGATTCTGGGTTTATTGTGAGCCGTGTTTTAAATGACATTAGTTCTTTAACCCAGTTAAAGACAGAATATGACTTCCCAAGTTAAAAAAAATCATTGATAGTGATTTTTGGGAAGATTAAAATCAAGTGGAGTTTTAATGAATCTTTAATTAGATTAAAATGATCGGGAATGGAGTATCACCAGTTTTGCTCCAGGCGATAGTTAAATCTTTAATTAGATCTGAGCGAGAAATGGTAATTGAATTTACCGATAACACCGTGGTGTTAGATATGAGGTATTACCAGTTTTGCTTCATGGGATGAAGAGGTTGGGGTTGGGAAATTTGACAAATGCTTACTTCGATAAGGTTCGATAATCCCGACTAGTTTGGATAAACCATAATTTAGTTTGAATTGAGATTCAAAAGAAGATTAAAGAATTTATCTTTGATAAAATTAATGGGAACCTTTCCCAAAGTATAAGAATGTTTGAATAAAAGAATATTCTAAATTGGAATGAGGCGTATGTTGTGTTTGTGTAACACTTGTTTATTATATACGCGAGTTATTCAGAAAGACCAGGTTTATCCCATTCTGAATAACTGATTCGACGGTGTGTCGAGGATGAAGATGGTGGTCGAAGACCGGAGGTCTTCACATCGTTTGGATAATTACTGATGATCTTGATTGGGCTGTACACCTAAGAGGAGGGAATCAGTTGGTGATCATCCAGACGTACTTGGAGATCAATGATATGCGAGGAATAAGGTTCCTCCGGTTTCGTTCAGACTCAGAACGGACTTGTATGGACTGTGTGTCTAACATTGGATTTTGCTCTGTGTTGATTGATCTCTATTAAATATATATCTGCCTGGTGAAGGAGAATTCATTCCCTTACTTCACCCTTCTCTGAGACGTACGGGATCAGAGATTGTATATCGATAGATATCAGTCGCATGGTGTGAATTGCCTGTGTGGCATGCCTAAGTTGCAAATGATCAAGGCTTTTGTTGAAAAGCAAAGTCTTGTGGTTGATGATCAAAGCACGACATGTGTGGCATAATTTTGTGTAGCGTTGATTCGCGAGCCTCACACCCCGGTTGTGAACCCGAAACAGGAGAGGACCTCATGGAGGACATGCGTTTCTTTCTAGCTAGGGTGGTGTCAGTGACCTACCAGCCCTGACATTTATATTATTTTCACCTGTGTCACCTGTGTGGTTGTTGCTGTTGCGAGGCACCTCAGATATATCGGTGACTATGTGGAGCCGATGGAGTCATAGGACTCATTTACACCCCAAAGGGCGGGGAAACGCAGTGTTCAGACATTTTAATCCACATCGGTGGACCGGCCCTATCGCTCCAAGGGTCACTCGAGCTCTGATCCTGAGGCTCGGGCTAGAGAGTCTCGAATCGGTGAGGACTATCTTTTGCCTCGGTTCATAGATGGAAATCCAGCTTCCAATACGTGACTTTGCGGTTTTAATTGTAAAACCTATATATGGCGACATAGTGGTATGGGGCACTTATGCCGTTTATGATTGATACTTATGATTTGAAGTTGTTTTATACACTATGCACTTATAATAGTATCAAATGATTTGTTTTAAACGTACCAAGCATGTTTGGCTATTATAAGGGAAAACCCTATCCCCCGGCTTGCGTTGCATTGTGTGATAGGACCTGGGTCTTATAATAGCTTCATTTTTCCAAAAAGCATTGCGCTGTTTTGTTATATGCACTGGTATTCTTGGGAGGAAACCCGTTCCGTGTTATATGGTGTGGTCCCTTGATATATCTGATTTAAAGTAAAGTTTTGAATAACAGTTTTAATTGTCACACCAGTCACATGACTGACCTAGAGTTTATTGTTTTAACCTAAACTCTGGGTGCCCTTATTGTTTTAAATAACTGTTTTAATTTCCTTTTATAGTCTATTTATTTTCTAAATAAATATTTCCTTTATAATTCTATTTATTTTCTAAACAAAATATTTCTTTTGCAATTTTATTTGTAAATGTTTTACAAATATTTCCCTTTCTATTTTGTTTTACAAATATTTTCCTTTATATTAGTTTTACAAATATTTCCTCTTTCTATTTGTTTTACAAATAATTTCCTTTTTAATTCTATTTGTAATTTTTTTACAAATATATCCTTTTTCAATTCTAATTTGATTTTATAATTTTCTTTTATAAAATTCTTTTCGTTTTATATATAAAATCCATTGATTTTATATAAATAATTCATTTTCAAAATACACTTTGAAAATCCCCTTTTCTACATCCCAGTATTTCTTATGGTATTTAAAATACCAACAACAATGATCGATATCATTCAAACACACATAATCAACAACAGATTATATATCACATCATATATCACCGTATATGAAAAAACGAAAAATAAATGTTGAGGAATCCAGTTGGATTCCTCCGACCTGTTTCCCTGCATCCACAGATGTTAAACAATATAATTAACATCCATTTCATTTCACTATGAAATATTCTGCTAAACAGAATCAATTTATATATATATATATATATAACCAGATCTATAATTTCAACCAATACATAAGCAGTTCAACTAAACAGTTAACACACAGCAATCAACAGATATTTATCAGTTCTAAAAATATGTTATAAAAATATAACCATTCAGAGTTGGTGAGTTTTACTCACATTGGACGATTATCATTAATAACGATAACCATCTTTGTTTCTGACTGACAATTTAATTTTCAATAAATTGTAGTGAGCTCTAATTCACTCCCAGTCAGTTCCATTGGGTAGTGTCCGTCCATACGATCCCAACGGACCTTGTTTCATTGAATTCTGTTAACGTATGGAGAAGTTACGATTTTAGCAAGTTAATACATTACTTATAATAGAATTAACCTAGATTTTAAATTAATTCATGGGCTTTACCAAGAAAAACCGGCCCATCTCCCATCATAAATCCGCTCTGCCTTTTCCTCCTTCTCCCTTCTGTAATCGCTTCAGAACCATTTCATGGCCATCACCTTGTATCTCATTCCCAACTGGTCCTTCTATTCTTCAACATACATCAAAACTAAAATCACCATTAAACTTCTCTTGAAAATCTGCATCACCACCTCCTATCCACATCCAGCTCGCATCCCCCCTGCTATTTCCGTCCGTCGGCTAACCCATCGCATACACAGATCACCGTACATTTTTATACCAATTTTTTTCCAAAAATTCGCAAATGATGCTCCTCCCCATCACAAGTTCGAGTATGAACTCGAATTTCAACATCGACGCACTGAATTTCTTAAAAGCCCAACCCTAGGCTACTGCGTTGACTTCGAGCACGGGAAAAACCACATCGAGCTCCACCTAAAACCCCACCGCGTTGAAGAGCATCTCCTAATGAATCCAGAATTATATGTATACTGATTTTAGGAATTTGATTCCTATTTTCTTTTGATTTATTTCTTGCATTTTTTTTTGCTGTGAAATTATTTTGCTGGGGTGTAAAATGAACGAAGTGTAGTAAGGCACGTTTTATAGAAGCGAAGAGAAGTGCAGTGCTTGTATTCAACAAAACTTGGACTAGTGTTGGCCACTCATTTGTTTAAACCTTATACCGCAGTAATATACATAAAACTTTATTAATGTACGGACCATTATCGACAGATATAAATATATCATCGTACCAGGAAATGTGTCACGATTCCAAAAATAAAATAATATAGACAAGTTACCTTATTCTGGGAAAACCCAAAATCACTGATATAGGGTGTAAAGCACTTCAAAATAAAATGTGCTTATTTTTCAAAAATAAAATTTACAGTAAAATTCTAAAAATTAAATTATAACTACACCTCAAAGGGTTTGTCCAAATTCGAATCCAATATTTAATTATAATTAAATATATCGTTATAGCCTATAAACATTCCATAACGACTATTTCAAAATTTGATTTAGCCATAACTTACAATCTATAATATGAAATCCTGATTTTTCTCTTTCCTTAGAAAAATATCGTTCAACAGATTCAAACGTTTCTTGTTTCACAGAAATCCGATTTAAAACAGATTATATATATTCAATTGAAGTTCAAATTGCCAAATTACGAACTGCTGCGCCATTTCGAGCTCGATTTTAATTATAATATAATTTATACGTTCAACCATCATTAATTAAATATATTCATTATCGTAATTCAATTTTAAACTGAATTATATATTTTGAATAATCTAATTCACACCATATTGTGAATTCTACTATTTCTGACTATTTCATAATTAAATATATTAATCTATTATTTATATTAATTAAATATTCAATATTATTTAATTAAATAACCATTTAAATCTCCAAATTATTATTTAAATAATTAAATAAATTAATTATTATACCGTAAAAATATGGGACATTACATTCTTCCCCCCTTAAAATAATTTCGTCCTCGAAATTGCTAAGGTAGAAAACAAACTCTATTGATTGGCTAGAACTTATTTGTTCACTTCTTAACTTCAATTTCAACTGAACCAGTTTAATTTCAATTAAATATTTATTTTTTCCTACTAACGGAAATTTTTTAAAAATCCTGAAAATTTTCTAACACCTTAACTTTTCGAAAAATTTCGCCAGCACTTTCTTTGTATGGCTCAATTAGTACAACTATAACTCGTCTCTCTGGGCCTCCTCCAACCCAAATGAAAATCAAACAGCCAAGTGGCTTGCCAAATCGGCTCATAACTCATCAAACTCATATGAACCTGTACCTTTTTGTCGGGCATATCATTATATCTTTCCATCTGCTGTTAATTCAGCATATATCCATGTCATCCCAATCAAATTCCAATCTATTTTTATCCACAAATCCAACCATTCGCTTATATCTAAGTCGAATTCCATTCAAACTCCAATTCCAATCTCAATTCAAAATTCTTACTCAATAATTCAACTTACTCGATATCATTATATTCTAATTCAATTCAATTTTCACATAATTGATTTCAATTTAATTCCAATTGCTTTTCCAACTTTCAATTCAATTTGGTTTTAATTCAACAATCTTTCCCTGGGAATTTTAAAGAGTTTACCATATCGAAAATCAAACTTTCCTTTTCAGGATTCAAATACTTGCTTTTCTCAAATCAATTCAAAAACATTGTCTTTGGTAGTAATCCGTCACTTGTAACTTGAAAATGAACACCGATGATGTCATGATCATTGGAATCACTTTCAAAATCATATCCAAACACTTCCATTTTGAAATTCATTTCAAAATATCATTTGTAATGCTTGTAAACCAATTTAAAATCTCCTAGGATTTTAAAATCCTCATATATTTAATCCATATTCATTAACAAACAATTATTCAAATTTCCAGGGTTCTAATTTCATTTCTGATTTAATTCATCTGATTCCATATATTACACTTATATGAATTCCGATTGGTTATTTGCATAACCATTTAATTTATAATCTTACTCGATTATAATAACAACCAATATATCTAATATGTTATAATCATTTCAAAAGAAATCCTTTATATCAAAAAAATATAATTTGGGTAAAATTATTTCGTTTACCCTCTTTTCAAAACATATGATGTCGGTTTATCGTATTCGAGTATTTATAAACTCCTACCGATACAGTGGATCAAACTGAACGATCAGAACCCATAAACAACTCAACCAATAAATGTACAGAATATAAAATAATTTTTATATCCAATACAAATACATTCACTCTTATATATACACTCAACTAAATCTAGGGCATTACTAACCCCATCTCTACTGAGTCACGCCACAGAGCCAAGGTAATTACTTAACCTCAAGCTCTGATACCACTGTAATGACCCGGGGATTTTGCGATCCTGGATAACGGCATACAACAGTATGTCCACTATTCAAGCATCGGAAATAACAGATAGGTAATGAAAGAAATTAGAAGGTGAGAATAGATAAGATAGAAACTTAGAATAGAAGAAGAAGAAGAACATAAAACATCAGAGTAAACACGAATCTCACAGCGGAACGAATAAATATATTTCATAACATAATTTTGAAATAAAACAGTATCTGTATACAATACCATTATTGGAGTATAACACTTACAACACAACCGAAATAACAATCTATATAATCCTGAAGCCTCCTGCTCCAACTCTTCCAGTATCTGTAAAATCCCAACTACTTGACTGCCCATACAAAATTGGGCACCCAAGAGTTTAGGGAAAACAAAACAAAATAAACTCCGGGTCAGTCATGTGACTGGTGTGAGTAAACTCAAATCATTTGATTTAACTTTCAAAATCCTTTTGAAACAAAGGATAATCATAAGACCGATCGACACATAAACACGGATGGATTTTACCTTATAATAACCCAAAATGTTTCTAAAACGATACTTGTCTGATATTATAATAATGTCTAGATCAAGTAAACAGAAATCTAGCAGAAACGCTTGCATCTAACGTTCTACATATATAATATACAATCAAAACCGCAGGTTCTTATTTGGGAAATGGATTCCAACTATGACAAGGTATGGATCCACCTTCCGATCAGTGTACTCTAGAAGCGATACACTGGAGTTCAATAAGAACATCTGGTAACTCGGCCACACATGACCGACCACTCATTTCGCTTGAGTGTATCGAATATTTCCACCCGTTGGTTAATATTCCAACATAACCATTCCCGGGAGATACAGAATTGAAAGAAGTACAAATATGAATATTCTCTAGATGGAGACAATATATCCTAATTGGGTGCGGCCCACTTAGCCATGCTGCCTGCCCGATTTCTGTCATTTCCCAATTGATGAGGCTTGAGGTTATAACGTATCTCTATACATATCACATCTTCATTTACTTTGAATGCCACATCATCATACCTGTCAAATCACAAATTGATTTCCATAAAAATACCATGGGTATAAGCTAAGAGAAACAAATTCCTCCGCCACCAACGTAAACATATTTGATACGATCAACTTACGCGATCTACCAAATATACTCTGTCAGACATTTGTCCATTCAAGTTGTCCTGAGACTGGACAAACCGAAGGCACTATTCAGTACATCAGTCTTAGGCAATCTCTACCTAAGATTTATACAATAGCCCTCGCACTTTACTCTGTCTTCAATATATTCAGCATACTTGGTTTGCAACGCTTATGCCAATACGAAGTGGTTCTTCGGATAATAATCCAACCGGTCTCTCCATATTAACAACGTAAAAAAAAGGTCAAAAACTTTGATAGTCGGTGATTTAACTATCAAATGAAAACACGTGTGCAAACAACAATCTTATTTCTAATTCGATTTTCTATTGATCAATCATCATATATACATATATATATATATTCATATTTCCTTATTTTCTATATTCAGAAAATATATGTTATGAACATTGGAAAACATTCCCATTTCTTACTTACTTATCACTATTCTGCCACATCTATCAGTCTCTGACTGTAAACTAGTATGAGAACAATTCCCTAAGTATAAATCTCGAAGGTCGAAACCAACATCAGACAGACACTTAGAAAACCATTCAACTTAACTAATCTCCAGTCAGTTTCTAATTTAGCTTAACTCCATTTCTTAATTCCTTATAAATAAAACATTCCATTTTCTATGTTTAGAAAATATCTCCGATTCTATGTTTGGAAAACGTTTCCAAAAGGATTTCAAACTATCGTTGTATAAAACATCGTTACGACCGCTCAATCCATAAATCTTTTATTACTTAACTGTATTTCTAATTAACTCTCGCGATCGAACATCAACTATTTCTTAGTTAAGTAAGGAAGTCAATCAAGTTGGGATATAATTACCTCTCAGACCTTTACTGAACAACATTCTTAACCTTGCAATAGACAAAGCTCACCGCACCAATTTCTACAATCATTTGCTTACGCAAATTTTTAGATTCAGATTATGAATCCACTTTTTTTATGAAAACATTTATTATAACGCTAACGTTATAAACCCTACTTTTGAAATATCTAACTTAAATTCTTATTTTGAATAAATAAGCCAACAACTAATTTATTTATAAATAAACAAATCTTGATTAAAAACCGGAAAGTAAATAATACTTTCCCGAATTTGATATAATCGAATTCAACATATAATTCTCTGTCGAGTAATCTTTGTTTGATTAACTCCTTCAAATAACAAATATTTGATTATCTCACTTCAAATAACTTATATTCGATTATCTCACTTGGAATAACTTATATTCGATTATCTCACTTCGAATAACTTATATTCGATTATCTCACTTTGAATACTTATATTCTATTATCTCACTTCGAATAACTTATATTCAATAATTCTATTCGAATAAACTATATTCGATTACTCCTTTCTTCGAATAACTATATTCGATTAACTCCTTTCGAATAAACTAATATTCGATAACTCCTTTCGAATAACTAATATTCGATAACTCCTTTTCGAATAACTAATATTCGATAACTCCTTTATCTCTATTTCAATAAACTATATTCGATTAACTCCTTTGATTAACTCTATGGCCATATTCAGTTTCGAATATCGATGTTGAAATTGATTCTTACTTCTTTATACAAGTCCTGACGTATATATTCTATTTATCCAGTGATAAACATTTTATTTAATTTAAAAAAAATATTATTTGTAAATTTATCTTCTCCACTTATCTGTTAAAATAGATTTCTATTTAAATTCTACTTTAAATTCATATTCTGTTATACCTGTGTGCGAAGCACGGGTCTAAACTTTCCTAGTGTCAAATTCTCTTTTTATACACTTCTTTCATTTTTCAAGTATTTCCTTTTATAATCTGTTTATTTTCTAAATAAATATTTCTTTTATAATTCTATTTATTTTCTAAACAAAATATTTCTTTTACAATTATATTTGTAAATGTTTTACAAATATTTCCCTTTCTATTTTATTTTACAAATATTTTCCTTTATATTGGTTTTACAAATATTTCCTCTTTCTATTTGTTTTACAAATAATTTCCTTTTCAATTCTATTTGTAAATGTTTGACAAATATATCCTTTTTCAATTCTACTTTGATTTTATAATTTTTTTTATAAAATTCTTTTCCTTTTATATATAAAATCCATTGATTTTATATAAATAATTCATTTTCAAAATACACTTTGAAAATCCTCTTTTCTACATCCTAGTATTTCTTACGGTATTTAAAATACCAACAACAATGATCGATATCATTCAAACACACATAATCAACAACAGATTATATATATCACATCATATATCACCGTATATGAAAAAACGAAAAATAAATGTTGAGGAATCCAGTTGGATTCCTCCGACCTGTTTCCCTGCATCCACAGATGTTAAACAATATAATTAACATCCATTTCATTTCACTATGAAATATTCTGCTAAGCAGAATCAATTTTTATATATATATATATATAACCAGATCTATAATTTCAACCAGTACATAAGCAGTTCAACCAAACAGTTAACACACAACAATCAACAGATAATTATCTGTTCTAAAAATATGTTATAAAAATATAACTATTCAGAGTTGGTGAGTTTTGCTCACATTGGACAATCATCGTTAATAACGATAACCATCTTTGTTTCTGACTGACAATTTAATTTGCAATAAATTGTTGTAACACCTCGTAATTCTGTGACATTAAGATTCACAAATTAAAGTATAGTTATTTTTTAAAAGAAAAATTCAAAGAAAAAAATCCATGCAGTTGTTTAATTTAAGTATTGTAACTAACATGAAAAAGAGAAGTAAGGAGAGGACAATAATTATTATTGTTCTAAGACTTATTAACAAAAGCCTCTGTAGCTCAGTTGGTTAAGGCATTGGATTTGTAGCATGGAGGTCGGGGGTTCGAACCCCGGCGGCGGCATAATTTTTTATCATTGTTTTAGAGAGGGCCAACTAAACATGCAAATATATGTACGTATACAAATTCAAAATTTGAAAGGATAAGAACGTACGTATAAGGAAATAAAGAATATATATATATATACACATATGAGAAATATATATATATATATATATATATACAAAAATATATGTATACGAAAGATAAAATTCAAGATAAGGCTACAGTCAATGAAATATGGCAACATCATTTGAATTTTGAAAATAAAATGAAAGTTGTGCGTATATATATACGCGTAAAATGGTCGTTAGAGGAATTGTATACATATAAGAATATTTCATGTGAATAAAACAGTTAAATAAATTCCAGAAATTCAAAAGTTTGAAAATCAAACTTTTACGCCAAAATAGCTTGTGGGACCCAATGCTGACTCAGCACTGCGTGTATGATAAGGTTTGGCTAGATTCATCTACGTACCTGGACTATTTTCTTAACTAGGTTCAATGCTGACTCAGCGTTGCGTGTATGATAAGGTCTTGAGCAGCTATATAAACAGCCCTAGTCTTCATTCTCTTTGCACCAATTCTCTTCTATCCTTATGCTGCTAAGATTCATGGCTTCTTCCCCTCCTCTAAATTTTCTTAAATAAATAAAATAAAATATGATTCAAGACGAGGAGATGCTGCTAAAAGACTTTTAAGGAGGGATTCAAATCAAAGTTTCAAGTGAAGAATTCAAAGGCTAACTCAAACAAGTTTCAAGCAACGACGCACGAATCATAGCCACGCTTTCCTTCTTTTCTAGATCTATTTTCTGTAAGTTGGTTATTTCTAGATCTGAATATTTTGTTTTATTTGTGACATGAAATTAAATGAATAAAGGAATATGCCAAATCTCTCTCTCTCTCTCTCTTCGAATCTGTGTTTATACTCTTGGACTGAATTAAGAACTATTATGATTCGAGGACAAATAAGACTGTAACCGTGACTATGACTATAGAACTGTGGCCTTTGAAAGCATATGCCTTTGGACTATGACATAAGCCTTTGATTTTGGGACATATAAACATTGCCTATGACAATGACTTATGACTATGGGAATTATTTTCCCTTTTGGACTATGAACATCGCATATGACTATGGACATTTCCTATGACTGTGACTGTGACTACAAGGATTATTTCCTTGACTAGGCCTATACCTTTGATTTGGACATAAACTATTACTTATGACATAATGAGGACAACTGTGATTTTGACACCCATGATTTATGATTAGGAAAATATTGCTTTAGTTTTGTGATTGAGAAGTTGGGTCTAAACCCAATTATTTTTGGGTCTAAACCCAAATATTTATTCTACCTGTTCCTTGTTTTTTCTTTGGTTTTAAGACAGTGGGAATTTACCTATTAAGTTAGGTCTACCCACGTTCTTGAACCTATTTTGCCCATTCTTTGGTTTTAAGACAGTGGGAATTTACCTATTTAGTTAGGTCTACCCATATTCTTGAACCTACATTGTTATCCAAACCTTTTTATGCCAATTATTCCTTCTTGTCATTTTGATTCATTCCCTTTTTTATCTACGAATCTAGATTTATTTATAATCTAGGTTGAATCACGATTATTCGAACGGTGGGAATGCGATTTGGGGAAAAACATGGAAATGAATATGAACGTAATTGTAAACTTGGAAATTGGCATAATTTGGAATATGTATTATGACATGCATATTAAAATGAAAACGGGGAAATTTGACATGGATTAGGGAATATGTGATTTTGACATATTAAATTTAGCGTTAGTAAGTAAGCTAAATTTTAGGCATAAAATGTAAACTAGAAAAATAATCCTAGTTTTGCCATAAATTGTGAATTAGGATGTTAAACCAAGATTGGGTTAATTAAGGTTGATTTGGAATAAGTATATTAGCACAATTTTGAATTTATTCATAATTGTGAGCAATTGTCATGTTTAGAATAAATTATGGTTAGCGACACTAAACTTGGTATAATTTACATACCAAAAAGTATAAATATGATAAATAAGAGAGAATGGGCCATAATAATAAATATGACAATGTACATTAAAAGAGTAGTAATGAAATCAGTAAATTAGGAGTAATTTACTTATAGAATTCGTCATAAATGTTAAATTGTTCATTTACCACAAAATATGTAACTTGGTTAAATTTTGGCCATAAATTATAAACTAGGATATTTAATCTAGTTTCGGTAATGAAATAGGAAATGGCTTAAACTACATGTTGGGTTAGGACTTGGGCCTAGAATATAAGTATACTAGTAGGCTTGACAAATAAATATCGGCCAAATTTGTCTAAAAAGGGGAAATGGGCTTTTGAAATAAATTGTTAACAATTTATAAACAAAAGAAAAGTATTTTGATAACACCCCTTTTTATAACACATAGACCAGAAGGTTCTAGGGTGACAGAGAGGATAGTGTCTAGGCTTGGGTTTGGAAAATACAAGTTTCCTGCCCTCCCTGGCTATCCCTAACTGATCCGAAGGACGGGATGGTTGTTTTCAAGACCAGATTTGGAAATTAATCAAAAACCCTTTGAACTTAGAAAACATGAATATGCCTAACCCGAGGTTAGACTGAGTTGCGGTGTAAACCTGCCCGGAACCGACCGGCACATCCAGTAACCGCAACAATATCTGTCTAATGTGAGAGGTTGCGGCTTTAATTTATTAATTAAAGCTAGAATGGGAAGGTTAAGGAACATTTAACCAACTTAGCACAGTTAAAGCTAGAATGGGAGGATTAAGTCCATGGGAATACTTAGCCAAATTAACATGTTGACTAGACTAGAAGGTGGGGTTAAGTAAAGTTAATACACTTAGCCAATTTAACATGTTAATTAGACTAGAGGTTGGGGTTAAGTTATACACTTAACCAAATTAATATGTTAGCTGGACTAGACCATAGGGTTAAGTAAACTTGAATGCTTAACCATCAGAATATGATAAATGAATAGGGTTAAGTAAAAAGCATAAAGGGATAACACTTAACCAGTGTAATAGGATAAGGGAAGAGGGTTAAGATAGCTTCAATCGACTAAAGATACTTAACCAACCCAACCTGGCGAGAAAGAAAACTAAATAGTAAACCTCAGTTGAAAAAGGGACTAAGTAGTAAACTTAGTTAAGAAAACAAGGAATTTGGAAACTAAGTGGTAAACCTTAGTTAGTAGAACTAAGTAGTAATTCTTAGTATAACACGAAGGAGCGGACATCCATATGGTTTTAAGAAGGCTCCAACGAATTGGGTTACGAAGCCCGAGGCTTCGGGGGGACGTGAGGGTACTCTTGGTATCCCTCTGTGAGGCTGTAGATGATCATCCTGGGCTCACAGAGGTTAAGGTCTGCGTTAGAAGAACCGAGGGTATGCCTTGGTTGCAATATATATATGTGGCAACCTAAAGACTAGGATGGACCGGCGTGATTCGGCGAGAAAACGGTAGCCCTGTGATAGCAACTCGTCGTCTACCATCCATCTTGAGTCGGTCGAGATACGTGAAGCGGAAAGGCGGAGAACTCCAAAAGACCATAATTGCTATCTAGTTATGGGTGAGGATGGCCATAGGATAGTGGGGGCACCGGGGGCCGGCGTATAGTTCTCATTTTACAAGGTGTGCCTTTCATTAGTTGAGGGAGGGGTCAAGTGGGACCATAGCCACTGGAATAAAAACAGACCTTAGCATCTGCATCGGCAGATATCTGAAAGCTCCCGACCGAGTTCTGTATTCCTTGATTTGCCCTGTCACAGGACTCGGACCGCACATTACAGGACATGTGCATCTAGACAAGCGATAACGATTCGCGATACATGCGTGGGGAAGTATAGGAACATATACCACTCTAGGTAGTGTGTCTTATACTTGGGGGCATCGTTCGACAGGTAGCGTAATCCCTAGTTGGACTAGGTGGCATAAATCCGAGAAGCGTTCAGCAGATAGCATAAACTCTAGTTAAATCTAGAAAGCACCTGATAGAAAACCCAAGATTTGATCTAGGTAATAAATAATGAATGTATGCCGAAAGGCAATGGAAAATACAGGGATTGAGATCACGTTATCGTTACTAGTTGGGACACTAGGTAGGTGGTGCAGAGATATAGAAATCAGTATAACAAGGAAATAGCGAAGCGGCGAAGTATTAGAGCGAAGCGGCGAAAGTATTAGAGCGTATCCAGTTTATCTTATCTTAGCATATCTTGTGATTACCTTGTCCAATCTTGTTGACCCTATCGTCATGGTGTAATCTTGTATTCAGTTAATTCATGTCATTTTGTTTTCCATGTTCACATGCTAGAAGTTACTGAACTTACTCAGGCTTTATGTCTGACTCTGTTTTTCTTTCGTCTTCTTTTCTTCCGTTCCCCCCCCCCAGGTAGTAGAGGAGGGAGTAGTATAGCTCAGGTTAAGTTGGACTGTCACTCTTTCCCAGCTTGAAGATTTATCGAAGTCTGCTTGGATTCTCTTATCAGATGCTATGGCTGGCTCATGCAAAAATTGGGGAATATAAATGTTGTTTTATGCTTCTTTATTTTGTAAGACAGATGATACTCTGATATTGTAAAGAAATCATTGTACAAATTATTTTATCAATAAAGCAAAGTTTTATCTTCCGCTATTTAATTTCTGTCTGTCTTGTAATTTATCTGCATCTTTTACCCTAAATGCTCCACAGAACTTAGTGCATTCCCTTTGTGAGTGACACTAACGGATGTGGGGTGTTACAATTGTAGTGAGCTCCAATTCACTCCCAGTCAGTTTTGGGTTGTGTTCGTCCATACGATCCCAACAGATCTTGTTTCGTTGAATTCTGTTAACGTATGGAGAAGTTATGATTTTAACAAGTTAATACATTACTTATAATAGAATTAACCTAGATTTTAAATTAATTCATGGGCTTTACCAAGAAAACCCAGCCCATCTCCCGTCATAAACCTGCTCCGCCTTTTCCTTCTTCTCCCTTCAGTAATCGCTCCAGAACTATTTCCTGGCCATCACCGTGTACCTCATTCCCAACCGCTCCTTCTATTTTTCAACATACATTAAAACTAAAATCATTATTAAACTCCTCTTGAAAATCTGCATCACCACCTCCTATCCACATCCAGCTCGCATCCCCCCTGCTATTTCCGCCCGTCGGCCAAACCATCGCATACACAGATCACCGTACATTTTTATACCCAATTTTTTCCAAAAATTCGCAGATGATGCTCCTCCCCATCACAAGTTCAAGTATGAACTCGAATTTCAACATCGACGCACTGAATTTCTTAAAAGCCCAACCCTAGGCTACTGCGTTGACTTCGAGCACAGGAAAAACCACATCGAGCTCCACCAAAAACCCCACCGCGTTGAAGAGCATCTCCTATTGAATCTAGAATTATATGTATAATGATTTTAGGAATTTGATTCCTATTTTCTTTTGATTTCTTTCTTGCGTTTTTTTTAGCTGTGAAATTATTTTGCTGGAGTGTAAAATGAACGAAGTGTAGTGAGGAAAGTTTTATAGAAGGGAAGATAAGTGTGTGGCTTGTATTCAATGAAACTTGGACTAATGTTGGCCACTCATTTGTTTAAACCCTATACCGCAGTAATATACGTAAAACTTTATTATTGTACGAACCGTTATCGACAGATATAAATATATCATCATACTAGGAAATGTGTCACGGTTCCAAAAATAAAATAATATAGACAAGTTACCTTATTCTGGGAAAACCTAAAATCACCGATATAGGGTGTAGAACACTTCAAAAAAAGTGCTTATTTTACAAAAATAAAATTTACGGTAAAATTCTAAAAACTAAATTATAACTACGTCTCAAAGGGTTTGTCCAAATTTGAATCCAATATTTAATTATAATTAAATATATCGTTATAGCCTATAAACGTTCCATAACGACTATTTCAAAATTTGATTTAGCCATAACTTACAATCTATAATACAAAATCCCAATTTTTCTCTTTCCTTAGAAAAATATCGTTCAACGGATTCAAACGTTTCTTATTTCACAGAAATCCGTTTAAAACGGATTCTGTATATTCAATTAAAGTTCGAATCGCCAAATTACGAACTACCGCGCCATTTCGAGCTCGATTTTAATTACAATATAATTTATACATTCAACCATCGTTAATTAAATATATTCGTTATCGTAATTCAATTTTAAACTGAATTATATATTTTGAATAATCTAATTCACACCATATTGTGAATTCTAATATTTCTGACTATTTCGTAATTAAATATATTATTCTATTATTTATATTAATTAAATATTCAATATTATTTAGTTAAATAACCATTTAAATCTCCAAATCATTATTTAAATAATTAAATAAATAAATTATTATACCATAAAAATACGGGACATTATAGATAAATTAAATCTCGTATTATTTATAATCATAATAACTAGTTCATACAATATCAGATTAAGGCGGAATGAATTATGTTGAATTCGTATTATCGTTAACTACGCATTGGAATCTGGATTGGAATAGATCACGAGTAAAATCACGGTTAGTAAATCTCACTCAATTTATTTATTTAGAATTATTTTTAGTCGTTAAAAATAATTGATGGTTGTTTGGTTGAATTAAAATATTACCGTGGCTATTATTAAATATATATTAGTTATTGAGGATTGGTTGTTGTGGTTACTATATATATATTGGTGATTGGATAGTTCCCGCAGTACCATTAGCGGATGCCCGCAGCTTCATTAGCGGATGACCCTATACGCCCAACGCTATGATAGTGGATGACCTTCTGTACTGCGATATCCTGCCTTGAAGCAGGATGAGTATTATTTATGTTGACTAACGTCTGTGGATGCAGGAAAAACAGGTTGGAGGAATCCAAATGGATTGCTCAAAAACATTATCATTTGTTTGGTTTCATATATGTTATTTTGTATGATGTGTTAGAAAAACTCGTGATTTGATAATTTGGTATTTTGGATGTTTGAAATATCACTGGGCCTAAATGGTAATTTATAAAAAATATCGTAAAAAGGGTTTTGAGTTTCAAAAAGGGAAATTCTATTTTCTATATAAATATTAACTTATTCTGAATAAATAAAACAAGTGATGAATTTATAAACGATGTTTATAAATTAAATAATACAGGAAATTGAAGTATGGAATTTAAAAACAATGTTTATAAGTTTGATAATACAAAAATTGGAGTAAATTTATAAACGATGTTTATAAATAAAATGGAATGATTTTCATTGGAGAATCAAGGAATTGAATTGAATTTATAAACGGGGTTTATAAATGTAGTGGAAAAATTATCATTTGATAATTTGAATATTTAAATTCAAATGTGAATTTAAAAATAGAAATGGGGAAATCGTTTTAAAGAAAAAAACGATGGAATTTATTCTGATGTTCAGAATATAAGTTGAACTAAAATAAGTCCGTAAGGATTTAGGATTTAAATTCGATTAATTCAAATTTATTTAAATAGAACTTAAATTGAATATGAAAATAAAAATTGGGGGTTATATATATAAGTTATTATAAATAGAAATTTCCAAAATGAGATTTTGATTTTAAATAGATTTCGAAATGGATTTGTTTAAATATAAAACAAGTAAATTTATAAATAATGTTTATAAATATGGTGGATAAATTATCAAGAGATAATTGGTAACTTTCAATTCAAGTATGAATTTAAAATAGAAAGTTGAAATCATTTTGAAAAGGAAACAACGGTTTTTATTCTGGAATTCAGAATATAAAAGGAGCTGGATTTCAAAAGGGATTTGAAATGGAAAACTTGTTTTAATATACAAAACAAGAAAGAGGGATTTACAAACGACGTTATAAATCTTCTGAAATAAATTATCATTGGATAATTTAAAAGTTTAAATTCAAGAAAGAATTTAAAAAGTGAAATTGGAAAACGTGTTGAAAATAGAGAAAAAATTGATTATATTCCGGGATTTAGAATATAAACTGAATTGAGAAAAACCAAAGGAGTTATAATTGGAATTCGATTATATTGAATTTTATAATTTATTTATAAAAGGAATTGGGATTTGAAATAACAAATCGAGTATAAATAAATGTATAACCGAGTAAGGAAAAATCAGCGATTATAGATAATTAGAATTATTGAGTTGAATTGGGAAAATTGGTACAATGTACATTGAAATATATTAGAATGAAGTTAGAGTTTATATGTAAACGAAGTTTAAACATATATATATATATATATATATATATATATATATATAATTAAAACAAACTCGCTGTAGCGCGGTAGTTCATAAATTGGCATAACCATTATAAAACCAAATTTTCAGAAAAACAGCGCCATAACCATTATAAAACCGTAACGGTTGATTTAAATAAATAAAAAGATTTTAAACAAATAAAATTCGAATTTTCATTAGAAAAGTCCAGATTTGAGTTGTAAAATAAATACGAACTCAAGTGGTATAATGAAATGATTTTTGGAACAAAAATCATATTTTAATTTATTGAATAGAACTATCTAATTTGAATAATAATTAGTAAATCAAAATTTGATAAGAAATTGGGCTTTGAATATGTAAAGGTGGTTTGAGAAATTTTATTCGAAATCAAATATGCAACTTGAATCGAAAATGGAATTCAATTTGTTTATAAGCAAGTTGATATTATATTTGAACATGTTATGCTCAAACAAAGAGGTGAAATAGGCGAAATAGCTAATTAGACAATAACTTAGCAAATTGGGTTAAGACGAATGGATTGACTGAAACCAAATGGGAATATTTGGATGTGTTAAGCAGGTATGGGATGAAGTGTATGAAGGTTATAATTTGTGTGCTCGACAAAAAGGTACACGTTTAAATTCCATATGAGATTTTATGCGCCGAATCGGCAAGCCACTTGGCGTTTTGATTTTCTTTTTGAATGGAAAGGGCTTAGAGAGGCGAGTTGAGGTTTGAACTATTTGCTGGTACGAAGGAGGTTATGGCGAAATTTTCCGAAAATTTAAGGAGTTAGAATATTTTTAAGATAATTTAATAATTGGAAATCTATATATTGACGTATATTGAATTCGATAAGGAAACAAACTTGAAAATAGAATATCATAAACAAAAAGGAAATCGAAAATCTGGTAATTGAAATATATATATATATATATATATATACGTTTTTAAAAATGAATAAATGTATTTTATGGTGTTGATAATTTGAGATAAGCGGTCTTGTCTTTTTTGAAGTTAATAATATTTTCAGTCAATGTCTGAGAGGTAATATACCCCAACTCGATTGATTACATTATTAGCTGATAAATAGCAAGATTCAGTCTCAAAGAGAGATGTTTAAAGAAATTTAGTCAAATGCAGTATTTTGGGTTGTTGTAGCGATGTTTTTCATAACATTCGTTTTAACCCAAGTAAGTGGAATTTTGGAAATATAATAATAAATATTTCCTAAGTATAGAAATGAATGGTCATGAAAATGGAGAAGTAATTGGAATATTTTCCAATTATTAATAGAAGATATTTTCTAAGTATAGATAATAAAAGATGGCGAAATATGGATATGTTTTCCAAATAGCGTAAGAGGCCAAGATGATAATTGAAAATATTTATTTAACAAATATTGATAAGGAAATGGAAAGGGTGATTTAATTAATGAAATATTAATCAAGAGGCCCAGTGATGTGTTTGATGGTTGGAATGTTTGTTTATTTTTCTTCGATAGTTAAACCACCGACTATCGAAGTATTTGCCAATATCGTTGTCAATATAGAGAGACCGATTGGATTATTATCCGAGAACCACTCCGTATTGGCAGTAGCGTTGCGAATCATATTATATGAAGATAATCGAAGATGGAGTAAAGTGCAAGGACTTTTTCTATTAATGGAAATTGTGCCTTCGGTTTCGTTCAATCCCAGAACGAAGTGTATGGATGAATGTCTAACAGAGTATTTCCAATGATCAGATATGCTGGTCTGTATGAATATATATGGTGGTGGAGAATTTATTCTCTTAGCATAATATCCAGAATGTATTTGTGCAAATCAATTAGTGATTAACGGATCTGACAATGTGGCATTCAAAGTGATTGTGCTATCAAGGAATGATAAGTAATCGTAGCCTCATGCCTCAACAACCGGGAAATAAAAAAAAATAGGGCAGGCAGCATGGCTATGTGGGTCGCTCCCATTAGGATGTATAATCACCTATCTAGAGAAATTCCATTTGCTTCTTTAATCTATCGATGCTGTCCCTTTTCGGGACACGGTTGCTGATCCCAACCGTTGGTGATATACATTCGATACACTCAAGCGAAATGAGTGGTCAGCCATGTGTGGGCCGGGTTGCAAGATGTTCTTGTTGAACCCCAGTGTATCCCCTCTAGAGTACACTGAACGGAATGTGGTTCCATACCTTGTCATTGTTGGAATCCAATCTCCAATAAGCGCCCTGCGATTTTTTGATTTTATATTATATATGGAGCGTGAGATGTAAGCGTTCCACTAGACTGTTATTTATTTGATTTAGACACTATTATAAAATCACTGGATTTTCATATCAAAGTGTTTTGGGTTATAGTAAGGTAAAAACCGTCCATGTTTATGTGTGGGCTGGTCTTACTATTATTCTTTCTTTCGAAAGAATTTTGAAAGTTAAACAAATGATTGGAGTTTACTCACACCAGTCCCATGACGGACCCAGAGTTTTATTTTGTTTTTGTTTTCCCTAAACTCTTGGGTGCCCAAATTTGTACGAGCAGTCAAGTAGTCGAGATTTTACAGATTCACTTGGAGGAGTTTGAAGCAGGAGGCTTCACCAGTTAGCTGTAGACTATCATATATTCCGCTGTGTACCATGTTTTTATCTGGAAACAGGTGTTTATAACTGTTCCAGAAATAGCTGTTGTGCTCTGATGATGGTATGTATATAAAGTTACCTAATTGATTTCAAAGTTTATGTTACCTAATATTTTTTATTCGTTCTGCTGTGAGTTTAGATCATCGTTTTCTTCTATTCTAATATTTCTTTCTATTTCTCATCCTCTAACTTCTTTCTAATAATGATTCGTATTTCTATGCAATTTGGGTTAGACATGTGGTGTTATTGGTCAGCTCCGATAGTACGGATTTGTGGGCTGTTACAGTTTCGCTAAAATTGGGGATCATTTGAAAATTGGTTATTCTTAGAATTCCATATTAAATCGATAAAAGGGTTAAATATAAATCTTAGCGTTTATGGTTACCATGGTCACATACGATATCGAGTTGCCAAGAAATTTATTTTCCCATAATAATTTGACTTTATGGATCCAATGAAACTGATTTCGTTGAATACGGAGGTCGTTTGCAAAAAAGCCATTATAAGGCTTAAATAAATTGACTAAAATATTAATTAATTTCAAAACAATGCAATCTAATAATAATAAATTATTATTATCTTATATATCCGACTAGAACATCATAAAGTTATAAAATAAACATATTTGGATTTATAACTCGATATGTCAAATTAGTACAAAGTTTGGATTATTTAAAATCGATATATTTATATAATAAATGGTTATAATATAACAACAATTCCATAGCAACTATCTGAAAATTTTGATTTGATCGTAACTCACAATCTACAAGATGTAATCTCGATTTTTCACTTTCGTTAGAGAAATACAATCAAGTCGATCTGAACGTTTCTTGTTTCAAAGAAATCCAACTTATTTCGGGTTCTGTACATCCAATTGAAATTCGAAACGTTAAATTACGAACGACCGCAACATTACGAGCTCGTTTATAGTTAAATTATAAATAACACATTCGAACTTCGATTTAATAAATAAATTCCATATAAATTTCCATTTATATTTCTAATACAACATTTAAAACAATTTAAATGTTCAAATCTAAACGTTCAAATTTAAACGGTTAAAAATCTGGGTCGTTACAAGTTTCGCGAACGGAGTCCGTATGAAAAAGTTACGGACGAAATACGTAAATGGACGGAAAATAAATAAAACAGAATAATTAATATATAGTAATATGTAATTATCCCGCCACCTCACTGCCAGATCTTTAGTTCAGTGCTGAAATATGAAATATGTAAATTTCGGTAAAATGATGAATTTGTGTATTATGTGGTTGTAAGAATAAAAGAAATATTCCTTGTTTACATTCAAAATTGTTGGGTTTTTGGCTTAAAAATTGTAAATTATGTCGTTTTTCACAAGCAGTATGAAAAAAGAATTAAAAAGGGAAAAGTGGTGCAAAGGTACATATACAAATAAATACATGTTTTTGTATGTAATTTGCATCGAATATTCCAAAATAAAAATACATTACAGATATTTCTTGTGATTTGGAAATATGTCAATTCCACAAAATAGTCATTATTTACAATGATTACGGCTAACGGTCCTTGTGAGACTTGAAACCTTTTTGGCAAGATTGAACATGAAAAGGGAAAGTTAAGTTAATTGATTAGACCAAATCATTAATTTAAAATAAGCATTACAAGATAATAAATAAATATTAATAACTACGTTGACCGCATGAAAACCTAAAAAATAAATATATACATATTATCCGTCCAAATCAGTGTAAAACGGTAAAATATGCATTGTATTAAATGTTTGAAATGTTGAATGGTATTCATTTATGGAATCATACAGGCAATTTATATTTCATACTTAATGAATATATTTATGGTGACCGTCGTAGCAATTAGTGTAATTAGTTATTGTAAAGAAGGCCATAAATAAATAATTAACGATTGTGACCAATGTTGAATGTTTGAATAAGATTTAACTATGGAATTATATGTAAATATAATCCATTTTGAAATAATATATTTGTGGTGACCATTTGTAGCAATCAATATAATTAATTGCCATAAATGATACCGCAAATAAAGAAATAACCATTTTAACCAATATTGATTGGGGGAAAATAAATGTGATAGGAAAATGGTTACAATTTATAAAATCAATTAGGATAATTAGGGCTATTATTTGGTCGGGTTGGGTCGGGTTCGGGTCGGGTCAAGTCATGTTCGGGTTGAGTTTGGGTCGGGTCAACCCGCTTATTAAACGTGTCGGTTTCGAGTTGACCCATTTATAATCGTGCAGGTTTCTGGTTTGATTCGTGTTATCCGTTAAGAAAAATATTTGCATAAAAAGATGTGAACGAGCATGAAAACATAAAAAGATGTAAGCCTACCATGTAAAATCTCCAAACTGCACAACATACAAAATTACCAACATTTCCAAAAATCACCAACATATGAAATTATAAACAGCAAAAGATCAAAGTAACTAGCATGTCTGGATTGGGTGCGACTGAAGGAATGGACATGGATTGTGACCTGAGCTGCTCGAGGAAGAGGATTTGATCTATACGGCGCAGTGGAAGGTGCTCATTTTGGACTGCATGCACGGTTGCATCGCCTATTAGTTTTCTGCAGTTCCATCAGGCTATATAGTTTTTTCTTGCTCGACTTCGGTAGGTCCGGATGTTCCTGTATGTATGCACGTTGCAAGTATCAATGTTTTGTATAAACAATTAAAACTAGCCAGGGTACACGGCTCAAATTCTCTTGTCGTCAATTTCTATTTTTCATGCTTAAAAACAGAATCTTTCGTTCATGCCGATTTGGATTGTCTTAAGTAAGTTATAACTATTTTTCTTTCTCGAGAGGTAAATTAACTTATCTTGGCTTTCAAAAATGAGGCTCACGTCATTTTGTACACCGCTGAAGAGGCTTTTTATTGATTACACTGCTGATACCATGTACTTGTTTGTTGCTGCTATCTGAATCGATTACACTATGTATGTCATATTATTCAAGTACAAATGGCAAACTAATGAACTTGTTTGGTCCTTATTTTTATTTTAATATTATAAACGGGTTTGGCAGGTCAAGATTGGGTTAGCGGGTCAACCCTAAACCTACCTGTTTATAAACATGACAATTTCGGGTTGACCTGCTAACTAAGCGGGTCGGGTTAACCTGCTAATTTCCATGCGGGTTCCGGATTGGGTAGGAAATTGACAGCCCTAAGGATAATTGTTGTGGACCCCAATTAGGAAATTTAAAAATAATAACCGCATTTAGACACGAGGTCGAACTCAACTTATGATGTAAGCCTGCCCGAACCCGGCCGACAAATCCAACAACCCCAGGTAGTCAGTTTAATGTGAGGGGTATAATGCATAAAAATAAATGTACTATCGCACAAGGTCAAGTTCACTTGTCGTAGAAACCTACCCGGAACCGATAGGAAAATCTACCATCCACATGTAGTCAACTTAATGTGAGAGGCCTAGTGCATACATACATACATACATACATACATACATATATATCAACTAATAAACAAATAAATAGATAAATAAAAGAATAAGAATAGTAATTGCCTGTTGGGGGTACAACAAATAGATAACCTTTGCGTATAGTCTGCCCTCTAGTTCCTAAAAGGCTAGGTGACTAAGGTTAAAGAGTCCGCCTGGGAATTGGTTTTTTATTATACGGGTCTTAAATGACAAGTGTGTGTTGGCCTATCCAAACCTGGAAATTAAAAGGGTCAGATATGACCATCCATTCTACGGGAAGTAGTAAGCGACTAAGAAGGTTATCTAATAAGGTCAGCTAGAAGGTCTAACGAACGATAAAATACCTTCTCTCACCTTATGTGGGGAAAGGGTATATGTGTGAATGATAGAAGCCTTAACTAGTAAGTCCCTTAGCTAGTGTCCTCTAGTTTATGTTAACACTGAATCTATTATCGAGGGATAATAAATGACCAGTAGGTCCGCCTAGTATCTTAAGTGATCAGGGAGAATCCACGCTATCTATCATTGATAGTGAGACATTAAATAATAAAGAACAATAAATGAGGATATAGATAGAAACCCCGAAATTAGGGACCCACTCTCGATAGAATTAACCAGTTAAGCTCTGGTATAAAGACCTCACAAAAATGTATGTAAACGTCCGATCTCAGTAATGTACTTTGGGAATACTACTTTGGGAAGAGTAGTAGAGTCGTGCATAAACATTAACAAGGTTGGTTTAGAATCACTAACCTTAGGCATACATCTTGGACTGAACCAAACGGAATATATCTGTGTTATAGTTTGTGCTTTACATTTCTTAGTCACCAGAACTTGTTGTTCCGATCCCCTCCTCATTACAAACTCCCAGGTTTCCTACAGAAGGTCGAGTTCTCACAGATGTTTAAGTTTGGCTTTCGGTTCACATTCTCTCTCATGCTCGGTATCGGCAAATTGACTTACTTTAAAAAAGTAGTTACTTGAGTTAATACTTGTTATCCTATTTTGTTTTTGCTGTGAGTTTTCTTTTATCATATTCTGGTTATGTTCATGCTTATTTATTGAAGGTACCATATATACACACTCCATACTTGGATGTGCTCAGGTTTTTATTTTTGTCAAAATTTGAGTGCGGAAAAGTGTGGGGCATTACATTTGGTATCAGAGCTTAGGTTAAACGATCAAAGAAATTAGTTAAATTTTAGTAATCATGACACTACACCAAAACAGCTAATTTGGCGCACCAGGATGCGGATACTTGATACGGTTTTAAGCCGTATCAAATTTGATAGGGCTTATAGCCATATCGAATTTGATAAGCCGTATCAAACTTTCTTTTGCAATCCGCATCATCTCCAACGCTTGAAATCTCACCCTAGATCTTGAAGGGTTTGGATCAGTTCTTTTTTATTGTGCTTAGAACCGTATCAAATTCAAATGGAAATTTCCCCTTTTCATATCGCTCTTTTTTGGTCTCTCCCTCTCCTATTTTCTATTTTGGCCGAACCAAAAAGAATTCCCAAACAAGAAAAAAAAATGGCGAATCCCTAAATTTTATAAGACAACGCTCAGTTTATCTCTCTTAATCACCTGAAGGCTTCCATCATCTCATATATCTTAAGCGATGGACTTCTTCCCCAATTTGTCGATTAATTTGCTTTGTTCGCACTACAGCTTTCCAATTGCAAACCCTGATTTCAGTTTCAGAATTTATCCCCAAATCAAGGTTTAGATCTAGTCTCATTATTAAGCTTTTATTCAGAATTTAGTCTTCGAGTGTAATAAAGTCTCCGACCGTTTTGATGAATTTCTCCCTCCCTGAATTTTCACCTTTACTTTTTTTGCTTGTCCTCGATTTAACTATCCCAATTGTACAGGATTGATTTTCTATTTGATACTCAAATCTGATTGTGTACCGATTTTTACAACTGAACCCTGGATGTCTTTCAAGCGGATGGAATTCATGGACTCAGTTGGCAAAGCGAAATCATTGCGTAAGCATGCAGCTATTACAGTAAATCTTGGGAGAGAAATCCGCGTATTTGTAAATATGATGCAGTCTACATCTCCAGGCACATCTTCTTCTAGTAATGCGGAGGAATCTGATGAGTGTTATGATATAACACCCGAGGATTATTATAACATTACTTCCTGGAAACTAGGAGCTCAGTCACAGGTCCTCAATACCCAGAAAATCAGAGAAGCGGAGGAAGCAGCACATAGAGCAAGATTAACCAAGGCTACTATTAGAGTTCGCTTCCCTAATGATTACATTCTCGAGGCCTGTTTTCATCCATCAGAAATAATACATAGCCTCTATGATCTTTTCGGTAAAGTTATTGCACGTCCGGATATACCATTCTATGTTTGTAAGTTCTATAATATTTTCTTTATTTTATTATTGATAAGTAAAATAAATGCATTGCAGATGAGAACTTAACCATGAGAACTAAGATCATATTTTCACACTTTATTGATGAAACAACTTCACAATATATTTCGGATGCATTCATTATCCGTCTTTCATACATCGTATCATATTTAATTTCTTTTATTGTACCAAGTGTATCTTTTGCACCATTTGTATGTATTTAACCATTTTATTAATGTAACATGACATCAATCACTAGTAAGAAATGTATTTATATAAAATATATTTATTAGACCCCATTTTTAAATAATAAGATTTAGTAGTAATTTTAGATGAACATTTTGAATTTGTAAAAAAAGTTCAATTGTTATTTTTTTTATAGCTCACAACCATTTTAATATATTATGCTCAAATACAAGTGTCTTAGAAATCATGCAATTCCTGTGGGTTTATTTATATTTATACAGACAAAATAACATCTTTCAAATATATTCATTTAAGACGTGAGTTGTATTTCTTCTGTTCATGGCTTAGCGTATTCTTCATCCAATTCATAATGGAATTTCAACCATATCTGGGTCCAGATGTAAACTAAGAGACTCTTTCCATACGAATTCCTTAGCGTCAACACCAGTAAAAGAAGGATGTTTGAACTCATTCGCAAACTGGATTAGTTTGCAAATGAATTCGCAATCAGTTTGCGACTTCAGTTGCAAACTGATCCAGTTAGCGACTTCTGTCGCAAAACTGGACTCAGTTTGGAGTCCAGATTGCAACTGAGTCGCAAACTGGACTCAGTTTGCGACTTCTATCACAAATCGAATCCATGAAGTCTATGAAGTTTTGTGTTATGCCATTCATTTTCAAAATTGTCATGTATTTTCATTCTTTTTTTCATTTTGATAAGTTATTCCTTTTAAGATTGATCTAACTCTTCTATTTCTATGTCTACACTTGCTAAACTTTTACTGGTTTTGGTTATTGCTATTCCTTTTAAGATAATAATGAGGAGGCACTTTTCCATAAATGCAAATTGCACATTTGTCTACATATTTCAGTTGTTGTGCCATATATAAAGTACTATGCGATTGAATATCAGCAGCATGTCCCTAGGCAGTAACGTGTTTGGTTTAACTATGTTTGCCTCGGAGTATATTAACATCTTTCAGTAATATGTATACTTCGTATTTCCTCTGCTATAACACTTTTATTTCATTATTTAATACATATACTTTGTTTGCTATATTTGATTTATGTGCCAACTTACAACCACTAACCATGCACCTACTAACTTTAACACTTACAGTTTTGCTATTTTAATATGCCACAGCTAGGATGTTGGAGATGAACAGTTCGACTCATGTATGGTTAAGAACAAGATTGCTGGTAAACATCACAGGAAATGAGGTTTATCTAATAGCACCGTTCTACACTGCATCTGGCTGCTTTCTTAAGTGGATAATCTTCTTCTGCTGTGATTAGTGCATAACCCATATGAACTTTGACTATATGCTTTGTGCTGGTGAGTTTCCATTACTTGTTCTGATCTTACTACTTATTACTAAGCTATTAGTCATACTCTTGTCTTTAACTGTATAACACTGATGAAAAATATGATTATCACTATCTATTTTTTTAAATAACATGTAGTCACTTGCTTATTATTATTATTATTATTATAGTGTTTCTAATGTCTACATAATCTTGAATTCACAAAACAGTCTTTAGATGTATTTACCTTTTCAGATTAACTAGCAGCATTAGAGGAACTTCAGAATGTGGTTCATGATTGTAGTGACACACACAACACCCCCCCTCGGTATATTTGTAAATATATTATACGCGCGCACACACACTCTGACCATGAATCATGAACAAATAGCATTGAAATTTATCTCTTCCTGTGATTTATAATATGAAAGAGTTGCTTAATAGCTATCTGTTTTGCTAACAGATTTTGAGCAATATATATGAAAATAAGACTATTCTTTGGCATTTAAAAATAAAACCATTCTGTTGAATTAGTTCATTTCCCAATATCATGCGCACTATCCCTTTTAACTTATTATCTCTTTCCAAAGTATGAAAAGAACCTTATCCTTAATTTATCCTTCCTGCTTTGTACGATGTATGCAACTAGCAATAGTCGAAGGAAATTCTCTTTGTCCATTGCAATAATGAGGAAATATAAAGAAATTCTTCCTCCACGAATCGTAAGACTATTGAGTCAATTTTTACTGTGACTTCTTATTTAATTTATTAATATTTTATATTAGATATGAATGATAATTTGATTATCTTTTGATTTCAAGTTGTTGATCATTATGCTTCATGTTGTTTTGAAGAGCTATACAAATAAGTTCTAATTAAGCTTTCCCCTATATCACAAAAGTCGTTAAGTGTAGACCGAAATCCAATTTTAAAGATGGGACTCAAGTTTCAATGTGTTTTAGGAACTAGAATGGGTTTTAGTATGAATGCACATAGTTGTTCTAAATATTGAATATTTTTGCATTAATTAACAAAGACGAAATCAAAAATGGAGGAATGATTTCATATGAAAATAAATCCGTTCAAGAGTTCTATATATTTTTTTATTACCTAAAACAAAACTGATATAAATAATGACATAATTTTTATGCTCGATTGTCACAAAGTGAGATATTTTTTAACAGTTTTCATTCGCTATGCAACTACATTTGAAATTGAACACATAAATACTTTCCTGCTCCAAGAATATTCATCAGATTTTGTATCATGGCTTTCCAGTTTATGTTCCTATTTAAGGTATGTACCAATTTCCATAGTTATTGCTAACATACAAATATCAATTGAATTTGGAATCTCACCTACTAAAATAGAGAGTACATTTTCAGTACATCTGTTTCATAATTTCCAAATTAGAACCTCAGGGAATTTCCAACTACTTAGAGTTTTATGCTTCTCAATCAATTTTGTGTACCTATCATAACTGATATTTCATCCCTTCGGCCATTGTCAATAGGCTGTACATGAAGTACTCACTCGTTGATATTTTATAATATTTGCTCTACTTACGAATGTGGATGTAAACCGATATTTTGCCATCATACCATAATTTACACCCTTTATGATTCCAATACACATAATTTATCCCAAGATAATTTTTGTGTGAACAGGTAATTTGTCGCATAAGAGGCACAAAATTGATCTTTTAACTTTTTGTTTGTTATTCTTTCTGCAGTTGTAGTATATTATTTATGAAATATTTTTATTTTTTTTTGACATATTATCTGCAAAGTATCGATTTTCAAAAGTAAAAACTCATTGCTATATGGTATTAAATATTATAATTTATTACTTATGAAATTTAGTTGTTTTTTACAAAACAACTTAGAACTATATGAAGTACATAGTGGAAATATTAAGTAATATAATTACGGAACTGGTTCTTAGTTCTGTCATTTAAATGCAGGAGTAGCGCAAACATTCAACTGGTCGACGCTATGGGTATCTTCAGTTGACCTTTTTTTGGTATGTACAACTTGTGCAGACCTATAATTCTGCATCTTTAGAACGCTATTTTTCATTTTGAAGCTTACTGAAATAGTTGACTTGAGGAAGGTATCGATGTCAGCTTCTAAATATACTAGGTACGCAAATTTAGTTCAAATGATTTTAAACTTATATTCTAACCATGTGACAGTAAAACTCTAATAGCTTTAATTTTGCACTTGAAGTTGACTGTGTAACACTATACCTTCTGTCTTTAATTTCCAAAAAGACCAGCAAGTCCTTTGTTGCGCATAATATTTTTGTAGACCCAGTATGACAATTTTAGAAGCTTTAATCTCCCAAATTTGTCCGAAGCATACCAGATGCGTTAATTGTAGGACTCGGTTTTAAGGCGTTGTTGATTCCAATACTAAAGCAATATATATTGTGATTGGCATTTAAGTTGTACAGAAAATTTAGAGAGCTAAATAAGCGCATGATAAACTGGAATGCATAGACACTATATCCAGTGAAAGAGGTTACATATACAAGCAAATCTACCTTATTTAACAGAACAAAGAGCAAATAGTAAGAAAAATCTATGTACATATGCAATGCGGGGGTGGCCAGCATCCCTATTTTGTAGCACCGCATTTTAAGCCACTCATTAATAGTTACAAACTTTTGTTTGAAGATCAATTAGTTACAGGTGACAACTTCTCCATAGATGACTTAAAATTCACTATGTAGGTAACGTTGATGATAGATAGTTTATAGTCATGCAAGTTACATTATGAAACATAGATTTGTATCACCAAACAATGAGATGAAATCAACATCCTGTATAATTAATGCTTAATATATCGTCATATTTCACAGTGCAAAAAGAAAGCCAAATTGAACAAATCCTTAGAAAAAAATAGTTTTTGTTAGAAGTTGGCAAAATGGTACATGACTGCAATCTCTTCATGAGAGACATTGAAAGGGATGCACCTCAAATGCTCCTTGATTTCCACATATTTTTTCTGTGTATAGGTTTGGTAGACTAATTCAACATGAAATTTTGCAAAATCATGCTAAATGAACAAAAGTTATAACTTATAACAAAGTTCTGTTTGGTGCTCTTCAGGTTTGATGATTATACATGTTTAACGTGTCAAAATATATTTGAAAGCTTATAAACCAAAATATAAAGGATATCCACACTACTTATGTCGCAAACTTGACTCAGTTTGCGATTGAAGCCGCAAACTGAGTCTAGTTTGCGACTGAGTTGCAAACTGGAGTCCAATTTGCAACTGAATCGCAAACTGAGTTGGACTCAGTTTGCGGCTTCTATCGCAAACTGAGTCCAGTTTGTGACTGAGTTGCAAACTGTTGCGACTGAAGTCGCAAACTGCATCAATTTGCGAACAGAAGTCGCAAATTGGATCAGTTTGGACTGCATCAGTTTGCGAACAGAAGTCGCAAATTGGATCAGTTTGCGACAGAAATTGCAAACTGAGTCCAGTTTGCGACTTCTGTCGCAAACCGAGTCCATGTTAATCTGCGGCAAAATGATGCTTGTTATTGTTGTCTTCTTTTTGTTGTTAAGGAGATGGAACTAAACTAATGTTTGTTATTTTAATTTCTTTCCAGGCTTTGGAATAAGCATGAGTTGCATGGGCTCAACAACTACAATTTTGTTGTTTTTTATTTTTTAAGCAAGAACTGTGAACATTATGCTTTGTATATATAGAAGTGATTGTATTAACTGAAGTTATGGTTTATGTATTAATCGAATTATGCTTTGTGTATCTTCTTTATTTACTGTTATATCGGTGCAACGTATCTTCTTTATTGTGCATATATATAAATATCAATGGGTACAATGTTTCTGTATATTGCATATATGATATACCGATTTTGATATGGTAAAAAGTCGTATCTAATTCGTTGATAGCATTGTAGAAATGAGGCACTACACACGGTTGTGTCGGTATAACAGTTTGATACGGTTTTAAGCCGTATCAATCTACTAAATTGATACGGCTTAAAACCATACCAAATTCATAAATTGATACGGTTTAAAAGCGTATCAAAATACCAATTCGATACGGTTTAAAACCGTATCAAAATACCAATTTGGTACAGTTTTAAGCCGTATCAAGGCAACAGAGACACCATATTTTGATACGGCTTAAAACCGTATCAAATCCATTTTGATACAGTCATGAGCACTGCCAAATTGGCATTTTTGGTGTAGTGTGAGAGAACGTAATTCGATTTCATTTTCTGTTTTTACCTTTTTCTTACTCGACTGTAATTTATTTCGACAATGAAATTAGTCGTCGGCCTAATTATATAAAATGGGCTTTGAGCGACTAAGGGTTGAAATATGTTGAGTTCGGGTTTTTAGCCAAATCTATCTTAGCCCACAGTACGTTGGCGATTTCTCGTGAAGAACATGAGGATGGCGTATGGTGGATCCCGTTGATTCGAGTTTGGAGACTAGACAAAAGTCTGTCTTAGCTACAACCGAGATAGTCATAATTTCCTGGTTTGGTTTTCATTGGTAGTTCTAGTTAAGACCATTACTGGATCCAAAATGAGAGGAAAACCCACGTTAATATGTTGTATCCATTTCAGAAATATAATTACGAGGTATATCCATTTATTACTTCATTAAAATTCCGAATCTACGTTGGTTGAAATATCCAATTGAGTTCTTAGCCTTGTATTCGAGGAAATTAATTTTTACAAACTATTTAAAAAAATGGATTTCAACGGTTTTGAAATACGGTTTCGGAAAGTAGTTTGCGAAGATATAGTTTTAAAATTTTAATCTATACATGTTTCAAAATTTTAGATCTACGGTGTAATTTTAGTAAATATAGTCTGATTGGTAGGAAAGATGGAGTTAGAAATGATAAGGAATATGCCACTAAACTTGAAAATAATAAATATCTATTCCTTATAATTTGTAGTGTCCCTCTTCCTATGTATATCGGATAATTTATTGAAATTACCAAAATTAACCATTAAAATTCTAAAGCTCTAACATTTTTGTACATGAAAAGGTTTTTTCCAGTTTGAAATATAAAACCGGATTATAAATAGTAATAAAAAAATAGATATATAAATATGAAACTGTTAGTTTATAAATAAATTCCATTTTTGGAAAAGTTTTAAAATTTTCTTTGAAAAGGCTAAGGAAAATCCTTCATCTGACTTTTGGGGTATTTGATCTCGTGAATCGTCTGGTTGTTGTCAGCTAGGTAAAGGGAAAATACATTTTAATTTATAGTACGGATTTCTAGCTCAATTATTTTTGGAATTCATTCGCTTGTTGTGTAGTCACAACACCGTTGTTGGGACTATAAATCCTTGGAGCAGGTTCAGGGTTTTGACTGCGGTCTTTAATACCGCGGTGATGAGGATAATTATTTTCGGATTGCTTTAAATCTTAAAAGTTGACGCGGGACGATTAATATTTTAATCCGGCCTAATAAGGTCAAGGTCCCACCTCAGTCCAAAGTCCATTTGGTAGTTGACCGTTTAATGCTATACTAGGATGGCCAATTAGTTGATGAGTTTTGGTACAACTTGGGCCTAGGACTTAACCATAAAAGTTGCATCCAAATTACCCCCTTAACTTCCTTCTTTCGTCCTTCCTTCCTCATCTAGACGAAGCATATCTCTATCCTTCTTCTCTTTCTTTGTTGCCGCCTCGTCTCCTCTTTTTGTGCTTGTTTGCGCATTAGTTCTTGCCTCACTGATACTCCAAGATCTAATTTTCTTCTCTTTGACCATTTCTTCGCCTATAATACCAAATTGAACTATTCGATCTTACTTATACATTTAAGTCTCACCCTTAAGGAGGGATCATCTGGTTGGGTTGGGATGACCAAAAAGGTCTCACCGCTTTAGGGCTAAGAAAATTTGTTGTGGCGGTTAGACTTGCACCGGTCTGTTGCTCGAGATCTTAGAATAAGGTTGTGTTTGTGTTGCATTCGCCTTTACTATACCTTGTTAGAATAGGTTCTTTCGAAGGTTATCGTCATTTTGTAGATAAATAAGAAAACTATATTTGGATGGTTTTTCTGAGGAGAATCTCGATGAGATTTTAAAGGAATCCGTGTTGTAGTGGACTTGAATGGTCGCTTGTTTGACCAACTTTGGGGATTTTGCAGCAAATCTTTTTTTCTTGATGTCAGTTTTTATGTTCGGGAATCTATGTTCGAACTGTCCATGCAGACGTGCAACCCATTTAGCACATCGTTATATAAATAGGAAGTTATGATTAGATTTGTCTCATGATGCAGAATTCAATCTTTTTCTTGATCGGTGGCGTAACCATCATTTAGTGCCGCATCATACCCGGTTCAGCTTGTTGTTCTTGTGTGTTGTCTCATGCAATTACTTTATGAAAATTTGCCTATTCACTATTGTCTGTAGGCAATATGAGGCAGGTTTCTATGAGAAGCCTTTGTGTGGTAGGTTTCTTTTCTCATCACAAAATCTTTCTAGGAAGATATGGTGATGTGGGAACCTACGATAACACCAACAATGTTTGTAACACGAGATGGAGCACTTTTGCTAACATGGTATGGTTAACCAAAGATCATAAAAATGGTTTGAGCTCTAGCAGCGGAGCAAGACATCTCGTTGTTTATAGCCATTGGTTTGGGAGTTTTGGTGTTGTTTGATTATCATCCCTTTCCAGCATTGGGTTCTTTGCTTTGCGGTGATTCGTGCTTGTAACTGTTAGTGCTGTTTAAATCGCACGACTTAGGTCAATGAGATTTCTAAGTTTGGAAATGTTTATGTCATTCACACACGCCTGTTTGAATGAAATCTTATTTCATATCTAAACTAACAGTTGTACTAGAGTTGGAAAGAATAGAATTCTGTATTGGATAAAGTTTAGCAAAGGACCGATTTTGCATTGTTTTCGTCACGGGTATATAAATACATAAATTATCGTTCCTTGTTAAAACTAAAGTTTATTTTGGTCTTTTTGTGTGTGATTTCAGTTTTCACGTTTTTGGCGTGATTGACTTCCTTTTTCGCCAACATGTGACTTGAATCATTTAAATTTCCGCAATTGAAAGTTTATGGGAAATATTATTTGAAAAAAAATGTTTTTATCATTTTCTTATTTTATAGGAAAATGAAACAGTTTTGAAAGGAAAATTTTCAAAATAGACACGACAAGTTTTCAAGTGGGAATTTATTCTTATGAAAAAAAATTGATTTTTGGTCACATGAATAACATAAGGAAGATGTTTGGATGCTTTGTGTGTGCGTTTTAGCGGTGCAATAGGACTGACGATGTGATAAAAACGTTAACGGTAATAAGGAAAAGGCTGTTTTAGCCTTGGAAACGCTATTTTCGTACCTTGTCAATGATGTGTGCGAGCTATTAATTAACTCATTTTACATTTTAGAGCTTTTTTTAGCCTCCTTTACACTCTACAGATGGAAATTTTTAGAGTATTTTGGGTAACTGAGGTGAAAATTCCACTGTAGGGCAGGAAATGGGATAATTGTAAGTGGAGGAAATGTTAAAATTTTTCGCTTTGATTTCCTTTTTCCGGTTTACGAGAAATTTAATAGGAAAAGATTAGATTGCGTGATACTTTGGATGGTAGTATTTGGATGCAAAATTGGTTGCTTCACACTTTATTCTTAATTGTGTGAAGGTGATGGATGAAAAAGAATTTTCAAAATTTGCATTTATACAGAACTGCCGGTACATTTAGGATATTTTGCATCATGTTTTGAAAGTGTTTAAAAATCTCAACGCATACATATAGAGGTTCCGACTTAGAATCATCTTGCATGCATATTTTATTGTTGAAATGCATTATCTACACCATGCCCATATACACATGGTTGCAAAGTGGATGTACACAAATTGGTTGTGTAGGATAGGATAACTAGCTGTCAGAATTTCGGGACGAAATTCCTTTTAAGGGGAGAAGAATATAACAACCCGGAATTTTGACAACAAGTAGTTAATTAATTAGGAGCTCAAAAATAGGATTTTCTACAAATGATGGAGTTTGACCACGAAACTTTAACTGTTGCGTTCGTCTCGGAATTCTAGTCAACTTTAATGTTTGGAGTTTCGCGAACGCAGTTTGTATGAAAAAGTTACGGATGAAATACGAAAACGGACGGAGAATAAACAAAATAGAATAATTAATATATAGTAATATATAATTACGCCGCCACCTCACTTCCAGGTCGACCGCTGGCTGCGACCGCTTGGTCAAGCCAGGCAGTGGCAGCTAGGGTTTAAGTGTATAAAATTTATATACGAATGGACGGATGTTAATAAAAATGGACTAACGGTCCAAGGCCATTTCCACCCCTATAAATAAAGGGGTAGAGCCCTATTCTCTTCTATTCAAATCTATAGAGGCAACGAGCTTTGCCATTTTTCTTCCTTGTCTAACCTAATTTCTAAATAAAAATATATTCATACATATCAAATCAAATCAAATTCATATGCAATTGGGAAGATTAATAGATTCAGTGGAAGAGTATGCTCAACGATATTCGCTCTCTTCCCTTTTTCTTACATTTCTACAGATCTAGAATTTTCCCCTTTCTAGGCAAACTATAGATTTATAAGAATTTGGGGATTATAAGCTTAAAAAAGTTTAAAATTCAGAAAATGGAAGATATAAGGTGAGTGAGAAATTTACTAATACAATTATAATGACTTATCCATTTCGTTTGAATCCAATCTATGTTTTATGCCTATCAGATCTGTTTATTTAAATAATTGTGAATTGTTGGCAACCAACAGATCTGATTATGAATATGTTTAAAATTGGTAAATGATAAGTTGTGGTTATGTATAACATGAATTGTAGGATTTTTATATATTTTTCCTACATATTCCAACAGTTATGTCTTGAAATATGAAATATGTTATACATGTTACATAACACTGTGGATCTGGTAATCGGTCCCATTAAACATAATTTTGTTGCAGTTATGTTCCAGATCTTTAGTTCAGTGCCGAAATATGAAATATATAAATTTGGGTAAAAAGATGAATTTTTGTATTGTGTGATTGTAAGAATAAAAGTAGAATTCCTTGTTTACATTAAATATTTTTGGGTTTTTGGCTTAAGCATTGTAAATTATACCGTTTTCCTCATTTTTAAATAAAGAGGCATTATTTTAGAATCGCAAGTAGTATGACAAAAAAAAAAAAAAAATGGGAAAAGTGGTGCAAAGGTACATATACAAATAAATACATGTTTCTGTATGTAATTTGTATCGACTTTTCCAAAATAAAAATACATTACATATATTTCTTGTGATTTGGAAATATGCCAATTTCATAAAATAGGCATTATTTACAATGATTACGGCTAACGGTCCTTGTGAGACTTGAAACCTTTTTGGCAAGATCGAATATAAAAAGGGAATGTTTGGTTAATTGATTAGACCAAATTATTAATTTAAAAATAAGTATTGCAAAATAATAAATAAATATTAATAATTACGCTGACCGCACGAAAACAGAAAAATAAATAGATACATATTATTCGTCCAAGTCAGCGTAAAACGGTAAAATATGCATTGCATTAAATGTCTGAAGGTTTGAAATGTTGAATGGTATTCATTTATGGAATCATACATGCAATTATTGAATATATTTATGGTGACTATTGTAGCAATTAGTGTAATTGATTGCTATAAAGGAGGTCATGAATAAATAATTAACAATTGTGACCAATGTTGAATGTTTGGATAAGATTTAATCATGGAATTATATGTAAATATAGTCCATTTTGAATTAATATATTTGTGGTGACCATTTGTAGCAATCAATATAATTAATTGTCGCAAATGAGACTGCAAATAAAGAAATAACCATTGTAACCAAAATAGATTGAGGGAAAATGACCGTGACAGGAAAATGGTTACAACTTCTAAAATCAATTAGGATAATTGTTGTGGACCCCAATTAAGAAATTTAAAAATAATAACTGCATTTAGACACGAGGTTAAACTCAACTTGTGTTGTAAGTCTGCCAGGAACCGACCGACAAATCCAACAACCACGGGTAGTCAGTTTAATGTGAGGGGTCTAATGCATAAAAATAAATGTACTATGGCACGAGGTTAAGTTCAATTGTGGTAGAAGCCTACCCGGAACCGACCGGAAAATCCAACATCCACATGCAGTCAACTTAATACGAGAGGCCTAGGCGCACACACACACATACACGCACGCACGCGCACACACACACACACACACACACATATATATATATATATATATATAACAACCAATAAACAAATAAACAAATAACTAAAAGAATAAAAATATTAATTGCCTATTGGGGTACAAGAAATAGATAACTTGGGACTGATAAATAGTTGTCTTAGGAAAATATGACTGTTAGAGTCATAAAGGGCAATAAATATGAAATAAAAGAAAATGGGGGCCATAAGGGAATTATTGATGTGTCGTTTAAACACTAAGTTCTATTTAGGGATATATTAACTAAATATCCAAATGAAGAAGGAATATAACCTTCCTTATTAATAGTAATGGAAATGGGAAATATATGGGGATTTAGTAAGATATTATTAACCGTAAAAACCCGTAATGCAAATGAATAGTGTACGTATAGTATTTTCGTACAAAGGAACTAAACGGGAATGACTTAATAATGTAGCCTACTTTTTCCCAAAAAGGGAAAGGTGTTAAAGGCAAATATGGGGGCGAACTAATAACCTTCGTGTATAGTCCACTTCCTGGGTCCTAAAAGGCTAAGTGACTAGGGCTAAAGAGTCCACCTTGGAATAGCTGTTTCAGTATAAGGGGTCTTAAATGGCATGTGTGTATTGGCCTACCCAAACCTAGAAATTAAAAGGGTCAGATATGGCCATCTATCCTACGGGAAGTACTAAGCGACCAAGAAAGTTATCTAAAAAGGTCAGCTAGAAGGTCTAATGAATGACAAAATACCTTCTCTCGCTTTATGTGAGGAAAGGGTACATGTGTAAATGGTGGAAGCCTTAACTAGTAAGGCCCATAGTTAGTGTCCTCTAGTTTATGTTAACGTTGAATGTATTATCGAGGGATAATAAATGACTAATTGGTCCGCCTAGGGTCTTAAGTGATTAGGGAGAATCCACCATATATATCATTGATAGTGAGGCATTAAATAATAAAGAATAGTAAATGAGGATATAAGTTGAAACCCCGAAATTAGGGACCCACTCTTGATAGAATTAACCAGTTAAGCTCTGGCATAAGGGATTCACAAAAATGTATGTAAACGTCCTATCTCGGTAATGTACTTTGGGGATACTACTTTGGGAAGAGTAGTGGAGTCATGCGTTAAACATTAACAAGGTTGGTTTAGAATCACTAACCTTAGGCATACAGCTTGGGTTGAACCAAACATAATATATCTATGTTACAGTCTGTGTTGTACATTTCTGAGTCACTAGAACTTATTGTTCTGACCCCCTTCTCATTACAACCTCCCAGGTTTCCTAGAGAAGTTTGGGTTCTCATAGCTGATTAAATTTGGCTTTCAGTTCTCGTTCTCTCTTATGCTCGGTATTGGCAAAGTGATTTACTTTGAAAAAGGTAGTTACTTGAGTTAATACTTGTTATCCTATTTTGTTTCCGCTGAGAGTTTTCTTTTATCTTACTCTGATTATGTTCTTGCTCATTTATTGCAGGTACCAGATATACACGCTCCATACTTGGATGTGCTCAAGTTTTGATTTTTGTCGAAATTTGGGTGTGCAGGAAAGTGTGGTGTGTTATAATGTCTCTCCACTATTAACTTTTCTAATTCTCAATGGATTTGCCACAGGCAATTTTGATAGTAAACAAGGTATTAGACAAGGTGATCCATGTCTGCATGTATTTTTCATAATTGTTATGGAGCTCCTTACGCAAATGCTTAACAATTTAGTCAAACTCAAAAAAATTAAAACTTCACCCCAAATGTAAAAACCTCGGGTCGTTTCACTGATGTTCGCTAATGATTTGGTCATATTCTGTAACCCTGACATCCAGACCATCCAATCCATTTTACAATACTTAGATTCCTTTTACTCCTTAACTGGTTTAGAACTCAATCTTAACAAATCTGAGTTTTTCTCTACTGGTCTTTCCAGAGAACACATCAACAATATTATGCAAGTCACCAGGATTCAAGAGAATCAAGAAACTATGATGTATATAGGACTACCCCTAGTCACTTCTAGAGTCAACATGAAAAACTATTTGCCCATTATATGGTAAAATTATTTCTAAACTTGAATGTTGGTCAAATCGCTACTTTAGTCAGGCGGGTAGAATAACACTATTTAGATCCGTTAATCTTGCTATGCAAGTTTATTGGGCTAGTAACTTCCATATGCCTCAAAAGCTTGTTAAGAAGAGACATTCGGCTGTCATGAGATTTATTTGGAAGGGCAACACCATTTGTAAATTTTCTTCCCCAATATCCTTCATTGTTCTTGAAAAATCTATAATCAAGGGAGGCTTTGGTATTCATAATATCATTGCCTAGAACGAAGTCTCCCAAGCAAAATTACTTTACTATCTAATTAGCAGCAGTGACAACATCTGGGTCAAGTGGATGAGTAAGAACATAATCAAAAGTATGAATTTTTGGTGTTTGGAAGCTCACCAAAGATGTAGTTGGTCTTGGAGAAGTCTGCTAAAAATAAGGGTAGTTTGACTACCTATGATCAAGTAAAATCTGAACAATGCTAACAAAATTCTTTTTTGGTAGGACCCTTGAATTTCCTTTGGTCAAATCCCGAAGACAAATCTTACTCATTGTGACCTTTCTCAGTCCGACATTGCTTCGTCTGCTCTGGTGATAAAATGCTGCAGGGTCAAACTTTCAACCTACCCTCAAACTGGAACCAGAGAATCAACCATATGTGGAGGCAGATCATAAGTTATATTTTGACATTGGACCATCCTCAGCGTATCAGCTGGGGTAAAGAAGGAAAAGGGTTCTCAATTTCTGCTGCATATGCCTTCATTACCAAATCACATGAGAAGGAGAATTAGGAATGGAGCAAGAGGGTCTGGAAACAAGATAATAATGCAAAGGAAAATATGACTTTATGGAAGTTCCTAAACAGTGCCTTGCTTACCCGTGGAAAACTTATAGGAAGAGGCATATTTGCCACTAGTCACTATCTCTTTTGTGAGCTGCAGCAAGAAACAAACTCCCATCTCCTTTTCGAATGTCGAGTTATTATATTCTCAAAAAATTATTTCTCTTATTTGGGCTGAATGAAATATCAGCATCTTCATGCCCGACAAAAGGAAGTCTTTGCAGAACTTTGAATCGTACATCATCTGTGAGATAGGAGAAGGATTGAAGTTTGCCTCCTTTGCCATCGAACCAGGCATAAAATTGCATTTCGGTTGTTAGTTGTTGGTTTTTGTTATTTTTCCTTTGCGTTTTTTGTTTTTTCTTTTGTTTTTCCGGTATTGAAGCATTGTCTTCCCTGTTTTCTTCTCATGTAGATTTATCTGCACGTTCTATGTATTTTCTCTAACTGCTACAATAAAAAGGTAGGGGTCCTTTTAACCCTGTTTGCCATGCCAAAAATAAAATAAAATTTTCAAAATCATATAACTATCTATATATTGTTTGTTTGTCGATGATAATATTTATTTATTATTATCACCATTTGATCCGTCATGCTCAATTTAGGATCATTGAGTATTGTTTGTTGGTTGTTGATTTATGCTCTACTAATACATAAGCATTTATTGACAAATTTTAAGTGTACTAAAATCAAACCCCTTAAAAATCAAATTTCGCACTTTGGCTATGAGATTTTCGATAAAAATATTAATTTGAAATTAATCTTTTAATATAAATAGTCTAAATGGAAAATAAGATATTTAAAATGGCTTCCCCTTCCAGGCGAATGACCACAACTTCCATGGCTTCCAGTTCCACTACCTTCACTTCCAAGTCCCCTCCTTCTTACTCCAACGTTGACCGCCCTTCTCTGCTTGAACCTGATGCAAACACCTTTGCTCTGGCAATCGAGACCATGTCTGGGGCATAGGATTTGATGGTGGAGGAGGCTCAGATCTCTTCCCTTCCACTTGTCCCGTCCTTTTAACCGCCACTCCTTCCTACCCCTCCAACATCTCAGCAGCTCTCGTACGCCATGTGGTGGCAACGCGACCTTCGGTCCATGGCCCATCACCCATCACCAGGCGACATGGTCTAGCTCGCAATCGTTGGCTTGGAGGGGTCTTCCTTCTCCCTTCATATCTATCCAGCGCACTATCGAATTTTTAAAATCGAAAAACTGTTGTTTCCATTTTGCTATCATAGGCCATGTGGCGAGAGCCTCTAGGAGCCCAAAGATATGTTTCTGCTGTGGATTTCTCGGTCATTCAGCTAAGAACTATTCGTAAAGGGGCAAAAGGATCTTTCTACCTCGAAATGCATTGCAGCCTCTTCCCCTTCTTCTAACAATCATGATTCGGTAGTCAAATCTAATTCTTTCACTGACCACGTCCTAGCCATCAACAAAACCCTCTTACTATCCCTCAAAAATCGCAATCAGCTCATTTCTTCTTAAAACATTGAACTTTCTTCTTCCTCTCAGCTAATGGCTCTCCCTCCCAACCCTGTGCAATTGGTTAGAGCGTCTATCATGGTGGTTTACTGGAATCTCCACACTGTTACATCGTCTCTTTTTGACACTTTCCGTCACCCTGACTGGTCAATATACATCCTTACCGACTATAAGTTCCTCATCCTTTTCCCCACTGCCAAACTTTACTCCACCACCATTAATAGAATCTTCCTATCCAAGCATGGTAGTTCCTTAGCGTTGGATCCTTGGTCGAAGGCATTTGAGTTCTATGCTAGAGAAATGTGGCCCACCACCTAGGTTAGGATAAGAGGGTTTCGCATTCATCTCCGCCACTGTCCTGACTCCCTCTCTGTCTCCATCTACCCCATCAAACACTACATGTGGACGGACGATTGCGGTTGGGCTCGGAATGACTTCCGCTTTATCTTCGCTAGGGTTTCGAAGGTTGTTAACCTACCCTGCTCCTACTCTGTCTTCCTCGACAATGCCTACTTCCTCATCACCGTTGAGAACCGGGACCATTTCCACCCCATCTTGGATCCCGACGACCTCCTCTTAGGTAACCATTTCAAGAACAACCGTGACTTCTTCATGGAACCTCTACAACTTCCGTCTCCTATCCATTTCCCAGAATTGGGATTACCATTTTGATGCCATGCTCATCGAAGCTACCTTGCCTGAACCCTCGCCACTAGTACCCTTCTAGTTGATCCTCAACCAGTAGCCACCGAACCTGTCCCAGGAACTTTTCTAGAAATTATGTGTCCATTAGGTCGGGACCCTGGCCTTCCTCTGAACCTAGTTGGGACCCTCTGCCTTATCTAGACTTATCTGGTCTTGTTCTCGTGCTGAGAGCTCCTCCTCCAGTTGATCCATTCCCCTCCAACTACCTCGAGACACTCCCTCCTCCTCCTCCTCCGACCGATAACTAGAACCCAACATTGGCACTAGAACTTTTATCTTCTGTTGTTCAAAGAAGTGCAAGACTTAACACTGCTTATTATGGAAATTCCCCTCTAGTTAAGGGTAGTATTTTTCAGCCTACTTTTTTTCTGATGAAAACCATTCACTTAATAAGAAGTTAGCTCGTTGCATGATGTAAATGTGCTAGACGAACATTATACTACCGTGCAATCATTGGAAAAGGAGAGAATGTCCTTTTCTTAATGAAGATTCTTTCTGGGAATGTCAGGGGATTAGGGGACCCTACTAAACATTTTGCACCCCTTTGCATCTGGATGTTCTTTTTCTTCATGAATACAAGCTTTGCGACCCTACCCCTATTAATTTTCTTACGGGCCCACTTTTTTTGAGTTGGGAAACTGTTGACTCTTTTGGTTCCAAGGGTGATATCATCATCGCCTAGAACAACTCCTTTTGGACTCATTTCCAATCAGTCAAATCGCCCTCAGCCCTTCATATCGTACTCTGTCAATGGTCTTCCGGCATCACCTATCTTTTCTCCAATATTTATGGTCCTCCCACCAGCAATGAAAGACAAGCACTTTGGCATGATTCTGCCGACTTAGGGCTTACTCATACTGGTCTTTGGCTCATAAGTGGTAACTTCAACATCACATGTGGGACTAATGAACGTAACTCAGCGGCTTCTTCTTCTAATTCCATTGCTTCAATGATTTCATTAATTTTTACGCCCTTATTGATACTCCTACTACTAACTGACGCTTTAGTTGGTCTAATCGTCATGACACCCCTCTCTTGTCAAGCGTAACAGCTTTCTCCTTAACACCCAATAGGATGATCTTCATCCGCTTTCATCGTGTAAAGTTTAGATTCCACCCTCTAAGAATACTGCCCTATCCTTCTGGTTACTAACAATCACCTACCAAACAACCCTTCCGTTTCGAGCGTCTTTGGCAGTTTGAGCCTGGCTTCGCTGACTTTGTTGGTTCATCCTGGCCATCCTTCCCTCAATCCCAAACAACTATTGCCACCCTGGTTACCAAGCTTTGTTGTCTCCGCAAACTTATCAGGCCTTGGGCCAGTAACATTTGGAGTTCGATTTGGAGGCGCATTGTTAGCCTATAGAAGGACATTCAGGAATTGAACATCAAAGAAGAGTCACTACCCCTTAATCATCCAGATTCCAGAAAGCTTTATGATCTTGAATCGGAGCTTCAACGACTTCTTAGACAAGAAGAATTAGGTTGGAGGCAACATTCATCAGCCCGCTGGTTAGCCGAAGGGGACCAGAACACGAACTTTTTTCATAGATTTGCTCATGGTGACTATTACGAAGCTCAGCGATGGTGATTACTTCTCAACTGACCCTATAGCCATTATTGCTCACTTCACCTTCTTCTATCGTAACTTTCTTAGTCACCAGTCGCCATCCCCTCTGCTTATTATGGAACCTACTCTACCCCGGTCAAAGCCAAATCCCCATCGATGATCCCTTTTCCGAGAGTGGGATACTTTTTTCCCTTAATGCCATGGATATCAGCAGAGCTCCTAGTCCCGATGGTTATGAGCCCTCAGATTTTTACCCAATTCGGGGATCTAGTCAAGCCAGACATTCTGAAACTGTTCCAGGAGTTCCATTCCGACCCATCTTGCATCAGCCGATTGAACTACGCTTAGGTTATTCTTCTCCCCACACATGAAGGAGCTACTAACCCCAACAGCTTTTGTCCCATCAGTCTCCTCAACTGCATTTTCAAACTCATCACCAAAGTACTTGCTAACTGCCTTCAAACCTTCATCCCCTCCCTCATCAGTACTGAATAGTCTGCCTTCATCCTTAACTAGAATATTCACGATTGCATCGCCGCTGTTTAAGAAACCATTTCATTTTATCACTATACTTCTACGACGGGAATACTATTCAAGAATGATTTCCGCAAAGCGTTTGACACTGTTAACTAGAACTTCCTGATCCAAATTCTATCCTATAGAGGTTTTCCATTATGTTGGTGCAACTGGACCTCCAACATCCTCAACTCCCGTTTCTCGTCAATTGGCACTAGCGACATTGACGGTAGCCTTATTAAATCCAGGCATGGCCTATGCCATGGTGATCCCCTGTCTTCTCTTCGTTTTGGTGGAGGATGTTCTTAACCAAATGATTAGACTTGCCCTGAACAATAACATCATCAACGTCATCTAACCCCACCCAACGATCCAAAATGCACAAACATTCACTTTGCTGATGACACTTCCTATTCCCCACCCCTGCCCTGAACAACATCCATTGCCTGAAAGTCTTACTCTACTCCTTCGAACTTATCTCCGACCTCTCCATCAAGTTATCGAATTACTCCAATATCATTCTTGGTGGCACTGATCACCTGGGTCCTACAATCACTAATGTGCTTAATTGCAGCCTCCGCAGCTTCCCAATGTCATATCTTGGTGTTTCCTTATGTCTTACCAAGCTAACCCACAACGACTGGAACCCTCTCTTAGCCAAATTCGAATATAGACTTGCTTGTTGGAAAGCCTTTTCCCTCTCTACTGTCGGCTGTCTAACCTTGGTCAAAGTCATTCTCTCACCTCTTCCCCTATATAGGTTATCCGTTCACCGTGCCCTGGTTTGGGATATTACCATGATTGATCAACTTCGACGCTCTTTTTTATAGCATGGCGGACCGGTCAACTTCCAGGTTTTTTGGAGATTAGTTTGCATGGAGGTCAACAAAGAGGATTGGGAATTCCTGATATTCGCACGTTGAACCTCACCCTTCTTTCTTGCTCTTGGTGATTTCATTTGGAAATCCTGGGTCCTCTTCTTTTACTACAACAACCATCCCAAAGCCCTTTTGCATGCTCATCCTCAGACCCTCCCCTCACCATTTTTGAGTGGGGTTCTATGTTCCCTTTCTCGTATAAAGTAACTTTTCTCTATTCAAATTGGCAACGGCATTATCAGCTCCTACTGGCTCGATACCTAGTTTTATGATTGTCCCTTAGCCCGTCTCTACCATCTCTTTACTCTATCTCCCCCAATCCTTTTGATTTATGTTCACGAGACTATTCTTCAAGGCCCTCCATCCATTACACCCACCACTTATTTCCACCCTGTGTCCTCAATGAGTTACTCGAAGTTTGTCACATCTCCAAACCGCCTCTCTTTCCTCAGAACCAGATAGATTCACCTGGAACCTCATATCCAGCCGATCATTTTTGGTTAGACCATGTTTCAAGTTTGTAACGAACCAAGATTTTTAACAATTAAAATATGAAATTTATTTGGATTTAGTAATTAAGAATTTGATATTTGTTAATAAATTTGGAATATAGTCTATTTTAACTTGGTTTTAGTTTGATTTTGTATGTATAAATATAAGATTTTAGTATTTGGATCTAAGTTTTTTGATTTAAATTTAAACATTAGTAATATTATAAACAAATTGAACATATTATTATTGAAATTATAAAATTTTCTTTTCCTTTTTAACCTAAGGATTTATTTTAATTTAATTAGATTCAAATTTGGTTTAGAGATTTATTTAGATTTGAATTTGGGGTATAACAATTTAATTTGAAACTAGATTTGAAAATATTAATAATTTAAGTAATGTTTTGAAAAAAAAATCTTTAAACACATGTGTTCGCTGAACGTGGGTTCTTAACACGTGTTGCTTGCCTCTAAAATTTGACCATGCGTGTCCCCGTTTTTGTAGGCACCAATTCTTCTGTCCCGAAATTCGGTGTGCACGGTGTCTTCAACCAATCACAACCCCCTGATTTCTACCTTCTGTAATTAAACCCTTTAATTGTCCGGGGACGAAAATGCAAAAAAAAAAAAAAAAAAAAAAAAAAAAAAAAGAAGAAATAGGGAGATTTGTTTGGAGGGGACATGAGGATAGGGGAAATTTGGTAGAGAAGAATTGGTCTCCGTTTTGTATTTCCACCTTTTATCTATTTTCATCCCTTTACCTTATTCCTTCCTCAATGAAACTTTTCCCAAATTGATGGCCACCATGTAAATCCTTCTCCAAGAACCTCTACCCAAAATAATTTGTTTTCCCAAATCGAGATGGCTCCACCGAAATCCGTCAACCCTTGCGCATTACCTGTTGCTGCTCCTCCGAGCTCCTCCGTTCACCGTTCGACTGCGCCTCCGCCCTTCCTTATTATGCTGCTGCCAGTCATACGCCTCCGATCGAAGCTCCGTCCTACACCGTTGAACCACAGCTCGCCAGTCAGCAGCCAACCGAACCTGCAACCAGGCCCCGCCTCGTCATCGCCTAAAGCTGGCCTTCCACCGCTCTTACCTCCACCCTGTCTTTTAGTTTCCAACCATAACCCCTCTGACGCCCTCGACTCTGCTTCAAGCTCTCGACCAACTCAGCATCAACTGGTCATCTGCACGCCTCCAGCTCCGACAGTCCAATGTGCCTGCAAGCCAAAACCGGTTGTCGCTTCAATTCCTGACATCTGCACCAAATTCCTCGCCCTTTTACCACTTTTATATGGTAAGTACCCTCTCACGATTAAGCTTAATTCAAGTTTTCAATTTCGATGGTATAGAAATATAATAGTTAGTGTGTAAATTTGGTTGTTTTGTGGGGGTTGATTCTTCCTATTGCTTGCTTGTTACTATCACTTTGTCCCTGAAATGTCACTGCCTGACCTACGGTTGACTTAAATATTTGCACACTCGAAGTTGTTTGATATTAGACATATACAAATGCTATCACACATGTATAGTCAGATTTGAAATATAGTTGTTTGATATGGCTGGTATGTTTGGCATTTTACCCTGTTACCTTCACTTAGAATCGAACACCTGCCCTTGCGAAATACTAGTTGTTTAATACTCTTCTGTCAAAACCTAAACTTGCAATTACCCTGTTATAATTGAAGTGCACATTTATTTCAATCTGTATGCTTGGTTTGGGAAAAATAAGAAGCACCCCTACATGATTCATATAATTCACCTTAATGCTTTGACCGTGTATATCTGATTGTTACACCCTTATGTTGTTATTACTTGCTCAAGCTTATATGAAAATTTTAATAATTTGAAAAAAATGCTTAACCCCCTTTGGGAAATCATGAGTTCGTTAGTTCTATACTCATTTTTTTTCTTTTTTCGGACAACTAAATACAACCAAGCCCTATCTAAAATATAAACTTGCTGCATGTATACAGTTATATATTAACATCAATATATGTGTTGTGTGTGGATGGCTTGAGATTAAGCAAGCTTTGTTTGTATATGCACTAAGGCATAGGGTACAGGGAAAATCTTTCCTTCCTAACTTATTTTAATTTGAATCATTTTATTTTGTCCAAAAAGAAAAAGAAAAGTGTTTCATTGTTTCTTTCCTCCCAGAACACTTTGCGCATGAAACTAAATTTCCATTTCTGCCATTCCTTTTGAAGTAGCGACTAGCGAGTAACATTTGTTCATCGTTGTTGGGGATAGTACCCACACAATATATAAATACAACATGCGTGTGAACTACATATGTGCGTGAGTGTTTATATAATTTTGTTGAGTTTGTACGGGGTAGTGTATATAGATTCACGTGTTATATATATGTTGGTGTGTAGTGCAAGCATTTGAGTTTCCATGAGCTTCCATTTGCATACAAGGTTGAGTTGTTGTGTTTACCACACCTACTTACTATTTGTTAAGTAACCCGCGCATGTTACCTGCCCATGTTTAGTTGCTTGCTGAAACCCATGTAACATTTATTGGGGGCAGTCCTAGTTAACATACATGCCATACCCTTTGACTTAATATACTTACATATGCCGCTTGAATTTCTTTTCTTAGGAGTTTAAATTCGATGTTAGTATAAATTATTATATTCAGTTTTTATTGAAATTGATTTACTTGAACTACGATTAATTATAACTTGAGTGTTTTATGCTTTGCATGGAAAGCTCGGGTCAGACACGATTGTTGCAGATTTTAGATTTTCCCCTTACAAACTAAAGAGGAACGTGAAGACGCATACGTGTGCGCAACACTCAACTGAATTGTACATTTCATTTTAAAATTCTTATGTATTGTATTTATAAATTCTTCCGCTGTATAAATAAATTCTATTTTGTAAACTTTGATATTTTTGTATATAAAAAATTCCGCTGTGAGATACTATTGTCTTTTGTGTACTGTGATTCTGTGTGTTTATTCTATTTAAACCTGGTAAGCGATTACGATTCACTGTTTTAACGTTTAGAGTTGGTTTAATTACTGATCCGAGACATTGAAAATAGCGAGTTGTTACATGTGATATCAAAGCTTTAGTTTGACAAAGCTGAGCTTATCGGTTTTAAAAAACTCATTAGAGATAGAGTAGCAATACTCTAGAATGAGTGGAATTGACATAAGAATTGCTGTTGAGAGAGCATATTTTGAAAGTATAAATTATTTTGAAATTTAATAAATCATTTTGAAAAGTGAAATTATTTTGAAATATAATTTATGATGAGAGTTTTGAGTATTTATTGATGTCGAGATTGGACTATCGAGTATGATAGGATTTTTAATATACGTCTGATCAACATATACGAAGTTCAATATATACTAGATAGATATAGAATCATAAACTAGTCGCACGAGGATGATTCTGATGATTGCTGCATCATCATCGGATACTTATTTTCTAGTTTCTAAAGTGGGATGACTATATGATTTTGATTGAGACATTGAGAAATATTTAAAACCGTTAAATAAATGTTTGAAATTGTTTCGATAAATTCAAATAAAAGTTTGATAAAATAATATGAACTGGAATAGATATGCAATAAGTGATGTATTCAATGTTTGTAGAATAAAAAAAATTGAATTTGCAAATGAATTAAAATGACTGGGAATAATTTGAATAAAATTTGAATAATAGTGAATGTTTTGAAAATATAATACTGCCTCTTCGCTAGTTGTCGTGTTTGCTATTCCTTGACATGCCGTCATCTTTTGCTTATCATAATCGATCAAACCATTCGTACTTGAATTTTTGAAATTGTCCAACCTTGATCCCATTCGAAATCCATATACGAGTTTCCGTTGCTTGTCGAGAATATAAGTGACTTTAAGTGAATTAATAAAATTAGTCATCCACGAATTGAATTTGAACCAAGTATCTTGGTTATAAGAACAAATAGTGGTATATACTAGTATTTTCACAAAAAATGTTTGAAGTATCTTTCTGAGATATTTTCAAAAAAGAAAATACGAATGGAGAACCCACTCTTGTCGCTAGGAATTAATTTCAATGATAATTTTACGTCAATGGAATTTATTTTTGAGTCTCAAAGTGGGAGAGACCACTTTGGTAGCTTTGTTCAAACGAAGTTTGATTTGTGAAATATGATGTGATATGTAAGTATGTATATTTTTGAATAAAAAAAAAAACCGGAATTGAATCTCGAGTATGAGTTGAACGATGTATATCCTATTATATTAGGATAATATAATATGTATACCTCGAATGATTGTCTCAAAGAAAACTACCGAATCTAAATCTCCAATGAATTGAGTAGAAGTTTGATTTTTTCAACTTGTTGAATAAATTTGATTATTTTAAGCGAGATTTGAATTTTGTGTTATATCTTTATAAGCTCAAAGGAACTGATTGTAAATTTGAATAATTAATTTAATTTTGAGTATAATTGAAATTGTGATTTAAGTTTTGAACTTGATTGAAATTGAAAATGCAAATGGAAACTCAAGTATTGAGCTAGTTTGAACCTTGGGTCCGACCAAAATGTAAATGAATTGAATTTGAGGTTAAAGTGAGTTTAATCTCGAAACTGGAAGCCGAAATGGATAAGAAACTTGAATGTTGGATAATTGATTTGCTAATTATTTTGGAAGTAGTATTCATTATAAAACCATTTTATTTGAAATTATGGTATTAGATTGATTTAAATTATTTTGTTATAAGCCTAATTATCTTTGTTTTCAAACAAAATTTTCAAACTTACTTTTCCAAAACCTATTTATTTATTTCACACCATTTGCAAAACCTATATAATCATTTAACTTATTTTCCAAAGATATTTATTTATTTAAATCTATTGTATATCAAGCTAGTTATTTTACAAAGCATATCAATTTATTTTCCAAAGCTGTATATTATTTTTTCGAAATTACTTTTATGTAACTTAGTTATTTTGATAAACGTATATGTCCAATCCGAACAAATTAAGATCCAAAATGATTGAATGAAAATACTCAATTGATTATAGATAATTGTAATGTGAAATCAGAATTGATTATGAATGTTGATAATGAACCAAATTTGTACATGTGGATTTAAAATTTGAAATGATATTGAATACTCAAATCGTTTTGAAATTATTTTAATTTGATCTTGAAAGGAAATTTTGAAGATTATCGATATATGAATATTTTGATATGAAATTTGAAACTTATATATATGAATAAGATTTGAAAATTATAGATTTGGAATATAATTGATGTGAAACTGATAATCTTATATACTGGATTTATATGAGAATGACATACTTGAAAAGGAGATTTGGAAAATTTATGTAAATGGATATTTATATAAATGTGATTCTAAATGAAGTACTATATGAATTAGATTTGAAATGATATTGAAATTCAAATCGATTGTGGAACTTATTTTAATTGATATTGAAATTGGAAATTTTGAAGTCTTTGATTTTGAATATGAAGTTTTTGAACCTTATATATATATGGAAGATGTATATTAGAATTATGATAAATTCGAAAATTATGGATTGGGAATGAAATTGATTCAAAATGAAATCTTATATAATGGAATTTATATAAGAATGATATGTTTGAAACCATTATAAGAAATAAAATGAAATCTATCGAAGAGAAAAAAGGTGAACATAAAAGGGCAAAAATGAACGCTAACTACTCAATGTAATAAAATTTGAATTTGAGGTATATAATTTATTAAGTGACTAAGAGAATGAACGATGGTAACTTGGTAAGTGATATGAAAATGAAACAAAGCAAAAAAAATAAAACTTGTTGATAAGATTATGAATGGAGTAAACAAATGAGAAATTGGATTGAATAGAGAATTTGAAGTGAATATAGCGAATTATTGAATATAAGTCAACTAAATATTAATAAATAAATGATATTAATAGAGTGGTAATAAGTATTTGATGGTAAGTGAATGTAATAAGAAAGAATCAACATGTATATGGTTGTATGACAATCTTTTGATGTAAGCGCATGTGTGTAATTGGAATGAATGACGATAATGTAGATGTTTAAAACAAAATGAAATGAGTTTGTATTTAAATGAAACATTTGCTTTTTGTAAATGAATCTGGTTCTTGTATATCGAAATATACATATCGTGTTTGCTTATGCTTTATATATTAAGTTTTGTTATATATATGATTCTCATTATTTGTTAAGTGTTTTAGTAGAAAACCATGGCGAGCGCTTCGCATGAGAGCTCGCTTTTGTGCTACATGTTAAAAATTAATCAAACATGCTTATAAACGCTAATATAAGGTACACATCTCGGATTTAATACCGTATTTGGGTTTTTGTGTTGTTTCCCCCCGATTAGGGATGCCTCATTGTATATATGAGATGTATACCTTTTGTTTTGTTGTTTTTGTGTACGGTAAAATTTTCCCGATCGAACCGTGCAGGGAAATGCTACTAAAAATTTTCGTAAACCCGAGAGTTAGAAAAATTTTCAACTCCTAGAATTCCATAACTTATTTTAGTTCTAATAGGTTGTAATAAAGAATATTTTGAATATAATTTGAATAGAAATGGATATTCTGAAAATATAATATCGTCCCTTCGCTTATTGACGCATTTAGTTTTCCCTTAACCTATCGTCACCTTTCTCTTATCATTCGATCTGTTCGTGCTTGAGTTATCCAATCTTATCTTTGAACCCTTCCTTGTGTATGGCATCGGCCAATTTATGGACAGGCAGAATTTTGAAAAGAAATATTTGAGAATGTGGTTCCAAAATTTTGAAGTTGATTTCTAATATTTAAGAATTAATATTTCGAAAAAAACTTTATTTGAAATGCATATACTGTTGACACACTTTTTGGTCAAAGCTGTCACATATTGAATTCTTGGATAATAACGCGCTCAGGCACTGAGAACATTGTCAACAAACATGAAGCGGTTTGGTTGAAATCGCAAAATCAACATAAATAGGCCCGAAACTCCTATCGGACAAACTCTTTTGGGCCCGAAAACATCAATTACAAAGCTTATCTTGATAACTCTTATAGCCCTCTGAATTAGCTTCAGGTTGAGCTTTCGTTTGGGTAAAACAGACTTATGGTTTGGAAGTTACGCCCATTTCCGCGAATGCGCGCAGAACTTGGATTTTGGAATTGGTGACATTTCTGTCCGGCTCGCCCTCCTGGCTCGTGGGACCCACCTCGGCTCGTGAAGACCCCCCTTGGCTCGTGGGACCCTCTTTGGCTCGCCCCTCCTTGGCTCGTGACGCACCTTCGTCTCACGAACCAACTCGGCTCGTGGACCACCATCTCCATCCACGACTCAACCGTGGACACCAACTTCACCACTCCAGCTCATGACCAGACCACGGCTCCTGAATCCCACATCACGACCCGATCGCCACCACGAACCGCATGCATCTACACACACAATTGTGACCTATTCTCAAGGCTATTCTCCCTCCTACTTTCCCGGATCGGGTGCCACGTGCCTCGTCACGAATCGGTCATCCCAAGGGCTCTCCTACAGCTATAAATACACCACTACAAGGAATTATGAAGGGACTTTTGGCCATTCTTCTCTGCGGCTTCCACCATTACTGAAGTGCAAGGACTTTGCACCTTTCTACATCTAAATTCTCCTCTTGTAATCTCAATTAACACATGGATTGTGTGTCTGCATGTAACTGATTCTTGTAATCTGTCATTATAACAATAATCTGTCAGTGTAACAATAAGATTATAAAGTGGACGTAGGTTACAACTACAGCCGAACCACTATAAAAACCTCAGGTGTTCCCTCTGATTTTCCTATTTTCTGCATTCTGTGATCTACATTTGGGTGTTAGTGCCATTTTTTGGTCTAACATTTTGGTGCGCTAGGAAGGGGGCACATGATACTGCTACAATTTCTAGCTCGGAAGGAATCATATTGCTTGGCTATTGGATCAATAGCAATCAAACGGAAGAAAACTGAAACTTCCTCTCATGCTGATGCTGAAGGCACTAGAAACGAGGCAAGCCAAGGGGCATCCTCTCATGGAGATCCTTCTGAATACTTGACCAGAGAAGAGATGGACGACGTTCTCGCTAAATTGAGGACCCAGATGGCAAGGCAAGATGACCTCCTCAGGAAACAACAGGAGATGATCGATGGATTCTTCGCTCGGATGGATGGAAGGCCGAGCAACAATCAACGCATTGGAAATGAGGCCCTAGAAGCGGCTCGCGCATCACATGGACTCGGGGGTAACCCCCTCACTCTTGAAAATGTTCAGAATCGACCGACTTCAGCTCCAGTTCAGATGAATACAGGATCGCAAGCTCCCACTCAGCAGCAGCAGGGAGCGGCTCGTGATAGGGACCCACGACCGGGTCGGGTCGCTCCGCTCAAACCGCGAGCCGACCTGCACGACCTTGGTTCACGAGCCGACCTTTATGCTCCAGGCTCACGAACCGACCTCCTCGAACCACGAGCCGCGAACCGCGACCTGCTCCCAAAAGCTCACCAACAGCTTCCTCACTCTCCTGCACTCAACACTGGGGGCACCAGCTCTGATACTGGCAATTTGCAACAACTTTTTGAAGGAAATCGGCTAGTAGATCTGATTGAGCGCCTCTCGAGAGGCCGCACTTATCTGAATGACGTGGATGACGTTAATCACAACCCATTCACACATGAAATCAGGAATTCCCGCAATCCCTCGGATTTCAAACTTCCACAATTGGAGCCCTACAATGACAGGACAGATCCTACCGTGCACTGATGTGCTACAAACGGCATATGGAGGTTCAATCGGCATCGGAAAACGTCATGGAAAAATGTTTTCCCCTCTTTTTGACCGATATTGCCGCTATGTGGATTCGACGGCTAGAAACAGAATCGATCAGCAGTTGGAACATGCTGGTCGCACGCTTCATTGAACAATTTCGGGTTCACATTGCACGTCCCAAGAACGTTATGTCCCTCACCACAATCAAGCAGAGGTCCAAAGAAGCTCTGCGTTCGTTCCTGGAAAGATTTAACGTTGCAGCAACATCAATTGATCGCCCTAAACCTTCCATGGTATTGATGGCAGTAGTATCCGGCGTTCTAGATAACTTAGAGTTCAAAAATCCTTGTACTGAGATCCCATACGAAATCTCGGCGAATTCTACTTTGAAGCACATAGATTTCTACGGGAAGAAGGTGCAACGTCTGAGAAGCGCATTCTCGATGTCAACATGCTTAAAGACGGAGAACCTCTGATTCTGGAAAAGGCAAAGGAAAAGCTGATGTCAAGAATGAACGCAACACTTATCCCTAGAGAGGGCCCAAATATGAAAGATACACTGAACTGAACGACACTCTGAGCAACATCTACATGGATACAGGGGGTGCTGCCTCCTATCTGAGTCCTCCCAAGAGGGAGCCAATGCTAGCACATCGTAACTCTGGAAGGCATTACATATTTCATGACATAGACGGTCATAACACTGATGACTACAGACATTTGCGAGACCTTATTGAGGATCGGGTCAGACGAGGGGAGCTCTCCGACGTAACTCAACCAACAACGCCTACACCTGCGCTGCTACCACCTATTCCCTGGAGAGGGAACGATCCTGGATCGAGCAATCGTGGGATTATCATTAACTGATTCCACTCAGTGGATCTCTTTAGTTTGCCGGACTCTGGTCCGCAGTTCATGTTTTTAGGCTTTCGGGCGACTTCGCACCCTTCTATGTTTTCTCTGCATGTAATAAAAGTGGCCACATCAGCCCCCACACACGAACCGACTTGTGGTCTCTAGTCATGTCCAGCTAACGACCGCTGCATTTTCATGAATTAGTAATAAACATTGAGCTCCGGCTTCCAATTAGATCCATACAGTATAAACAAGCATTAGCTCCGGCTCTGAACTGGATCCGTCCAGTATAAACAAATGGCATTAGCATTTCCATGGTCGTCTAACTCTGGTAATGTCGTCCTGGAACCTTTATTGCATTTCCTAGGTCGTCTTACTTCGGTAAGGCCGTCTTGGAACCTCACGGCATCTCCATAGTCGTCTTAATCCGGTAAGACTGCCATGGACCTCCCTTTAGCATTTCCTTGGTCATCTTACTTTGGTAAGGCCGCCTCGGAACCATTCCTGCATTGTTTGCCTTATCTCTTTGCAGTTACGGATTATAGAATTCTCAGATTATCCAGAACACATCTTCCTTCAACCAGCAAGATATGTTCTGGGGGGCAAACTTGTTGACACACGTTTTGGTCAAAGCTGTCACACATGGAATTCCTAGATAATAACGCGCTCAAGCACTAAGACCGTTGTCAACAAACATGAAGCGGTTTGGTCGAAATCACAATATCAACATAAACAGGTCCGAAACTCCTATCAGACGACCTCTTTTGGGCTCGAAAACATCAATTACAGAGCTTAGCTCTGTAATTCTTGTAGCCCTCTGAATTAGCTTTAGGTTGAGCTTTCGTTTGGGAAAAACGGACTTACAATTTGGAAGTTACACCCGATCCGCGAATGCGCGCAGAACTTTGATTTTGGAATTGGTGACATTTCTGTCCGGCTCGCCCCCTGGCTCGTGGGACCCTCTTTGGCTCGCCCCTTCTTGGCTCATGACGCACCTTCGTTTCATGTAACAACCCGTATTTTGATAACGTGTTATAACCATAAATCTAGGCCGAATTAAATTTTAAAATAAGAAACAAGGGAAACGGGTTGCGCCATTGCGTTCGTCTCGGAATTCTGCATGAAATCGAGTCCATGTTTTCGAAAATCGGAGTCCGTATGACCAAGTTATGGCTCAGAAATATTCAGAGTTCAAAACAGCTCGAATTCGAATTCAAAATTCGAATTTCAAACGCAGAACAGACTGGGCGGGAAATTTCCCGCCCAGACCCAGGTCGACTGGGGAGTCGACACCCCCAGGACCAGGTCGACTACGCAGTCGACTTGGGTGTCGACCTGGTCCCCGAGCCCATTTTTGGGCCAGTGTTCGTTCTGATGTATCTAGTCCGATTTCTGTCCAGATTCATCTGCCTAAACCTATTTAAACAGCACCAAACCTAGCCTTCTCTACACACAATTCTATTCTGCTTCTACTCTGCCTCTGTTCTAAATAAAAATAAAAATGGCGTCGCTACTATGCTGGAATCAAAACTAGAAGCTAATCAACATCAACCTAAGCAACTCAATTCAAACTAGAGATTGAAGCTTCTGCAACGATCCTACGACAATTTCTGTTCTTAGTTCTCAAAAACCACGATCTGTAAGCCCCAGTTACTCTTAGATCTAAACTGTAAATTTAACATGAACACGATGTAAACTGAAATTATGCCTAAACATGGTAACTAGGTTGGATCTGTCGTTGTAAATCCTTGATCTATGACTATCCTTTTTAGACCTATTATTTTAGATCTAATTTTGTACACCCTAGATCTATTCATGTGAAACTTTGACTTGTGGATTATTGTATGAACTTGATTTGGGACATATTCATGTTATTAACCTAAAACCTCTCATGACCTTTATCTAGACATTACCTGTGATGTTGAAACTATTATTGGGGATATTATCTTATGTCAATCCATTACCATGTCTATCACCATATTCTGCCAAGTTGATGTTGAGACCCTTATTCATATGCCTGAAATGTTATAATCGTCATGCTTAACTTGTAAACACCTTTGCCATCCTATGACTATCCTTTTTGTGTTATTCCCTATCTTGATATCTTGTGTTGATGCGAATTCACATACGTTGGGGGATACGTTTTGGGTAGATTAGACAAACTTGAAATTGGCTATAAAATTAACATGATATGACATGAAAACATGACATGAAATTATACTTGAAAACTTGAATCATGAACATGGTTAACACGAACTTAAACTTGACATGAAAAATTAAGCATGGACATGAAACTTAGATAACTTGAACGTGGCCAACTCGAGGTTGGGTTGAGTTTGCAGTATAAATCTGCCCGGAACCGCCCGGCGAATCCAGTAACTGCAAACAATAGGACCCAATGTGAGTAGTTGGTCATATCGCACTCGAAACCCGAGGTTAGACTAGGTTATGGTATAAATCTGCCCGGACCCGCTTGGCACATCCAGTAACCATAACCAAGTCTAATGTGAGAGGTTAGGGGTGCATTAAGTAAATTAATGCCACTGGATAGGGTTAAGTCATGGACCACTTGAATATACTTAACCAATTTGACACGTTGATTGGATAGGGTTAAGTCATGAACCGCTTGAACACACTTAACCAACCTGACACATGATTCGTAGGACTAAGTCTTGAACTAGAACGACACACTAGTCAATTTGACATGACACGTAGATGGGGTTAAGTCTTGATTTTAAATGAAAAATTAACCTGCTGAGCGAAACCCTAGTTACGCGGTCGTTTTCAGCAGTAACCCACTAGATGTATCACGGTACCCTGGGACTAGGCAGGGTGGGGCACGATTGCTGGGCTGATTGTAAGCGATCAGAACGACGACTGAGTTGGTGCGCCATTGTAGGTTCAGGCGGACTAGGGTCGTGCACTTAGTCCGGAGTTGAAAAGGCAGGCATTGGGCATCAGTAGGATTATCTATGCATTCTTGATTCGTGTCGGTGGTTGGCACCCTAGGGCTTGATACACCCTATGGTGAACCTAGCACAGGTGACTACATTCGTGATAGGGCCGTATGACACAGACACACGACGAGCTAGACTTGTAGGGAGCCGATCGATTAGATCATACCGTTGGACCCCGAATTGGGTCGCTTCACGATATTGGGCCAAGGGATTATTTCTTGATTTATAGTTGACACGGGATTAGTATACTAGTATAGTTGGTATGGCGAACCTTGAATACGCAATGTTAGACTTGAGTTATCTTGTTAGCTTAGTTATCATGTCAGACTTATCATCATTCCTATGTTTAATTCCAGTTTATTCATGTCTTGTTAACTTTACTAGTTTCTATGCTGATAGTCACTAGGGCTTACCAGTCTTTTTGACTGACCCGTTTTCTTTCGCCTCTTTGTCTTTCGTTCCCCCCCAGGTTCTCAGGGAGGAGACTCTAGCTCTTAGCTTAGACTTTGCTTGCTTTCTGACAGCTCATGTACGGTTTGGTCTTGAGCTATGCTATGGCTGCACTCTTGCACTTTTTGGGGAATAATGTTTTACTTATGTTGTTTTAAGTACTTTGCTTCTTTAGAACTTGATGTAATGAAATAATGACTTGGCATTTTGATGTAAGAGGTTTTGACTCTATTCTTCAGTAATGAGATTTGGTTTTAAAGTTTATATCCGCTGCTTTATACACTCTATTTTGTCTATGTTCTGTCTTGTGTTATCTCTGTGCCTGTTTACTAGATAATACCCCTCCAAAACTAGGGCATTCCCTTTGTGAGTGACCCTAGCGGAGGTGGGGTGTTACATTTGGTATCAGAGCAGAAGGTTACCAGACTGGGAAAAAGTTTTAAAAACCTTCTGAAACTATTTTCAAAACCGTTTATAAAGAAGCATTTTTCAAGAAATTTTTTATTTTTAAGAAAAGGCTATTCCCCAAAAGCCATTAGCAATTTCCTTTGTTTCCTCATTTGAATCTTTTTCCTTTTCGCTTTTCAGCATGTCTGGTCTTAACCTTCCTGAGGGAGTACCCATACCTGGTTGGTTCCGAAGATACTTGGAAGCTAGGGCCAACGGCGCGGGCCCGATAGATATCCCTCCTCCTCCTCCCCCGGTGGTCGCGGTTCCTCCTCCTCCGGGTACCGCCTTCGCCAAAATATGCAAGGACTTTATAGGAATGGGCGGCAAGAACTTCGTTGGAACTGAAACCTTCGTTGAGGCGCGAAACTGGCTAAAAGAGACTGAAGACTTGTTTGTTATTTTCGATATGGAGGATCATAGGAAAGTTCAGTTGGCAGCATGGTTGTTGAAAGAGGAAGCTGCATTTTGGTGGGAAGTCACCAACGCTACCAGGCCAATTGAGACTTGGGCAGACTTTAGAGAGAGGTTTGGGCTTAAGTTCTTATCATCCACAGAAGCGAGTCTTCAGATGGAGAGGTTCCTGGCACTCAAGCAAAGGGACATGTTAGTTAGGGAATACGTGAATAAGTTTAATCAACTTGCTCGGTTTGGTTTGGACTTAGTCAACACGACTGAGAAGAAGGCTCTACGCTTTGCTCGAGGATTGAGCGAGCCACTCCACACTATGGCCATGACTCATGTACCCATGGGGGCGACCTTTGAAGGCTTGGTGAATATGGCCCTACTTCATGAAGAAGACGAGAATGGCAAGAAGAAGGTCAAGGCGAATGAGTCTCAAGACAAGAAGGTAGACTCCGAGAAAGGATGAAAGAGCAGCAACAACAAGAATGACAAGTCACGTGAGAAAAGAAAATGCAACTTCTGTGGTATTGACGGGCATATAGTCCAGGACTGTAGGAAGAAGAAGATGAAGATAGGAGCATGTTTTCAATGCGGTGAAACTGGACACATCAGCAAGAACTGCCCTAAGAAGCAAGGGCGAGCCCCGCAAGAAGGACCTTCTAGGGGTACATCTTTAACTTCTTTTCCCTAGATACTCTGTTTTATCTTGTATATCCTTTCAATCATGTCTTGAGAACCTTAGGTAGAATCCTATGAATGTAAACATGTATTTGAAACATGTTATGCTTGATGTTTGCGAATGGTTGCAAGTGGTTGCAAGTGATTGCTCGTGGTTGCATAACACACATTAGACACTAGATCGGCTCAGACACATTTTCATATTGCATATGCATGAGTGTTTATACTTATTTATGGATGAAATTGAATGTGTCATCATATGAATGTTGCATATGGATGAATGTTTGTGCACACATATAGTGCTTACGTGACTAGGATTATTTGCATACATGTTGGATTCATGACACTAAACATATTTTGCATTAGAAAGATCAATCAGGCCTGATCATTTGCATTAGATAAGGAACATATACACACACTTTTTGCATATGTTCATACGGCATTAGAAATCCCTTAAGGGCAATGTTTGCTTGTGGATGATGTTTTGAGTAGATGGATGATGGATGGTAGGATACGTTCTTCCTAACTTAGAGATTTCGGGGACAAAACCCTTTAAGGAGGGGAGAATGTAACAACCCGTATTTTGATAACGTGTTATAACCATAAATCTAGGCAGAATTAAATTTTAAAATAAGAACCAAGGGAAACGGGCTGCGCCATTGCGTTCGTCTCGGAATTCTGCATGAAATCGAGTCTGAGTTTTCGAAAATCGGAGTCCGTATGACCAAGTTATGGCTCCCCAAAGTTTCAGAAATATTCAGAGTTCAAAACAGCTCGAATTCGAATTCAAAATTCGAATTTCAAACGCAGAACAGACTGGGCGGGAAATTTCCCTCCCAGACCAAGGTCGACTGGGGAGTCGACTGGGCAGTCGACACCCGCAGGACCAGGTCGATAGCGCAGTCGACTGGGCAGTCGACACCCCCAGGACCAGGTCGACTGCGCAGTCGACTTGGGTATCGAATTTGGGCCAGTGTTCGTTCTGATGTATCTAGTCCGATTTCTGTCCAGATTCATCTGCCTAAACCTATTTAAACAGCCCCAAACCTAGCCTTCTCTACACACAATTCTATTCTGCTTCTACTCTGCCTCTGTTCTAACTAAAAATAAAAATGGCGTCGCTACTCTGCTGGAATCAAAACTAGAAGCTAATCAACATCAACCTAAGCAACTCAATTCAAACTAGAGATTGAAGCTTCTGCAACGATCCTACGACAATTTCTGTTCTTAGTTCTCAAAAACCACGATCTGTAAGCCCCAGTTACTCTTAGATCTAAACTGTAAATTTAACATGAACACGATGTAAACTGAAATTATGCCTAAACATGATAACTAGGTTGGATTTATCGTTGTAAATCCTTGATTTATGACTATCCATTTTAGACCTACTATTTTAGATCTAATTTTGTACACCCTAGATCTATTCATGTGAAACTTTGACTTGTGGATTATTGTATGAACTTGATTTGGGACATATTCATGTTATTAACCTAAAACCTCTCATGACCTTTATCTAGACATTACCTATGATGTTGAAACTATTATTGGGGATATTATCTTATGTCAATCCATTACCATGTCTATCACCATATTCTGCCAAGTTGATGTTGAGACCCTTATTCATATGCCTGAAATGTTATAATCGTCATGCTTAACTTGTAAACACCTTTTCCATCCTATGACTATCCTTTTTGTGTTATTCCCTATCTTGATATCTTGTGTTGATGCGAATTCACATACGTTGGGGATACGTTTTGGGTAGATTAGGCAAACTTGAAATTGGCTATAAAATTAACATGATATGACATGAAAACATGTAAACTTGACATGAAATTATACTTGAAAACTTGAATTATGAACATGGTTAACACGAACTTAAACTTGACATGAAAAATTAAGCATGGACATGACACTTAGATAACTTGAATGTGGCCAACTCGAGGTTGGGTTGAGTTTGCAGTATAAATCTGCCCGGAACCGCCCGGCGAATCCAGTAACTGCAAACAATAGGACCCAATGTGAGTAGTTGGTCATATCGCACTCGAAACCCGAGGTTAGACTAGGTTATGGTATAAATCTGCCCGGACCCGCCCGGCACATCCAGTAACCATAACCAAGTCTAATGTGAGAGGTTAGGGGTGGATTAAGTAAATTAATGCCACTGGATAGGGTTAAGTCATGGACCACTTGAATATACTTAATCAATTTGACACATTGATTGGATAGGGTTAAGTCATGAACCGCTTGAACACACTTAACCAACCTGACACATGATTCGTAGGACTAAGTCTTGAACTAGAACGACACACTTAGTCAATTTGACATGACACGTAGATGGGGTTAAGTCTCGATTTTAAATGACAACTTAACCTGCTGAACGAAACCCTAGTTACGCGGTCCTTTTCAGTAGTAACCCACTAGATGTATCACGGTACCCTGGGACTAGGCAGAGTGGGGCACGATTGCTGGGCTGATTGTAAGCGACCAGAACGACGGTTGAGTTGGTGCGCCATTGTAGGTTCAGGCAGACTAGGGTCGTGCACTTAGTCCGGAGTTGAAAAAGCAGGCATTGGACATCAGTAGGATTATCTGTGCATTCTTGATTTGTGTCGGTGGTTGGCACCCTAGTGCTTGATACACCATATGGTGGACCTAGCACAGGTGACTACATTCGTGATAGGGCCGTATGACACAGACACACGACGAGCTAGACTTGTAGGGAGCCGATCGATTAGATCATACCGTTGGACCCCGAATTGGGTCGCTTCACGATATTGGGCCAAGGGATTATTTCTTGATTTATAGTTGACACGGGATTAGTATACTAGTATAGTTGGTATGGCGAACCTTGAATACGCAATGTTAGACTTGAGTTATCTTGTTAGCTTAGTTATCATGTCAGACTTATCATCATTCCTATGTTTAATTCCAGTTTATTCATGTCTTATTAACTTTACTAGTTTCTATGCTGATAGTCACTAGGGCTTACCAGTCTTTTTGACTGACCTGTTTTCTTTCGCCTCTTTGTCTTTCGTCCCCCCCCAGGTTCTCAGGGAGGAGACTCTAGCTCTTAGCTTGGACTTTGCTTGCTTTCTGACAGCTCATGTACGGTTTGGTCTTGAGCTACGCTATGGCTGCACTCATGCACTTTTTGGGGAATAATGTTTTGCTTATGTTGTTTTAAGTACTTTGCTTCTTTAGAACTTGATGTAATGAAATACTAACTTGGCATTTTGATGTAAGAGGTTTTGACTCTATTCTTCAATAATGAGATTTGGTTTTAAAGTTTATATCCGCTGCTTTATACACTCTATTTTATCTATGTTCTGTCTTGTGTTATCTCTGTGCCTGTTTACTAGATAATACCCCTCCAAAACTAGGGCATTCCCTTTGTGAGTGACCCTAGCGGAGGTGGGGCATTCCCTTTGTGTGTGTCTGCATGCAACCGATTCTTATAATATGTCAATATAATAATAAGATTACAAAGTGGACGTAGGCTACATCTACATCCGAACCACTATAAAAACCTCTTGTGTTCCCTCTGATTTTACTATTTTTTGCACTACGTGACCTGCGATCTGCATTTTGGTGTTAGTGTCATTTTTTGGTCTAACATTTTGGCGTGCCTGGGAAGGTGCACACGATACTACTTCAGTTTCTAGCTCGGAAGGAATCAAATTACTTGGCTATTGGATCAATGGAAATCAAACGGAAGAAAACTGGAACTTCCTCTCATGCTGAGGATGCTGATGCTGAAGGGACTAGAAACGAGGCAAGGCAAGGGGCATCCTCTCATGGAGATCCTTCTGAATACTTGACCAAAGAAGAGATGGACGGCGTTCTCGCTGAATTGAGGACCCAGATGGAAAGGCAAGATGACCTCCTCAGGAAACAACAGGAGATGATTGATGGATTCTTCGCTTGGATGGATGGAAGGCCAAGCAACAATCAATGCATTGGAAATGAGGCCCTAGAAGCAGCTCGCGCATGTCATGGACTCGGGGGCAACCCCCTCACTCTTGGAAATGTTCATAATCGACCGACTTCAGCTCCAATTCAGACGAACACTGGATCGCAAGCTCCCACTCAGCAGAAGCAGGGAGCGGCTCGTGATGGGGACCTACGACCCTGTTAGGTCGCCCCCTCGAACCGCAAAACGACCTGCACGACTCTGGTTCACAAGCCGACCTTCATGCTCCTGGCTCACAAACTGACCTCCTCGAACCGTGAGCTGCGAACCGTGACCCGCTCCCAGCAGCTCACCAACAACTTCCTCACTCTCCTGCACTCAACACTAGGGGCACCAGCTCTGATATCGGCAATTTGCAACAGCTTTTTGAAGGAAATCGGCTAGCAAATATGATTGAGTACCTCTCGATAGGCCGCATTTATCAGAATGACGTGGATGACATCAATTACAACCCATTCACACAGGAAATTAGGAATTCCTGCTATCCCCCGGATTTCAAACTTCCACAACTTGAGCCCTACAACGACAGGACAGATCCTACCGTGCACCTGATGCGCTACAAACGACATATGGAAGTTCAATTGTCGTCGGAAAACATCATGGAAAAATGTTTTCCCGTCTTTCTAACTGATATAGCCGCTATGTGGATTGGGCAGCTAGAAACAGAATCGATCAGCAGTTGGAACATGTTGGTCGCACGCTTCATTGAACAATTTCGGGTTCACATTGCACATCCCAAGAACGTCATGTCCCTCACCACAATCAAGCAGAGGTCCAAAGAAACCCTGCGTTCATTCCTGGAAAGATTCAACGTTGCAGTAGCATCAGTTGATCGCCCTGAACCATCCATGGTATTGATGGCAGTAGTATCCGGTGTTCTAGATAACTCAGAGTTCAAAAATCCATATACCGAGATCCACCATGAAATCTCGTCGAATTCTACCTTGAAGCAGATAGATTTCTACGGGAAGAAGATGCAACATCCGAGAAGTGCATTCTCGATGTCAACATGCTTAAAGACGAAGAAACATTTGATTCTGGAAAAGGCAAAGGAAAAGCCGATGTCAAGAATGACCGCAACACTTATCCCCGGAGAGGGCCCAAATATGAAAGGTACTCTGAACTGAACGACACTCTGAGCAACATCTACATGGATACAGGGGGTGCTGCCTCCTATCCGAGGCCTCCCAAGAGGGAGCCAACGCTAGCACATCGTAACTCCGAAAGACATTGCATACTTCATGACATAGACGGTCATAACACTGATGACTGCAGATATTTGTGAGACCTTATTGACGACCGGGTCAAACGAGGAGAGCTCCCCGAGTATGTAACTCAACCAATAGCGCCTGCACCTGCGCTGCCACCACCTATTCCCCTCAGAGGGAACGATCCTGGATCGAGCAATCGCGGGATTATCATTAACTGATTTCACTCAGTGGATCTCTCTTCAGTTTTCCAGACTCTGTTCCGCAGTTCAAGTTTTTAGGCTTTCAGGCGACTTCTCGCCCTTCTTTGTTTTCTCTGCATGTAATATAAGTGGCCACATTAGCCCACACACATGGAACCGACTTATGGTCTCCAGTCATGTCCGGCTAACGACCGCAGCATTTTCATGAATTAGCAATAAGCATTGAGCTCCGGCTCCCAACTGGATCCGACCAGTATAAACAAGCATGAGCCATGGCTCCGAACTGGATCCGTCAAGTATAAACAAATGACATTAGCATTTCCTCGGTCATCTTACTTCGATAAGGCCGTCCTGGAACCTTCATTGCATTTCCTCAGTCTTCTTACTCCATTATGGTCGTCTTGGAACTTTATGGCATTTCCTTGGTCGCCTTAATCTGGTAAGGCCATCATGGACCTCCCTTTAGCATTTCCTTGGTCGTCTTACTCCGATAAGGCCTCCTCGGAACTATTCCTACAATGTTTGCCTTATCTCTTTGCAGGTACGGATTATAGATTTCTCGGATTATCCAGAACACATCTTCCTTCAACCAGCAAGATATGTTCTGGGGGCGAACTTGTTGACACACTTTTTGGTCAAATCTGTCACACATGGAATTCCTGGATTATAACGTGCTCAGGCACTGAGAACATTGTCAACAAACATGAAGTGGTTTGGTCGAAATCACAATACCAACATAAACAAGCCCAAAACTTCTATCAGACGACCTCTTTTGGGCCCAAAAACATCAATTACAGAGCTTTTCTTAATAATTTTTGTAGCCCTCTGAATTAGCTTTAGGTTGAGCTTTCGTTTGGGCAAAACGAACTTACGGTTTGGAAGTTACGTCCGTTTCCGCGAACGAGCGCAGAACTTGGATTTTGGAATTGGTGACATTTCTGTCCGACTCGCCCCCGGCTCATGGGAACCTACCTCGGCTCATGTAGACCCCCCTCGGCTCGTGGGACCCTCTTTGGCTTGCCCCTCCTTGGCTCCCTCGTCTCACGAACCAACCCGGCTCGTGGACCACCATCTCCATCCATGACTCGATTGTGGACACCAACTTCACCACTCCAGCTCATGACCAGACCTCGGCTCGTGAAGCCCACATCAACACCCGACCGCCAACACGAACCGCCTGCAGCTACACACACAATTGTGACCTATTCTCAAGGCAATTCGCACTCCTACTTTCCTGGATCGGATGCCACGTGCCTCGTCACGAACTGGTCATCCCAAGGGCTCTCCTACAGCTATAAATACACCACTACATGGAATTTTGAAAGGACTTTGCCATTCTTCTCCGCGGCTTCCGCCATTACTGAAGTGCAAGAACTTTGCACCTTTCTACATCTAAATTCTCCTCTTGTAATCTCAATTAACACACAGATTGTGTGTCTGCATGTAACTGATTCTTGTAATCTATCAGTATAACAATAAGATTATAAAGTGGACGTAGGCTACATCTACAGCCGAACCACTATAAAAACCTCGTGTGTTCCCTCTGATTTTACTATTTTCTGCATTTTGTGATATATGATCTGCATTTGGGTGTTAGTGCCATTTTTTGGTCTAACATATTCAAATCAGAATAGCGCATCGAAAGCGTGAAATATTTTCAAATAAAATTGTTTCAAGAGATTCTGTGAATATTTTGAATAATGTGACCTTTCCAAACAAGATTTAAATATTTGAAATCGAAGTTAATAGAAACCTATATGTTTTGCATATGATTTTGGAAATGAAATTTGGAAAAGAAAGCTATCGATTTTAGGAAGCTCATGAAAAAATATTATCTCATGTGAAACTGTCAAAATCTTATTTCGATGATGTTTCGAAAATGATTTGAAATTTATTGGTCTGAAAAACCGATATGGCTTATGTACTGAAATGGTTTATGAACTATGAAAATTTCGATGACTTGGAATCCCGTTATTTTGAAATGTTTAGAAACAACAATAATATGATTAGAAATATTTGTAAATTGTTATTATTAAAAAATTATTTATAACTTCGGGGTAAAAATAAAATGATTTATTGTAACGGCCCCGGGAGAAATGGCGATCCTGATTAGAGACCAAACACGATTCGACTAACCAAGCACCCAAAATTTGCTGAAACGTTAATGAAAGAAGTTAGGGGGTGAGAATTGATAAGATAGAAAGTTAGAATAGAAGAAGAAGAACATACAACACATCAGAGTAACACGAATCTCACAGCAGAACGAATAAAATATAACATAACTTTGAAATAAAACAGTATATATATACAATAACATTATCAGAGTACAACACTTACAACATAGAGGAAATAACAATACTAGATAACACTGAAGCCTCCTGCTCCAAGCTTCTCCAATGATATATGAAAATATCTGAACTACTTGATTTCCCGTACAAATTTGGGCACCCAAGAGTGTAGAGAAAAACAAAACAAAAATAAACTCTGGGTCAGTCATGGGACCGATGTGAGTAAACTCCAACCACTTGGCTTAACTTTTAAAAATTCTTTTAAAAAAAATGGATAATCGTAAGACCGATCTACACATAAACACGGATGGTTTTTACCTTACGATAACCTAAATAATTCTTTGAAATCAATATTCATCTGATATTATAATAATGTCTAAATACAAGTAATATCAATCTAGCACAACGCTTGCATCTCACGCTTTACATACATAGTATACAATCAAAACCGTGGGCTCTTATTGGATAGTGGGTTCCAACTAGCAAGGTATGAGACCACCTTAGTACAGTGTACCTCTACAGGGAAATACATCGGGTTCAACAAGAACATCTTGCAACCCGGGCTAAATATGACCGACCCCTCACTTCGCTTGAGAGTACCGAATGTATTATCACCAACAGTTGGGATCGGCAACTGTTTTCCGAAAGGGACATCATCGATAGATTTAAGAAGCAAAAGGAATTTCTCTAGATCAGGTGACAATACACCCTACTTGGGAGCTAACCACTTAGCCATGCGACCTACCTGATTTTATACCATTTCCCGGTTGTGAGGCTAGAGGTCATAACGTATCTTTTGATCTTCATTCACTTTGAATGTCACATTGTCAAACCCGCCAAATCACAAATTGATTTCCCCAAATATCTCACGGGTATACAACTAAGAGAAACGAATTCCTGCACCACCAAATGTAAATACGTTTGAAGAGATCAACTTACGCGATCCATTAGATATACTCTGTCAGACATTCTTCCATATAAGTTGTCCTGGGACTGGACAAACCGAAGGTACTATTCTGTAAACAGTACAGCCCTTGCATAACTCCATCTTCAATTATCTTCATCATATTTAATCGCAACACTAACGTCCATATAGAGTGGTTTTCAGATAATGAATCTGATCCCGGTCTCTCCGTATTGACGACGGAAAAATGGTTAAAAACTTCGATAGTCAGTGATTTAACTATCAAAGAAAGATATGTGTACAACCAATGATCTTATTTCCAGATGGAAATTCCATTGATCAATATAACTTTTATTTCTTAATTTTGAATAAATAATAATTTATTTATTAAATAAATCTTAATTTAAAACCCGAAAAGTAAATAGTACTTTCCCAAATTTGATATAATCGAATTCGACGTATAACTCTCTTTCGAGTAATCTCTATTCGATTAACTCTCCTTCGAATAACTTATATTCGAATGTCTCTTCGACTATCTCATATTCGATTAACGCTCTTCAAATAACTTATATTTGATTATCTCTCTTTTGAATAAATTTGTATTCGATTATAAAATATCGGTTTCCAGTCGAATGCTAATTACCTTGCCAAATCCCGATTTATTCAATATATAATTTCTTCAAATAAATTATTTTATAACATCTTCCCTAGTCGAATTTTAATTACAAATCTTTATGGATTTTATTTAATCCTATTCGCATTTTGAACATCGAAATAAATTCCATCCTTTCCTTTTTAAAACAACTCCAAATTTCCCTATTTTATATTTACTACTGAATTTACAATCCAAATTATCCACTGATAATAATTTTTAATTTATATATAAACATTGTTTATAAATCACACTACTTGTTTTTATTATTAAACAAGCTGTTATTTCTAGCCCATTCAAAATTCCATTCCTATTTGACTTCCTATTTCAAAAATCCAATTTCCTTTATAAATGTGTTTATTTGCAATACATTTACTTAAATCCATTATTCACATCGAATGTGAAAAATATTCCTTTTATATAATCCATTAAGTTTAATTTCGTATTTCAAAATAATATCCCATTTTCCAAATTCTATTTATACTTCTATTTATAGAATTACTCATACAAAATCTCATTTTTATTTCTAGCACTTAAATCTCATTTATAATTCCCTTTATAAATGCTAAGTTCAAATTCTATTTAAAATATCGGTGTTGAAGCCTATTTCTACTTCACTATATAAGTTCGGACTTGTATATTTCATGTTTCAAATGATAATTATTTTATTTAGTTTATAAACTATTATTTATAAATTAATCTTCTCAATTTATCAGTTAAAACATATTTCTATTTAAAATCTACTTTAAATCAATATCATATTGCACCCGTGTGCGAAGCACGGGTCTAAACCTAGTCCTTATATAATTCTCTTTTCATAATTCTATAAATTTCCCAAATAATTCTTTTTATAATTCTATTTGGTTTCCAAATATTTCCGTTTTAATATTCTGTTTATTTTATCAATATTCTATTTTTATTCTATTGGTTTTCCAAACATTCCGTTTATAATACCCTATTTATTTTAGTGAAAATTAGGCTTACATCCTTAGATCTAAACTTAATTAGGCTCACATCCTTCCCTTTTGAAACATATATATTTCATCCTTGTTTTTAAATTAGCCAAATATTATTTCTAGAATTTCCCAAACTAAATATTACGGCCTTAATTATCGCATCAGATCCGATATTTAGTTTTGCATCAGATCTGATATTTTGTATTATTCATTTATTTTATTCTTAAACGTAATTTTCCGTGTAAATGGCGGCGGCTTATTATTTCTGAATTTCTGATCGACAATTTTCTCACTTAGTATAAATGGCAGCGGCGACTTCTATTTTCAGAGATTGAATTTGATCTAGTTTTTATTGATTAAATATATTCGTCTTCATTAAGGTAATTTTTACTTTTTTTTTTTTGAATCTGATCGAGCCTTCATTCAAACAGAGGATGTTTCTTCTTCCAAGTGACTTATACTTGTTAATAATTTTTTACAGGTACGGATTTCATTTTAGATCGATTTATGTTGCTTGATTATTTTGAATTTCTTTACAGGTACGGATCTCTATATTTTGTTCGAATTAACATACATTTATCTAATTATTGTAATACATGTGAGGTCAGATGTACTCAGAAAAGTTGTTCTTACGTATGCATAAATTCTAGATATATGCATACAAATATGCATACATTTTTCTTATCTGCATTTCTATAAAAAAAGTTGCCTACAACTATGCATCTATTCTTCATATATGCATATATGTATGCATCTTTTATCAGATCTGCAGGAAAACAAATATTGGTGTATTGATGTTGTTGAAGCTTGGGAATGATATTGGTGTATTGACGTTGTTGATTATTGAACATTCCATTACATCAGTTGTACAAAAATTTTCCTTTGTATATGTTGTATTTTTCTGTTACATCTTAATATGCATCATTTATAACTCTGCAATTTAGGGTGTAAATATTTTGAACTTTTGCTCCTGTAGTTAGTATTAACAATAATATTGGCAGCAGTTTCTTCTTTACTACTTGTGCAAATTTATGTAGTAATGTTTGCAATTATTCCACATAAATGCATAAATGTATGCAAGTATGGAAATTATATGCACGCAATTAATATTTTTATTGTTTCCTACTCGTACGCAACTAATAATAATAATTTCTTAGAAGTATGCTAGTATTTTACTTCTGCAATTCAAATTTGCAAATTTTCAAAAAAATTGCATACAATGATGTTAATATTTTGAATATTTGCACACCAGTAAGCAAAAATTGCATTTTATCATATACAACTATGCTAATGTTCTCTTCTCTGTATAACAATGTTTCTGCTGATAATGCTAATAATGATCGTCCTTCATCTTCTGAAAGGTTGAAATCTGTAGGAGAACTTACAAAGACTCCTAGATGTGGTTTGTCCAAGAAGTTGGGTCATCACAAAAGAATATGTTCTTCAAAAAAAATTTAAATGGATTCATGTAGTTTTTTTTTGTTATCCTGCTCATTGTTTGTAAATGTTGTTAACATTTTTGCTATGCAATAAATTAAGTTCAGTATGTAAATGTCCATTTCTGTGTGGCTATAGTGATTTTTTTCCATCTTATACGTTTGCAACTATTATTGTTAATTTCATATTTGTATACATGGCTGAAAATATCGTTGTAATTACATACACGTACACAAGTTCGCCGAAAATATGGAAATTAGCATGATGCTATTCTTAATTTTTGCACATATATATGCAACTATTTATATTTGTATCATAAATATATGCAAATCTTCAACATATACAAATACTCTCTTTTAACTACGATTATTCGTTCATGTTTTAAATTTTGAATTATTTTACTTAGTTTGCCTATTCTCCAATTTTATTTTTGTAATCTATTCGTTAAATATTACGCAGTTCTTTTTGTTCAGTCTGCATTTTAAATAACAAAAGGCGACATCACTTTTCAGATTATTACTACGAATATTAACAGTTAAGTATGCATTTAATTGAAAAAATAGCATGATATTATGCAAGTTTTCAGATTGCAAACATTAGCAGTTAGGTAAGCATGTAATCATTAGCATTAGCAGTTAGGTAAACATTATGCAAGTTTTCAGATTGCAAACATTAGCAGTTTTTGTATGAAATATTTGTATTAACTTCATATAAGCATGCAACATTTAAAATTAACTGCATACAGTAATGCAACAACATGTTGATAATTGCAAACTTGAATGCAACATTTTTGTTTAAGTAAATACATTACTAGAACTTTCTGCTGAGAGTTGCACACTTTCATGCAACATTTTTACCTAATTTCATCTAATAATGCAAAAATTTGTTAATTAGTAAATAAAATAATAAGATATTTCATTCAGTATTATTTCAGTAAACAAATTAATTCAGTACATAAAATTCCCCAGTAATTCTGTCTAGAAATTACATAAACATGTTTGCGTAGTTCGAAAACAGAATATCAGTCAACATTTTTACAAGATATCAAAACAACATTTTTCCACAATTTCAATCACTTGGACATTTGCACCTAATAGCAGGTACGTCTGTGTGCGGTGATCATCTACAGACCAACTATAACGTTTTCAACTGAGAATCTTGTGAGCAAGCACAGGTCGTTGAGCATTAACAGCGTCACCACTGTATATTTCATCATCTTTATTGTTTTCTCTGTCCTCGCTTCTTTGTTTCATTATATAAATAGTGAACCTTCCCCAATCGACGCTGTAGAATTGTAAAAAGTTATTAATTTATTTGAATAATTGTTTTTGATATGTAAACATGCATACAAATATGCAAGCTTTCTCAATATCTGCACACAACATAACATATACAACTTTTCTGAATATCTGCATAGAAGTATTCTAATATTTAGGAAATCTGCATACAAGTATTCTAATAAACATTCCTAATTTTCCTAATAAATGCATTCAAATGTGCAACTATTTTGAATAGATGCTCACGAGTGTGAAGATATTCTGAATAGATGCATATTAATGTGAAAGTGCTTCTGAATTAATGCACAGTAGTGAGAAAATATTCTTAATAGATGCATACTAATGTGCAAGTATTCTTAATACATGAACACTAGTATAAAAGTATTCTGAATAGATGCATATGAATTATGATCAATTTACATAACATATCATGCAATAGTACTTAATAACAACAACCAATAATGCAAGAATTCTTAAATAAAAGCATACAATCATGCAAAATTCCTTAATACTAGCATACAATCAAGCTACAATTACTTATAAAAGCATAATCGCAATCAATAATAGCTACTATAATAAGTGGATACAATCACAATCAGTAATACATAAAACAAGCACGCACATTATTTCGTTCAGTATTATTTCAGTATATACTATGCAGCGATTATCAATTGTCGGAGATGAAATAAAAAATTAAAAACTAATACCTTCTTTCTCGCCATTTCCTGTAAATCGTTGCTGAATACGACAAATAATTTTCATATTTTTTTGAGATCTAGATTAAAACGATGAAGATCGGCTGGGAATTTTAATTTTTCTCTTTTATCGATTGAGGTAAAAAAATGATCGGCTGTTGAATTAGGTTTTTGAGCGAAATTAATGGAGTGATATGACTGATTAAACGATGACGCATCATTGTTGGAGGGTTTCTTAATTGCGAAAAGGGTAGAACTGGATTTTTATTAGCGGAATTTCAAAAATAGGGATGCATATTATATTCTTTTTATCAACGTTTTTTTATATTTTGAAACTTAATAGGGATCGGTAAAAAACGCACCCTTTATTTTATTTAAACATTTTATTTTTTTTCCAAATAAATCCCTTTTTATAAAATCCATTAGTTTTATATAGATATCTTATTTTCAATATATTTCCCTTTGTACATTCCAGTATTTCTTATGGTATTTAAAACACCATATAATAAGGATCAATATCATACAAACACACATAATCAATAAAATATTATATATCACATCATATATCACAATATAGGTAAAACAGTAAAATAAATGTTGAGGAATCCAGTTGGATCTCTCCAACCTGTTTCCCTGCATCCACAAATGTTAAACAATATAATCCACATCAATTTCATTTCAATATGAAATATTCTGATAAACAGAATCAATATTTGGTTAACGATATGTGTATATATCGTTATCTATAATTTTAACCAATAAATCAGCAATTCAACCAAACAATCATCACACATCAATCAATCGTCATTTATCATTACTAGATTATATTTATAAAAATATAAACTGATCAGAGTTAGTGAGATTTACTCACATTGGACGTTCAACGTTAAATAAAGATAACTGTCGTTGATTCAGATCAGACAATTTATTTCGCTATAAAATTGTAACGAGCTCCAATCCACTCCAAATCAGTTCCATTGTGTAGCGCTCATCCATTCGATCTCAACGGATTCAAATTTGCTTAATTCTGATAACGGATGAGCGAAATATGACATATATAAGTTTATATACTTATTTGATTAAAATTAAATTCTATTTTAATTTAATTATTGGGCCTTTACCTATATTCTTTGGCCCGGAACTTAAACCACCCGCTTGCTACAGTCTCTCCCCTTCCAAACAATTTTCGCTCTAGTATAACTCCTTCCATTGCCATGAATTCCCATGGCCTCAACTCCCTCCACACATAACCCATTCACGTATTGAATTCACCAACGATCTTCACTTCGAATCCTCCTTCCCTTCCACCCAGTAAGCTCCAACTCACACACATCCCCTCAAGTCCGACTCCGACAGTGCCTGAAGCACATACAGGGAGGTGCTATCTTTTCCGACTTCACAGAAATTCAAACTAAAACCATGGACACACTCCTCTTCATCTCCACTTTCATTCCATACTTAGAACAACTATTGCGTATCCCTTTATCAAATTGCGTTGACCTCCTTCACAACACGCAGGTACAGTAACGAGCGAACCCAAATGTCACAAAATCCCCTCAACAATTTTCCTATAGGTGCGATCTATATGCAGGATTCCAAAACGATCATGGAAGCTTCACATTCACAACCGAATCAGCCATCTGTCATTTTCGAGCATCAGGAAAATACGTCGAACTCCATAGAAAACCAACTAGGTGGAATGATTCTTTCTGGGATTCTAAATATAAATATATTTCGATTTTCATTTGAGCTTTTAGCTTGTAAAAAAAAAGGTTTGAAGTATTCTTTGTTGCGTTTTCCATTTTCTGAAGCAAGAAAAAGAAACGAGGTACTTGGTGATGTATTTATAACTTGAAGATACTTAGCGATTAAGTATTACTATTCATGTACTTACTTAGGTAGGCTTGTAGTTTGATTTAACAATACAACTAGACTGTTGAGTTAAAGGAAGTAGGGTAGGAAATAGGAAACAGAGACCTGTGTTTGAAAGGGATCAGATAGGGTACGGGACCTGGGGATGAAGGAACTCAAAAACATACATATATATTTAATTTATATATATTCTTTCCTTCCAACAAGGTCATACTGAACATGTCATAAGTTCATAAAAATCTAGTACACCAACACGAGAAACTCGGGCTTTCTTTACACTAATCCCTTTCCAATATTGACATCTTTTATTTTGGTCAATCTAAGAAATGTGGTTCCAAACTTTTTGAAACTTCCCCGTTCGAGCTCTTTATTTATCTCCACAGGAAGTGGTGGCATTTGAGTCATAATTTGCTAGCATATCATTCACAACATTTAAGATAAGAAGTATATTGTTCGGTGCTTGGCTTAACGACGCAAGTTTTTCCGTGAATGTTAGCATGTTATGTATATTTTAATTATACAATATGGATACCCCATTATGTGCTACTTCATATATATACGAGCTGCCAACGACGAAAGTAAAAATACCATTGTGTTGAGCAACGTGCTACGATTCCAAAAATATAATAAAATAGACAAGTTAATTTGTTCTGTGAAATTCCAAAGTGTTGATATAAGGTGTAAAATACTCCAAATAAAAAGTTGCTTATTTTTCAGTTTAAAAATTACAATGAAATTCTAAAAATTAAATTTTAACTAAGCCTCAAATATCTTGTCCAAATTCGAAACCAATATTTAATTATAATTAAATATATCGTTATGGTTTATAAAAGATTTCATAACGACTATTTGAAAATTTGATTTGGACATAACTTACAATCTATACGACGAAATCTCCATTTTTTCTTCCATTAGAAAAATATAGCTCAACTGATTCGAACGTTTCTTGTTTCATGGAAATCCGACTTAAAACGGATTCTGTATGTTCGTTTAAAGTTTGAATCGCCAAATTACGAATTGCCGCGCCATTTCGATCTCGATTATAATTATAATACAATTTATACGTTCTAACGCCATTTATTAAATAGGACCATTAATATAATTCAATTATAAACTGAATTAAATTAGTTAAATCTTCTGATTCACACAACATTGCGAATTTTACTACTTCCGACAAATTTCGAAAATTAAATATATTCTTTAATTATTTATATTAATTAAATATTCAAAGTTATTTAATTTAAACCACCATTTAAATCTCTAAATCACTATTTAAATAAAAAAATTAATTAATTATTATACCGAAAAATATGGGACGTTACATTTGTTATTAATACTCGAGTAACCCATGACTAAAGAAAGGTATATATAGTGTCCAAGTCTGGATGTTAGCCGGGAGATACTTAGCTTGTGTTTGTGAATAAGGTATATACAGTGTCTGATGTCTGGATGAAAACTGGGATATATACTTTGCGCTTTGTATTCGCTGTCCGAGTCTGGATGTTAGCCAGGAGATACTTAGTGTTATGTCAATACATGCGTAGGCCATGCCTAATGGCCATGTCACTGGGAGAAACCTCTCTACTTGAGACATAAATGTTTATGTCGTTTATCTTGAAACATCTGAAATAATTGAAATTTTTGAAATGATTTTGGTTTTAAAATCCCGAAGCGAGCATAATTCGATATGAAAGGAAAATGTAGTATTTCGAATGATTTGAAAATAAAACGGGATGTTAAGTAGAAGAAATTATTTCATTATTTGATTTCAAATTTACAATCTCTCCTTTTCGAGGACAAAAACCTTTGTCGGGGGGGGGGGGGGGGGGGGTGGGGAGGGGGGAGGGGAGAGAGATTGTAACTTTCCAAGATTTTTAACAATTAAAATATGAAATTTATTTGGATTTAGTAATTAAGAATTTGATATTTGTTTATAAATTTGGAATATAGTCTATTTTAATTTGGTTTTAGTTTGATTTTGTATGTGTAAATTTAAGATTTTAGTATTTGGATCTAAGTTGTTCGATTTCAATTTAAACATTAGTAATATTGTAAACAAATTGAATGTATAATTATTGAAATTATAAAATTTGCTTTTCCTTTTTCCACCCAAGGACTTATTTTAATTTAATTAGATTCAAATTTGGTTTAGAGATTTATATAGATTTGAATTTGGGGTATAACAATTTAATTTGAAACTGGATTGGAAATATTAATAATTTAAGTAATGTTTTGAAAAAAAATCTTTAAACGCTTGTCTTTGCTGAACATAGGTTCTTAACACGTGTTGTCTGCCTCTGAAAATTTGACCATGCGTGTCCCCTATTTTGTATCTCCACCTTTTATCTATTTTCATCCCTTTACCTTGTTCCTTCCTCAGCAAAACTTTTCCCAAATTGATGGCCACCGCATAAATCCTTCTCTAAGAACCTCGATCCGAAATAATTTTTATTCGCAAATCGAGATGGCTCCACCGAAATTCGTCAACCTTCGTGCCTTACCCGTTGCTGCTCCTCCGACACCTCCGTTCATCGTTCGATTGCACCTCCTTCCTCCCTAATTATGTCACCGCTAGTCATACACCTCTGATATGAGCTCCGTCCTACACCGTGGAACCACGCCTCTCCGTTCAGCAGCCAATCGAACTCGCAGCCAACCCCCGCTTCGCCATCACCAGAAGTAACCAGCTCTTCAAGCTCTTTTTACAGTTCATCCAGCACACTGAAGCCAATCGTTTAGCTTCAATCTAGATCTATTTTTTCTTTCGTGCTTTGGGTCTACTACAGTGGCTTTTGGGATGGGCTTTGTTGTTTAATTTGTTAGTATTACTTAGTATGTGCCCGTTGTTGTAATATATATGTATTTAAGGGTGAATACGCTTAATGCAAGGGACACTATTGTAATTGATGAGACATGTAAAGCCTATAAATAGAGAGCTTGTGTATGTTGTAATTACATCTGAATGAATAAAAATGTCTGCTCTCTCTCATTTCTTATGTTCTTTCTTTGTTCTTGTAACACGTTATCAGCACGATGTTCTATTATTATTATTTTTATTAATGCTACTTCTTATTTATCTTGAATAAAACTTTGAGCAATTTTTAAAAAGTTTTGGCATGTGATACTTTGTTCTATGATGTACGCAAGTTCATATATTTAATATCCTCTAAGAGGATTTTGAACTGGTATTCATAGTATCCAGGGAATGTACTTCCAGCCCATCCTTTTTACCTAGTCGTTAGCTATAGCTCCACATACTTCTATATTAATAATATCTGTACATTTAAATTTTATTTTACTAAGTCATACGAGCTACCTATTCTCTAGTTTATCTACTATTATATATTCACCGCATGATTTAAACAGCAACAATCGGTTACCTCTTTATCTTCTCAACAACAAACCCTCTTTTTAATTATTTCTCTAAACAGTAAAGCATATTCCTGCTTTCTTTAAACAAGGTTTAGATCTTTGTTTTCCTATTGTAAACTTTTTTTTAAAGTGCTGTTTGGATGAAAGTCTTTGATTTACCTGTTCGTTTTCAACATAGATGATTTCTTTTCTACCTGCTAGCTTTCGGTCCATGCACGCCAATGAAATCAATATTATTGATATTATTAATGTTATGTACAATCATTGAAAATTTTGAATGTTCTGCGCAATATTATTAATGTTCCATGTACGTTCTGTGCAATATTATTAATGTTTGTTAGTACATTTGAGACATTCCCAATTGATGTATATATTATGTAACTTGCTGTATGATTTGTACTCACGCATGTTTTGTTCGCTCAATGATTTATTTACAAATGTTGTGTAGATCGATTTATGATGCTATTTATTTATCCTCCTTATTATCGTATAGTTTATTTAGCGCAATTTTTTTTATGTAGTTAGCAAAATGTCGAACATCGCTAAGCTTGAATTTAAAGCATTGGGCATTTCTGGAGACCATTATTTGTCATGGATACTGGATGCCGAGATCCATTTACAAGCTCAATGCTTAGAGAACGCCATTAAAAACGACAATAATATGTCCCAGCAGGACAAAGCAAAGGCTCTGATATTTTTAAGACGCCACATCCACGATGATTTAAAATCAGAATATTTAACTTAAAAAGACCCTCTCCACTTATGGAACTCCCTGAAGGAGCGTTATGACCACCAGAAGACGGTCATACTTCCAAATACAAGGCAAGAATGGTTAAACTTGAGGTTTCAAGATTTTAAAACCGTAAGGGAATATAATTCCGCTATGTTTAGAATTACTTCTAAACTAAAATTATGTGGAGAAAAGGTAGATGATGCGCAAATGTTGGAAAAGACCTCAACATTTCATGCTTCGAATGTGCTCCTGCAGCAGCAATATCGAGAGCGTCACTTTACAAAATATTCTGAACTCATAGAATGTCTATTGATTGTTGAACAAAACAATGAACTACTTCTTAAAAACCACTCCTCAAGACCAACTGGTTTAGCTGCATTACCTGAAGTTAATGCTAACTTTGCCCACACCGGAAGAGGTCGTGGCAGAGGAAGAGGAAGAGGGCGTGGTCATGGGCGTGGACGTGGACGTGGATACAACCCCAGCAGAGGTGGTTATAGTGGTTTTGGAGTCAACAAAACTACTGATTTTAAGCAGCAAATGAAAAATGAGCCTAGAAATAGCAATAATTCAGCTGCTGAAAATAAGAAGCATTATGAGGAAATTTGCTACAGATGTGGGCGTACTGGTCACTGGTCACGGACATGTAGATCATCAAAGAAAACAATCGAAGAGTATCATAAATCGAAGAATATCGAGACAAATAATACTGAGGGACTGTCTGATAACACTAACCTGAAGTTAGATGATTTCTTTGAAGACTATGATGGGAATTTATTCAACGACGAAAATTTGAATGCAATATTCGAAGAGATGACCGAACCAACCAATAAGTAGCCTGAAGCTTATTATATGACTTTCAGTTTGTTTCCTTTCAGCATGTATTAGTTTGGAACTTTTTTTTCTTCTTTTAGTATTTTCTTATGGAACTGCAGAAATAATGTGTAATGTTGGACATGATGACTAGTTTATTCTCGTGGATATTTATTTATATTTATAAGTTTTTTCAGTTATTGACTAGTTGTATTGTTTTCTTAAGGTATGGATCGACAATGGTTAAACGATGATATTTGTCTGGTTGATAGTGGAACTACTCATACGATATTGAAAAACCCGAAGTTTTTCTCTGAATTATCTGAAAATATTTCATATAAAGTTTCAACTATAGTTGGTTCAGCCAATATAATTAAAGGGTCCGGAAGAGCCCATATAGTGTTACCAAATGGTACACATATATTCATTCAAAATGCGCTATATTCAAGCAATTCTAAAAGAAATCTGCTTAGCTTCAAAGATATAAGAATGAATGGATATCATATTGAAACTATAAATGAAAACAACAAAGAATATCTATGTGTTATTTCTAAAATTGAAAGCCAGAAGCTTATTTTAGAAAAATTTGGTACAATTTCAACTGGATTATACTTTACCAAAATTGGCATAGTTGAATCTCATTTTATAAACATGAGCCAGAAGCTCACAGATACAAAGAAATTGATTCTTTGGCATGATCGTTTAGGTCATCCTGGATCAACTATGATGCGTAAAATTGCTAAGAACTCAAATGGGCATGATTTACCAAATCAGTTGAATTTACCAAATGATTACATGTGTACATCATGTGCACAAGGAAAATTAATTACTCGACCTTCATACAGTAAGATCACCTTTGAATCTCCAGCATTTTTGCAAAGAATTCAAGGTGATATATGTGGTCCGATTCATCCCGCTTGCGGGCCATTTAGATACTTTATGGTCTTAATTGATGCATCAACTCATTGGTCACATGTATGTTTGCTCTCTACTATAAACATGGCATTTGCCAAATTACTTGCTCAAATAATTAATTTAAGAGCACACTTCCCCGATCATCAAATTAAATCAATACGATTAGATAATGCAGGAGAATTCACTTCTCAATTATTTGATGATTATTGTTAATCACTGGGAATTGAAGTTGAACATCCAGTAGCTCATGTACACACTCAAAATGGTCTGGCAGAATCATTAATTAAGCGTTTGCAACTTATTGCAAGACCGCTGCTTATGCAATCAAAGCTGCCTGTTACAGCTTGGCGACATGCAATTTTGCATGCATCCAAATTGATTAAAATTAGACCAACGGCTTATCATCAATTTTCACCATCACAACTTTTAACTGGATCCCAATCAAATATTTCGCATCTACGAAAATTTGGTTGCGCTGTGCATGTACCTATTAGTCCCCCACTTCATACTAAAATGGGTCCTCAAAGAAGGTTGGGAATTTACGTGGGATTTGATTCACCTTCGATAATTCGTTATCTTGAACCTCTTACGAGTGATGTATTTACTGCAAGATTTGCAGATTGCAAATTTGATGAGTCAAATTTCCCGCCGTTAGGGGGAGAAAAGACCGTTCTAGTAGAACGGCATGAAATTTCATGGAATAATCCCTCTATGTTTCATTTGGATCCACGTACCAAACAATGTCAATACGAGGTACAAAGAATTTTGCATATTCAAAATATTGCAAATCAAATGCCAGATGCATTTAATGATGCTGCAAAAATAACTAAATCTCACATTCCAGCAGCAAATACACCAGCTAGAATTGAAATCCCTGAAGGACCGATAGCAGCAAATGAATCTAAATCTAGAAAAAAACGTGGAAGACCGATAGGTTCAAAATACTTGGTTCCTAGAAAAAGAAAGTCTAATGAAAAATCATCAATTAGCAAACCTCCCGAAGAGGTTATGAATGATCCAAAGAATAACTCAAAAGAAAATCTCAATTCTCCTAAAATCAGTGAAGGAACTATTATCCTAGAAGAAATAATAGAAGCTTCCGAAAATAAAATGGTACCTAATAATAATGAGATCTCAATATTCTATACGAATTATGGAGAAATGTGGGATCGAAGTAAAATAACAATTGATGATGTATTCTCATTCGCAGTAGCTACTGAAATAACTGAAAATCATGACTATAATGAGAATAATGATAATGAACCAACTAGCATATATGAATGTCGAAAAAGACAAGATTGGCCAAAGTGGAAAGATGCTATTCAGGTTGAGCTAGATTCACTTCAAAAACATGGTGCATTTGGACCAATAGAGAAAACACCAGAAGGTGTTAAACCAGTCGGTTACAAATGGGTATTCGTTAGAAAACGAAATGATAAAAATGAAGTTATGAGATACAAAGCAAGGCTTGTTGCACAAGGTTTCCTGCAGAGACCAGGTTTTGACTTCAAAGAAACATACTCTCCTGTTATGGATGTCATAACATTTCGATATTTAATAAGCCTTGTAGTTTCTGAGAAGCTTGACATAAGATTGACTGATGTTGTGACAGCTTATCTATACGGTGAATTAGATACCGATATTTACATGAAAATCCCAGATGGATATAAATTGCCTGAAGCAAAATCAAAGTCAATGTATTCATTAAAATTGAGAAGATCACTATACGGTTTGAAACAATCTGGAAGAATGTGGTATAACCGTCTTAGTGAATATTTAGTAAAAGCTGGATACAAAAACAACCTCATTTGTCCATGTGTCTTTATAAAGAAATCAGTAAAGGGATTTGTTATCTTAGCGGTATATGTTGATGATATAAACTTGATTGGAACTCCAGAAGAGATCAATGAAACAATAGATTACCTAAAACAGGAATTTGAAATGAAAGACCTTGGAAAAACCAAATACTGTCTTGGTCTACAGATTGAGCACAGTAAAAATGGCATATTAATCCATCAATCAAATTACACTGAGAAAATCCTGAAGCGTTTTCAAATGGATAAAGCATATCCATTTAGTACACCTATGGTTGTCGGATCACTAGATATTAAAAAGGACCCTTACCGACCAAAAGAAGATGATGAAAATATACTTGGTCCAGAAGTACCATATCTTAGTGCAATTGGTGCATTGTTATATTTAGCCCAATGCACGAGACCAGATATTGCATTTTCAGTCAATCTTCTAGCAAGATATAGTTCTGCACCAACTAAAAGACACTGGAATGGCATAAAACATATCATGAGATATCTGCGAGGAACCACAGATTTGGGCTTATTTTATTCTAACACAGGCAATAGTCCGATTCTAGTTGGTTATGCTGATGCAGGTTACCTTTCTGATCCACATAAAGCAAGGTCACAAACTGGTTGTGTGTTTACTAACAGCAATGCAGCTATTTCATGGCGATCTACAAAGAAAACATTGGTAGAAACATCATCCAATCATTCTGAAATACTAGCGCTACATGAAGCAAGTCGAGAATGTATTTGGTTAAGATCATTAATCGAACATATTCGAAACACATGTCAACTTCCCTCAACTACAGAAAGATCAACCATTATTTATGAAGACAATGCCGCATGCGTAGCATAGATTCAAGCAGGATACATCAAGGGTGATAGGACAAAGCACATTTCTCCCAAATTCTTCTTCACACATGAACTTCAGAAAGACAATAAGATAGAAGTGAAGCAAATTCAGTCTCAAGAAAATCCAGCAGATTTATTCACCAAAGCACTTCCAAAGTCAACATTTCAGAAGATGATTTATAAAATTGGTATGCGTCGTTTACATCACCAAACTATTTGAATAATGCGTTACGAATCAGGGGGAGCATATATTATGCTGTAATGTACTCTTTTCCTTCACTAATATTTTTCCCACTGGGTTTTTGTTATTAAGGTTTTTAACGAGGCATTATTTTGATCCAGAAGTATCAACCCTCATTGGAACATTGTCAATATGTTACCTAGAGATGAAAATTGTACTCTTTACCTTGTTTATGATTTTTCCCATTGGGTTTTTCATAAAAAGGTTTTTAATGAGGCAATCAATCTTATCATCTTTGCATACGCATATTCAAGGGGAAGTGTTGTAATATATATGTCTTTAAGGGTGAATACGCTTAATGCAAGGGACACTATTGTAATTGATGAGACATGTAAAGCCTATAAATAGAGAGCTTGTGTATGTTGTAATTACATCTGAATGAATAAAAATGTCTGCTCTTTCTCATTTCTTATGTTCTTTCTTTGTTCTTGTTACACCAGTTTGTATGTTGTATTTTATTGTATTTATGCTCTACATCTCTACTTGAACAGTATTTTGCCATCCCTGGCATAGCTACCGGTCAGGCTTGTTGACTGTTAATCTTGTTTAATAGCTCATGAATCGGTTAGGCAAAATCTTCTCTACACAACCGTCTTGCTCGAAAAAGATATTTAAAAAATATATATTTGAGAGAATTTTATTATAACAAGATAGAGTTATTATAACATACAAGGTGATTATAAATTTAGTGGAAATCTTAAGTAAATATGATTTATAAAGTGTTTCTGAATGGATTTTTGATTTTGAACCCTGCTAAGGTTTGAAATAATGTCAAAAGGATTTTGAATAGTAATATTACCTAAAAATATCTCAATGCTTAAGTATTTCAAAAAGAAATTTTAAATAAAATACATTTTCTTTCGATAGTTTAAGGGAAAATATCTTTTTTATTTTTATAGTAGTATGAATAATCTTCTATGTGGAGGTTAGATGTTTGTTTAGGCGGACATTATAGTGCAGTTAGTGAACTATTCTCTTTATAATCGTGCGATCGGGATAAGCTCAATTTCGAACGAATCCGAGGCAATTATTGGTGACTAAGTTATTTAGCTTGTTTTATATACTTTGAAGTAAATGAAGTATGATTTTCAGAAAGGTTTTTGAAATAAAGATCAAGTATTAAATTTTAAGTTTCCTTAAAGAAAATTGAATCGAAATTAGAAATGGTAATGCCAATATAGAAATCTTAAAATCTGAAGTAGAAAAGAGATATTATAACTCAATCTTAAGAGAAGTTACAGTGGGTAGATAGTTTTAATAAGTACTATTTATATTAATACAATACCTTAATTTAAACATCTAAGCATTATGAATCATTTGAAGTTGTTTGGGTCAATCCATAAATGACTTTCCTTAGACATTTTAAGATAAAAATGTTGAAAAGTTGACTTAGATTAAAATCCTTATTTTGTATGAATAACCACGGAATAAAATGAATAAACTATCAACTAGAATTTAACAGAGTGTTATATAGAGTAGATCATAACAGAGTAAGTTTTACTTCAATATTTTATAAAGATTCATCTTTATGGAATGAGTGCAAACTTAGTTAAAGTCCATGAAGGAATTCATAAATAATCTGGTATTGAATAAAATACTATTAACAAGAGTGAAAATAATTTAGAAAAGATTGGTATGATCAAGAAACTAATCAGGTAAAGTCGCCAAGATATACGTATATTATATTATTCGCATGATTCCGAATCTAGAGTTCAAATATACTACTTCTTGGTGATTTACACAAATCTGGAAAAAGATTTATCACTTGATATTAACAACGAACGCTTGACTTGAATTCTTAGTATGATGCTAACTTTTTCTATCATAATATGAGGTTATGTAAGGAAGATAGATGTTCTAATTGAAAATTCTAATCAAAGTCCGCATCAGGGAGGTCGAATGAGCGATACTAGTTTAGATATAAAGTATATGTATTTGAGTAAGTGATTAGATCAAATATAACATACAATGATGTATGTATATCATGCGTGCTTAAGTATAATTGAATGTTTACTTTGAGACATAAGGAAGTGCGAGTTTGAGAAAATTCGATATCATTGACATTCTTAATAATGTTAAGCGTTAGATTTTTCCCCAAGGAATTTGATTCGATTATCGCATTAGTTTATTCCTTTATAGAATGTGGTTGCATTGAATTGATTAATCGTGTGATTTTTAGACTTCGATTTATAAATTATTTGATGTTTAGGACTTAAATTCCGAAGATCTCAAAAAAGCGATTTAAAAGCAAATTGAAAAATTAAATTGTGGAGTGATTTTAAATATCTTTATTATGATTCAATTTGGGTGGTAGTAGTTTTCTCAGCAAAGTGGTTTGTCGGGTGTATTTGGAGGAACCAAAATACCATTAGATGTTTTATGTTTTTTTTTTTGAAAGGCAAGTGAAATTTTTTATTCACAACATCAAGAGTTACAACAAAAAAATGCAAATAAAGCTAGTACATCCTTTTGATAATTCCTAGCCTAAGAATTAACAAAACTGCTTACCAATGTTTAACAGTGCAACCAGAATGTCCATATATTGAGTATCAATATAATAGCACCACAACTGCTGCATAATCACCAATGTAGTTTGCTGAGTGGCATTACTGTTAGACGCAATGACCATAGCTGAGAACCATTACTCTAGAGCACCTATTTTCAATTCGTTTAATCAAAACTACAATAGGAATGAGTCACCAGACAAGGAATGTCTAACAGCATGTTCTGACAAAAGCAAGAGCAATCGAATTTCCGCTATAGTCATCTAACAAAACCACATATTGCCAGAAACTCCAAAGACATCAAACTCGTTTAAATTGAAGTTATCCTAGCTTAGATATGGGGTTGCTTCTCATATGTCTTCCAGACTTCCTAGCATTAGTTAATGGCATAACATCCTCAGGATTACAATCAAACCCATCATTCAAATCTTCATAAATTTGTTGTTGTTTACCTTTTTGCTTACTACTCGTGGATGTTGTCTTATGCGGTGAAGCAGTTGAACTTGCTTTGGATGGTAGAGGAAGAATGAAATGAGATGGAGGATCCAAATGTGAATAGGGCAAGGCTGATGACATTGCAATACATAGAGTACTAGTAGTAGAATGGGTTGATAAAGAAGCATGAGCCGAGAGAACTGAAGTGAAAGATTGACTTAAAGTTGAGCCCATGTAGCTAGTTGATGAAGATGGCATTGAAGAAGTGGTACCCAAATCGTTATTAGTCAAATCCTGTTCAATTTCACTATATAAATTTCCCACAATAGAATCATCACATGCATCAGTACAAGCATTCTTCAGATCAAACTCTTTTCCATTATTAACTAAAATATCCCGAGCTGTTAATCCATCATCTTCCTCATTATTAGTTCCCATATTATTCTGAGTTTCCAAGTTAACATGAGTTGCCTGTTCAGCTAAAACTGCTTCATCTCCATTGCTAATTTTAGTGTTATCAGGGTCAAGAGCCTCAAATGGATTCACATTTGCCTTACCCTTCTTAGTTTTAACACCCTCATTACTCACTCCTTTTTTGTTCCACTATTTCTTTGTTTTTGAGTTCACTTTTACCCAGTTACTTTGGTTGGCATTAGTTGGAGCCTTCTTATAATTTTGATCTGTAGAAGCTAGATTTCTCATGTCACCCTGCTCCCGCACCTCATTTTCCATCCTATCCTTATCATTGAGTTCACATTTATTAGTGTCATGGACAAAAACTTTGCATGAAGTACAAATACAAGGTCTCCAATCATATGTTAACCTAACAAATAGACATTTTTCTCCTAGACCATCAACCTCTATTTTCTCTGGTAATTCGAATTCAGATGAAACTTCAATCAAAGCTTTAGCATATCGAAATCTTTGCAATTTTTCTATGCTGCTATCAAAACAAAGTAGCTTCCCAACATGACAAGCAAGCCAGTTAATCCCTAGTAGGGTCAAAATAATACTAGGAATTCTATAGAAATGAACCCACACAGGCACTTTTTTAATCTGTGTATAACACCCCGTATTTTCTGTGATCGTATAAGTAGCAAATCAGAGATTATAAAATAAGAATCAAGGGAAACGGATTGCACCATTGCATTTGTCTCGAAATTCTACTTGGAAACGAGTCCGAGTTTTCGAGAAACGGAGTCCGTATGAGGGAGATATGGCCCTCCGAAGTTTCAGAGAATTTCAGAATCGAAAACAGCTCTAAAATTCGAATTCAAATTCGAATTCAAAATCCCAGAATAGGCTGGGCAGGAAAATTCCCGCCCATGGACCAGGTCGACCTGGGGGTCGACCTCAGTGTCGACCTCCCAGGGGCCAGGTCGACCATAGTGTCGACCTGGGGTCGACCATAGTGTCGACCAGGGGGTCGACCTGGCCAGACCAGATCGACCATAGTGTCGACCTGGGGGTCAAACTGCTCCCGAAACCCAGTTTTTGAACCTGGTTCATTCTGATGTATCCGGTCTCGTTTTCTGTCTAGATTCGTCTGCATAATCATATATAAACAGCCACCTAGCCTCATTTTCTCTACACAATTTCATTCTGTCTATACTCTGTCTCTGTTCTAAATAAAAAATAGAAATGGCGTCGCTACTCTGCTGGAATCAAAACTTGGACTGATGCATCTTCTTCCAACCTGAATAGAATTAAAAGCTAAATCAAATCTCAAATCAAAATTTAGAGCTACAACAAAAATTAAAGAGGAATAATTCAGCATTTCTGCATCAACAACAGTTTATTATCCTTTCTTAAAACCACGAAAGGAAAGTACAGTTATTTTTCGATACAAACTTTATATAATTGTGACATGATTGTAAATCTGAATTTGAGGTTGTGTATGTTCTGTTCTGATCTATTTTATTCTGTATCTCTTTCTTCTTTCTGTCCTATAGCCAGGCTACCTCGAGCCTACGCCAAATCTCATAAGAGATTAACGCACAAACGCTAAACATTGGGACAAATAATGAATGATGGCATAATTGGACATGGCTAATCTGTGACTGAAAGGACATATGTTGTAAACTAGATTTAGATCTATGCATATTCTGTGAATTGGAAGAAGAGGAACCATTGTATTTTAACATGTGACTTGAGACATTGGACATAACGCATATTTTGAATTAAGATCTGTTATAATTTAAAGTTCTAGATTGTTGGGTATATTTTTATATAACAATTCATGACTTGAGATAAAAAGACAATATGACTTAGGTGTGAAGATCTATATTAAGATTTGATAACTATTAAATGTGAATAACACCTAAGTGGGAGATTTTTGAATATATGACATGCATCGAAATTTGGCTATATTTGGTATAATTTATATGTGAATCTTTTGTACTAGGCAAGTTTAACTAAATTTGGGACATGTGTTATATGGTAAATTATGACCCTAATCTGTGCCATGTAAATTCAATTCAAACGTGGGGTATATGATCATATTGTGAATCATGACAACTATTTAGGCATGCAAACTTAGGCCAAATTTATAATTAGGCAAGATATGTCTATAAAACTTTAAGGAATGATTAAATCTGTTATATTACCTAATCTGCTAATTCTGTTATATTGCCTAATCTGCTAGTTCCGTTATATTGCCTAATCTGCTAGTTCTGTTATATTTCCTAATATGCTAGATCTGTTATATTGCCTAATCTGTTAGATCTGTTCATCTGCTAAATCTGATGAAAACTGAGTATTGAAATTTGGGTATGAATATCTGTAGGCTCGATTTAAAATTGAGAAAAACTTGTTAATGGAATCTCTAATAATTTGCCGTAACTTGTACAGAAGTTAATTTGTTAAAATTAGCATGATTAGTCTGATATTAGCATAGTCTGTGAATGAATGCATTGGCTAAATATGAAACATGGCTAACTCGAGGTTAGAATGATTTTGCGGCATAATCCTGCCCGGAACCGCCCGGCACATCCAGTGGCCGCAAACAATAGGTTCTAATGTGAGAAGTTAGTCATAACGTGCTTGAAACTCGAGGTTAGACTTAGTTTGCGGCAGAAATCTGCCCGGAACCAACCGACCTAACCAGTGGCCGCAAACTGTCAGTCTAATGTGAGAGGTCAACGAAGTAATTTTTTTTAATTAATAAAAATCTAAGATAAATATGATGTCTAAAATGTGTTGGGTGGATAGGGTTGAACCAATTGGACTAATGAATTTAACAAACCCGTTTCGTGAATCTGTAGGCCCAATTACAAAGTTAGACAAATCTGTAAATCTGTTAAATCTGTATATCTGATCCATTAGTCTGAAAACTTGTCTGATCTGTGAACTGGTTGATCTGAACTCTGTATGTCTGAACTTGTAAACAAGTTAATCTGAAATCTATTAGTCTGTGGACACAAGGTTAGGTGGGATATTACTTGTGTCATCTGTTGTTTGGGACCCATATTAGTCAGTAACCCTTTCTGGCATCAAAACTTTGATCCAACGGTAGGTAGGGTCCGGGCACGCTTACTGAACTAATTATAAGCGGTTCATTCTGATAATGGCGAGGGGTGTTGATGGTGCGTTCCAACCGGGTCATGTGCGTGCATGGATCCCAGTCTGCCTTTGAGGATGTAAGATGCCGTGACATCTGTAAATAGGTCTTTTTCATTTAAAGGTTGCCACTTTGGGGAGTGATACACCCTTTTGTGGGGCTGGCACAGGGTATTTATGTATTAGTGAGCCGATTGCTTGGGGTAGGGTTTTAGGGTACACTTAGTTCTGTCTGTTTCTGTTGGTACCGTCTGTTTCTGCATGGTACCGTCTGTTCGGTGGTAGAGGCCCATTTACTAGTGTACACCTAATTCTACATTCTGTTTCCGTAGGGATTAATTTGTTTCTGTTTCTGTACCTTCTGTTCGGGTGGTAAAGGCACATTACTAGCATTCACTTCTGTGGAAATTATTCTGTTCCTGCATCTGTTTCAGTTTAGACATTGGGGTGACACCTAATCCTGTTATACTAGTATTAGTGCAGAGAGGTGAAAAGTAATATTATTCTGTTTCTTCTGTTTAACCTAAGTATATCTGCTGCTCCTGTTACTGTTATCTCTTATCCAGCTTATTTTCATGTCATTATTATTATTATATGTTCATATGTTGAAAGTCACTGGACTTGCCAGACTTTATGTCTGACCTTGCTTGTTTTCGCCCCTTTTTCTTCCGTTCCCCCCCAGGTTTCCAAGGAGGGAATACTTTAGCTTGATCCGGATTCCTTCTGCTTGAAGTGCTTAAAGTATGGCTTGGCCCTTTACAGCTTCTGTTCTGTGGGGATTATGATTTTAAAAACTATGCATTCTGAAGGCTTCTGTACAAGACTGATATTTTGTACTTGAATTCTGATATTGTGATTTGAAAGGATGTAACCAAACTTACTTCCGTTTCATTTGCAATAAAGCTATAAATTTTTCAAGTACTGTTTTATATGTCTTGTAAGTTTCTGTACTGTCTACTAAAACGCTCCATCAAATTTAAAGCATTCCCTTTGTGAGTGACCTTAACGGAGGTGGGGTGTTACACTTGGTATCAGAGCTGAAGGTTACCAGATTTGATAAAAAGTTTTGAAAACTATTTTAAAAAAGGAAGTATTTCCAAAAGTAAAGCTTATTTTTGAAAAAAAACATAATCCCCAAAAAGCTGTACATCAATCTTTTCAGTTCTTCGTTTTAAATCTTTTTCTTTCATTCCATCATGTCTGGGATTCTTAACTTTCCAGAGGGCGTGCCAATACCTGGCTGGTTCAGGAGGTATTTAGAGGCTAGGGCCAATGATGCAGGCCCAGCAGATATTCCTCCTCCAGCTGCAGCGATTCCTCCTCCTCCGCCCCCTCTTCGTGCAACTGCTTTTTCAAAGATCTGTAAAGATGTTAGGGCCATGGGTGGAAAGGATTTCAAGGGAACTGAATCATTCGTAGAAGCGAGGAACTGGCTCAAAGAAACTGAGGATCTGTTCGTTATCTTCGAGGTGGACGATAGGCAGAAGGTACAATTGGCGGTATGGTTGCTCAAGGACGAAGCTTCCTATTGGTGGGAAGTCACTAACGCCGAGAGGCCGGTTGAAACATGGATGGATTTCAGAACAAGGTTTGAGATGAAATTCCTCTCGCAAGCTGAACGAAGTCTACAACTGGAAAAGTTCTTATCTCTTAAGCAAGGAAGTATGACGATCAGGGAATACGTCAATCAGTTCAACCAATTGGCCAGGTTCGGGCTAGGTTTAGTCAACACCCCGCATAAAAAGGCTCTCCGCTTTGTTAAAGGATTGAACGAGCCACTACACAGCCTAGCCATGACCCATGTACCCATGGGAGCGACTTACGAGAGATTGGTGGACATGGCACTACTGCACGAGGAAGACAAGGGCAAGGAAGAGGCAAAGAAGGAAGAACCACAGAACAAGAAAGCCTGGCCCAAAAAGGAAACACAAAAGAAGATTGAGAAGTCTGAAGATAAGAGGGAGAAAAAGTGCTTTACCTGTGGAAGCTCGACTCATCTGAACAAGGATTGCAGAAAAAGGAAGGGCACTTGCTTCAACTGTGGTGAGATGGGACACTTCACTAGGGACTGCCCGAAAAAAAGAGGGCAAGGGCAGAGGGCAGGACCAACTTCTGGAGGGCAGGCGAACACTCTCGAGGCTAGTGGATAGGATATAATTAGGAAAACTTTCTATGGGTGGTTTAATTTCTTTATCTGACTGTTAATTTGAAACTCTTTCTGATTCTGGCATTTTGATTCTGTAGCCGATACTCTGCACTTTAATGCTAGTATTGTTTCTGATTCCACTGTAGGCTCAAACCCATAAGGGTTACGACCCATCTGTTTGTGATAGATTGGGGTTGGAGAGATATCTGTGTTAGGCGTCAAGTAGGACGCATACATTCTGGGTTTTATCATGCTTAGTTTCCTAAGAATCATTTGGTGATCTGATCTATACCAGTAGTCTGTAAGTATCTGAATATTTCTGATAAAGTTAAGGTTTCCAGTTTTGACATTGTCTAAAAAGGGTAATCCTCTGGGTGTCAATCTGATATTGATTTCGGTCTTCGGGGTTGATACTTAGGGGAGTTTGTCTCTCAACCAGGGTCTAATGGAAACCAAGTTTTTGTTTTATCTGTAACCGCTTCCATCATTCGACTGTATCCTATCGATCGAATCTTTGAACTTTAGGTAGAAACTAATGGGTGTAAACATGTGTTTGAGACATGTTATGTTTGATGGTTGCAAGCGGATGCAAGTGGTTGATAGTGGTTGCATATACACACATTAGGCACTAGATCGGCTCGAATACACTCTCATACTGCATATGGATGTGTGAGCATTTTCAATTTATGTTGGTGCAAAATGATTGACTCATCACATGGGTGTTTCATATGAATGAATGGTTGTCAATCATATAAGAATGATATGGATCAAATAGGAAAATTGCATACATGTTGGACTCATGGTACTGACATAATTCGCATAAAGGAGGTCAGCTGAATCAGTGGACCGACTGATCTTTGCATTAGATAAGGAACATATACACACACTTTTGCATATGTTCATATGACATTAGAAGTTTTCTAAGGACAATGGATGCTTGTGGATGATGGTTGAGTAGATGGATGACTGGATGGTAGGACACATTCTTCTCAACTTGAAAATTTCGGGGACGAAATCCTTTAAGGAGGGGAGAATGTAACACCCCGTATTTTCTGTGATCATATAAGTAAAAAATCAGAGAATAATTAAATTATAAAATAATAATCAAGGGAAACGGGTTGCACCATTGCGTTTGTCTCAAAATTCTGTTTGGAAACGAGTCCGAGTTTTCGAGAAACGGAGTCCGTATGAGGGAGATATGGCCCTCCGAAGTTTCAGAGAATTTCAGAATCGAAAACAGCTCGAAAATTCGAATTCAAATTCGAATTCAAAATCCCAGAACATGCTAGTCAAGAAAATTCCCGCCCATGGACCAGGTCGACCTGGGGGTCGACCATAGTGTCGACCTGATGGTCGACGTGGCCAGACCAGGTCGACCATAGTGTCGATCTGGGGGTCGACCTGCTCCCGAAACCCGGTTTTTGAACCTGGTTCATTCTGATGTATCCGGTCTCGTTTTCTATCTAGATTCATCCGCATAATCCTATATAAACAGCCCCCTAGCCTCATTTTCTCTACACAATTTCATTCTGTCTATACTCTGTCTCTGTTCTAAATAAAAAAATAAAAATGGCGTCGCTACTCTGCTGGAATCAAAACTTGGACTGATGCATCTTCTTCCAACCTGAATAGAGTTAAAAGCTAAATCAAATCTCAAATCAAAGTTTAGAGCTACAACAAAAATTAATGTAGAATAATTCAGCATTTCTGCATCAACAACAGTTTATTATCCTTTCTTAAAACCACGAAAGGCAAGTACAGTTATTTTCCGATATAAACTTTAATTATAATTGTGACATGATTGTAAATCTGAATTTGAGGTTGTGTATGTTCTGTTCTGATCTATTTTATTCTGTATCTCTTTCTTCTTTCTGTTCTATAGCCAGGCTACCTCGAGCCTGCGCCAAATCTCATAAGAGATTAACGCACAAACGCTAAACTTTGGGATAAATAATGAATGATGGCATAATTGGACATGGCTAATCTGTGACTGAAAGGACATATGTTGTAAACTAGATTTAGATATATGCATATTCTGTAAATTGGAAGAAGAGGAACCATTGTATGCTAACATGTGACTTGAGACATTGGACATAACGCATATTTTGAATTAAGATCTGTTATAATTTAAAGTTCTAGATTGTTGGGTATATTTTTATATAATGATTCATGACGCGAGATAAAAAGACAATATGACTTAGGTGTGAAGATCTATATTAAGATTTGATAACTATTAAATGTGAATAACACCTAAGTGGGAGATTTTGAATATATGACATGCATTGAAATCGATGGCTATATTTGGTATAATTTATATGTGAATCTTTTGTACTAGGCAAGTTTAACTAAATTTGGGACATGTGTTATATGGTAAATTATGACCCTAATCTGTGCCATGTAAATTCAATTCAAACGTGGGGTATATGATCATATTGTGAATCATGACAACTATTTAGGCATGCAAACTTAGGCCAAATTTATAATTAGGCAATATATGTCTATGAAACTTTAAGGAATGTTTAAATCTGTTATATTACCTAATCAGCTAGTTCTGTTATATTGCCTAATCTGCTAGTTCTGTTATATTGCCTAATCTTCCAGTTCTGTTATATTGCCTAATCTGCTAGATCTGTTATATTGCCTAATCTGTTAGATCTGTTCATCTGCTAAATCTGTTGAAAACTGAGTATTGAAATTTGAGTATGAATATCTGTAGGCTCGATTTAAAATTGAGCAAAACTTGTTAATAGAATTTTGAATAATCTGTTGTAACTTGTACAGAAGTTAATTTGTTAAACTTAGCATGATTAGTCTGATATTAGCATAGTCTGTGAATGAATGCATTGGCTAAATATGAAACATGGCTAACTCGAGGTTAGAATGAGTTTGCGGCGTAATCCTGCCCGGAACCGCTCGGCACATCCAGTGGCCGCAAACAATAGGTTCTAATGTGAGAAGTTAGTCATAACGTGCTTGAAACCCGAGGTTAGACTCAGTTTGCGGCAGAAATCTGCCCGGAACCAACCGACCTAACCAGTGGCCGCAAACTGTCAGTCTAATGTGAGAGGTCTACGCAGTAAATTTTTTTAATTAATACAAATCTAAGATAAATATGATGTCTAAAACGTGTTGGGTGGATAGGGTTGAACCAATTGGACTAATGAATTTAACAAACCCGTTTCGTGAATCTGTAGGCCCAATTACAAAGTTAGACAAATCTGTAAATCTGTTAAATCCATATATCTGATCCATTAGTCTGAAAACTTGTCTGATCTGTGAACTGGTTGATCTGAACTCTGTATGTCTGAACTTGTAAACAAGTTAATCTGAAATCTATTAGTCTGTGGACACAAGGTTAGGTGGGATATTACTTGTGTCATCTGTTGTTTGGGACCCATATTAGTCAGTAACCCTTTCTGGCATCAAAACTTTGATCCAACAGTAGGTAGGGTCCGGGCACGCTTACTGAACTAATTATAAGCGGTTCATTCTGATAATGGTGATGGGTGTTGATGGTGCATTCCAACCGGGTCATGTGCGTGCATGGATCCCGGTCTGCCTTTGAGGATGTAAGACGCCGTGACATCTGTAAATAGGTCTTTTACAATTCAAGGTTGCCACTTTGGGGAGTGATACACCCTTTTGTGGGGCTGGCACAGGGTATTTATGTATTACTGAGTCGATTGCTTGGGGTAGGGTTTTAGGGTACACTTAGTTCTGTCTGTTTCTGTTGGTACCGTCTGTTTCTGTTGGGTGGTAACACCTGTCTGTTTCTGCGTGGTACCTTCTGTTCGGTGGTAGAGGCCCATTTACTAGTGTACACCTAATTCTACATTCTGTTTCCGTAGGGATTAATCTGTTTCTGTTTCTGTACCTTCTGTTCGGGTGGTAAAGGCCCATTACTAGCATTCACTTCTGTGGAAATTATTCTGTTCCTGCATCTGTTTCAGTTTAGACATTGGGGTGACACCTAATCCTGTTATACTAGTATTAGTGCAGAGAGGTGAAAAGTAATATTATTCTGTTTCTTCTGTTTAACCTAAGTATATCTGCTGCTCCTGTTACTGTTATCTCTTATCCAGCTTATTTTCATGTCATTATTATTATTATATGTTCATATGCTGAAAGTCACTGGACTTGCCAGACTTTATGTCTGACCTTGCTTGTTTTCGCCCCTTTTTCTTCCGTTTTCCCCCCAGGTTTCCAAGGAGGGAATACTTTAGCTTGATCCGGATTCCTTCTGCTTGAAGTGCTTAAAGTATGGCTTGGCCCTTTATAGCTTCTGTTCTGTGGGGATTATGATTTTAAAAACTATGCATTCTGAAGGCTTTTGTACAAGACTGATATTTTGTACTTGAATTCTAATATTTTGATTTGAAAGGATGTAACCAAACTTACTTCGGTTTCTGTTGTAATAAAGCTATAAAATTTTCAAGTACTGTTTTATCTGTCTTGTAAGTTTTTGTTCTGTCTACTAAAACGCTCCATCAAATTTAAGGCATTCCCTTTGTGAGTGACCTTAACGGAGGTGGGGTGTTACACTGTGCTTATGAATTTCCAATGGTAGGATCCCATCATGTAATAATAAACATACGACCTCGAATAAAAATAGGATCAGACTTAAGGATTTTCCCTCTATCCATTTCATTATAAAAATTTAAATCCGATTTGATATCTACCTCACCATCTAATTTCCAATAACGGTTCAAAAAATTAACAACAGTGGTATAAGATAATGTACCATCTAAGAAGAAACCGATGAGATGATTGCTCCAATACTTCATGCCTTCCTCCCTTACCATATCCGGGTTTTTTCCCGGTTTGCCATCCCTCATAATATCGAAATGTTATGGCTTGAAAACGCCTGCATTAAATGAAATAGAATTGAACAGTAATGCACAATCCGTCTTAGTGAATGCAGGAAAGGTGGATATCGAAGGACTCCGGTTAGAAAAGATTTGTTGATCTGGTTTCGAATTTCCATGATTTGGAATTGATGCATCCTGATTAGCTGAATTGCCATGATTACAATTGACGTTAGGAACAATGGGATCAAAAGAAGAATTTCCCAGATCTGAAATGGAGGAATTTTCTCCTAGGTTTAAATATGAGGGGATAGCAGTGGATGGATTGACAGTGGGTGGTGGTGGATTGGGGGGAATAGGTGGAGAAGAGCGTGATGGTAGAGGAGGGAAAGTGGAGTTGAAGGCGACGGAGGAGGAGGGTAGAAATGGAAAGGGGGATTTGGCTGACGCCATTACGGGGATCTAAAATGACAGCAGTTCATGTTTTATGTTGTTTTATTCGAGAGTAATGTCATGCGTAAATAAGAGAGGATCCTTCTGTTTCCTAATTTGTTTGGTGTTGATTTATTCCACTTTTGAGAAATATGGAGTTATATATGAATATAAAACCTAAAAAATTAGTTCTAAATTAATTTATGCTTTGAAATGATTTGATGCACTTGTTTTATTAATGGATATTGTAATTTGGTTTTACACGATTGTTATGTTGATTTTGGTTGCATTATTATTAGTTGTTGCATCATATTGCTCTTGATTGCTACTTGATTTCTTGCGTAGCTAAATTAGCATAGAGATAATAGCTAACATGCTAAACTAAATATCTGACACAAAATATATACAATACTTTAGTACGAAGAAGTTGTTTTGGGAGGGATTAGTTTTAAATAGGGTAACTAAAAAATTAATCAGGTAATTAATTTGGTGTATATTAAATCTTGTCAAATAAGTATATATTTCGTGCTATGTCCAATCGAGATGCGGTCAGCCTCATTGCACTCATATTATCATATCTTCATTTTGTAATTGGGTTGGTTTACTTTTAGAGCTTGCTAACATTTAATCTATTTCAAACCAGAATGCTTCTGCGATAACTTGAATTTTGATCAGTTAACTCACATTCCAAATTTATTCTATAATATATGTGCCTCTAAAATTACAGTTTCATGCTTGTTTGAAATATTTACTACTATTTAACTATCTGTTTAATTTAATTCCTTGTTCTAAAATGGATGACATAAATATAATTTTGTTATGGAGGACAAAATAAAAAGAAAACCAGAGTGTACATAGCGCATTGGATCACAACATAACGCTTTAAATCGTTTGCACTTATGATTTACATAGATTTTTCATTTACCGCTTATAGTCATATGTTTTATTATTCATTCATATTCCTATTGCTTTTTATTATTCACTCATATGCATGTGCTACTTCAATTTATTTATTCTCATTCATTTGCTGCTTTATTTTATTCAGTAATATCCGTACGATGCCCTTTTTTGATTACCCATTTGCATATGCTACTTATACTATAGCTGAATAAAATAATTGTGACAATATGCTTTTAACTTGAGCTTGAATATTCATAAAAATTGGAATCTAGATTTAATTATCATTTAAATTAACGACATTTGTAAAAATTCATTAACACTTTTAATTATAATAATGGAATTTAATTATTCATTTTAACTAACGGTAATTGAACTAAATTAATTAATTATTTAATGGCATTGACATTTAATTATTCATTTTAATTAAACTGAATTTAAATAATTATTTTATAAATGAAATTTCGATTTTATTGATCATTTTAATCAATGGTTTTGTAATTAAATAATTATTTAAATTAATGATGTTAAAATTGAATTTATCATTCTATTTCATTAGTAGGAATTAATTAAATCATCTTAGTTGATGATGTCCGAATTAGGTTACACATTCCAACTAATATGAATTTAATCGATTTACTTCATTTTTATGGTTTAAAGCAAATAAATTTATTTAATAAAAATGATTAATAAATTACTAGCTTAATAAAGGATTAATTGACAAGAATAATCCAAATTTTAACGTGTCTTCCCATATTAATCCCAAGTTTGGATTATTTTTAATAATTAATCCCAAGTTTGGGGGTCCCTTCCCATATTGATCCCACCTACCCATTAACTTATTATAGCCGATAACTTAACAAATCAATCCTTTTTTCTCATGTTAAAATCAGTTCTTCCCGAATCTGAATTCACTACAAAAACTGATTTCAAAATAAGGAATCAGTCTAATCTTCCTCTCAACCGCATAGTCACTCTTCTCTCTCTCAAATCCAGTCTTCCTCCAGACTCAATGGCCCCAATGGCGATGACGCTAAAATCAAGACCGTCGAGTTTGTCAAAAGTAGCGCACGCGCCAAAGACTTCCCACTCGACGACAAACACAAGTTTGCCATTTTGGATAGTTCTAATGTCGGAAAATCTTGGTTGATTAATTCGCTAGTTAAGAAGGACCCCTTCTTTCAAAATCTCCCAGTTTTCTATCGCCATTTGCACAAAACCAAGAAGCGATTTTTACATATCGAAGTGAGAGGATCATCAAAGAGACAAATAAACATGGTGACTTAATGGGTAAAACGTCAGCCGCCAAAAGTAAAAGCTTTCTTGAGCATCATGTCCGCCATGGCTTTTTTTTCTTTTTCTGAGACTCATTGTCCATGGTCACGACAATCTTTTTTGTCGCTACTGAGGCTGATTACGTGATTGGAATTTCCGTTCTTGTATACAAGCTCACTAAGGAGAAAACTTGTGCTGGACTCTATCTCAAATCTCAGGAGCTAACAGCTTTATTTTAGCAGTTCGGTTGTACTGCAGTTTTATTATGGAGTATGGTATTCACACTGTGTTGGACTCTTAAACCCTTGCGTCCACATTGTGGGTTATTTATATAATGCAGTTTAAGTTAAAATCCAACTATATTGAAGACAGGGGATAGAGGTGGGGAGATCGAAATCGAACAGTCACCAATGTCCCCGTGGAAGTATTGGAGTGGTGGATCAATGATTGATGGAAGCAGGTGATTGTGATGCTGTGTAATCGAAGCTGGGAGTCGGAGAAATAATGGGATGTGGAGGCAAGGTACTGGTAGGAGTTTCAGGTTGCGAAGATAGTTCGTGTTGTTGAGCATAAATTGATGTTATCAATGAGATGTTGTGGTCGAATTGAGATGGAATTGGCTTGTTCTGCTGGTTGTATTATGTGATGATGTTGAAAAGTGGTTTACTTGAGCTAAACTGAGATCTGGAAATGGTAATGTCGTTTCCTCTTTGTTGCTTTATTGTAGTTTAGATGTTCGATAAATTGTAAAAGTTTCCATAGTCAGAAAGCTTGGGTTGCCTGTTTGCATTTGTTGAATGTCATGAATCGTTGTGTTGTTTCTTAATAGGAAGAGAAGAACGAACAAGAAAAAATAAATTCACGTTTGATTTTGGAAAGTGAAAAGTTGAAACCTATTATAACAGGTTAAAAGGTAATTGGGATCAATATGGGAAGTGACCCCCTAAACTTGGGATTAAATAAAAATAATCCAAACATGGGATTAATATGGGAAGGCATGTTAAACGTTAGATTATTCTTGTCAATTAATACTTTAATAAAAGGTTTTAAACTTAATTAATTTAATAAAGGAATATTCTAAGTTATTTTTCGGGATGGTTAAATTTAGTTTAAGTTTACAATAGCACTTAAATGGATTTACTATCATTTTGAACAATAAATAACATTCCTGTTAAATTTATAAATGGTTGTTGAAAAACGAGAAGATCTTCTCAAAAGGAATTGTTACAAATAAAATTAATTTCAATTGCTTATAGCCATAATAAGTAATGTTTCAATGATATTTATTTTTTACCCTTATCTCAATGCACTTAGCATTATAATTTGCCCTTTTTGAAGAACACCGTTTAAAGTACAACACCTTTAAATGTGTGCTTTTAAAGGTGATTTGAAAATATTGCTAATGTCAATATCAAGCACAAGTAAAAATCAAATGCTGTAAAATCTTGACTTATTAGTTTGTGAGAAGTGTTTGGAATCTAAATTTACATATATAACCATTTTTTCACTTTCGATCGTCATTTTTTAACAATGGTTCAATTTCGTTGTTATGCTTCATCATTATAAGATGATTTATTGCTCACTTTGATCATTGAAATCCAACACTGGAGAAACTAAAATTAAAGGGAGAGTGGGAACCAAGCCATGTAGGTCGCACCTATTATGGTATATCCATATTTATCTAGTGATTTTTTTGTTGCCATACATGCACTGAGGTGAGTATATTCAGATTCCCGAGATAGCAGGATCTAACTTGGAAGTTCCTGATAGTGACGTATAGACTCTCAAGTATATTTTATCTAGAGATATACTTTCGATGAAGGGGAGCATCCTCCTAGTTTTAGTGGATAGATACAATCTCCTTTTTTGATTTGAAACTTAGAATCAATCTTTTCTTCTAGTGTTTTGTCAATCCAAGATAGCTAGTTGCTCACTATAACATTTTATCGTTTATCGGAAATGACCAAAACTAGAAAGAAAATGGTGTTAAGCTATATGGGATTATTCTAATTATGACTTCAAATCTACTATTTATTAAAATCGGTTACAAAAATACTAAGGTGTGAAATACTCGGATATTCGGTAAACTTAGAGGGGGTCTGGGTTGTACATCTTCTAAAGATGTCATAGGAGAGAATGACTGCCTTAAGTTTATTCTAGGGGTATACCTTGCTATAAGAAATGGCATCCTCCTATTGTAAGAGAATCATTTTACTTATTTGATTTGAGTATTTGAATTGCTCCCTTACTTGCATAGAGAAGAACCTTGGGCCCTTCTCTATGTTTAATTATTCCATCAGTTCCTTTAAGTTTCTAATTTTATACTATTATTGCCTTCGTTCTATTTATAACATTTTTTCGTTTAGTGGCTATATTCATGTATGGATTTTATTCTTGTAAGGTTAAAACTTATTCCACCTTAGTGGCGTAGTCTCAAAGGTTGTTAAATGTTCCACTTATCACTTGAGTTTTCTCGTGTTGGTTTTCCAATATGACCTGTATGTCATTTTGTTATAACATCGAGTCAGAGAACATTATTCGGTGTTGCCATTAGTTGGACATAGAGATCGTGCGGTATAGTCGGATGTTCACCTACCATAGTATTTTCTTTTCTATTGTAGTATACACTTATCAGTAATTGTATGATCAGAAATTTATAATTGTCCAACTGATGGGATTTGTTTTATCTTTAATGTACTTTGTATCTTGGGGTGATGATTCGTCTACCTTTATATTATATAGTTTAGTTCTACTATGCGGTTTTGTTTCTCTTGTTTATTTCCTTTCATTTAACCAAAACAATCAGTTTTTTCGATGATTTGATGTTCGACATTTAAATGTCATGGATGTATTTGATGTCGACTTCGTTGATCGAAGAAGTAAGTTGTTGCATAATGGCTCAGATTGAAGTTTTTAACCTTTGGTTTCCTAATACCCTTGTTGCCACCGCCAAGGCCTAATTGGCGATAAATTACGAGGCCAGGTGGAAAGAATGGTTTAGACGAAGGTATAACAATCACCCTACACCACTGATATCCAGTATAACTAGATAATATAACATTGATGTGCTCGACCGATGTAGAACGATCATCAAAGAATGTAAATGCAATAAAACATCACCAAACATATTATGTGTCTTACAATGCATGAAACTAAATATAATATACATCATAGATTTAAATAGGAGAGATAGTAATAACTAAGTGAACCAAACCTCAAAGTACGGATCTATAAAGTTATAAAATAATCAAGTTCATACATAATAGAAACAAAACTCAAGTAACTGTTTCGTAATAATATAAATAAGCTAGCATTATCAAGGCTCCACAATGTTGTAAATTGCAATAAGCACAGAAATCCATATGTAACAGAGATAACTCCATATAACTCGTATTTTGCACAACTATTATATCATACCTTGACATGCTATCTATTGTACTCATTTAAGAGTATCCAAGATAATAGGAAACAAATCATAAAACCTCGGGTCAGACAATAGTCAATTGTGCATGGAAAATGAATTTAAAATATACTATATAAGTTGATATAGCAAGAAGCAAGGGTATATGTGTGATAACAACGAGATTCAAACTCATGGCCTCTCGGAAAGCAACACCAAGCACTAATCTATATTGTAACACCTTGAAATTTGATGTTAGATAAATTAGTTAATTGCATTAGAAAAGTTATTTGCTAGAGAAGTCATGGTTGTAGCTTAGAGATCCCTTGTAGGACTAGAATAGGGATTCGACCCTATTGCATTCTTTATCGTCTAATTCGAAAGGACCATTTTTAGTGCCTGTTATGCACGAGTTTCCAGATGTCTCTGAGGAAGTCATGGGACTTCTACCTATAGGCAAATCTCATTTAAGATAGACCTCGTGAAGGACGTGAGGTTAGTAGCATTGTCGTTAAGGAACATAGCTTCTAAGGAGAGAAGAGAATTGGACAAACATATTTCTGATTTATTGAAAAATGGAATCATCCGATAGAGTCCTTCAGAGTGGGGAATACCCGTAGTATTTTCCACCAAAGTTGAAGATTGTGTGCGGATTATAGGGAACTCAACAAGCTAACTAAGAAGAATAGGTACCTCCCCCCCACCTAGGATAGGCGACCTATTTGACCATTTAGGAGGTGCTTTAGTCTTTTATCAACTAGATCTGGCAATAGGATTTCATCAATTAAGAATTTCTAAGGAGAGTAAACCTAGGATAACCTTTAGGACACTTGACGTATTATTTGAGTGAGCAGTAATGCCCTTCGGTTTAACGAATGCCCCTGCTTTTCTTTTAGATTTAATGACTAGAGTATTTAAGGACTTTCTCAACAAGATAGTTGTTGTATTCGTGGATGGCATTCTCATATTTCCAAGGACTTTGAGGAGCATGAGGATCATTTAAGGAAGGTCCAAAGAATTTTAAAGGAAAATCAACTCATGGCTAAATTTTTGAAATGTCACTTTTGGAGAAAGCAAGTCAAATTTCTTACACATATAGTTTCGGGGAAAGGATTAGCCGTAGACCCCGCGAAAGTAGGAGCCATTCAAGAGTGGAGGATACCATGAAACGCATCAGCGATTAGAAGTTTTTTAGGATTCATAGGCTACTATAGGAATATATATAAAAATAATATAGATATGTTTCTCTTCGCGAATAATGGTGACTTTTCAGAAAATTTAACCATTGGAAAAATTCATTCGACTGAAGTTTAGGCCATCCAACTGAAAATTCAAACATGTATATATATAGTTGTGCATGTGTGCAAATTGCATAAAGTATCACAGGGCAGTCGACAGACCTGCTAGGCCAGACGACTTACGCAGATATTTATGTGCAATTTTCATACTAGCATAATTATATATATATATAATATATATATATATATATATGTAATTTTAATAGTATGAGATCTTATGCTAGTTATATATACATATATAGATATAGGTGTGCTGGATTTTATATATATATATATATATATATTATTATATATTAATCCTTTTGAATATAAATATATATTATCTTTTACTATATATAGAATACTTAAGGAGAGATTTTAACAGTCATATTCCAAGACTCAAGACTCGATAAAATAGAAATTGTTCCCTGGATTTGAAGTGTTGTCTCCATCGTAGTTTAATATGAATAACTCTCCTTTTGTCGCTTTAATCATCAAATCTTCTTATTGTAGATTAAACTTCTTGTCATGAATCAAAACCATGACTCAACATTCTTCCCTTTTTTGATTGATGACAACCTGTAAATGAAGGTAATATTTTTGGAGAATGGAGTTTTGATGACAACAACCTTATTTCAATATTAATTGATTATAAAATATATACTAACACTTCTGTATAGAATATATGCACACACACACAAATGTGCAAGACTTATATACAGGAATTATTACTGAAGACTGTACAGTTTAAAGAAGTTAGAGATTCAGAATTCAGAGATGTTTCAAGACTCATGAGTATTCAAGATTTCAAGAGTTCAAGATAAACATAATTATAGAGTCTAGATTATGTAAGACTCTGAATAGCATTCCAGGTTCAAATTCAAAATAATTTCAAATTCTGTTTTTCAAATTCTGTATTCAGTCTCTATCCTCTCTATTTTACTTTCTATTTTAATTTGATTTTAAACTTAAGTTTTATAAGTTTATACTTTATAAGTTTATATTTTGTATACTTTATATTTATATAGTTTTAAACTCTATAATTTTATAAATATGTTTACATAGTTTATATTTATGTTCTCATATGATTTTCTACTTTATAGTATTTATTTGTAACATTATATTTTAATTCAAGAATTTCCAGAATTATATATATGTCAAAACACTTGAAAAATATTCAAATTTCAATTTTATACATGTATATGTCGACATACATATACATACATGTCGACATATAACTGTCATTTTTTCAAAATTGAAAGGAAGTGTCTTTTCACTATTTGTGATGGTTCAGAAACGTTGCAACCTTTCAAATGTTATACATAGGGGCTGATTTTGAATTTTTTATTACTTATTCTCCTCCAACTTCATTCCCTTTCATTACACCATTATTCTTTATCAATTTTATGATTTCTACACTTATACTTTGCCAAATTCAATTCTGTTTTCATTAAACTTCTTCTCTCTACACTTTCTACTCATTACTCTCTGAACCAAGTGCTATTGAAGAGTTATAGCGTTTTTTATAATTGTTTGAGTTGTGTAAGAAATTAGTGGTATCCCTTGTAGCCGTGAAATCAAGGAGGTTGTAATTGGATATTGATATAGTAATAAAACTCTGAGCAATCTAGCATTGCGTGGGACTGGACGTTGGAGCAATTCTGAACCAGTATAAAATCCAGTGTGTTTTTTTCCTTTTCTGCACTTTATTTTTGTTTATCTTTACATTTGTGTTTGAATCTGTGTCTGTGATTGTTTCTGTGGTGTTTGATTCATATAGTAGTTCATATAAATTTAAATTTTGTTTAAATTCTCAAAAACACTGTTCACCCCCTTCTAGTGTTTGTTTTTCCTTAACGATCCATTCCGCAATCCCTAACAAACACATGACGATGTATAGTATAAATATTTAACTTGTACTTCCGGAATATGTGTTACATTATAATATTAATATTGATATTTCCCCTACTTTGTCATTGACAAAAAGGAGGCGTCGATATTCATTTTTCATTATGTAGATAAATAAGAGATAATATAAAACATTGTTAATACATGATGAAACATTTCACGAAAAACATAGTCGAATAATAATAAGTATATACGAGAGTAAACAAACAAGACTATTTAGTACAAGCCTTGTAGATAGTAGCAAAACAAAATAACATAGTTTTAAAGTGCATGTGAGAATAAACTAACGTTGTTATTTAGTAGTTAGTACAAGCCTTGTAGATAGTAGAAAAACGAAATAACATAGTTTTAAAATGCACAAATGAAAAAGGTAGCCAAGAGAAGAGAATATCACCCCATTACCTGTTTTCCTTCACCCGTATATGAGCTACTAACATCATCACCATATCTGCCTCCATTGTACTATCAGTGCTTTCTTTCTCTTCTGATGTTGACCATGTGAAGGATGGATGTTTTCCTGCATCTCCCTGTGTTTCCATAGAAGAACGGGTGGATCAAGAAATGGCATCCCTAAGTGTATTAAAAATCCTTTAATCTTGTTTATTTTTTGTCAACATTTTTAATACGAGAATGTAGAATTTGTTGATTGCGACACATGATGGCCATTGATTCATGTGGTCTAAGTGTAATGTTTGCAATGACGATCATATCTTGTTCACGAATGGTAGATTGTGTATGCCGAATAGGGTGAGAAGATGCTTGTCCGGGTTGTAGTGCAGATTGATGTTTCTCTTATTGACGTTGAACCCATTCTTTGTAAGATATGATCCGAGAAGCGAATTTTGGTAATCCCGTTAAAGCAAAATATTTTGTGTTTAATGTGCCGAAGGTAGAAGTTGGAGAATCGGGCTCGAGAATAGTTAAGTCTTTGAGCATGCGCAAAATGTATTCTCCGTAGTAAATGATATTCATTAGGCCATTATTAAAGCTCAAGAATTCATCAAGTATGAGACGAAGCCAATTGACTTTTATATTTTCATAAATTTCATAGAAAGCTTTGAAGTTGTGTTCATATACAAGGTCATAAGTACTAGTTCTTGGTGTTATAGTTCTCATTAAGGTTTGGTGTAGGTTCCTTGTTGTGGGTCCTAGGTACTTTGACTTAAGATCTCTCATACCTATGTTATATTAAGTGCTAAGCGAGGCAAGGCGATGGAAGCCTCACTTCGCTTAATAGCGCTAAAGCGACGCTAAAGCACTGCTTAAGCGCTAGATCCATTAGGAGTCCAGCTGGTCCTAATGGCACATAAATAGCTCCTAAGAAACGCTTAAGCAGCGCTTAAGCAATGCCTAATTACTATATAAGTAATTCATTACTTAATACTATACACAAATGTTCAAGTTTGGGTGAGGCGCTACTAAGCACTAAAAAAAGTGCACTTAAGCGCTAAAAAAGCACGCTTAAGTGCTGGTCGCTTAATGCCTTCCATTTTTTAAAATTAAGCGATGTATTTGCCAAAATCGCTTAAGTGCACTTTTCATAACATGGTCTCATATTATCATCTATAAACTTGTGGCTAACTTGATCGTGGACAATTATATCACATTCAACTTGATGGGGATCTATTCCTTGATTAGGTGTGTTAAGAAAATGTGCCATTCGAAGAAGTGATAAAAATATGGGTACACCATACACCAAACTCCAAACACAATCTTCTTGGTTGGATACTTCTTGATGATTCAAATTAAGGTTAGGATAGAAAAGTATGACCATGATCTGATTTATCTTCAAGCTATTATAATCAATATTAATCAATGATTCTAGATTACTTCTTCGTGCAATGTTTTGCATACCATATGCAGAGAAATCAGGATAGTTCATGAACGAGCCTTCGAAAATCCTAGAATTTTGCATTTTCTTCCATATTTTCATGGCTATTTCATCGTGGAGCCATTGGTGAATTGGATCATATGAAGAGGTTGCATGGAGGAGGTATCTTGCCTTTATCTTTTTGGTGACATTTTGTGTTGATTTGAATGGAAAGATTTGAGCTTTTGGAAAGCTAGAGTTTTGGAAAATGGTTTCTTGCTGATGATTTTTGAAAGAGAAGAGTTAATTGAATGGGATTAAATTGGTAAAGAATTAAAAAGGGGTTGGTGTAGGAAGTTATTAGCAGCAGTTGCACAAATCAGTTCGATTGAACCAGGGGGTTAGTCGATTGATTCTGTATCCCGGAAATTCTTCAGGATTTAGGTCAGTGGACTGACCGTATGAGGCAGTTGACTGGTTCTGTAGAGAGAAAAAATCCGGGTCAGTCGATTGACCTTCTGGGGCAGTCGGCTGACTTGCTTGTAAAATTATGGTCAGGCTGTTCTCTATATATATGAAGTATATATAATATTTATTCTTTAAGAATACAAATATAGATGTATATATGATTTCTAAAATTTTCAAAGGAAGATTTAATATATAATTTGAAAGGATTGAATTATTTATTTATATATATATCTATCATGGATGATTTATGAATATATTTTTTATAAAGTTTGATGTTGAATAATTTTATGCTTATTTATATAGAACTAATGTAAATAACATCACGTAATTGTGAAGATTTTATTCAATCTATTGAAGAGAAAATTATTTAGAGAGACAAACAAAATTTATTAAAGAAAAAATAAACAAGGAAATATAATTTATTTACTTCGATGGGCTCGGTGTTTTTCTATCGTTAAACTCCTTCTTCCTTCACTCGTTAGACACTTAATTTCTATCCCATGAATGTGGTGATACCGGTGGTTAATGTGGAGAAGGAATGATTGGTCGACGAACTGGTGACATGTCTATTTCGTCAATATAATGAGATGACAAACCATATAATTTTAGTGCAATGTTTTTGATGATTTCTAGCTGATGTGCATTCACCTTTTGCTCGTAATACATTTCTATTTGTAGTTCAAGTGATACACGTTAATAATGATGTTTTCATTAATTTTCTCTTTAGTGGATAGTGATCCATCCAAAAGAACTTGTTTGGCTTTCTTCCTATCCTTAGTGTATCTAGATGAATTTAAGGTGTGGGGACTCAGGTACAATTATGACAAAGTGTTTTTGATTAGAAAATTTGGGTGAAGTTATGAAACGACCCAAACTTCCCAGTAAAGGAAAGGCTGGATTGCTTTGAGAACAACCCACATCAGAATACAAACTGAAGAACATTTTATTGCTGATTACAACAGTTACATCAGAGTACAAGAATGTAACAGAGTATGAATACTTATTACATAATAGAAATACAATAATATCAGAGTTTTAAATTACATTTAAATAGCAGCGGAAAAATAATACAAATATACAACTGAAACGAATACACGGATACAGAGCTTTCCGAATACCGCTTCAGCTGTAAGCCAGGATCCTGTAAATATATCTGTAAAAAGCTACTCGACTGCCCATGTGGAAAATATGGGCACCCAGGTTTGCCAGTGAAACAAACTACATGTAATAACCCGAAAATGCGAGCCAGTTTGAAAATTTTATTTTAGCGATTTTGGCGAATTTTGAATATTTAAAATAGATTATTTTAAATAATATCGACGAGAAAATTTATTTTGAATAGAATTCGACGTATATATTATACGCGTCGTCGTTAGAATATAAATATTTATATATAATTATAAATAGAACGGAAAATGGCGCGGTAGTTCGATAATTCGATTTCAAACTTCAATTGAATGTACCGGGAGCAAAACAATCCGGATTTTAGTGAAACCAAAAATAATGGGATCTAATTGTGGATATCTTTCCAACGAATCCGACAAATCAAAATTTCGTAGCGGGAATCAAAAGATATGTCCAGTTGAAAATTCTGAATAGTCGCTATGGAATTCAGGCCCTTAAAAATGGACATTTTGCAAATGACCTCGGATTTCGACGAAACCACTTTTGTTGGGTCCGTGATGTCGAATTATTGCTAGATTCCAAATTTCATAATTTTTCGAATCAATATGTGAGTGTGGCATAGGAAAACGCGTTTGACCAGTTTCAGTTGATTTTAATCGACTGGAAATTGGCCATTTTTCATACGGTCTCAGAATTCAACGAAACTAGTTTTGTTTGGACCGTATCGTCAATACGAAGCTAGAAAATATTTTTCTGGAATCTTTCTAGTTCGTATGTGACCCCGGTAAATTGAAATGTACGTTTAAAATTCAATATAGTGATTTTAATGTAAATTTAACGAAAACTGATTCAAACAGTCGAATCAGCTTGCGGTACATATCCCATTGTGTTCGGAATGGGGGTAAAACGCTATGGGCGACAGGCGGTGGGCCTCGTTTCGAGGTCGTATGTAAAAGTCAACTTTTTTCGAATAAAATAATTAATTAAAAATAAAAAAAATATAATCCTTCTCCCTCTATATACGCTGCCCCCCCCCCCCCCCCCGATTAATTCAGTCGATCGAAAAAAAAGAAAAAGGAAAAGGAAAAAAAAAACTAAATCGCTCAGGCGATTAACGCCGATCGCCCCCCCCCCTAGCCATCGCCGCCGCCAGAGGCTAGCCCCCCCAATCGATCGCCGCCTCATCCAAAATCCCCTCCCTCGCCAGATGCGACGCAGGCCCCCCCCTCTTGCATCGAAGGACGCGCCGCCCAAACTCCCGCCCCTCCCATTCGCCGACGCCGCCCTCTGAACCCCCACCTCCGACGCCTCTACCACGAGTCCCCCCCTGTAAGTTTTTCTGAATTTAATTTATTATATAAACTGAATTTTATTTGCTTATTAAACTGATTTTTTTTAAGTGATTTAAAACTGATTTTTGTTAAGTAATTTAAAACTGATTTTTTTAAGTGATTTAAAACTGATTTTAAAAGTAATTTAAAACTGATTTTAAAAAGAATTTAAAATAGAAAAGGTTTGAATTTTAAATGGAAAAAGATTAGAACTTTAAAAGGTGAAAAGATAGGATTTTTATTTGGTAAAAGGTATGATCTTTATATTTTTAAAGTGATAAAAATATGATTTTTATATTTTTACAATATTAAAAATATAATCTTTACTATATAGAAATATTAAAAATATGATTTTTATATTTTTAAAGTATTAAAAATATAATCTTTATAGGATAGAGAATATAAAAATATCATCTTTGTATATGTAGCGAAATAAAAATCTGATTTTTATTTTATATACGTTGAAACAAAGTGGTGATTTTTATAAAGGCGAAAACTTTATTTTTATAAAGGCGAAAACTTTATTTTTATAAAGGCGAAAACTTTATTTTTATAAAGGCGAAAACTTTATTTTTATAAAGGCGAAATCAATATTTTTGAAATGGAATTTTTATCTATATGACACCAAAGTAAAAATTCGATTTTTATATATTGAATAGCATAGTAAAAATTCGATTTTTAAATATATGAAGTGATTATAAAAATATGATTTTTAAATTGAAAGTGAATAAATAAAAATGTGATTTTTATTTTAAAGACATCGAAATATAAAAATGTGTGATTTCTATATATAGTGACTACGGGCAACGAAGATGACGAAGATGGGATAACGAAGAAGATTTCTATAAATGAAGTGTCGTGGAGCTTGGATAGCTTTCGGTGAGAACTTCTCACTCTAAACTTCTTTTTCTAGTTATATATATACTAGGATGCAGACGGTGCTTAGTAGCACCCGACACCCGTCATCCACAGACCATGGATGGCTTGTTTGTTAAATTGTTTGGTTGTGTAGTTGGTTAGTCTAATTGGTTTGAATTGAATTATTGGGTGAATTGAAATTGATTTGATTGATGTGTGAATGGCGTGGGCCTTCACTAGACCGGGGATAAGGCTAGGCCTTGTCCCGTTTCTAGTATCGTGCCGTTATGCCGCCGAAATTTTCTAAAATATGTTAGAAAAATAAAAATATCATTTTTATTGTGTAAATGAACTGAATAGAAATTCAAGTGTTGAAATAAATATTTTTGACGTTAAAAATATAATTTTTAACGTGAAAGTGAATAAATAAATATTTATAAACAAATCGGCCGATTTGTTTATTTACACTGATTTGACTGATATTGATTGGGTTGATAAATTTTACACATCGCCCAACTGCACAAACAAAAATCTGTGTTTGATTGTTTGAAACCCCACACGGGTGTTGGGATGAAATTTGAAGTTCACTCATCCTGATTGATTAAATATGTCGATCGCTGGATTGACAGGCTGTTATAAGCGTCAGATATCTATATTTGATGCTTATACAGTGTAGTGCACTTTGGTTGATGATCGATTATTTTTCAATGCTATTATATACATGTGTTGTATGAAATCCATATAATTAACATTATATGGTGATTGATTGGGCCTCATTCCAATCGGGAAAATAATGAATATTAGAAAAGAAAATTCATGTGTTGAATATAAAAATAGTCATGTGTTGACGATGTTCAGGTGTTGAGTGAAATATTTTATATAATAAAATTTACATCTTTATCATATTTAAAATTAGAATTACTTCTCAGTAGAAGTCTAATTAAAAATCAAACGATAGATACCATAGTTTTATAAAATATTTTACATAACAAAAATAGTGATGTGTCGACAATACTCATGTGTTGAGATTAGTCGTGTGTGGAAAGAAAATTCATGTGTTGAATAGAACAAATATTCATTTGTTGAATAGAATAACGAATTATTGAAATATAAAGCCGTGTGGATTAGAGATGCGTTATTTTGACGCGAACGATATTTATATCGATTTTATTCGTCTTATAATGAATATTGAAAAGTGATTTCAAAATTTAATATTTTGAAAGGAAATTCAAATTGAATTAGATTAAAAATTCAAATGGAAATTTTATTGAATCAATTTGAAATGAATTCGAATCGAATAGAAAATGAATTCGATTCGAATTGAATAGAAAGTGAATTTGAATTCGAATAGAATCGAAATGAATTGAATTGAAAACGATTTCGAAATGAATTGAATTGAAAACGATTTCGAAATGAATTGAATTGAAAACGAATTCAAATTGAATTGAAATTGAAATGAATTCAAATTGAATTAAAATTTGAATTGAATAGAAATGAATTTTAAAACGAATTTATAAAGAAGAATTCAATTTTGATTTGAATTGAAAAGAAAGTTGAAATAGATTTCGAAACGAATTTAAAACTATTCATATAATTCGTTTTAAATAGAAATCGACGAAATATATATTATATATATTATATATATAATATAATGGCCTGAATAGAACGCGCCGCGTCGCGGCAGTTCGTGAATTTCGACCATTTATTTCAAACGGACATTGTGGGAGATCCGACCGTCAGATTCTCCTAAAACCGGAACCGTTGGGTTCGTATCGAAAAGAGCTTTCCAATGAATATTAGAAATTTGAAATCTAACGGTTGGATTTGGAATTATGTCCAAATCAATTTCAGAAAAGGTCGCTGTAAGTGCAGTTCGATGGCCGTTGTTGGAAATCGACTGTATGGGCCTTGATAAAATTATCAAAAATATCTATAATTTGTGTAAAACTATAATATGTGAATTGGAAAGATTTGGGGTGAAAAACTCCATATTTGAAAAGATAAAAATAGATTTTTATCGAAATGAACTAGTTTTGAACTAGAACTAAAATCAATTTATTTTTGAAATAAATAAATTGAATTTGAAAGTGATTTTAAAAATAATCAATATTTCCAATACGTGGATTGGACTGGAGTTGAATCGAAATTATCTTCGGGATATTTCGATGTTGGATTTCGTGACTATACAGATATTGTTATGGGAATTTGAAAGATATATTTTATATCGTTATTTCCAATACGATATATGTTGGTTTCAGAATTTGATATTGAATATAAGCCGATATATTTTCTATTCAAAGCCTTGTATTTAATATCAAATGTGATTTGGGTTTGTCGTGGATCGTGTTTTAGAAGACATTGGTTCTTTAACCCAGTTAAAGACAGAATGTTGATTTTTGTGAAGATTAAAACTAAGTGGAGTTTTAATGAATCTTTAATTAGATTAAAAATGTAGATTGATAATTTAAATTATCCAATCGGGAAGGTGATCGAGAATGGAGTACCACCAGTTTTGCTCCAATGCGATAGTTAAATCTTTTATTAGATTTGAACGTGAAATGGTGATTAATTTTACCGATAACACCGTGGTGTTAGATGTGGAGTATTACCAGTTTTCTCCATGGGATATATAGGTTGGGATTGGGAAATAAAATAAATAATTACTTCGGTGTGGTTCGTTAATCCCGACTAGTTTGAAATGATATCCAAAGGATGATTATAGGATAAATTTAGAAGAATTTATCTTGGATAAAATTAATGGGAACATTTCCCTAAGAATGTGTTTTTGTGAATAAAAGAATATTCTGAATTGGAATGAGGCGTTTGTTGAGCTTGTGTAACATTCGTTTATTATATACGTGGGTTATTCAGAAAGGCCGGGTTTATACCCATTCTGAATAACCGATTCGACGAGATGTCGAAGATGAAGACGGTGATTGAAGACCGGAAGTCTTCACATCGTTTGGGTGATTACTGATGATCTTGATTGGGCTGTACACCCAGGATGAGGGAATCAGTTGGTGATCGTCCAGACGTACTTGGAGATGGATGGATATGCGAGGAAAGTGCCTCCGGTTTCGTTCAGACCCAGAACGAACTTGTAAATGGATTGTGTGTTTGACATTGGATTTTATTCTGTGTTGATTGATTTCTATTAAATATACATCTGTTTGGCGGCGGAGAATTTATTCTCTTGCTTAACGCCCTTCTCTGAGACGTACGAGCTCAGAGGTTGTATATCGATGGACATCAGTCGCATGGAGTGAATTGCCAATGTGGCATGCGTAAGTGGCAATTAATCAAGGCTTCTGTTGAAAAGCAAAGTCTTGTGGTTGATGATCAAAGCACGGCCTGTGTGGCATAGCTTTGTGTGTAACGTGGATTCGCGAGCCTCACACCTCGGTATGAGTCAAAAACGGGATACGGACCCAAGGAGTGCACGACGTTTCTTTCTAGCTAGGGTGGTGTCAGTGACCTACCAGCCCTGACATTTATATACTTTTCACCTGTGTGGTTGTTGGATATGAGGCGCCTCGGATATAGGTCTGTAAGGACCAGGAAACGTGTGTTCAGGAATAACTAATCCTCAAAAGTAAGAGAGGACCGGCCTTGGAGGTTCCAAAGGATCAGAGTGGGGTCCTGAGGCATTTGCTAGAGTGTCTCGAACGCGGAGAGGAGCTTGCCCCTTGCCTCGGCTCATAACAGAATCCAATTTCCAATACGTGTATTGCGGTTTTAATTGTAGAACTAGTATGGCGACATGATAGATGGTACCCATGCCGCCTATGATTGATATTTATGATGTGAAATTGTTTTGACACTATACACATATAGTAATATCAAAATAATGTGTTTTAAACGTATCAAGCATGCTTTGGTTGTTATAAGGGAAAACCCTATCCTTCGGCTTGCGTTGCATTGTGTGATGGGACCTGGGTCTTATAACAACTTCATTTTCCTTTATTTAGCATTGCGCTGTTAGTTTTATGCACTGGTATTCTTGGGAGGAAACCCGTTCCGTGTTATACGGCGTGGTCCCTTGATTTACCGAACTTTAAAATAAAGAATTATAACTGTTTTAGTTCTCACACCAGTCACATGACTGACCTGGAGTTTATTGTTTTAACCTAAACTCTGGGTGCCCCTATTTTCCGCACGGGCAGCTAGTAGTTTTGGTTTTGCAGATTTATATTCACAGGGTCCTGATCAACAGCTGGAACGATGCTCGAAAAGCTCTGTATCCGTGTATCACTTCTAGTTGTGCTTTTGTATTATTTTCCGCTGCTTTGTAATTTATTGTAATCTCTGATATTTATCGAATGTAATTTATTCATTTCTACTCTGTATATTCTTGTATCTGATGGAATTGTTGTAATAACAATGAAATGTTCTTCCATTTGCGTTCTATTTTGTCTTGTCCTCACAGTAATTCGTTCTTTCTCATCTCTTCGGAGACCAGGGAAGTTCGGGTCGCTTCATTTGGTATCAGAGCTTTGGTTTACAGAGCTCGAGAACAAGACACATTAGAACCATACGAAAGAATTCATCAGATATTGGATTAGTAATATCCAATTAGAATGACTCGTTAGAGATAGGATCAGTAGTATCCTGGAACGAGTGTGAAGAGTATATTTTTCAATTGAAAACAATTTTTGTTTTGAAAATTTAAACCATTTCAAACGTATTTGAATATTTATTTATTTTGAATATGGACAATCCAATATATAAAGATTTTGCATATACGCGTCATGAACGTATATTCGAAGTTTTAATATATTAGATAGATATAGAATCACATTCTAGTTGCCCGGAGATAATTCTGGTAATGCGGCCGCATTATCAGTATTTATGTTCGTGTTTCGAAGGTGTGATTTCTATATATTTCCATTAGACTGGTGTGAGAACCAAAACTTATATAGTTAGAACACATTGTTGTGAATTGGCATCAAAAACATGATTTTCTTTATATATATCAAAATTATGAATTTGAAACGTTAATCCACTAATTGATTGATGTTTGTGTTGTTTGTTTAATTGTTTGCTAATTTTAACCATTTAGCCTAATATAATCAAATATTGAATTGTATTGAAAATCGGTCGCATTTGCTTGCATATACATATACTTACATTGAACAGGTCATAGCAAGGAGGCTAGAGCAGAGAATAAAATTTGTTTGCCCGACAAATAGGTACATGTTTACTACATAATTTCCTGTTTTGTTTGGGTGATGATGATTTTGTGAGCCTATTGGCTAGCCGCTTGGCTTTTTCTTTTTCTTTTTGAGATCTGAAGGACCGGGGAAGCTATTTGAAATTCCCCGATGCTCCCGGTGCAGGGGAGGTTATGGCGAAATTTTTCGAAAATTTAGGGTGTTAGCCAAATTTTTGAAGTTTTGAAAATTCTCAGAAACTAAAAAGTTGGAGAATGGAAGCCAGATCGAGCGTAGAGATGAATAATCAAACCACTTTCGACTTTGTTCCTTTTCGGGGACGAAAAGTTTTAAGTGGGGGAGATTGTAATAACCCGAAAATGCGAGCCAGTTTGAAATTTTTATTTTAGCGATTTTGGCGAATTTTGAATATTTAAAATAGATTATTTTAAATAATATCGACGAGAAAATTTATTTTGAATAGAATTCGATGTATATATTATACGCGTCGTCGTTAGAATATAAATATTTATATATAATTATAAATAGAATGGAAAATGGCGCGGTAGTTCGATAATTCGATTTCAAACTTCAATTGAATGTACCGGGAGCAAAACAATCCGGATTTTAGTGAAACCAAAAATAATGGGATCTAATTGTGGATATCTTTCCAACGAATCCGACAAATCAAAATTTCGTAGCGGGAATCAAAAGATATGTCCAGTTGAAAATTCTGAATAGTCGCTATGGAATTCAGTCCCTTAAAAATGGACATTTTGCAAATGACCTCGGATTTCGACGAAACCACTTTTGTTGGGTCCGTGATGTCGAATTATTGCTAGATTCCAAATTTCATAATTTTTCAAATCAATATGTGAGTGTGGCATAGGAAAACGCGTTTGACCAGTTTCAGTTGATTTTAATCGACTGGAAATTGGCCATTTTTCATACGGTCTCAGAATTCAACGAAACTAGTTTTGTTAGGACCGTATCGTCAATACGAAGCTAGAAAATATTTTTCTGGAATCTTTCTAGTTCGTATGTGACCCCGGTAAATTGAAATGTACGTTTAAAATTCAATATAGTGATTTAAATGTAAATTTAACGAAAACTGATTCAAACAGTCGAATCAGCTTGCGGTACATATCCCATTGTGTTCGGAATGGGGGTAAAACGCTATGGGCGACAGGCGGTGGGCCTCGTTTCGAGGTCGTATGTAAAAGTCAACTTTTTTCGAATAAAATAATTAATTAAAAAAAATATATAATCCTTCTCCCTCTATATACGCTGCCCCCCCCCCCCCCCCCCGATTAATTCAGTCGATCGAAAAAAATGAAAAAGGAAAAGAAAAAAAAAGCTAAATCGCTCAGGCGATTAACGCCGATCCCCCCCCCCCCCCCCCGTAGCCATCGCCGCCGCCAGAGGCTAGCCCCCCCAATCGATCGCCGCCTCATCCAAAATCCCCTCCCTCGCCAGATGCGACGCAGGCCCCCCCCCCTCTTGCATCGAAGGACGCGCCGCCCAAACTCCCGCCCCTCCCATTCGCCGACGCCGCCCTCTGAACCCCCACCTCCGACGCCTCTGCCACGAGTCCCCCCCCCCCCCCCCTGTAAGTTTTTCTGAATTTAATTTATTATATAAACTGAATTTTATTTGCTTATTAAACTGATTTTTTTTAAGTGATTTAAAACTGATTTTTGTTAAGTAATTTAAAACTGATTTTTTTTAAGTGATTTAAAACTGATTTTAAAAGTAATTTAAAACTGATTTTAAAAAGAATTTAAAATAGAAAAGGTTTGAATTTTAAATGGAAAAAGATTAAAACTTTAAAAGGTGAAAAGATAGGATTTTTATTTGGTAAAAGGTATGATCTTTATATTTTTAAAGTGACAAAAATATGATTTTTATATTTTTAAAGTATTAAAAATATAATCTTTACTATATAGAAATATTAAAAATATGATTTTTATATTTTTAAAGTATTAAAAATATAATCTTTATAGGATAGAGAATATAAAAATATCATCTTTGTATATGTAGCGAAATAAAAATCTGATTTTTATTTTATATACGTTGAAACAAAGTGGTGATTTTTATAAAGGCGAAAACTTTATTTTTATAAAGGCGAAAACTTTATTTTTATAAAGGCGAAAACTTTATTTTTATAAAGGCGAAAACTTTATTTTTATAAAGGCGAAAACTTTATTTTTATAAAGGCGAAATCAATATTTTTGAAATGGAATTTTTATCTATATGACACCAAAGTAAAAATTCGATTTTTATATATTGAATAGCATAGTAAAAATTCGATTTTTAAATATATGAAGTGATTATAAAAATATGATTTTTAAATTGAAAGTGAATAAATAAAAATGTGATTTTTATTTTAAAGACATCGAAATATAAAAATGTGTGATTTCTATATATAGTGACTACGGGCAACGAAGATGACGAAGATGGGATAACGAAGAAGATTTCTATAAATGAAGTGCCGTGGAGCTTGGATAGCTTTCGGTGAGAACTTCTCACTCTAAACTTCTTTTTCTAGTTATATATATACTAGGATGCAGACGGTGCTTAGTAGCACCCGACACCCGTCATCCACAGACCATGGATGGCTTGTTTGTTAAATTGTTTGGTTGTGTAGTTGGTTAGTCTAATTGGTTTGAATTGAATTATTGGGTGAATTGAAATTGATTTGATTGATGTGTGAATGGCGTGGGCCTTCACTAGACCGGGGATAAGGCTAGGCCTTGTCCCGTTTCTAGTATCGTGCCGTTATGCCGCCGAAATTTTCTAAAATATGTTAGAAAAATAAAAATATCATTTTTATTGTGTAAATGAACTGAATAGAAATTCAAGTGTTGAAATAAATATTTTTGACGTTAAAAATATAATTTTTAACGTGAAAGTGAATAAATAAATATTTATAAACAAATCGGCCGATTTGTTTATTTACACTGATTTGACTGATATTGATTGGGTTGATAAATTTTACACATCGCCCAACTGCACAAACAAAAATCTGTGTTTGATTATTTGAAACCCCACATGGGTGTTGGGATGAAATTTGAAGTTCACTCATCCTGATTGATTAAATATGTCGATCGCTGGATTGACAGGCTGTTATAAGCGTCAGATATCTATATTTGATGCTTATACAGTGTAGTGCACTTTGGTTGATGATCGATTATTTTTCAATGCTATTATATACATGTGTTGTATGGAATCCATATAATTAACATTATATGGTGATTGATTGGGCCTCATTCCAATCGGGAAAATAATGAATATTAGAAAAGAAAATTCATGTGTTGAATATAAAAATAGTCATGTGTTGACGATGTTCAGGTGTTGAGTGAAATATTTTATATAATAAAATTTACATCTTTATCATATTTAAAATTAGAATTACTTCTCAGTAGAAGTCTAATTAAAAATCAAACGATAGATATCATAGTTTTATAAAATATTTTACATAACAAAAATAGTGATGTGTCGACAATACTCATGTGTTGAGATTAGTCGTGTGTGGAAAGAAAATTCATGTGTTGAATAGAACAAATATTCATTTGTTGAATAGAATAACGAATTATTGAAATATAAAGCCGTGTGGATTAGAGATGCGTTATTTTGACGCGAACGATGTTTATATCGATTTTATTCGTCTTATAATGAATATTGAAAAGTGATTTCAAAATTTAATATTTTGAAAGGAAATTCAAATTGAATTAGATTAAAAATTCAAATGGAAATTTTATTGAATCAATTTGAAATGAATTCGAATCGAATAGAAAATGAATTCGATTCGAATTGAATAGAAAGTGAATTTGAATTCGAATAGAATCGAAATGAATTGAATTGAAAACGATTTCGAAATGAATTGAATTGAAAACGATTTCGAAATGAATTGAATTGAAAACGAATTCAAATTGAATTGAAATGAATTCAAATTGAATTAAAATTTGAATTGAATAGAAATGAATTTTAAAACGAATTTATAAAGAAGAATTCAATTTTGATTTGAATTGAAAAGAAAGTTGAAATAGATTTCGAAACGAATTTAAAACTATTCATATAATTCGTTTTAAATAGAAATCGACGAAATATATATTATATATATTATATATATAATATAATGGCCTGAATAGAACGCGCCGCGCCGCGGCAGTTCGTGAATTTCGACCATTTATTTCAAACGGACATTGCGGGAGATCCGACCGTCGGATTCTCCTAAAACCGGAACCGTTGGGTTCGTATCGAAAAGAGCTTTCCAATGAATATTAGAAATTTGAAATCTAACGGTTGGATTTGGAATTATGTCCAAATCAATTTCAGAAAAGGTCGCTGTAAGTGCAGTTCGATGGCCGTTGTTGGAAATCGACTGTATGGGCCTTGATAAAATTATCAAAAATATCTATAATTTGTGTAAAACTATAATATGTGAATTGGAAAGATTTGGGGTGAAAAACTCCATATTTGAAAAGATAAAAATAGATTTTTATCGAAATGAACTAGTTTTGAACTAGAACTAAAATCAATTTATTTTTGAAATAAATAAATTGAATTTGAAAGTGATTTTAAAAATAATCAATATTTCCAATACGTGGATTGGACTGGAGTTGAATCGAAATTATCTTCGGGATATTTCGATGTTGGATTTCGTGATTATACAGATATTGTTATGGGAATTTGAAAGATATATTTTATATCGTTATTTCCAATACGATATATGTTGGTTTCAGAATTTGATATTGAATATAAGCCGATATATTTTCTATTCAAAGCCTTGTATTTAATATCAAATGTGATTTGGGTTTGTCGTGGATCGTGTTTTAGAAGACATTGGTTCTTTAACCCAGTTAAAGACAGAATGTTGATTTTTGTGAAGATTAAAACTAAGTGGAGTTTTAATGAATCTTTAATTAGATTAAAAATGTAGATTGATAATTTAAATTATACAATCGGGAAGGTGATCGAGAATGGAGTACCACCAGTTTTGCTCCAATGCGATAGTTAAATCTTTTATTAGATTTGAACGTGAAATGGTAATTAATTTTACCGATAACACCGTGGTGTTAGATGTGGAGTATTACCAGTTTTCTCCATGGGATATATAGGTTGGGATTGGGAAATAAAATAAATAATTACTTCGGTGTGGTTCGTTAATCCCGACTAGTTTGAAATGATATCCAAAGGATGATTATAGGATAAATTTAGAAGAATTTATCTTGGATAAAATTAATGGGAACATTTCCCTAAGAATGTGTTTTTGTGAATAAAAGAATATTCTGAATTGGAATGAGGCGTTTGTTGAGCTTGTGTAACATTCGTTTATTATATACGTGGGTTATTCAGAAAGGCCGGGTTTATACCCATTCTGAATAACCGATTCGACGAGATGTCGAAGATGAAGACGGTGGTTGAAGACCGGAAGTCTTCACATCGTTTGGGTGATTACTGATGATCTTGATTGGGCTGTACACCCAGGATGAGGGAATCAGTTGGTGATCGTCCAGACGTACTTGGAGATGGATGGATATGCGAGGAAAGTGCCTCCGGTTTCGTTCAGACCCAGAACGAACTTGTAAATGGATTGTGTGTCTGACATTGGATTTTATTCTGTGTTGATTGATTTCTATTAAATATACATCTGTTTGGCGGCGGAGAATTTATTCTCTTGCTTAACGCCCTTCTCTGAGACGTACGAGCTCAGAGGTTGTATATCGATGGACATCAGTCGCATGGAGTGAATTGCCAATGTGGCATGCGTAAGTGGCAATTAATCAAGGCTTCTGTTGAAAAGCAAAGTCTTGTGGTTGATGATCAAAGCACGGCCTGTGTGGCATAGCTTTGTGTGTAACGTGGATTCGCGAGCCTCACACCTCGGTATGAGTCAAAAACGGGATACGGACCCAAGGAGTGCACGACGTTTCTTTCTAGCTAGGGTGGTGTCAGTGACCTACCAGCCCTGACATTTATATACTTTTCACCTGTGTGGTTATTGGATATGAGGCGCCTCGGATATAGGTCTGTAAGGACCAGGAAACGTGTGTTCAGGAATAACTAATCCTCAAAAGTAAGAGAGGACCGGCCTTGGAGGTTCCAAAGGATCAGAGTGGGGTCCTGAGGCATTTGCTAGAGTGTCTCGAACGCGGAGAGGAGCTTGCCCCTTGCCTCGGCTCATGACAAAATCCAATTTCCAATACGTGTATTGCGGTTTTAATTGTAGAACTAGTATGGCGACATGATAGATGGTACCCATGCCGCCTATGATTGATATTTATGATGTGAAATTGTTTTGACACTATACACATATAGTAATATCAAAATAATGTGTTTTAAACGTATCAAGCATGCTTTGGCTGTTATAAGGGAAAACCCTATCCTCCGGCTTGCGTTGCATTGTGTGATGGGACCTAGGTCTTATAACAGCTTCATTTTCCTTTATTTAGCATTGCGCTGTTAGTTTTATGCACTGGTATTCTTGGGAGGAAACCCGTTCCGTGTTATACGGCGTGGTCCCTTGATTTACCGAACTTTAAAATAAAGAATTATAACTGTTTTAGTTCTCACACCAGTCACATGACTGACCTGGAGTTTATTGTTTTAACCTAAACTCTGGGTGCCCCTATTTTCCGCACGGGCAGCTAGTAGTTTTGGTTTTGCAGATTTATACTCACAGGGTCCTGATCAACAGCTGGAACGATGCTCGGAAAGCTCTGTATCCGTGTATCACTTCTAGTTGTGCTTTTGTATTATTTTCCGCTGCTTTGTAATTTATTGTAATCTCTGATATTTATCGAATGTAATTTATTCATTTCTACTCTGTATATTCTTGTATCTGATGGAATTGTTGTAATAACAATGAAATGTTCTTCCGTTTGCGTTCTATTTTGTCTTGTCCTCACAGTAATTCGTTCTTTCTCATCTCTTCGGAGACCAGGGAAGTTCGGGTCGCTTCACTACAGGTCAGTCATGGGACTGGTATGAGAAATCTTAACTTAACTATCTAATAATAAGGCTAATCACAGGACCACGCCGCTAACGCGGAACAGGTTTACTCCATTGGATTGCCAGTGCCTAAATTAAAGTAAAACGTTAAACAACGCAATGCTTTTTAGAAAAATGAAACCATTATAAGACCCAAGTCCCATCACACAATGCAACGCAAACCGAAGGATAGGGTTTTACCTTATAATGGTCAAAAGATGCTTGATACGGTAAAACGGATTTAGTACTAGTGTGTATATGTTCTAATAAAAACATTTCAATCATAATGTATTAATCATAGACGGCATAGTACCCCATCCTACTATGTCGCCATACTAGTTCTACAATCAAAACCGCAAGGTCGTATTGGAAATTGGATTTCCATCATGAGTCGAGGCTAGGGGCAAGCTCCTCTCCGATTCGAGACACTCTAGCAAAAGCCTCAAGATCCCCCGCAGTGAACCCTTGGATCTTCAGGGCCGGTCCCCGCCTATCGGCAGTGGATTGGTTATGCCTGAACACACGTTTTCTGGTTCCTTTGAACCTATAATATGACCACTATCGGCCTATAAAAATCCGAGGTGCCTCAAAATCCATCATCCACATAAGTAAAATGCCGGGCCGTGTTAAAGCACTGACACTACCACTAGCTAGAAAGAAACGTGTGCACTCCCTGCAGTCCATATCCCGTTTTTGACTCATACCGGGGTGTGAGGCTCGCGAAGTCACGATATACACAAAGCTATGCCGCAATAGGCTATGTTTGATCATCCCACAAGGCCCTGCTTTTCAACAAAAGCCTTGATCATTAGCATCTTGGCGTGCCACATTGACAATTCACGCCATGCGATCAATCACTATTAATATATGCTAGGGTGTTAAGTAGAGAATAAATCCTCCACCACCAAACAGACATACATTAACAGAAATCGATTTAATTCACACGGAACGAAATCCAATGTCAGACACACATCCATTTATTAGCTTATGCTCTGGGTCTAAGCGAAAACCAAACCCGAACAATCAACAATAGTCCGGACGGTCACCACTGAAGCCTCTTCAAGGTAGCTACTCCCATCAGGGTCTCTGTAGCAACACATCCATTCGATGTGAAGATCGTCAGTCTTCAAACACCGTCTTCATCTTCGACTCTTCATCGTCGTAGTAATTATTCGGAATGGGTTAAACCCGGTCTCTCAGAATAACTCGCGTATTTTATAATAAAAATCAAGTACTATAAAAACACACCCAACGTCTCATTCCAATTCAGAATATTCTTTTAAATAAAATATTCACATTATTTTATCAAAGATAAACTCTTTAAATTATTCTTAAATCTTACTTTTAAAGATTTATTAAGAACTCAATTTGGTTTTAAATATCACAAATTATTATTCAATGATTATTTAAATTTAAGAAATTTATCTTATCTTTAACTGGGTTAAAGAACTAATGTCATTTAAAACATTGTTCACGTTAAGCCCAAAATCGTCTTCCATAAAATATGGAATCTTCACAGAAATCAAATCGATATATAATCGTTATAAATTTCTGTATCCGACCAATAATATAAATGGAATAATGGCAAGGCCTCTTAAATTCCATATGTAGTATCGGTCTTCTTCTACAGAAGCTTATCTAGGTTATAATTAATTCGAATTCCATTCAACTCCAATTTAATATATTAAATTGGAAAACTTTGCTTTTGGAAAATTCCCATTTAAATCTTAATAAAAGATTTATAAATTCCCAATTTTATTCTCACTGTAAATTGAGTTAAAGAACAAATGTCGCTAAAAACACCGTTCACGATAAACCCAATTCACATTTATTTTAATTTCAATTGTTAAATATAATTGAAAACTCTAATAATCTTAATTAAAAGATTTATTCTTTTCTCAACTGGGTTTAAGAACAGTGTTACTGAAGACACCATTCACGACAACGCAAATCCAATTTATTTTATTTAATTCCAATTAAATATGAATTAAATGGAAAACTTCATTAAATCTTAATTTAAAAATTTATTCTAGTTCATAACTAGTTCATTTTGATAAAAATATATTTTATCTTTTCAAATATGGAAATTTTCATCCCAATTCTTCTAAACCATTTATTATGATTTTACATAATTAATTAATATTTTTAATAATTTTATTAAGGCCTGTACAGTCGGTTTCCAATAACGGCCACAGAACTACATCCATAGCGAACTTTTTCAAATTTGATTTGGACATAATTCCAAAACCAACCGTTTGATTTCAAAACTCTTATATTCATTGGAAAGCTCTTTTCGATACGAACCCAACGGTTCCGGTTTTAGGAGAATCCGACGGTCAGATCTCCCGTTACGTCAATTTAAAGTTAATGGTCGAAATTCGCGAACGATCCCTGCGCGGCGCGTTCTATTCAGGCCATTATATAAATATATAATATATATATCGTCGATTTCTATTTAAAACATATTTTATAAAACATTTTTAAATTCGTTAAAAATGATTTTAACTTCATTTTCAATTTTAAAGCAAAGTTGAATATTCTATATCTTATTATATTAAAATAATAATATTTCAAGATATCATATTTTTGAAATCACTTCTTTTTAATATTCATTATAAAATGAATAAAAATCGATCGATAACCCAATCGGGTTAAAAATAGCGTTTCTACATAACACGGCTTCATATTTATATATTTTATCCTTCACTGAATATTATTCTAAAATATTAGTTATTTTAAAATATCCTTTATTTTTAAAAGATTTCTTTAAAACATACTTTATATTAAAATGTTCTTTATTTAAAATATTCTTTATATCAAAAGAGATATTGAATCGGAATGTGACTCAGTCAATTACCATACAATTTCAGTTGTATGGATTTCATACATAACATGTATATAACAGTAGTGATAAATAATCAATACAAAACCAATCACAACCAGAGTGAAATTTATAATTGTGTGAGCGTTAAAATAAATATAAAAATAACGCTCAACACATACTGTCAATCCATCGATTGACCTACAGATAAAGATTGGGAATAGTTTACGTCATCCCAACACCCGTGTGGGGTTTTCAAACAACAAAAGCTTATATACATACATCATTGGTTAATAAATTTAACCAATTCCCACGGTTTAAATTATAATTAAATATTTATAATTTAATTCCAGAAAAACATTTATTTTGACAAGATGACATTTTTATTTGACCAAACATGTCCTAACTAAATGGCATCTTTGTAATGCTAACATTGTTAAGTGACACTATTTTCAATGGATCAACGTATGTTTCATAAATGAACATTTTCTATGTAACTAGCATATGAATGATAATGTTTTTAACTAACTAAAACATAAATATTCAAATGAAAACATTTTTCCTATGTAAAATAATGCATGCTTTTAACCATTTCTAATGTACAATAAAAATGTAAATTTTTATTGTTAAACAATTTTCCACAATTTCTACGCTCATATATGACAAATAAAAAGGAAAATTTATTTTCAATAGTTTCATATATGACAAATAAAAAGACGACTTTTATCTTCATAGCCTTGTTTACATTTCTAATGACAAAATAAAAGAGAATTTATTTGTCATAACCAGTTTTACATTTATAATGACATGTTTTATTTAACCTAACATATGCTAATAAAACGATGTGTTTTATTCTAATATAACATTTGCTAACAAAATAATGTTTTATTACTAATGCAACATTCTACAACAAAATGTTCTTTTTTTTCTAACATAAATGTTGTTTTTATTCAAATATGACAATCTTAACATAAATGATGTTTTTATTTAAAAATGACAATTTTAACATAAATGATGATTTTAATTACATGACAATTCCTATCCAAAAATGATGTTTTAATTAACATGACAATTCCTAACAAAACGACATGTTTATTCTAAATAAACATTCCTAACAAAATGACATGTTTATTCTAAATATATCATTTTTAACAAAATTGACAATTTTATTCTTGCATAATATTATCTAACAAATTGACAATTTATACTAGCATGACTTTTCTAACAAATGTGTTTATTTTTATCTAACATGACTATTCTAACAAATGTGTTATTTTAATCTCATGCAACATTTTGTAATAAAAACGTTGTTATTTTCTAATGCAACATTTTAAACTAAAATGTTGTTATTTTCTAACAAAAGATGATATTTATGTTCTCTAACAAAAGATGTCAGTTTACTTTCTAACCAAAGATGACAATTATAATTTCTAACCATTCTAATTCAACAAAATGACCATTTTATTTTATCACAAATCTTATTCAATAAAAATGATAAATTTATCTTATCAATCTTATAAAAATGTCATTCTTATTTCATACAAATCTAGTTCAATAAAAATGATAAAAATAGTTCTGTTCATTTCTGTTGAAAATTCTAATTCAACAAAATGAAAAGAAATCATATTTCTGTTTGACAAGTTTGATTTTGACAAAAATGTGAATTTTGTTTTCAACAAATTTATTTTGACAACAATGACAATTTTGTTTCAACCAATTTACCTTAACAAAAATAACAAATTTGTTTTACAAATTTATTTTGACAAAAATAACAAATTTTTGTCTCAACAATTTTATTCAGCAAAAATCTATATTTTTGTTTTTCAACAATTTTTATTACAACACGATATCATCCAATTAACAGATCTACATAACATATCCATCACAGAACAAAACATGAATCATAATAAACAGAAGTTTACTATAGATTGGTGATAATGAAATCAGAATTATTTCTAATTAAAAAAAAAAAAATTCTCACCGTCAGTTCAATTCTGAATAAATCAGATTCGAAAGTTGGTCAAAATTTAATCTGCTCCGAAATGGCCCTAGTCAGTTCCATGTTGTAGAATTCTTCATTATGATCACAACGCAATTCGTTTCGTCAGTTTCTGATAAATATTGAATAAGATATTGCTATTTAACCATTTGAATAATTTAATTAATTAAATAATATAATTACTTTTAATTACATTAGTTAAGGGTGATAACCCTTTCTTCTTCCTATCGTTCATTGCACAAAACCGAACCCATCATCGTCATTTCTGAAATCCGCCTGCCGCCATTGATATGCTCCACCTATCGACGATCCACCGCCACCTCGTCGAAGCCCCGACCGCCGACCCTCATCGCCGAGACCGAGGTCGAACTCGGTGGGCCCCAGCGCCACAACCCCCCCCCCCCCCCGATGCCGCCGACTTCCAGGCAAAAATCTGCCCATCTCCGTTCGCCTGTGGCGATTTTAACCGTACCAATGGAAAGAGCAAGGAAGACACTTCGATTTTTGGGCTTTGAATTTCCGAAATTAATTGAGGGATTGGGAGTAAGAATTGAATTAAAATCGGTGTTTCTTGGCCATTGAAATTACAAGGGCGGCGGCTGGTGTATATTAGATTAGGGTTTCATATTTTGGTCCGTATTTATACAGTATTTTTATTTTACTTATTTATTTAATTCCATTTAAATTCAATCTGACTCCTGTATCGTACCGAACTCCAAATCAAACCCAACGAGTGTCGCCCCTAGCTAAATACCCCCGTCCGGGACACAATGGAACATGTTTCATAATCCAATTCGGCTGTTACGATATGTTTTTCTTTAATTTAAATTATAAATCACTTAATTATTAAATTTGAATGTACATTTTAAATTACTGGGGCCACATACGACCTCTAAAAATTCCAAAAAAATTATTTATAGTTATGTTTTGAAGATACGGTTCTAATGAGACTAATTTCGTTGAATTCTGAGACTGTTTGAAAAATGGCCTTTTTTTAGTCGATTAAATTTGACTGAAACTGATAAAACACGTTTTCCTTTGCCACACACACATATTAATTCGAAAAATTATGAAAATTGAAATCTAGCAATAATTTGACATTCCGGTTCCAACAAAAGTGGTTTCGTTGAAAACCAAGGTCATTTGAAAAATGACTATTTTTAAGGCCAATATATTTAATTAAAATATATATAAATTCTACAGCGACTTTTCAAAAATTTAAACTGGACATAACTTTGGTTTTTAAAACAAAATTTCAATTTTTCAGATTCGTTAGAAAGATATGATTAAATAGATTTAAATATTTCTGGTTTCGTTCAATTCTGATTTAAAATGAATCCTATACAGCCGGTCAAAGTTCAAATTCAAAATTTCAAACTGTAGCGTTGTTTAAAACTCCTTTTATAATTAAATTAAATTTATTCGTTTTAAATAAATTTTTAGTCGTTCTTATTTAAAATAAATTAATTTAAACATTAAAATCCATTAAAATTTTCTAAAATAAAATTTTTAAATTGGCCCCAAAATTCCGGGTCGTTACAATCGCCCCCACTTAAAATATTTTCGTCCTCGAAAAGGAACGAAGCTAAAAGTTGTTTAGTTAACCAACTCAACTTTAAATTTTATTGGTTTTACAAATTTTATTAGTTAAATTAATTATCATTTATATGCTTTTATTAGTTAAACTAAAAATCAAACATCACAACCAGCAATCAATTAGGTGATTAACTTTTCAAATATATATAACTTTTATATATAATCAAAAAAATCATATTTGAAATGCAATCATAGCAATGTGTACTAACTAGTTTGGTTCTCATACCAGTCAATGGAAATATATAGATATACCACTTTTGAAACTCGGAAATAAATATTGATAATGCTGCAGCATTATCAGAATTATCCCCGGGCGGCTAGAGTGTGATTCTATATCTACCAGTATATTAAAACTTCGAATATCCGTTAATTACTCGTATATTCGAAACCTTTATATACTCGATTGTCCACATTAAAATATAATAATATACTCAAATACATATATTTAGATAAAATTTTCAAAACTAAATTTGTTTTCATTTTTATTTTTAAAGAAAATAATACTCTTCATACTCGTTCTAGGATACTACTGATCCCATCTCTAACGAGTTATTCTTATTGGATATTGCTAATCCAATCTCTGATGAATTCTTTCGTTCGGTTCTAATGTGCCTTGTTCTCGAGCTCTGTGAACCAAAGCTCTGATACCAACTGAAACGACCCAAACTTCCCAGTAAAGGAAAGGCTGGATTGCTTTGAGAACAACCCACATCAGAATACAAACTGAAGAACATTTTATTGCTGATTACAACAGTTACATCAGAGTACAAGAATGTAACAGAGTATGAATACTTATTACATAATAGAAATACAATAATATCAGAGTTTTAAATTACATTTAAATAGCAGCGGAAAATAAATACAAATATACAACAGAAAGGAATACACGGATACAGAGCTTTCCGAATACCGCTTCAGCTGTAAGCCAGGATCCTGTAAATATATCTGCTAAAAGCTACTCGACTGCCCGTGTGGAAAATATGGACACCCGAGTTTGCCAGTGAAACAAACTACAGGTCAGTCATGGGACTGGTATGAGAAATCTTAACTTAACTATCTAATAATAAGGCTAATCACAGGACCACACTGCTAACGCGGAACGGGTTTACTCCATTGGATTGCCAGTGCCTAAATTAAAGTAAAACGTTAAACAACGCAATGCTTTTTAGAAAAATGAAACCATTATAAGACCCAAGTCCCATCACACAATGCAACGCAAACCGGAGGATAGGGTTTTACCTTATAATGGTCAAAAGTTGCTTGATACGGTAAAACGGATTTAGTACTAGTGTGTATATTTTCTAATAAAAACATTTCAATCATAATGTATTAATCATAGACGGCATAGTACTCCATCCTACTATGTCGCCATACTAGTTCTACAAACAAAACCGCAAGGTCATATTGGAAATTGGATTTCCATCATGAGTCGAGGCTAGGGGCAAGCTCCTCTCCGATTCGAGACACTCTAGCAAATGCCTCAGGATCCCCCGTAGTGAACCCTTGGATCTTCAGGGCCGGTCCCCGCCTATCGGCAGTGGATTGGTTATGCCTGAACACACGTTTCCTGGTTCCTTTGAACCTATAATATGACCACTATCCGCCTATCGGCCGTGTTAAAGCACTGACACTACCACTAGCTAGAAAGAAACGTGTGCACTCCCTGCAGTCCATATCCCGTTTTTGACTCATACCAGGGTGTGAGGCTCGCGAAGTCACGATATACACAAAGCTATGCCGCAATAGGCTATGTTTGATCATCCCACAAGGCCCTGCTTTTCAACAAAAGCCTTGATCATTAGCATCTTGGCGTGCCACATTGACAATTCACGCCATGCAATCAATCACTATTAATATATGCTAGGGTGTTAAGTAGAGAATAAATCCTCCACCACCAAACAGACATACATTAACAGAAATCGATTTAATTCACACGGAACGAAATCCAATGTCAGACACACATCCATTTATTAGCTTATACTCTGGGTCTAAGCGAAAACCAAACCCGAACAATCAACAATAGTCCGGACGGTCACCACTGAAGCCTCTTCAAGGTAGCTACTCCCATCAGGGTCTCTGTAGCAACACATCCATTCGATGTGAAGATCGTCGGTCTTCAAACACCGTCTTCATCTTCGACTCTTCATCGTCGTAGTAATTATTCGGAATGGGTTAAACCCGGTCTCTCAGAATAACTCGCGTATTTTATAATAAAAATCAAGTACTATAAAAGCACACCCAACGTCTCATTCCAATTCAGAATATTCTTTTAAATAAAATATTCACATTATTTTATCAAAGATAAACTCTTTAAATTATTCTTAAATCTTACTTTTAAAGATTTATTAAGAACTCAATTTGGTTTTAAATATCACAAATTATTATTCAATGATTATTTAAATTTAAGAAATTTATCTTATCTTTAACTGGGTTAAAGAACTAATGTCATTTAAAACATTGTTCACGTTAAGCCCAAAATCGTCTTCCATAAAATATGGAATCTTCACAGAAATCAAATCGATATATAATCGTTATAAATTTCTGTATCCGACCAATAATATAAATGGAATAATGGCAAGGCCTCTTAAATTCCATATGTAGTATCGGTCTTCTTCTACAAAAGCTTTTCTAGGTTATAATTAATTCGAATTCCATTCAACTCCAATTTAATATATTAAATTGGAAAACTTTGCTTTTGGAAAATTCCCATTTAAATCTTAATAAAAGATTTATAAATTCCCAATTTTATTCTCACTGTAAATTGAGTTAAAGAACAAATGTCGCTAAAAACACCGTTCACGATAAACCCAATTCACATTTATTTTAATTTCAATTGTTAAATATAATTGAAAACTCTAATAATCTTAATTAAAAGATTTATTCTTTTCTCAACTGGGTTTAAGAACAGTGTTACTGAAGACACCATTCACGACAACGCAAATCCAATTTATTTTATTTAATTCCAATTAAATATGAATTAAATGGAAAACTTCATTAAATCTTAATTTAAAAATTTATTCTAGTTCATAACTAGTTCATTTTGATAAAAATATATTTTATCTTTTCAAATATGGAAATTTTCATCCCAATTCTTCTAAACCATTTATTATGATTTTACATAATTTATTAATATTTTTAATAATTTTATTAAGGCCTGTACAGTCGGTTTCCAATAACGGCCACCGAACTACATCCATAGCGACCTTTTTCAAATTTGATTTGGACATAATTCCAAAACCAACCGTTAGATTTCAAAACTCTTATATTCATTGGAAAGCTCTTTTCGATACGAACCCAACGGTTTTGGTTTTAGGAGAATCCGACGGTCAGATCTCCCGTTACGTCAATTTAAAGTTAATGGTCGAAATTCGCGAACGGTCCCTGCGCGGCGCGTTCTATTCAGGCCATTATATATATATATATATATATCGTCGATTTCTATTTAAAACATATTTTATAAAACATTTTTAAATTCGTTAAAAATGATTTTAACTTCATTTTCAATTTTAAAGCAAAGTTGAATATTCTATATCTTATTATATTAAAATAATAATATTTCAAGATATCATATTTTTGAAATCACTTCTTTTTAATATTCATTATAAAATGAATAAAAATCGATCGATAACCCAATCGGGTTAAAAATAGCGTTTCTACATAACACGGCTTCATATTTATATATTTTATCCTTCACTGAATATTATTCTAAAATATTAGTTATTTTAAAATATCCTTTATTTTTAAAAGATTTATTTAAAACATACTTTATATTAAAATGTTCTTTATTTAAAATATTCTTTATATCAAAAGAGATATTGAATCGGAATGTGACTCAGTCAATTACCATACAATTTCAGTTGTATGGATTTCATACATAGCATGTATATAACAGTAGTGATAAATAATCAATACAAAACCAATCACAACCAGAGTGAAATTTATAATTGTGTGAGTGTTAAAATAAATATAAAAATAACGCTCAACACATACTGTCAATCCATCGATTGACCTACAGATAAAGATTGGGAATAGTGTACGTCATCCCAACACCCGTGTGGGGTTTTCAAACAACAACAGCTTATATACATACATCATTGGTTAATAAATTTAACCAATTCCCACGGTTTAAATTATAATTAAATATTTATAATTTAATTCCAAAAAAACATTTATTTTGACAAGATGACATTTTTATTTGACCAAACATGTCCTAACTAAATGGCATCTTTGTAATGCTAACAATGTTAAGTGACACTATTTTCAATGGATCAACATATGTTTCATAAATGAACATTTTCTATGTAACTAGCATATGAATGATAATGTTTTTAACTAACTAAAACATAAATATTCAAATGAAAACATTTTTCCTATGTAAAACAATGCATGCTTTTAACCATTTCTAATGTACAATAAAAATGTAAATTTTTATTGTTATACAATTTTCCACAATTTCTACGCTCATATATGACAAATAAAAAGGAAAATTTATTTTTAATAGTTTCATATATGACAAATAAAAAGACGATTTTTATCTTCATTGTAACGACCCAGATTTTTGAACAGGTTATTCTAAATATTTAGTATGGTTTTAAATATTGAATTCATAATATAAATGGTATTTTATTGGGTTATCGATTAAATAATCGAAATACGATTTATTTTGATAGTTATCGAAATACGAGAAGTTTGAAATAATTCAATTCGAAGATAAAACTGAATCGAAACAGTTCAGATGATCAATATATATACTATTTAAATATGAACGATGATAATATAAATTCATTGTTGAAGAATTTATTTGTTTTGAATTTAAAATGATTTAATATGACTATTTTAAATATACGTTCAAATTAAATGGTATAATCTATTTCGTTGAATTCAAAATAGTGAATAACGTTGTGAACATTAGTCATTACGATTAAATAACGGTTCAGAATTTTGAGTAAAGGACCATGAGATATTTTTGTAGAATGTATTAATTAAAATCAAATCAAAATTTAATACAGATCAACTTCAACCGACCTATATCCTTCTTCATCGCAGACCTCAATTTGTACACATTACGGACCTATCTATGATTTGTAAAATCACATATCTGTTGTCTTCCTTGAGCTGTATTTCTTGCTCCCCAGCTTCGCTACAAAGCAAAGCAGGAATCGAAATGGCTTGGTACGATCTATCTCCCCTCTCGTGGTTATATAAACAGACCAAGTCTTCATCACAGAAACACGCATTCAATCCATTTCTCTTGGGTTTTTCCCTCGTCCTCATAAACCAAATCAATTTCCTCCATTTATGAAACCGGAAATCGAAACCGCGAAGCTCCTCAAGGCCGACGGTAAGACACTCTCGAATTAGGGTACAAGGATGGGGTTCGGTCGTGAGTTGTTCTGCGTTGATGAAGCAATTCAGACGAGTCGAGGGTTCAAACTTGAGTGCGATGGTGATTTGGGGGTTTAGGGTCGACGCGATGGATTTCCGTTCAAACGAAGCAGTGAAGTTACACTGTCGTGCCTCTAAATCATCGACGTTGGAGTTGATTCGATGGATACTTGGTAGTGCGTGAAGTAGGAGACTAAGTCGAGATGCGGTGGTCTGGATTGGGAGGAGCTGTTGAACAAGTATAGGGTTGCGACGGATTTATCTATACGAGGTGGATTTAGTTCGAATGGACATTGTGTCCTGTAGGGTTTGCTGAAGCTGTGAATCATGAGTTCAACCTCGAGGTTGATAGTATAAGGCTAGGATGAACGAGCTGTTTATGGTGTTGAGAGGATCGAAGGAAAATTTGAACCAAGGGTTCGATGCCTGTAACAGGAAATGAAATTGTTGGGGTTTGAAATCGTGAATGAGGGGAGGAACATCGAGTTCAACATTTTGGTAAAGGACCGAGAATGATAAATGGATTTAATTTGGTTATTAAGGTAATTATCTTAATTTAGTTAATTTAGTTATTTATTTATTTCAGTCAAGAAATTTTAGGCTTAGTAAGGTGTAATTCAATTACTTAATTCAAGTGATTTAGGTACGAAATTTATTTCCAGATAGGAAATTAACTTAGGCATTTTACTACTGTAAAATGATTTCAATTTAATACATGGAAATTATTTTATATAATTGGTATTTGATTAAAATAAATTAGTTGATATAATTAGTGGTTATAAATGAAATTAGTTAATAAAGAAATAAAATGTGTAGACTAATCGTTCGAGAAAGGTTAAGGTTAAATTCGAAGTTTGTTTACATCTGAGAAGTTAATTAAATTAGTATACTTTGGTAATTGAAATTTTATTTGTTTTACATTGAAAAACAGTGAAATGGAGGAACCACTGTACAATCTACATAATAGTCTTCATCGGGTATTCAGCGTAAATAGACACCCTGGTGAGTAAATCTCACTCACCTTTTATTTATAATTATTTTTACTTCATAAAAATAATTGTTGTTGCTTGTTTGGATTTTTCTGCTTGTTATATATATATTAGTTATTTAGGCTATTATATATATATATTGGGTTGATTTATTGGTTGGATTCTCGCGGTCTCATTAGCGGATGCCTGCAGTTTCATAGCGGATGATTACCCTATACGCCCCACGCTATGATTAGTGGATGACCTTCTATACCACGATATTCTGCCACGAAGCAGAATGGGTATTATTTATGTGCTAACATCTGTGGATGCAGGAAAACAGGTTGGAGGAATCCAACTGGATTCCTCAAAAATATATTATCTGTTTGTTTATTTGTTTGCATATATATTGTTATATATGATGTGTTATAAAAATAAATAATTGGTTGCTTTGTGTGTTTAAATATCACTGGGCTTAAGTAATGATATTTAAAAATATCATGAAAAAAGATATTTGAGAATTAGAAAGGAAATTCTATTTTTTCTAAAATAGAATTGAAATTTGAAATTTGGATATAGAAGATTCAAATAGAATTGAATTTGAAATTTGAATATAGAAAATTCAAATAGATCCAAATAGAATTGAAAATGAAATTGAATAATGAAATTCAAATATAGAATTTGAGTAAAGAAAATTCAAAGAGGAATTCAAAAGGGATTTGAATAAAAGAATTTGAAATAGAATTTTGAGTATAGAAATTCAAATGGAAATTTAATAAAGGAATTTGAATATAGAGAATTCAAACAGAATTGAATATATAATTTGAATCGAGAAATTCAAAAAGAATTGAATATGGAATTTGAATATAGAAATTCATAAAGGAATGTGAATAAAGGAATGTGAATAAAGGAATTTGAATAGAGGAATAAAGGAATTTGAATAAATGAATTTGAAATATTGAATTTCAAAGAAGAATTGAAATGAATTTGAAATATAGAATTTCAAAGAAGAATTGAAATAGAAATTGAATAATAGAATTCAAATGGAATTTCAAGTATAGAAATTGAACAATAGAATTCAAATGGAATTTCAAGTATTGAATTTGAATATGGAATTGAAATAGAAATTCAAGTATTGAATTTGAATATAAAATAGAAAAGGAAATTCAACTATAGAATTTGAATATAGGAATTTAAATGGGAGTTGAATAAAGGAAATTCCAATATAGAATTTGAATAATAGAAAAGGAAATGGAAATTTGAACATAGAATTCTAATAGAAAAGGAAATAGAATTTGAACATAGAATTCAAATAGAAAAGGAATTGGAATTTGAATATAGAATTCAAATAAAAGCGAGATTGGAATTTGAATCAAGAAATTCAAATAGAGTTAAAATGGAGTTTGATTCATTTTAACGAAGTTTAAAAGTTTATATATATATATATATATATATATAATTAAAACGAACTCGCCGCAGCGCTGCAGTTCGTAAATTGGCGACTCGAACTTCAATTGAGTATACAGGACTCAATTGAAGTCGGAATTCTTTGAAACAAGAATCGTCAGGACCGGTTGAATAATAGTTTTCTAGTGGAAGAGAAAAATCTGAATTTCGTCGAATAGATTTTGAGTTATGTCAAAATCAAATTTTTAAAAGTGCAGCGCCTGAAACCATTAAAACCATAATGGATTTTATATAATAAATATAGGGATTTTTAAGCAAATAAAAATCCGAATTTCCATTTAAAAACCTGGTCTTGAGTTAGAACATAAAGGTGAACTCAAGTGAAGTAAGAAAAGTGATTTTTGAAACAATAATCATATTTTTGATTATTGAATAGAATTAACTAAATCAAAGAAGAATTAGTTAATCGAGTGGTGAATTGAAGTCGAACTTTGAAAATTGAAAATTTTGAATTGTAAACATATATTTGAAATCAAATATAGAACTTAAATTAAAATTTGAATTCAATTAGTTGATAAGTAAGTTGAAATATATTTGAAACGTGTTATATTCATATATACAAGCGAAATGGGCAAATAGTTAGTTAAAGAGTTACTTTAACGAATTGAGTCAAAACGAGTGTATGAAGTTGAAATGGATTGTACAGGTATAGATATACCGGAGACAGTTATGGGATAAAGTGATGAAGGTATATAATTAGTGTGCTCGACAATAAGGTACATGTTTAATTCATATATGATATTTTATGCGCCGTATCGGCAAGCCGCTTGGCTTTTTCTTTTTCTTTTTGAGATGAGAAGTTACCGGGAAGCTATTTGAAATTTCCCGATGCTCCCGATACAGGGGAGGTTATGGCGAAATTTTCCGGAAATTTAAGGAGTTAGAATATTTTTAAGATATTTTGATAGTTAGAAATCATTGTATCGACGTATAGAATTCGATAGGTAAGTGAATATAAAAATCGAATATTGTAAACAAAAAGGGAAATCTATAAATTAGAAATAGAAAGCGAACTTTATACATGTTTTAAAAATGAACAATTGGATTGTATAGTGTGTTTATTCGAGGTAAGTGGTTTTGCCGTTTTGAAGTTGAGGATGTTTTCAGTTAAGGTCTGAGAGGTAATTTTACCCCAACTTGATTGATTTCATTTTTAATGGATAAATAGCAAGATCCAGTCTCGAAGAGAAGTGCTTGAAAAAGAGTTAGTTGAATAAAATATTTTGGGTTGTTGTAACGATGTTTTACACAACATTCGTTTTAAACCCAAGTGATGGAATTTTGGAAATATAACAAGTAAATATTTCCTGAGTATAATTAAAATAGTCGGGATAGAGATAAGTGATTGGAATTGTTTCCAATTGCAAATAGAGATATTTTCTAATATATAGAAAATAAAAGAAGTTGATATTGGGAAATGCTTTCCAAATAGCGTAAAGGGCCAATATGGTTATTGAAAATATTTGGGTAACAAATATTGATAAGGAAATGGAGAAGAGATTTAATTAATGAAATATTAATTAAAGAGCCCAGTGATTTGTTTGATATGTTTGGATGAACACTTGTTTTTATTCGATAGTTAAATCACAGACTATCGAAGTTTTTGACCATCGTTGTCAATATGGAGAGACCGGTTGGATTATTATCCGAAGAACCACTCCGTATCGGCATAAGCGTTGCGAACCAAGTATGCTGAATATATTGAAGATGGAGTAAAGTGCAAGGACCCTTTCTGTTAAATAGAAATAGTGCCTTCGGTTTCATTCAATCCCAGAACGAACGTAAATGGACGAATGTCTGACAGAGTATTTCCAATGATCAAATGGGTTGGTCTGTATATATATATGGTTGCAACGGATTTATTCCCTTAGCATAACATCCAGAATATTTGTGCAAACTCAACTAGTGATTAACGGATCTGACAATGTGGCATTCAAAGTGATTGTGCTATCAATGAATGGTAAGTATTCGTAGCCTCAGGCCTCAACAACCGGGAAAGGACAAAAATCGGGCAGGCAACATGGCTATGTGGGTCGCACCCATTAGGATGTATAATCACCTATCTAGAGGTTCATTTAAATTCTTATTCTTTTCGATGCTGTCCCAGTCGGGAGACGGTTGCTGATCCCAATTGTTGGTGATATACATTCGATACACTCAAGCGAAATGAGTGGTCGGTCATGTGTGGGCCGGGTTACAAGATGTTCTTGTTGAACCCAGTGTATTCCTCTCTAGAGATACACTAGCGGAAGGTGGTTCCATACCTTGTCATGTTGGAAATCCAATCTCCAATAAGCGCCATGTGGTTTTTGATTTTTTACTGTATATGTGGAGCGTGAGATGCAAGCGTTCTGCTATTTGGTTATTTACTTGTTGTAAACATTATTATAATATCACTGGATTGTCGTATCAAAGTGTTTTGGGTTATAGTAAGGTAAAAACCGTCCATGTTTATGTGTGGGCTGGTCTTACTATTATCTTTTCTTTTGAAAGGATTTTAAAAGTTAAACAAATGATTGGAGTTTACTCACACCAGTCCCATGACTGACCCAGAGTTTATTTTGTTTTTGTTTTCCCTAAACTCTTGGGTGCCCAAATTTGTACGGGCAGTCAAGTAGTCGGGATTTCACAGATTCAATTGGGGGAGCTGGAAGCAGGAGGCTTCACCAGTTAGCTGTAGATTATCGTATTTCCGCTGTGTACTATGTTGTATCTGGAAACAGGTGTTTATAACTATTCCAGAAATGACTGTTGTGCTCTGATGATGGTATGTATATAAAGTTACTGATTTGTATTTCAAAAGTTATGTTATATAATATATTTTATTCGTTCCGTTGTGAGTTTGTGATCTTCGTTTTTCTTCTATTCTAATATTTCTTTCTTTCTATTTCTCATCCTCTAACTTCTTTCTAAAAATGATTCGTATTTCTGTGCAATTTGGGTTGGACGTGTGGTGTTTTTAGTCAACTCAGAAAGCATGGATTTGCGGGTCGTTACAGTTGGTATCAGAGTTGGTTGCTTAATTGGTACGGATGATAGGGGGTTCTCGCTTCGCGTTTGGTGGCGAACGGGAGACTCTTACCCCTACATCTCCCGACAATGTGGGTTGGTCGAGTCGAGAGGCTGGCCGTAAAAGCAGTTCTGAGGTATCTCTGTAAGCCACGATGGGAGGTTAGCCCACTGCCCTTGTGGTCGTTATAGTTGGTATCAGAGCTTAGGTTTAGCGAACACCTAGGCTTTGGTGGGGGTTTACTCATTAGAGATAGGGTCAGTAGCATCCTAGAATGAGTTGAGCGTATATATACGACAGCACGTATTTGTAAATTGATATAAAAAGCTGTTTTATATTGTGTTGGCTAGTCTGTTGAGTGGTTTATGAATTTTGATCGAATAGTGGGACGCCACAAAGTCGATAGGAATTTCTAAATGCTTGAACAGAAGATTGACACGATATTGTTTTAAAATGGGCGAATGAAATTATTTTACCCAAAATTCTATTTTGATATAGAAAGAATAATTTTTTTAAAATTTATTATAATATATGGATGTGTTGGTTGTCAATATTATAATCAAATGAAATTATAAAAATTGGAATAGTTAGTTATAACCAAATAGAATTTGTATATGAATAATATATACAAATGAGATGAACTGAAATTAAATTCAAACCAGAATTTGAAAATTTAATCCTGGGAAGTTTGAAATATTTTTGGAAGTATATTAGAACAATATAGCTTTGTTTTAAAAGGATTTTGAATGGTTTTTGAAATAGATAAAGCACTGAACTCACTTCAGTGGCTGGGAAATAATTCTGATGATGGTCGCGACATCATCAGTGTTCATTTTCGAGTTTCTAAGTGATGGATTGCTACCTTAGAAAATTTTTGAGGGGAATTTGTTTGAAAGAAAACAAGTTTAATTGAAAAATCCAAATATTTTGAATTTGAAAAGATTATAAATATATGTACATGTTTAAGTGATTTCAAAAGGATTTGAAATGAAAACCCTGGGATTTGAATTCTGGAATTGAAATTTAACTTAAGCTAGTTAAATGGATTGAAGTGAATCAATTAACTAGAATCAATTTGAATAGGTTTAATGGAATATAGATTGGATATAAATGGATTGATCGTAGATCATTCGAATCAAATGTGTGAAAACCAAAAGTTTTGGTTGAAGTTAATTTGTTGAAATATGAGGAGTTGAGTTTCAACATAAGTGAATTTTTGAAAAGTAATAGATTTGTACCATTTTTCCTACATTAGCAATTTCGAGGACGAAATTATTTTAAGGGGGGAAGAATGTAACGACCCAGATTTTTGAACAGGTTATTCTAAATATTTAGTATGGTTTTAAATATTGAATTTATAATATAAATGGTATTTTATTGGGTTATCGATTAAATAATTAAAATACGATTTATTTTGATAGTTATCGAAATACGAGAAGTTTGAAATAATTCAATTCGAAGATAAAACTGAATCGAAACAGTTCAGATGATCAATATATATACTATTTAAATATGAACGATGATAATAGAAATTCATTGTTGAAGAATTTATTTGTTTTGAATTTAAAATGATTTAATATAGCTATTTTAAATATACGTTCAAATTAAATTATATAATCTATTTCGTTGAATTCAGAATAGTGAATAACGTTGTGAACATCAGTCATTACGATTAAATAACGGTTCAGAATTTTGAGTAAAGGACCATGAGATATTTTTGTAGAATGTATTAATTAAAATCAAATCAAAATTTAATACAGATCAACTTCAGCCGACCTATATCCTTCTTCATCGCAGACCTCAATTTGTACACATTACGGACCTATCTATGATTTGCAAAATCACATATCTGTTGTCTTCCTCGAGCTGTATTTCTTGCTCCCCAGCTTCACTACAAAGCAAAGCAGGAATCGAAATGGCTTGGTACGATCTGTCTCCCCTCTTGTGGTTATATAAACAGACCAAGTCTTCATCACAGAAACACGCATTCAATCCATTTCTCTTGGGTTTTTCCCTCATCCTCATAAACCAAATCAATTTCCTCCATTTATGAAACCGAAAATCGAAACCGCGAAGCTCCTCAAGGCCGACGGCAAGACACTCTCGAATTAGGGTACAAGGATGGGGTTCGGTCGTGAGTTGTTCTGCGTTGATGAAGCGATTCAGACGAGTCGAGGGTTCAAACTTGAGTGCGATGGTGATTTGGGGGTTTAGGGTCGACGCAATGGATTTCCGTTCAAACGAAGCAGTGAAGTTACACTGTCGTGCCTCTAAATCATCGACGTTGGAGTTGATTCGATGGATACTTGGTAGTGCGTGAAGTAGGAGACTGAGTCGAGATGCGGTGGTCTGGATTGGGAGGAGTTGTTGAACAAGTATAGGGTTGCGACGGATTTATCTATACCAAGTGGATTTAGTTCGAATGGACATTGTGTCTTGTAGGGTTTGCTGAAGCTGTGAATCATGAGTTCAACTTCGAGGTTGATAGTATGAGGCTGGGATGAACGAGCTGTTTATGGTGTTGAGAGGATCGAAGGAAAATTCGAACCAAGGGTTCGATGCCTGTAACAGGAAATGAATTTGTTGGGGTTTGAAATCGTGAATGAGGGGAGGAACATCGAGTTCAACATTTTGGTGAAGGACCGAGAATGATAAATGGATTTAATTTGGTTATTAAGGTAATTATCTTAATTTAGTTAATTTAGTTATTTATTTATTTCAGTCAAAAAATTTTAGGCTTAGTAAGGTGTAATTCAATTACTTAATTCAAGTGATTTAGGTACGAAATTTATTTCCAAATAGGAAATTAACTTAGGCATTTTACTACTGTAAAATGATTTCAATTTAATACATGGAAATTATTTTATATAATTGGTATTTGATTAAAATAAATTAGTTGATATAATTAGTGGTTATAAAGGAAATTAGTTAATAAAGAAATAAAATGTGTAGACTAATCGTTCGAGAAAGGTTAAGGTTAAATTCGAACATCTGAGAAGTTAATTAAATTAGTATACTTTGGTAATTGAAATTTTATTTGTTTTACATTGAAAAACAGTGAAATGGAGGAACCACTGTACAATCTACATAATAGTCTTCATCGGGTATTCAGCGTAAATAGACACCCTGGTGAGTAAATCTCACTCACCTTTTATTTATAATTATTTTTACTTCATAAAAATAATTGTTGTTGCTTGTTTGGATTTTTCTGCTTGTTATATATATTAGTTATTTAGGCTATTATATATATATTGGGTTGATTTATTGGTTGGATTCCCGCGGTCTCATTAGCGGATGCCTGCAGTTTCATAACGGATGATTACCCTATACGCCCCACGCTATGATTAGTGGATGACCTTCTATACCACGATATTCTGCCACGAAGCAGAATGGGTATTATTTATGTGCTAACATCTGTGGATGCAGGAAAACAGGTTGGAGGAGTCCAACTGGATTCCTCAAAAATATATTATCTGTTTGTTTATTTGTTTGCATATATATTGTTATATATGATGTGTTATAAAAATAAATAATTGGTTGCTTTGTGTGTTTAAATATCACTGGGCTTAAGTAATGATATTTAAAAATATCATGAAAAAAGATATTTGAGAATTAGAAAGGAAATTCTATTTTTTCTAAAATAGAATTGAAATTTGAAATTTGGATATAGAAGATTCAAATAGAATTGAATTTGAAATTTGAATATAGAAAATTCAAATAGATCCAAATAGAATTGAAAATGAAATTGAATAATGAAATTCAAATATAGAATTTGAATAAAGAAAATTCAAAGTGGAATTCAAAAGGGATTTGAATAAAAGAATTTGAAATAGAATTTTGAGTATAGAAATTCAAATGGAAATTTAATAAAGGAATTTGAATATAGAGAATTCAAACAGAATTGAATATATAATTTGAATCGAGAAATTCAAAAATAATTGAATATGGAATTTGAATATAGAAATTCATAAAGGAATGTGAATAAAGGAATGTGAATAAAGGAATGTTAATAGAGGAATAAAGGAATTTGAATAAATGAATTTGAAATATTGAATTTCAAAGAAGAATTGAATTGAATTTGGAATATAGAATTTCAAAGAAGAATTGAAATAGAAATTGAATAATAGAATTCAAATGGAATTTCAAGTATAGAAATTGAATAATAGAACTCAAATGGAATTTCAAGTATTGAATTTGAATATGGAATTGAAATAGAAATTCAAGTGTTGAATTTGAATATAAAATAGAAAAGGAAATTCAACTATAGAATTTGAATATAGGAATTTAAATGGGAGTTGAATAAAGGAAATTCCAATATAGAATTTGAATAATAGAAAAGGAAATGGAAATTTGAACATAGAATTCAAATAGAAAAGGAAATAGAATTTGAACATAGAATTCAAATAGAAAAGGAATTGGAATTTGAATATAGAATTCAAATAAAAGCGAGATTGGAATTTGAATCAAGAAATTCAAATAGAGTTAAAATGGAGTTTGATTCATTTTAACGAAGTTTAAAAGTTTATATATATATATATATATAAATATAATTAAAACGAACTCGCCGCAGCGCTGTAGTTCGTAAATTGGCGACTCGAACTTCAATTGAGTATACAGGACTCAATTGAAGTCGGAATTCTTTGAAACAAGAATCGTCAGGACCGGTTGAATAATAGTTTTCTAATGGAAGAGAAAAATCTGAATTTCGTCGAATAGATTTTGAGTTATGTCAAAATCAAATTTTTAAAAGTGCAGCGCCAGATACCATTAAAACCATAATGGATTTTATATAATAAATATAGGGATTTTTAAGCAAATAAAAATCCGAATTTCCATTTAAAAACCTGGTCTTGAGTTAGAACATAAAGGTGAACTCAAGTGAAGTAAGAAAAGTGATTTTTGAAACAATAATCATATTTTTGATTATTGAATAGAATTAACTAAATCAAAGAAGAATTAGTTAATCGAGTGGTGAATTGAAGTCGAACTTTGAAAATTGAAAATTTTGAATTGTAAACATATATTTGAAATCAAATATAGAACTTAAATTAAAATTTGAATTCAATTAGTTGATAAGTAAGTTGAAATATATTTGAAACGTGTTATATTCATATATACAAGCGAAATGGGCAAATAGTTAGTTAAAGAGTTACTTTAACGAATTGAGTCAAAACGAGTGTATGAAGTTGAAATGGATTGTACAGGTATAGATATACCGGAGACAGTTATGGGATAAAGTGATGAAGGTATATAATTAGTGTGCTTGACAATAAGGTACATGTTTCATATATATGAGATTTTATGCGCCGTATCGGCAAGCCGCTTGGCTTTTTCTTTTTCTTTTTGAGATGAGAAGTTACCGGGAAGCTATTTGAAATTTCCCGATGCTCCCGATACAGGGGAGGTTATGGCGAAATTTTCCGGAAATTTAAGGAGTTAGAATATTTTTAAGATATTTTGATAGTTAGAAATCATTGTATCGACGTATAGAATTCGATAGGTAAGTGAATATAAAAAACGAATATTGTAAACAAAAAGGGAAATCTATAAATTAGAAATAGAAAGCGAACTTTATACATGTTTTAAAAATGAACAATTGGATTGTATAGTGTGTTTATTCGAGGTAAGTGGTTTTGCCGTTTTGAAGTTGAGGATGTTTTCAGTTAAGGTCTGAGAGGTAATTTTACCCTAACTTGATTGATTTCATTTTTAATGGATAAATAGCAAGATCCAGTCTCGAAGAGAAGTGTTTGAAAAAGAGTTAGTTGAATAAAATATTTTGGGTTGTTGTAACGATGTTTTACACAATATTCGTTTTAAACCCAAGTGATGGAATTTTGGAAATATAACAAGTAAATATTTCCTGAGTATAATTAAAATAGTCGGGATAGAGATAAGTGATTGGAATTGTTTCCAATTGCAAATAGAGATATTTTCTAATATATAGAAAATAAAAGAAGTTGATATTGGGAAATGCTTTCCAAATAGCGTAAAGGGCCAATATGGTTATTGAAAATATTTGGGTAACAAATATTGATAAGGAAATGGAGAAGAGATTTAATTAATGAAATATTAATTAAAGAGCCCAGTGATTTGTTTGATATGTTTGGATGAACACTTGTTTTTATTCGATAGTTAAATCACAGACTATCGAAGTTTTTGACCATCGTTGTCAATATGGAGAGACCGGTTGGATTATTATCCGAAGAACCACTCCGTATCGGCATAAGCGTTGCGAACCAAGTATGCTGAATGTATTGAAGACGGAGTAAAGTGCAAGGACTCTTTCTATTAAATAGAAATAGTGCCTTCGGTTTCGTTCAATCCCAGAACGAATGTAAATGGACGAATGTCTGACAGAGTATTTCCAATGATCAAATGGGTTGGTCTGTATATATATATATATGGTTGCAACGGATTTATTCCCTTAGCATAACATCCAGAATATTTGTGCAAACTCAACTAGTGATTAACGGATCTGACAATGTGGCATTCAAAGTGATTGTGCTATCAATGAATGGTAAGTATTCGTAGCCTCAGGCCTCAACAACCGGGAAAGGACAAAAATCGGGCAGGCAACATGGCTATGTGGGTCGCACCCATTAGGATGTATAATCACCTATCTAGAGGTTCATTTAAATTCTTATTCTATTCGATGCTGTCCCAGTCGGGAAACGGTTGCTGATCCCAACCATTGGTGATATACATTCGATACACTCAAGCGAAATGAGTGGTCGGTCATGTGTGGGCCGGGTTACAAGATGTTCTTGTTGAACCCAGTGTATTCCTCTCTAGAGATACACTAGCGAAAGGTGGTTCCATACCTTGTCATGTTGGAAATCCAATCTCCAATAAGCGCCATGCGGTTTTTGATTTTATACTGTATATGTGGAGCGTGAGATGCAAGCGTTCTGCTATTTGGTTATTTACTTGTTGTAAACATTATTATAATATCACTGGATTGTCGTATCAAAATGTTTTGGGTTATAGTAAGGTAAAAACCGTCCATGTTTATGTGTGGGTTGGTCTTACTATTATCTTTTCTTTTGATAGGATTTTAAAAGTTAAACAAATGATTGGAGTTTACTCACACCAGTCCCATGACTGACCCAGAGTTTATTTTGTTTTTGTTTTCCCTAAACTCTTGGGTGCCCAAATTTGTACGGGCAGTCAAGTAGTCGGGATTTCACAGATTCAATTGGGGGAGCTGGAAGCAGGAGGCTTCACCAGTTAGCTGTAGATTATCGTATTTCCGCTATGTACTATGTTGTATCTGGAAACAGGTGTTTATAACTGTTCCAGAAATGACTGTTGTGCTCTGATGATGGTATGTATATAAAGTTACTGATTTGTATTTCAAAAGTTATGTTATATAATATATTTTATTCGTTCCGTTGTGAGTTTGTGATCTTCATTTTTCTTCTATTCTAATATTTCTTTCTTTCTATTTCTCATCCTCTAACTTCTTTCTAAAAATGATTCGTATTTCTGTGCAATTTGGGTTGGACGTGTGGTGTTTTTAGTCAACTCAGATAGCATGGATTTGCGGGTCGTTACATTCATAGCCTTGTTTACATTTCTAATGACAAAATAAAAGAGAATTTATTTGTCATAACCAGTTTTACATTTATAATGACGTGTTTTATTTAACCTAACATATGCTAATAAAAGGATGTGTTTTATTCTAATATAACATTTGCTAACAAATTAATGTTTTATTACTAATGCAACATTCTACAACAAAATGTTCTTTTTTTTTCTAACATAAATGTTGTTTTTATTCAAATATGACAATCTTAACATAAATGATGTTTTTATTCAAAAATGACAATTTTAACATAAATGATGATTTTAATTACATGACAATTCCTATCCAAAAATGATGTTTTAATTAACATGACAATTCCTAACAAAACGACATGTTTATTCTAAATAAACATTCCTAACAAAATGACATGTTTATTCTAAATATATCATTTTTAACAAAATTGACAATTTTATTCTTGCATAATATTATCTAACAAATTGACAATTTATACTAGCATGACATTTCTAACAAATGTGTTTATTTTTATCTAACATGACTATTCTAACAAATGTGTTATTTTAATCTCATGCAACATTTTGTAATAAAAACGTTGTTATTTTCTAATGCAACATTTTAAACTAAAATGTTGTTATTTTCTAACAAAAGGTGATATTTATGTTCTCTAACAAAAGATGTCAGTTTACTTTCTAACCAAAGATGACAATTATAATTTCTAACCATTCTAATTCAACAAAATGACCATTATATTTTATCACAAATCTTATTCAATAAAAATGATAACTTTATCTTATCAATCTTATAAAAATGTCATTCTTATTTCATACAAATCTTGTTCAATAAAAATGATAAAAATTGTTCTGTTCATTTCTGTTGAAAATTCTAATTCAACAAAATGAAAAGAAATCATATTTCTGTTTGACAAGTTTGATTTTGACAAAAATGTGAATTTTGTTTTCAACAAATTTATTTTGACAACAATGACAATTTTGTTCCAACCAATTTACCTTAACAAAAATAAAAAATTTGTTTTACAAATTTGTTTTGACAAAAATAACAAATTTTTGTCTCAACAATTTTATTCAGCAAAAATCTATATTTTTGTTTTTCAACAATTTTTATTACAACACGATATCATCCAATTAACAGATCTACATAACATATCCATCACTGAACAAAACATGAATCATAAAAAACAGAAGTTTACTATAGATTGGTGATAATGAAATCAGAATTATTTCTAATTATAAAAAATAAATAAATAAATATATTTCTCACCGTCAGTTCAATTCTGAATAAATCAGATTCGAAAGTTGGCCAAAATTTAATCTGCTCCGAAATGGCCCTAGTCAGTTCCATGTTGTAGAATTTTTCATTATGATCACAACGCAATTCGTTTCGTCGGTTTCTGATAAATATTGAATAAGATATTGCTATTTAACCATTTGAATAATTTAATTAATTAAATAATATAATTACTTTTAATTACATTAGTTAAGGGTGATAACCCTTTCTTCTTCCTATCGTTCATTGCATAAAACCGAACCCATCATCGTCGTTTCTGAAATCCGCCTGCTCCCGTTGATATGCTCCACCTGTCACCGATCCACCTCGTCGAAGCCTCGACCGCCGACCCTCATCGCCGAGACCGAGGTCGAACTCGGTGGGCCCCAGCGCCACAACCCCCCCCCCGATGCCGCCGACTTCCAGGCCTAAATCCGCCCATCTCCGATCGCCAGTGGCGATCTTAACCGTACCAATGGAAAGAGCAAGGAAGACACTTCGATTTTTGGGCTTTGAATTTCCGAAATTAATTGAGGGATTGGGAGTAAGAATTGAATTAAAATCGGTGTTTCTTGGCCATTGAAATTACAAGGGCGGCGGGTGGTGTATATTAGATTAGGGTTTCGTATTTTGGTCCGTATCTATACAGTATTTTTATTTTACTTATTTATTTAATTCCATTTAAATTCAATGTGACTCCTGTATCGTACCGAACTCCAAATCAAACCCAACGAGTGTTGCCCCTAGCTAAATACCCCCGTCCCGGACACAACGGAACATGTTTCGTAAACCAATTCGGCTGTTAAGATATGTTGTTCTTTAATTTAAATTATAAATCACTTAATTATTAAATTTGAACGTACATTTTAAATTACCGGGGCCACATACGACCTCTAAAAATTCCAGAAAAATTATTTCTAGTAATGTTTTGACGATACGGTTCTAATGAGACTAATTTCGTTGAATTCTGAGACTGTTTGAAAAATGGCCTTTTTCTAGTCGATTAAATTTGACTGAAATTGACAAAACGCGTTTTCCTTTGCCATGCTCACATATTAATTCGAAAAATTATGAAAATTGAAACCTAGCAATAATTTGACATTCCGGTTCCAACAAAAGTGGTTTCGTTGAAAACCGAGGTCGTTTGAAAAATGACTATTTTTAAGGCCAATATATTTAATTAAAATATATATAAATTCTACAGCGACTTTTCAAAAATTTAAACTGGACGTAACTTTTGATTTTTAAAACGAAATTTCAATTTTTCGGATTCATTAGAGAGATTTGATTAAACAGATTTAAATATTTCTGGTTTCGTTCAATTTTGATTTAAAATGAATCCTGTACAGTCGGTCAAAGTTCAATTTCAAAATTTCAAACTGCAGCGCTGTTTAAAACTCCTTTTATAATTAAATTGAATTTATTCATTTTAAAATAAATTTTTAGTCGTTCTTATTTAAAATAAATTAATTTAAACATTAAAATCCATTAAAATTTTCTAAAATAAAAATTTTAAATTGGCCCCAAAATTCCGGGTCGTTACAAGTTATAACTTCAATAGAAGAACTTGTTGAATGAGAAAAGGAAAACATTTTGAAATTGATATCTTGGATTAGAATTTAGTTTGAGGGTTGCTATTTTAGAAATGGTTGTAAAAGAAAATATTCAAACAAGTATATATATAAATATAGTTGTTTATTTGGAGACAAAATAGGAAAGAAACAAGTTGGATAGCAACTTCAGTTAAGTGGTGTTCAATTGGTGAGGATGTAATCATTTGGTTGAGAGAATTAATGAAGACTAGTTGAAAATGATAGGTAGAGAAAAACACACACACATATATATATATATATATGCATATATTGAAAATATTATATATACATATATATATATATATATATATATATATATATAATTTTATATTATTGTTTTAATATAGCCATTAAATAGACTTGAATGCAGATTTCTTGTAGCTCAAATGGTTAAGACATCTAAGCATAACACAACTGTCCCTGAGTTTGAGTTACAACATAGTCAGAAAATAAAAATGTAAGTTTATGTTTGAAATATATGTTTATAAGTTTCTTAAATATCTTTAAATTACATAATACCAAGTTCTCGTCGTAATCTTATAAACGTATTTTCTAGTAAGGGTTTTGTAAATATATCAGCTAACTGATTTTTGATGGGACAAAATCTAAGTTTATTAAATCTTTTTCAATATTGTCACATAAGAAATGTTGTTTAATGTCTATATGTTTTTTCGAGAATGGTTAACCAAGAATGATTAACTATATTTTTAGATAACTAGAGTTATCATTGTAAATTTTTGATTTAGTTAGATTTTCTTCGAAATACTTGAGCGTTTGTTGCATGCAAATGACTAGAGCACAAGCCAAAGTTACTGATATATATTCAACTTCATATGTTGACAGTGAAATGCAATTTTGTTTCTGACTAAACCAAGAGATTAATGACTTGCCAATAAAACGACATGTGCCACTTGTACTTTTTCGATCCATTCATAATACTTCGAAATCAGCATCACCGAAAGATACTAATTCGAAAGAACAATCTTTTGGATAAAAAAATTCCGAAGTCTTTGGTATTACTTAGATGACGGAATATACATTTTAGTGCTCGTAAATTTGATTTCTTTGGATTGGCTTGAATTCTTGCACATAAATAAACACTCATCATTATATCTGGTCGACTTGCAATCAAATATGAGGCATCTTCCATTCATTTGGATTTTGGTTTTTCCGCACCATATTTAGATCTGCCTCTTCTTCGATCCGGAATTCCCAGCAAATCCTTGACTCCTCGAATACAATGGGATTTCACAACTAAGGAATCAACATGAACAATTAAAATTTGACCAGATTTTTTTTATATGTGTCCCATATTTAATTAGACATAGATTTTCATAAATAAATTATCCAATGCTAATTATTGTGGCTGTTTCAAAAATCCTATCATACAATGATATAAATTCTGGTCAACACTTTTGCGATTTTCGTCTCTACCAAGATGTGTAGTTGTACTCATAGTAGTTGGTTTAGTAGAAGTATTTTCTGAGACAACCCAATCTCCTGGTATCCAGAAGAACAGATGGCCTTTAGGATATAACACATTAATATAACAATAGAAGTTAAAGCATGCATTAAACATCATAATACACATCAAATTACATTATTGTTTCATCATAGTTAGTACATCCCATCAGATCCAAATGTCATACATAACAGCGGAAATAAGTAAATAGATACACAATAGAAATAAAGATATTTTGACATGACGGAATCTTAAAGAGGGTCCAAAATAGCATTCTAATGCTTCTCCTGCTCTAATCCAAAACCATATTTCACAGATAGCTTCCATATATAAATAGACATAGCTTCCAAAAGTGGTCTAACTAACTGCCTGTTTACTGGCCTGTCCGTGTGGAAATAAGGATACCCAAGTTTCCAAGGGAAAAACAAACTATGAGTCAGTCACGGGACTGGTATGAGAAACTCTAATCAGTTATTATTTACTTATTTAAAAGTAAGGCATATCACTAGACCACGTTATGTAATACAGAATGGGTTTCCTCCACATGAATACCAGTGTATAAAACTTCGCAATGCTTTTAGAAAAATGAAACTATTTTAAGACTCAAGTCCCATCACACAATACAACACATAACGGAGGATATAGTTTTACCTTATAGTGACAAACATGCATGATACATAAAAACAATTTTGAAAAATGATATTATTATCAGTGTCTAAGTGTGGAGATTACTTTCAAAAATAAATGTATAAATCTTAGCCTGCATAATGCTCCATCCCATTATGTTGGCTATATAGTTTACATCTGAGAAACGTAAAGGTACTTATTGGAAATTGGATTTCATCAATGAACCAAGGCAATGGATCTTCGTTAACTGCATTCGTAACGCCTCTAGCAAGATGTCCCAGGAGTCAACCATTGAGTCCTTTAGGATCAGTAAAGCCGGTCAGCACTAATGGGATGATTAGGATCTTCCCTGAACATAACGTTCGCTCGTTCGTATTTGACCGTCATCCGAGGTGCCTCGATCTATCATGCACATAAGTAAACCTGTTTGGGCTCTGTACCATGACATCACTTTTCTACTAGAAGGAAACATTAGTCCATATCTCTTTGTCCATCATCCTCTTTTCGGCTCATTCCGGGATGTAAGGCCCTAGAGTCAACGTCCCACGAAGCTTTGCTTTTCGACAAAACTTTGAACTATCTACCAGCAGCACTTCGTATGCCATATTGTCAATTCACAACACATAATCAGTGTCTATTAATGTGATGAACGCCCATAACCTGTAACGAACTGCCATTTTGACCATGCCGAATAGACAAAAACATGTCAACTCAAAACGTCCAAAACAACAGATTGTTATTAGCTTCTGGGGTAAATAGAATAAATCATAGAATCACAGATCACATACACAGATACAGAGCAATATAATACCTTGCAGCGGAAAATACAAAATACACTAGTAGTTCATGAAGTTACTAAATAAATTTTACAGCAGAGTTTACATAAATAATACAACGGAAGTCTAATACAATAAATAATTGATAACTGTCTGTAACAGAATGACAGAAATAACAGAATGATAGGAACAACTGATCAACAGGTAGATATAGGTGAGCCAAAAATCTAATATAAGCTCCAAACTCCAGGGGTGAATCTCGAAACTGGAAACTCAATCTGGCCCGAGCAATAATGCAAAACAAAACAACTCGGATCAGGACTGACATTCTCATGGAAGTAAATCAACAAAAATGAAATGTTCGATGAAATGCACTCAGTAACATAAAGGATGTTTGGGATCCCCATCCTCTAAGGATCTGTCAAACTAATACTATATAGTATAATACGCTATATACAATAGTGTCTATCAGTAAAATAAAATATCAAAATAACGTAAGCGGGATTACCATGATTACCCTTACACCGTTTATATATTCCCATAGCATATACAGTACCACAATTCCTCTGTAAATTGGAGGTTGATCAGAGGGCACTCCATATAAAATAGTACAAAACAAAATCATAGTGGGCTCGTATAAGGCATGTGACAAGGCATGCAAGGAATGCCAAGGTGGATTCACCATTTGTAGAGCCAGACTGGTGGTAACGCATAGCCGCTACTACCGCCCACCTAGATACACACTCCCATAATTAAAAGGGCCCAAATCAAATCTCAACAATAATATAATAATATCAAAGAAGTGTGCTTGATAGCAGGTATGACCTCACTTGGTCTCGGGTAGCTCCTGTTTTAGTTACATCAAGCTGACTCAAGGTAGTCAGGGTCTCGTAATTAATATGAAATACAAAATAGAGTCGTTCTCTAAATCATCCCCTTCATTATGGAACTCCACCGCGTACACAGTTGTTAAAGTGGTTTTTGGTATTGGCAGAGAGTATGACAATAGCCAATTTCGGTCTCTTTAACAACCAATCGTTTACATTTTTCATACCGTGGCCATTATTTTATAAATATAAAAATAGTTTATACGAAATATCATATTCGAATTTGAATTCAAAATTAGTTATCTAACTTAGAATATATTCAATTTTGAAAACATCTCACGAGAATCGCTCAAGTCAGATCGATTTAGAAAACAATATCGTAAAGATCTTAAATATAGTATAAAATAATACTATAATATATAAATTGGATTATAATTTCCGAAAGTATTCGCATAACGAATCCCTAATCCAAAAATCGACTTATATTTAAGTTATACCTTAAATATCTCAGTTTCCATTTATGTTGATACCAAAACATTTAACTTCGATGATAATTAGATTTGGTTTATATTCGCAAAAATTAAAGTTCAAAAAAATTCAAATAGTTTAATTTTTACCTTTATAAGAAAACGCTTCAATGGATTCACATAAATTCAACATTTTGGTTCGAATTCAAAATATATAATTCAAGTCAAAACCTGTATTTCAGTTTAAACAAATCATATCGTATTTCATAATTCAAGTACAAATTCGAAATCGTTATTCATACATATAAACAATTCATGTAATCAAGCTTAACCCTAGAAAATTCATTTAAGTCGTTCCAAAGATCAAATCATTTAGGTTCAAGTTCAATATATATAATTCAAATTGAATCTTATATTTCAATTCAACAAAACATATCATATTATAACTTAAGTTGTATAATTCAAATTCATTAGTTATAAATTCAAGTCAAAACTTTATATTTTAATTCAAACAATTCATACAATTTAAAACCATTCTTATAAATTCGATTTCATAGATATCCCAATTTAAACCATATGATTACAAAATCGATTTCATATATAAAATATATATATTCAAATTCACATTCGGTTACTAAAAGAATCGTATTCATTCCTTATCAATTTTAAATTCAAATACATTTTATTTGAAAGATTCAAATTTAGAATCAATTTCAAAATTCAAATTTATCTCTTATAAGTTCAAACCAATTCGAATTCAAATTCATTTCCTATTTTTACCCAATTCAAATTCATCTCTACTAAAAGTTCGTATCAATTCGAACTCATAACCTAATATGAGTTCATTCGTTATTCAAATATCGTTATATAAATTTACATCTTTAAACTTCAAATTTAAATCGCGAAATCTAACTTGTCCAACTTGAGTTTATTTTTAAAGTTTATAAAAATATATATAGAAGAAAATTAATTTTGAAAATAGATATGTATATATATAAGTTTATAAAATTCTAAAATTAATTAGAAATAGATTATAACATATACAAGTTTAAAATAATATAAAAATAAATTTAAAGAAATATTTATTATAATAAAATAAATGTAAAAATACTTGTAGGAATAAATTATGTGGTTTAAAATTTATAAAATTATAAGTAAAATATTAAATAAACATTTAAATCTATATTTACTCATAAAATCATTTTAAAACATATAATTTAAAATTTACAAATTTAAGTTTAAAATAAATATAAATATAAATATAAAATATTAAGTTATTATTTTAAAAAATAAAATTTCCAAATCACTTTAATTCGAAAACATGGCTAATGATGTCCGTATATAGTTTTTTACCCTATGGTCAAGTGATACGGATATTTATCATTTCAACCCGCAATTTATAAAATTTCTACGGGTCTATCATTTCAACCTACAATCCCAAATTCAGTAAAAATCGTTCAGTTCTACCATTTTAACCCATAATGATTTTTTTCTATTCTAATATCCATTTGGGTATGTATCATTTCAACCTAGTGATTTTTCCTAAACTAGCGGTATCAACAGCAACAATCAGAGCATATATATCATCAATGTAACTACGTGTCATATGAATATATCGTGTCACATATGAAATATGCATATATATCAAATCAAACAATTTTGTTTCAACAGTCATATACATTTCATATAACAGTTCATTATTGATTTAACATCCATGAAAAATGTAAGTCAGGTGTGAGATAAACTCACCTTCCATGACACAGATTGGAAACAACCGACGAATTTGACACCGAATTGAAACAACGACTTCAAGGCATGATCCAGAATAGATTCAGCTAGATTATCGCTTACTATTATTTTATTATCATAGGAAGGGGTTGGGGAAATTTCTCGATAGATCGGTACGGTTATCGGGTTTGGGACGGTACGGCTATTGGGTTTGGAACGATTTACGAACTCAATACCAAATTTTTGTTCAAAAATAAACACAATAAATTCATTTACAAAATATTATAATGTAAATATTTTCCTATATATATATACACACGGTTGAAATTATATTATATATGCGCATTTTTTAAAAATCACACCTCAAAACAAAATGATACAACATATAAATCACACACAAACCAAGTCACACACACACATAGCAGATAACTCTCACACCAACATGCACAAACACAACACTGGCCATAGACTTGCTTAGCACCACACTAATACTGTCACATACAATCACACAAGCACACAAATATACGACTCACGCAATGCTTACACTCACGCAAGGAGAAGCTGGGAACAACAAGTTGGTGGCTGCGGTTCGGATGCAGGTTGGAAGTGGACGAAAGGGGAATGCTACAAGGAAGAAGGGTGGGGTGGCAACGGGGTCACGGGCACAAGCAGATGGAGCTCTCGACTGGCAGCAATCCAGGCTTGGTTTCTAGGTTGGTTGGCGGCTCGGCATAGAGGGCTTGGAGTAGGATTTCACGGTGGTTTGTGGGTCCGGGTCAGCTCAGTACTTTGGGTGTGGTTCGACAGAGATGTAGTAGGTATGGTGGGGTACTCCGGTGCAGGCGGCGGCTTGGACATGGGCGAGGAGCCTGAAGAGGCGGACGAGGTGGAGAGCAGGGAGAGTTGGCTCGGTTATAGGTCAGAGAAAGGAGAGGCGGAGCAAGGGAGTCGGTTTGGGCGGAGGGAGATGGTCGTTGATGGGTCAGTTTCGATTGGCAAGGGGGGAGCTTGGTTGGCGGTTGCATTCAAGTGATGGCGAGGGAAAACAAAAGGAGCAGATGATATAAAAGCAGCTACGCATTTGTGAAGAAACCAAAGTGAGGGAGCAGCTTTATTAGTTTTCTAGGGACCAAGCATTTTGAAAATATGAGAGAATGGTACCGATTCATACTAAGTAAATAAAAATAGGGCATTGTTATTGACACTCCATTTTCTGTTAAGTGGAGGCCAAATTTTAAGAACACTCCGCTTTTTTTAAATTGTTAAGGGTGGGATTATGTAGATGACTATTTTTTTAATTTATTTACGTTTTTACCCTTACTTCTAAAAATTACTCGCCATAAAGGCAAATTCTATTTATACACCAAAAATTCCTTAACATACACCATTATTTTTCTATAAAATTTTATTGCTAAATTACCCTTTTCTCATAGTTGCTTTTTTAATACTTCTGCATATAAAAAGTCAAAACATTCTTAAAAGTATTGAAATTTGATACAAACTAGATATGTTAATGAATTATTTAATCATGAGATCTAAAATTTCAATTAAGAAAACATTCATAAATAACGGTCTAATTTAGAAATGTTGATTTATTTTGTAAAATTACAGTAATTTTGTTGAAATTGATTTTTTTCATAAAGTTAATAAAAGATGCAATATTAGTACAAGAAATATATTTCATTTTGTAAAATTTTACTCAATTTGATGCAAAGAGTTTCTAATTTTTGGTAATTGTGTTTTAAATGTGAAAAGGGAAAGAAAAAGAAGATGAGAACATGGATATTTTAGTAAAAGAAACGGCATGTAAAGTAATATATGTTGTATATTAGTTTATTATAATTTTTGGTATATGTTTAGCAATTTTTGGTGTACAAATAGAATTAGCCAATTGTAAAATCATAAGTCTCCTAAATCACAAAAACCCAAATTAAGCCTAAATGGATAATAGTGTAAAAGTATATTTATTTGTTAAGGGGTTACTTTCCTCCTTGATACTCCCCTTAACAATTTTTTAGAAAGTAAAAAATTGGCCTCCCCCTAACAATATTTGGAGTGTCAATAACAATGCCCTAAAAATAAATAAAAGAGCGTGGCTTTCCAAAAGGAATCGGTACAGCCGGGGTTTTGAACAGTTCGTTGATACCAACGTTTGAAAAGGAAACGTATATGTTTTCGTAATGAAAATAAGAACCCAAGAGTTTTGAAATAAAAAGTGAACAAACTATTTTTTTGACAACCAATAAAAAGATGAACAAATATTAAGACAACGAACAATATTTGGAAATAGAAATGGACAAACGGTTAAAAATAATAATATCACGAACAGTTTTGAAAACATTTTGAAACTAAATCAAAGATAAAATTTTATCAATATTAAAAAAATATATATATGAAAACGAGTTTAAATATTTAAATTAAAGATCAAAATGAATTCAAACTCAAATACCTAATTTGATTGGATTTACACTAATTAAGATTGAAAATGAAAATATTGATTTGTATTAATAAAGTATATTTGGATCGAAATCAAGTTTATATAAGAATTCAAAATAAATGAAGTTTTAAATCAAATCAAAATAATTATCTAGCTAAAATACATTTAGATTGAGTTTTAAACGAATAAAAAATAATCAAAATAAAGATTCTATAATTAAATAAAATACGCTAAAATTTCCGGTCGTTACATAACCCCTGTACTAAACAAGAGGAATAATGCGCTAAAAGGTGTGCCAGGCAGCCATGGACGGTCATCAAGGTATGATAACACAATCGGAACCTGTCGTGAAACTCACAACACAGGGATAAAATATAATAGAACATGTATAACAGGTAAGATATGTGGAGCATATTTGAACAGAAACTTCAAACTTTCAAAGCAACTAGAAAGTATATCCATACACCCGATTAACAACACATGTCTGTACAAATTTTCCTCACTATAGCACTCAGATTAGAACATCAAATAGTGGAAATCCAAATATTATGCAGTAAGAAAGACAATACGCCAGCCTCATGCTCGCCTCTGAACTGCAATATCGTCCTTACTATCCTGCCACCCAGTCTGCCCATCCAAAAATCGGATGAACAACCCAAGGTAATAAGAGGGAAACTATAATACCCCGTATTTTTAACGACACTAAAAGAGGATAAATTAAATAATAATTAATTTAATATTCAGAACTAAGGAAAACAAACTATGCCATTGCGTCCGCCTCGAAATTCTAGACAAGATAGAGATTTAGTTTGCGTAATACAGACACTGTATGAAGAAGATATGAGAGTTTAAAGTTTGTATACGCGTCGAAGAATTATATATATACACACATATGTCAGGGATGAGTCAGAATTTTACCCCAAACCATTCGAATTTGAAAAAGAAAAAGCGATGGTAGTTTTCCCGCTCTAGGGGATCGAACCCATTAGAGAGGTGTCGACACCGCGGTCGACCCACCCTTAAGGAGTGTCGACACCAGGGTCAACCCACCCACAGGGGTGTCGACACCCCTAGGGCTGACGTGGTAGTCAGTTTCAGAGTGTTTGGCAGCTATATATGTGTGGTCATTTCTCTTGTTTTCTTCATTGAGAATTCATGGTGGCCAAACTTTGCCGGTATTTGAACTGATCTGGATCCGTTATCTTCTTCAACTAAAGCAAATCAATTGGAGATTCAAGATCCAATCTTTTCTAGTTCTATCTCCTTATCCAAACTCTATGAGTCTCTAGTTGCTTTTAGATTTGAATATTTAAAAGTAAATATGACATGACTATGACCTGGATTTGTTCTATGCCTAGATTATATTAGATCCATTGTAAATTTTGATTATATGACATTCTAAATTGGTTAGGATTTGGATCTAAACCTATATGTAGTGGATCTATTGTATCTTCTATGACATGCTATGATGTAAATCTAAATCTCATTTGTTTTAGATCTACTTTTGAATATTGGATATGAAATATGTGGACATTTAAATAGTTAATCAGATCAAGTTTATCTTCTTGCGCCTATTATGTTAGATCTGAATAGTTGGACATCTAAATGGTTAATTTAGATCTTATTATGCTCACTATGACATCATGGTTATGTTAGAACTAGGAATTGCTACAAGTTCATCAGATTTATATGTTGCCAATTTTGTGAGTGCGCTAGTTAAGGAACGGTGGAAAAAGGTTAATATTGGCATAATTTGAATATAAACATCAATGGACATATAATTCAAATTATTGGGTAAAATTGGCATTAACCCCTATAAAGGCATAGGTTTAGTTAATTAATTAATTAATAATGAATGCCTAGGATTACAATTAGAAATTGTAATTGTGCTTATGACACGAGGTTAGGTTGCCTTAGTTGTGGAAGTCTGCCCGGACCCGACCGGCATATCCAACAACCACTAATGCTGAACCTAATATGAGAGGTCTAAGTGCGCAAATACGAGACGGGCTATGAGGTTAGGCCCAACTTGTGGAATAAGACTGCCCATACCCGACCGACATATCCAACATCCACAAGTTGTAGGCCTAATGTGGGAGGTCTAGCCAATTATAAATCATAAATGGACATGGTAATAAATTAGACTACTTAACCAAATCTAATCCATAGGGATTGTATGATTATGAACTAAAGTTAGGGTTAAGTAAAATTTATTGGATAGTGGATGGGTTAAGTAAATCTGGAGGGGGTGGGCAATAGTTACATATAGGCCTACAAACTTAACCCGATAAGGTTATGTAATTAAAGACACCTAGTGGTATACATGACCGATTGGAATAATAAAGTTATGTAATTAAAGACACCATTTAGGGTAAACATAACTTGTAGAAATGATAAGGTTATGTAATTAAAGACACCTAGTGGTATACATTGCCAAAGAAAACCTAGTGGGGGATACAAGACAAAGGGGAGAGCTTGTATCATATTATATGGGATCCGTTTCATCCCGTAACCCGGAGTAGGTATCAAAACATGTACTCCGTACTAGGTCGTAGAAGGGGCACGCTTACTGGACTGATTATAAGAGATCCAAACTTGAAGGACAGTGTGGGCGGCGCAAACCGATCAGGCCATGTGCGTGCATGAGCCGAGCAGAAGGGAATAAGACAACCGTGACACCTGTAGATATAGGGCTGTGCATACCAGCGAGGGGTTGCCACTTTAGGACGTGATACATTCTACTGTGGGGCCAACACATAGTATCTACGGAGTAAGGAGCTGATCGATTAGGGTAGTAGTTAGGGTACATTTAGACTTATGCCTAAGTCTACCACCTAATTGTGGAAGGGATCATCTCATTCTGGTTATACTAGTAATAGTGCAGAGTAATCATTAGAGAAGCGTATACACCTTATCCTGTCTACCTTGTCACACCTGCCATTTATATAGTGATCTCTCTTATTGTAACACCCGTAATTTTAAAACGGGACATAAGAGATAATTAAAGAATAATTAATTATTAAAAAAAAATTAGGTGAAACAGGTTGTGCCATTGTGTTCGTCTCGGAATTTTGCTTGGGATAGATCTAAGTTTGCGTAAAATGGATGCCATATGAAGGAGATATGGACGAACGAAGTTGGGCAGAAAAACCGGAAATAGGCCTGAATACACTGGCGCACTTGTGAAGTGCGCCAGTATAAAATTGCACTGGCGCACCTGCCAAGTGCACCCATACCGAGGGCTGTCCAGCACAGCATTCTGGAGTGTTCTGTGATGACGTGTCTTGTTCTGATTTGCTGGATGACCTATCTTCGAGCTGTGTGGCTCTGGTGACTCCTAGGTTAATCTAAAGGCTAGATTTAATCCAAGGCATCTTTATATACGTAGCTAAGCCTAGACCCTAACCTCATAACCCTAAAACTATGTTGCTGTCATGCTGTTCGTCTACAAGCTAGCCTAGCCTCCATTCCTCTACCCCAAACTAGAGAATCAAATTCAAACTAGGAATCAATTAGAAGAACTAGAGAATCAAACGTCTACATCAAGGGATAGCTTTTCAAATTCAGAAATCAAGATCCGTCCTTTTTCTGTTAGTATAGTTATTGTTTAGATATGAACACCTAATAAGAAATCATGACGTAATAGCTGGATCTAGAACTATTCCTAATTCTATTCGTGCCTATCCTTTTGTCAATTCTGAATTGCTTATGCCTATTGGACAATTGTGACTGACATAGTAAAGCCTATCATGCCTATTGGATTGTTGTGACTGACATAGTAAAGCCTATCATGCCTTTTGGATAGTTGTGACTGACATAGTAAAACCTATCATATGAGACTATTGGGACTGTTACCATTGAACCTATCACGTTGTATGAAACACCCCACCTCCGTTAGGGTCACTCACAAAGGGAATGCCCTAATTTTGGTGGAGGTTTATAAGTATAAGTCACAGATATACAAGACAGATATAAATACACATATTTTTAAACAACGGAAACAACAGCAACTTTTATTTCACCAAAAATACGTGTTACACAAACCACACCATAATTGTCTTACAATACTTCCAAAAACATTACAATTCCATAACTGTCTTGATTAACAAAGAAGCATAAAACATAAAGTAATGCAACAAAATCCCCATAATGATATCCAAAGCCATGATCCAAGCCAAAGAGATCCAAACCGTACATCTACTGTCTTCAAGCTTGCAAAAGAGTCTGGCTAGGCTGAGTTGTTTCCTCCCCGTGGACCTAGGGGGGAGGGGGGAACGAAAGAAAAGAAGACGAAAGAAAAACGGAGTCAGACATAAAGCCTGAGTAAATCTAGTGACTTTTCAGTATGTGAATAAGAAAAGGATATGATAGACATAAACTGAAAACAGGATAGTATCATAACTAAGGGAGTGTAGTCTAGAGTCGAATATACTATCGAACCCACACCATACCTCTGCATTTACTAGTATTACTCTAACCGACACCCCATGCTGAGGGTGAAGTGATCCTTTTTGTTTTCTAAAGATCGGCTCCTACTCGTACGTGTGTCTTACGGCTACCCCAAGAAGTGTAGATACCTATGCTGGTCCCACCATGGGGTGTATGAAGACCCATGGTGGCGGGCCCGACACAATTACTAGAAGGCATAGGATATATTACTGGTGCCCCCAGTGCCCTGCTTGTCTGCTCCGGAGTGCGTGCACGACCGCACACCGTTAGACCTACAATGTGCACCTAACATTGCCGTTATTTGACCGCTTACAATCAGCTCAGTAATCGTGCCCCACCCTGCCTAGTTTCAAGGTACCGTTGATACCTAAATTGGGTTACTGCTGAAACGGGTCCCTACGTTACCAGAATTTTCTAGTCAAACATGTTAAGTGGTTAAGTGTATGTATATACCTAACCCCACCCATCAATATTTGTTAACATGTTGAATCTTTGGTTAAGTGTTTTCAGTTGACTTAACCCTACAACCTGTCCTTAGCCTTTTAGAGCACTGACCACTCACATTAGACAGATATCACTACGGTTACTGGATGTGCCGGTTGGTTCCGGGCAGGTTTATACCGTAGTTCAGTCTAACCTCGGGTCTTTATTGGGCTCAATGTTTAACCACCCACATTGGATAGGTATTGTTGTGACTACTGGATAGCCGGGCGGGTCCGGGCAGGTTTACGTCACAACTCAATCCAACCTTGGGTTAAACATGTCGTATTTTCTAAATTTACATTTCACCATTCAATTTAATATGTAAATATCATGTCGTCTTTTAATTTGGGTATAACAATTTATACCGCAAAAATGTCCCAATCATTGGCACGCGTCAAACATGCCAACATATTTATTTATATCATGTTTTACACCCAACGCTATTACCCTCGTTTTTACGTACTAATATTGGGCTCGACACAATTCAGCCCAACTTGATAAGCATGAGAAAAGGGGAAATTCAGAACATATAATATTTCTATGATACATAGAAGGTGTAGTGCATGAACTTGCAAATTGACGTTAACATAAACATTGGAGAATGTGAACTTGCATTCAAAATTGGCATACAATTAAATGGGTGTCACATAGGATGGCATATATAGACTTATTCAAACTTGGGTTTTAACATATTAACTTGGTACAACGTCGAACACAAAACTAGCATGTTGTAAATTAACCCAAAATGTCCAAACCTAATATATAGTCTATTTCCACATGAACTTACATTGTTTATGTAGCCCAAACTGTATTTAACATAGTTCTAATCATACTTGTAATGGACCTAAGATGTATACATAAGTTCTGAGTCATGTAGCATAAAGGATCTCAGATCTAGGGTGTGTTTACATAAGTATAGGACCCATGATATCAACATAAACATAAAGTGGATATTAACATAAACATGAGAGGGATCTAATCATAGACTTTGCCACAAAACTTGCAATTACCATCACTTTCATATACAAACGTATAATAAACTTGCATTGATCCATTTATGCCACAAATCAATTCACCAAAAATAATCACGATAGAAACATTACAATACACAAGATTTACATCATTACAATGATACATTTCCATTCCCAATTACATCGTATCACATCATAATTTTATTCAAATTCTGAAAGATCACTATACTTACAACGTGACGAGATCTTGTTTTCTGATTTTTGTTTTCTGAATTTGGAGATGCTCTCCTTTGGGTAGCAATTTGTTGATTGATTTGATTAGACCTTAATTTGCTTCTTAGTTTGATTCTTGGCGGCTACGATCAACTCCTTCCAGACAGCATGCCGACTCCTCTCTTATTTTCTAATGTGAATTAGTTGAGTCTTAGTGTGTATTAATAGAGTTTTGAAGTTAATTTGAGCCGTCAGATGCAATCGAGGAGGGAAATCAGATCGTACAGCATACCAGAGTCGAACCAGGGTCAGACCTACCTGGTCAGGCCGACCAGGCAAGTCAACCTGCAGGTCGATACCCAAGTCGACTGCGTACTCGACCTGGGGGGGGGGGAGGGCAGGTCGACTTCCCAGTCGACACTAGTGTCGACCTGGTCACTGGGCGGGAATTTTCCCGCCCAGTCCAGTTTGAACTCGAATTTGAATTTTAAACTTGTTCTGAGCTGTTTTTGAATTTCAAATTTATTCTGAAACTTCCGGAGATTATAACTCCTTCATACGGAGTCCGTTTCACGCAAACTTGGACTCTATCTCAACCAGAATTCCGAGACGAACGCATTGGCGTAAGCCATTTCCTTTAATTCTTTCATTAGAATTAATTATACTTTAATTTATGAATTTCACTATTATAGAATATACGGGGTGTTACATTCTCCCCCACTTAAAAGGATTTCGTCCCCGAAATCTTCAAGTTTTAGGAAGAATGTATATCCTACCATCCAATCGTCCATCTACTCAACCAACAAACATAGGTGTCCATTGTCCTTAAAGACTTCTAATGCTTTTATGATCATATGCATTGTGTGTGTATATGTCCTTATCTAATGCAGAATTCAGGCGGTCGACTGATTCGGTTGACCTCCTAAATGCGAATCATGTTAGTGTCATGAATCCATTATGTATGCAAAAAAAAAATTTCTACTCATAATTCTACATGAGTGCACAACAATTCATACAAATGCGATAACCATATGATAACATATAAAATTTCAACCACATATGAACGAGAATACATATATGCATATGCAATATGAAGTGACTGAGCCGATCTAAAATCTAGAATGTGTGTGTATATGCATCCACGAGCAACCACTAGCAATCATTAGCAACCTGTAACGAACCGGGATTTTCGACTCCGAAAATCAACATCAAACTATCATGTTGACCATTCAGACATCGAACATTCCAGATCATTAATAGAAAGAAGTTAGAGGGTGAGAATAGATAAGATAGAAATATTAGAATAGAAGAAGAAGAAGAACACCACAACACAGAGTCTCACATCGCAGCGGAACAAAATATAATACAGAAATAACCTTTATTGAAAGCTTTTGAAATACTTACAATATCAGAGTACACACCTGGACAGTGATACTAATCTGTCCTCATATAACACACAGCGGAATAGTAATATCATACGTCTGGACTCTTCCAGCTCGTCTCTTCACAGCAGTCGATAACCTGAACCTGTACAACCCGGTCTAACCCGAGCATTTACAAAACACCGGGTCAGTCTGGTGAACCAGAGTGAGATAAACTCGCACAGTAATAAGGATGAATCATCCAATCATGATTTTAAAGTTCAAACATCCTTTCAAAAGAAAAGGATAATCGTAAGACCAAATCCACACATAAACACGGACGGTTTTTACCTTACGATAACCCAAAACAGTTTTGAAATCAATATCTTGTCTGATATTATAATAATGTCTAAATACAAGTAAATATCCATCTAGTGGAACGCTTGCATCTCACGCTCCACATATATAGTATACAATCAAAAACCGCAGGCGCTTATTGGGAATTGGATTCCGACTTGACAAGGTATGGGTCCACCTTCCGATAGTGTATCTCTAGAGACGAATACACTGGGTTTAACAAGAACTTCTAGCAACCCGGCCCTCACATGACCGACCACTCATTTCGCTTGAGTGTATCGAATGTATATCACCGACAGTTGGGATCAGCAACCGTCTCCCGACAAGGGACAGCATCGAAACATAGATTAAGAAACAAATAGGATTTCCTCTAGATAGGTGATCATACACCCTAATGGGAGCGACCCACATAGCCATGCTGCCTGCCCGATTTTTGTCATTTCCTGGTTGATGAGGCTTGAGGCCAGAATTAACTCTTGAACATCTGGTCGTCATTCACTTTGAATGCCATATCGTCAAATCCATCAGATATCACTAATTGACGTCCACAAAAATACTCTAGCTGAAAGCTAGAGAATGGCAATTCCCTGCCAACAACTATCGTACGTTTGAAGAAATCAACGTACGTGATCCTTTGGAAATACTCTGTCAGACACTCGTCCATATACGTCATCCAGGAACAGGATGAACCGAAGGCACTCTCCTACCGCATCCATATAGGAATCACCCCATGGATCAGTAGCGAGAAGTCCTTGCAACCCGTTGATTCCAATCACGACAGAATCACAGCTTATCTCTGCTTGCCAGGCAGAGAACATTAGTGGTCCTTCCGTTTATGAAGATCCACGGTCTTCACAGCACCATCTCGATCATCTTCTGAGATCTTCACATATTTGTTGGTTGGAATGGTTTTCGAATATATATTCGATCCCGATCTTTCCATACCAACAATCGCATTGGTCAGATTTGATAGTCGGTGTTTTAACTATCAAAATAAACAGTGTTTCAAACATGACACTCCAATGAGTTTACTGATTCAGTATTTGGCATCATTTGGCCTTTGACAATCTAATTTCCTTTTTGTTACATTGAAACTTCCAATTCTTTTAATATTCAAAAATATGATATTTGAATAACTCTAATTTCAATTAACTAACATTCGACTTACTCTATTCGCTCGACTCTAGATCGCAGCGATCACAATGGTTACGCCTGATTCCCCCAGGAAACATCCGACCGCCGTAGGCTATCTGCAGCCCTGCGAATTTCGCTAGCAGTTGTACGAAATGGCAACTTAGCCCAATAATTATGTTTGGCTAATTCTATCTCGAATAAATATATTCAATTTCCCATTTTGAAATTTCATTTAAAATTCTCCTTTTTACTAGATCTCGTTTTCAAATAACGTTAATGTAAAATTAACGTCTTTCACTTTGAAACTCACTTAAAACCTCTGGTTTATAATAAACCCTTTTTACCGTAATCTCCTTTCACTTAATTCATATAATTGAGTATGTTTATTTCCTTTCACCATTCAATTGGCTTGCATCTCACATTCGGTAACTTTTTAAATGAATTCCCATTTAAAAATATATTCCTAAATTTATCATTAATTAAAATAATAACTCATTTCAAACATTAACTACTTTAGTAGTTAATCCCTTTATTAACTAAATTAAATATTAAATCCCTTTTAAATCCTCATTTAAATTCAAACAATATTCATTTAACTATTTTAGTCAAAACACATTAACTTGGTAAACCATTCTAATTCCGAACGGTTGATTTAATTAATTCAAAACTTGATTATCCCATTAACCGATTTCAACAATCCTCTCTTTAAATTAATTAAAAATATAATTAATTTAAAACAATTTCCCAAGGTTTTACCATTTAATTCATTTCTTATGCTTCAACTGGTAAATCTGATTAACATCTTTGCAAAATAACTTTATAACAAATCAAAGTCTTAAACAAATAAAATATTTATTTATTTTTCTTAAATAACTTTTATTCAAATAATATAATTCAAATCTAACTCTGGTTATAAAATAAATTTTATAACCTCAACTCTATCGATTCACCTGTCGGTGAATCACTATTTAGAACTCGGTTGATTTTAAAGGCCATACTCTGCCAAACACTTAACCAATATCACCTATTGGTTCAAACCAAACAGATGTTGAATATTCAATTAATAATCAACCATCAAATCAATCACACAAATAGATCAGTTCATATATGAGCATATGAAAATAAATAATACATTTGAGGAATCCGGTTGGATCCCTCCAACCTGTTCTTCCCTGTATTCAAATGGTTATCTCAAATCACCACATTTAGTTTTGTTTAACTGATAACACTAAATAGCAACCATTCAACATCAACCACAAGCAATTCAAACGATTCAACCATTTAAACACGTTTATAAATAAACGTGACCAACCAAGGTGAGTCACCTTTATTGGAACCCATCGTTAAAAGTAACGATTTGGTATTTCACTGAAATTAAACACAGTTTAATTTCATCGGTTAAATTAACAGTTAAATAGATAACTAGCAAAGCAGTCAACCATTTGCAAGCAAAGCACACAAAATAAAAATACCCAATTTATATAAAATATAAAAAGGGTAACTGAGTGAGTTTAACTCACCTTGCTCCAATTTGTCGTTGAAACAGTTGGTTTCAATTAAATTAAACCGGTGTTTAATTTAATTGAAAATCCTAATTGATTCCAAATCTTGTCCACTCCTATTTCACGGTGTAGATCTTGTCAGTGCAGTTCCAATGGCACCTTGTTTGTCCCATTCTGATAACATATGTAAGAGTTATTAATATTTTAAATTTTATGATTTAATTAATATTAAATAGATCCCTTCATTTAATATTTAAATAATCTAATTACATTTTAATTATCTGGATTAGTCAAAATGAAGGCCGACAATAGGTTCTTTCCTCCTAACTTGTGCTTTGTTTCCCACTGTTCAATCATTTGGTAATGTTACCTGCAACAATTCACGTGCTATATAAGATTTAATTATAATTAATTTACTTTGTTAACCGTCTTATAATAAACCCAAAATTAATTACCCTCAAGTAATTTAGCCGGTAACAATCCCCCGGGCAACCTTCGGTTAACCAATTTGAACATGCCGACCCTTCTTCCCTATTCTTTCTTGGTCCTGTTACTGCATCAGTCCACAATAAGATTTTCGTTACTAACAGTTTTTAAATAAATAAATTAACACTTTAATTAACTATAAATGCCACTAATTACGTTATAATTGAGAGGAAAAAGGGTAGCCGATCCTAATCACGTCTTCATCAGTAACTCAGAACACGGTTCCTGTTGCTTTACTGTTTCGTGTCTCCCCCAACCTTCTTTGCGATCTACCCAGCCCGAGCTCCTCACGTTTTCCCATGTCCACCGTTGAAACAAGATTCGCACCCTCAAAACAAACGCTGCCAAGTCCCAAATCCCTTTCCTGGCAACTGCTTCCAGTTCCGATCCCCTTTATATTTTTTTTTTCTTCGGTTGTTCCCTCATCACCGAAAGCACCCCCTTCACACGCGCCATAGCTCCGGTCATCGAGGTCGGATCAAAAACTGCTACCCCTTTCCTTTCCCATTTCGGTCCGCGTTATTTTATTTTATCTTTTTTTTTTTTTTTTTTTTTTTTTTTTTTTTAGGGAAGTTCGGTCCCAGCTTTCAAATGCTTCGGATCCGAGAAAGAAACGAATGGCTGAGAAAAAGATTGAAGCATTCAATTTATAGAGAACGACACGTGGTAGGCAAGTTATAGGCTATAGGGTTCACAGGAAAAAGTTAAACAGCTGTTGCGGTTTGGTGTTGGGATGCCCAAATTTTCTTTGTCGGCACGGAAAGGAAATTTGGCGACCAAGTAATCTAGATTACCTGGTAGTCAAGGAGAATGTACGGTTTGAAATGTACGCATAAAGGAAAGCATGTTTTTAGGTTAGCTGATCACGAAAAGAATGGCGGCAGTAGCATGTAAGATGCATATGGGTTTTAATGGTTTTATAAAATATCAATATTAAAACTTCAACGTAAAGTAGTTGATTAAAGCCTCTACGAATGATTTCTGTTAACTGATAAAAAGGCTGTTCTTAGTGTAAAAAGGTATTCCGGATCCAATAGGACAAGTTTCGTCGAAATCCGAGGTCGTATGGAAAAATTTCCTTTATAAAACCAGAAATGATCACGCGTTTAATTTTTCCACGGTCACCAGCTAAATCGAATCAACTTGAAACCTTGATATCTTGCAATAACTTTTCGATACGAACCCAACGGCACTAGTTTCGTCGCATTCTGAGACTGTTGCCCCGGTAGGCTATTTTTACCCTGAACCGCCTTACCCTTTTTAACGCTAAATTTCTCGATCTCTAAAAATAACAAACTATATACTTATTCTGACTCTAATCGACGATACGAACTCAACGGAACTGGTTTCGTGGCCTAATTCGATCATCTGCTCCAGTTACATTCAAATATCCCTTTATTTATTTAAATACACGCTATAGAAAATTATATGGGCGTTTACGGCTACCGTGGCCACATACGACATCGGTTTGCCACGCCATTTGACACCGTGCGATAATTTAACGATACGGTTCTAATGAAACTGATTTCGTCGAAATCTGAGTCCGTTTGCAAAACGGCCATTTTAAAGGCCTATAATTAAATAACGGTTTTCCATAGCGACTATTTCAAAATTTGATTTGGCCATAACTATCAAATTATAACACGAAATCTAGATTTTTCTCTTTCATATGAAAACTATCGTCAATATGGTCCCAACGTGTCTTGTTTCACAGAAATCCGACTTATATCGAATTCTGTATTCTCGGTTGAAGTTCAAAACTCTATATTGCGAACTGCACGCCATTTCCAAGCTCTATTTATATTATATATAAATATATAATGTTCAACTTCGTTTAAATAACGAATTCAATATTTAATTTCATTAATATTCCCAATATAATATTTAAAATAAATAAATTAAATTAAATATTTGACGGTCAAAAATGCGGGTCGTTACACAACCACTTGCAGCCATCATCCATAACATGTTTTCAAATACATGTTTGCATCCATTTGCTTTCTACCTAAAGAGTTAGGAAAAGGACCGAGGAGATATACCTAAAAGATAGATAAAGCACAACTTAAGGAAAAAGGGGGATCAAAGATGTACCCTCAAAAAGAAAAGGGTAGGCAGCGCGTATTCTGTCCTCAGTTTCCCAAGTCGCGTCTTCCTTGTCGTCGCTCCACTGAACTTTGACGAGCTTGACTTCGCGGTTGCGTAGCTTTTTCACTTCAGTTCCTAAGATGCGTGTTGGAACTCTTCTCACAGTTGCTTCACATTCTACTTCGGCTTCTTCTAGAATGCTAGGCTCTACTATTTCAGCAGACTCATGTAAACACTTCCAGAGGTGAGAAACATGAAAGACGTTGTTAACTCCGGCCAGTTTTTCGGGTAGCTCTAATCTATTGGCCATCTTCCCAACCTTCTCGATGATAGGAAATGGTCCTACAAATCTCGGTGCTAGCTTTCCAGTGGATCCAAAACGAACAACGTTCCTTAGAGGAGATACTTTAAGAAAAACTCTGTCCCCAACCTCAAACTCAAGGTCGGTCCTTCTCTTGTCGGCGTAGGATTTCTGTCTATCTTGGGCCATCTTCATCCTTCTTCGAATCAAGTCCACTTTTTCTAAAGTTTCTCTGATCATGTCTGGACCAAGAATAACCTTATCCGTAGACTCCCACCAACAAGTTGATGACTTGCACGGTCTCCCATACAATGCTTCGAAGGGTGCCATGCCTATGGTAGCTTGGAAGCTATTGTTGTAAGCAAACTCCACTAAGGGAAGGTGATCCTCCCATGTCCCTCTATAGTCTAGAACGCAAAGTCTCAAAAGATCCTCTAAAACTTTATTCACCCTTTCCGTCTGTCCATCGGTCTGGGGGTGACAGGCCGTGCTCAAACATAACTGTGTGCCTACAGCTTCTTGCAAACTTCGCCAAAACTCCCTCGTGAAGATAGGGTCTCGGTCACTAACAATGCTGGAGGGTATCCCATGGAGTTGAACTATCTCCTTGATGTAAAGAGACGCTAGGGATGAGGCGGTCCTTCTACACTTGACAGGTAAAAAGTGGGTGCTCTTTGTATGCCTATCCATTATTACCCAAATGCTAGTATTGCCCCTTCTCGACCTAGGCAGCCCATCAACGAAGTCCATTGAAATGCTATCCCACTTCCACTGTGGGACCTCTAGGGGATGAAGCTATCCTCCAGGCTTTTTCTGTTCCGCTTTAACTTATTGGCATACCATACACTTAGAAACGAAATCTTCCACGTCCTTCTTCATGCCGTTCCAAAAGAAAACCCTTTTCATGTCCTTGTACATTTTGTCTCCGCCTGGATGTATTGTCATTTTTGAACGATGTGCTTCCTCAAGAACCTTCTTTATCAAGTCCTTTGCTTGTGGAACGCATAGTCTTCCATCGCGTCTCAGCCAACCTTTATCATCAATAGAGTATCTACTGAGGTGACTAGAAGTCTCACCCCTAATTAGTTTATCAACCACTTCGACTAGCTGAGGGTCCTCATGTTGTGCCGTCCCTATTGTGTCCAAAAGAGTAGGGCACACCTCAAGAGATGCTAACAAACCCGGTACGAAACCAGAGGAGGGCCTAAAGTTAAAACTGGCTATGTACTCTAGGCTTTGCCTTTCTACAAAGAGTGGGCTTAGGGTCAGTTTCTTTCTACTCAAGGCGTCTGCCACCACATTGCCCTTGCCCGGAGTATAGGAAATCTCAAAGTCATACGAGGCAAGAAACTCCATCCATCTCTGTTGCCTCAAGTTAAGATCTTTCTGCGAGAAAAGATATTTCAACGATTTATGGTCAGTGTAAAGTTCGAACTTCTCACTTAGGAGATAATGTCGCCAAGACTTAAGTGCAAAGACGATGGCGGCTAACTCAAGATCGTGGGTCGGGTAGTTCTTTTCATGAGCTTTCAATTGCCTTCCACCATAAGCTACTACCCTCCCTTCTTGCATCAAGACGGCGCCTAGCCCTGTCCCACATGCATCTGTATAAACTGTGAACATCTTGCTTCCGTTTGGCAGAGTCAGGGCTGGGGCTGTTGTAAGAGCCCTTTTTAGGTGTTGGAAAGCCAACTCACAATCCAAGTCCCAATTGAACACTAGATTCTTCTTTGTCAGCCGTGTGAGTGGAGCTGAGATTTTCGCAAAATCCTTTATGAATTTTCGGTAGAAGCCTGCTAGTCCAAGAAAACTTCGGACCTCGGTTGCATTCTTTGCTGCCTTCCAGTCTTGCACCGCAACTACCTTCGCGGGGTCTACGGCCATCCCTTCTTTAGATACTACATGCCCAAGAAACCTTACTTCTTCTCTCCAAAAGTGGCATTTTGAAAATTTTGCCTTTGGCTGATGTGCTCGGAGAGTATCCATGATTTCCTTCAGATGTTGAGCATGCTCTTCCTCACTCTTTGAAAAGATCAAGATATCGTCCACAAATACAACCACAAACTTATTGAGGAATTCTCTGAACACTCTGCTCATTAGGTCCACGAAATAAGCGGGTGCATTTGTCAGGCCGAAAGGCATGACAAGCCACTCAAAGAAACCGTCTGGGGTTCTGAACACCGTTTTATCAATACTATCTTCAGCTACTCTTAGCTGATGAAACCCAGTTGCTAGATCAAGTTGGGAGAAAAACGACGCGCCTACAAGCTGATCAAACAAATCGTCGATTCGGGGAAGAGGGTGCCTATTTTTCTTGGTCAACTTGTTTAACTCCCTATAGTCGACACAGAGGCGAAGCGAACCGTCTGCTTTAGTTGCGAACACCACTGGAGCACCCCATTCTGAAATGCTCCGTCTAATGAACCCCTTTTCGAGAAGTTCTTTAACCTGCTTACTGAGCTCCTTTCTTTCCCTTGGAGCCATATGTCTGACAGGTAAAGCTATGGGCTTTGCATTATCTACAAGATAGATACGGAAGTCTATTTCCCGCTTCGGAGGTAAGCCTTTCACCTCCTCGAAGACATCCGGATATTCCCGGACTAATCTAACTGACTGCAAATTCTCGTCAGAAGCATCAAGCGACTCTAGATAACTAAGCATAACAGCATTCAAAGGGTTGCAGGAAATTTCTAGAGTGTTACCAAGCCGAGTCAAGAGTCTAACTACTCTTTTCTCACAATCAAGAATGGCACCGTTACTGGATAACCAGTCCATGCCTAAGATCAAACCATATCCCGAGAAGCCTAGAACAAAGGCATTGCAACTAAACTCAACACTGAGAATAGAGATTTTCAAACCCAAACAAACCATTGACAAGTAAGTGGAGCCCCCAATTGGATTTGAAACTACTAAGGGATCCTCAACCATACTAGTGTCTAGATGCATAGATTCTACTAAAGCAAATGAAATAAAGGAGTGTGATGCACCAGAGTCAAAAAGTGTGCGAACTGGATGATCATAAAGATAGACTACACTTTCTACAGAAATATTACTACCTCGCTCCCGTGAAGGGGCTGTCAGAGCATGAACTTGTCCCCCTGAAGTAGATCCAGCTTTCTGTCCCTGTCCTTTCTTCTTTGGGCAGTCCTTAGCTTGGTGCCCAGTCTCTCCGCAATGAAAGCAACCACCCATATTTGCCTTCTTCTTCCGACAGTCTTTCTCTATATGTCTAACTATGCCATAGAAATGGCACTTTCACCTCTTATGGGACTTCTTGTTTTTTCCTCCTTTCTTAAAGTCTGTCTTCTTGGCCTGTAAACCTTCTTTCTTTTCCTCAGCCTTAGTCTCCTTCTTGCCGTGGTCTTCCTCATGTAGCAACGCCATGTCCACCAAGCTTTCATAAGTCGCTCCCGTGGACACATGGGTCATGGCAAGGCTGTGTATAGGCTCATTCAGACCTTTGACGAAGCGAAGCGCCTTCTTGTGTTGGGTATTTACTAAGTCCAACCCAAATCCGGCCAGCTGATTAAATTGATTGACGTACTCCTTGACCGTCATGCTTCCCTGTTTAAGATTCAAGAACTTCTTTAGTTGCAGGCTCCTTTCAGCTTGGGAGAGGAATTTCAGTTCGAACCTTGTCCTAAAATCATCCCAAGTTTCCACTGCCCTCTGAGCATTAGTGATCTCCCACCAATAGGAAGCTTCATCTTTGAGCAACCACGCTGCTAGCTGTATCTTTTGCCTATCATCAACTCCGAAGATGTCAAACAGAGCCTCAGTCTCATTTAGCCAATTTCTTGCTCCTACAAAAGGCTCAGTTCCATGGAAGTCCTTTCCACCCATAGATTTGAGGTCTTTACATGTTTTGACAAAAGCATTTCCAAGAGGAGGGGCAGGAGGAGGAGGAGGAGGAACCGCTGCCACTGGAGGAGGAGGAACTGCTGCCACTGGAGGAGGAATGTTTGCTGGGCCCCCGTCATTGGCCCTTGCTTCTAAGTACCTCCTAAACCAGCTGGGTATCGTTACTCCTTCAGGAAGGTTAAGGTCTCCGGACATGCTAAAGCAGAAAGAAAAGATTCAAAACGAAGGATAGAGAGAGAGATAGTGCACACGGCTTCGGGGGATTATGCCTTTTAAAATATAACACTTTCTAAAAAAATGCTTCTTTAAATTTTCTTATGAAAACAATTTCAAAAACTTTTATCTTATCTGGTAAACCTATGCTCTGATACCAAGTGAAACACCCCACCTCTGTTAGGGTCACTCATAAAGGGAATGCCCAAATTTTGGTGGAGGTTTATAAGTATAAGTCACAGATATACAAGACAGATATAAATACACATATTTTTAAACAGCGAAAACAACAACAACTTTTATTTCACCAAAATACGTGATACACAAACCACACCATAATTGTCTTACAATACTTCCAAAAACATTACATTTCCATAACTGTCTTGATTAACAAAGAAGCATAAAACATAAAGTAATGCAACAAAATCCCCATAATGATATCCAAAGCCATGATCCAAGCCAAAGATATCTAAACCGTACATCTACTGTCTTCAAGCTTGCAAAAGAGTCTGGCTAGGCTGAGTTGTTTTCTCCCTGTGGACCTGGGGGGGGGGGGGGGGACGAAAGAAAAGAAGACGAAAGATAAACGGAGTCAGACATAAAGCCTGAGTAAATCTAGTGACTTTTCAGTATGTGAATAAGAAAAGGATATGATAGACATAAACTGAAAACAGGATAGTATCGTAACTAAGGGAGTGTAGTCTAGAGTCGAATATACTATCGAACCCACACCATACCTCTGCATTTACTAGTATTACTCTAACCGGCACCCCATTCTGAGGGTGAAGTGATCCTTTTTGTTTTCTAAAGATCGGCTCCTACTCGTACGTGTGTCTTACGGCTACCCCAAGAAGGGTAGATACCTATGCTGGTCCCACCATGGGGTGTATCAAGACCCATGGTGGTGGCCCTGACACAATTACTAGAAGGCATATGATATACTACTGGTGCCCCCAGTGCCCTGCTTGTCTGCTTCGGAGTGCGTGCACGACCGCACACCGTTAGACCTACACTGTGCACCTAACATTGCCGTTATTTGACCGCTTACAATCAGCCCAGTAATCGTACCCCACCCTGCCTAGTTTTAGGGTACCGTTGATACCTAAATTGGGTTACTGCTGAAACGGGTCCCTACGTTACCAGGGTTTTCTAGTCAAACATGTTAAGTGGTTAAGTGAATGTGTATACCTAACCCCACCCATCAATATTTGTTAACATATTGAATCTCTGGTTAAGTGTTTTCAGTTGACTTAACCCTACAACCTGTCCTTAGCCTTTTAGAGCACCGACCACTCACATTAGACAGATATCACTACGGTAACTGGATGTGCCGGTTGGTTCCGGGAAGGTTTACACCGTAGTTCATTCTAACCTCGGGTCTTTATTGGGCTCAATGTTTAACTACCCACATTGGATAGGTATTGTTGTGACTACTGGACAGCCGGGCGGGTCCGGGCAGGTTTACGTCACAACTCAATCCAACCTCGGGTTAGACATGTCGTATTTTCTAAATTTACATTTCACCATTCAATTTAATATGTAAATATCATGTCATTTTTTTAATTTGGGTATAACAATTTATACCGCAAAAATGTCCCAGTCATTGGCACGCGCCAAACATGCCAACATATTTATTTATATCATGTTTTACACCCACCGCTATTACCCCCGTTTGTACATACTAATGTTGGGATCGACACAATTCAGCCCAACTTGATAAGCATGAGAAAAGGTGAAATTCAGAACATATAATATTTCTCTGACACATAGAAGTTGTAGCGCATGAACTTGCAAATTGACGTTAACATAAACATTGGAGCATGTGAACTTGCATTCAAAATTGGCATACAACTAAATGGGTGTCACATAGGATGGCTTATGTAGACTTATACAAACTTGGGTTTTAACATATTAACTTGGCATAACGTCGAACACAAAACTAGCATGTTGTAAATTAACCCAAAATGTCCAAACCTAATATATAGTCTATTTCCACATGAACTTACATTGTTTATGTAGCCTAAACTGTATTTAACATAGTTCTAATCATACCTGTAATGGACCTAAGATGTATACATAAGTTCTGAGTCATGTAGCATAAAGGATCTCAGATCTAGGGTGTGTTTACATAAGTATAGGACCCATGATATCAACATAAACATAAAGGCGATATTAACATAAAAATGAGAGGGATCTAATCATGGACTTTGCCACAAAACTTGCAATTACCATCACTTTCATATACAAACGTATGATAAACTTGCATCGATCCATTTATGCCACAAATCAATTCACCAAAAATAATCTCGATAGAAACATTACAATACACAAGATTTACATCATTACAATGATACAATTCTATTCCCAATTACATCGTATCACATCATAATTTTATTCAAATTATGAAAGACCACTATACTTACAACGTGACGAGATCTTGTTTTTTGATTTCTGTTTTCTGAATTTGGAGATGCTCTCCTTTGGGTAGCAATTTGGTGATTGATTTGATTAGACCTTAATTTGCTTCTTAGTTTGATTCTTGGTGGCTACGATCAACTCCTTCCAGACAGCATGACGACTCCTCTCTTATTTTCTTATGTGAATTAGTTGAGTCTTAGTGTGTATTTATAGAGTTTTGAAGTTAATTTGAGCCGTCAGATGCAATCAGGGAGGGAAATCACACCGTACAGCACACCAGAGTCGAACCAGGGTCAGACCTACCTGGTCAGGCCGACCAAGCAAGTCGACCTGCAGGTCGACACCCAAGTCGACTGCGTAGTCGACCTGGGGGGGCCAGGTCGACTGCCCAGTCTACACTAGTGTCGACCTGGTCACTGGGCGGGAATTTTCCCGCCCAGCCCAGTTTGAACTCGAATTTGAATTTTAAACTTGTTCTGAGCTGTTTTTGAATTTCAAATTTATTCTGAAACTTCCGGAGACCATAACTCCTTCATACGGAGTCCGTTTCACGCAAACTCGGACTCTATCTCAACCAGAATTCCAAGATGAACGCAATGGCATAAGCCATTTCCCTTAATTCTTTAATTAGAATTAATTATACTTTAATTTATGAATTTCACTGTTATAGAGTATACGGGGTGTTACATTGTATTAAATTTGTGGTTCTTTTATGTATGTAAGTTACATGCTAAGTTATGTTCATACTTGTTATATGTTAGATCCAAGCTAGTACCCATGTTTGAGATCCATATAAGTTCATGTTTGTACAATTAAACTTATGCTAGTTCGCATAATTGGATCTAATTTAAATGCAAGATCACACCTATATGTTTAATTAAGTTTATGTCATTTTATCCCAAATTTATACTACGCATGTTGATCTATATTGTTTATGCCTATTGGAATGTTGCATGTCCCTTTCTTTTCCCTTTTGTTTATAAGTTAGGCTAATTTGTGAGCCTAGCGTTCTATGTGAATTATGCGAATGAATAACGGGAGAGACGTTGGGGGAAAAAAAACTAAACTACATGTTTATTGGCATAGATTGGCTCATAATCATGGAAATGATTAGTACCATGAAATGGTAGAATTTGTATACCTAGAATTATGGACATAATTTAGAGGGTAAATGGGGCATGACTAGAACTGGCAACACTTGAGGATAATTTACATATGAACATAAATTGTAAATATGTAAAATAATTAAAAGATGAATATGCCTACCGAGGTTAGATTGAGTTACAGTGTAAGACTGCCCGGAATTGCCCGACACATCCAGAAACCGTAACAATATAGATCTAATGTGAGAGGTTAGCGCATTAAGCCCAAAAACCCGAGGTTAGATTGAGTTGCAGTGTAAGACTGCCCGGAACCGCCTGGCTCATCCAGCGACCGCAACAATATTGATCTAATGTGAGAGGTTGGTGCTTTAATGAATGAATTAAAGCTGAGAAACAGACATGCTAAGAATAGTAGGGTTAAGTTAATTAAGGCAACACTTAACCAATACAACATGTTAATTTAACAGATGGGTGGGGTTTGTTTAATTTGAGAACACTTAACCATTATAACATGTTGATTAGGAAACCCTAGTAATGGGGACCCATTTCAGCAGTAACCCACATAGATGTATCACGGTACCCTGAACTAGGCAGGGTGGGGCATGATTACTGAGCTGATTATAAGCAGTCAAAATAGCGGCGGGTGGTACGGTAATGTAGGTCTCGACGGAGTACGGGCGTGCTCGTGCTCCAGAGTGGGAAAAGTAGGCACTGCGCATCAGTAGTATACACTATGCATCTAGAATTATGTCGGGTTGCCACCATAGGAATTGATATACCTTATGGTGGGACTAGCACAGGTATCTACAATCGAGCGGGGCCGAATAACACAAGTAATAAATGCATGCGAGTAGAAGCCGATCGAAAAAGGGATCACTTTTTTATGAATACATGATGGTAGTTAAACACTCGTTAGTAGGTGTAGAGAAACAGAAATGAGTGCGATAGTATATTCAGTTTATCTTACCTTATGTTATCTTATCTCTATGGTATTGTCCTATGTTCAGTTTATTCATATCATGATCCTTTTACCTGTTTACATGCTGAATAATCTCTAGACTTACCACACTAATGTCTGACCCATTTTCTTTCGCCTTTTTTTCTTCCATTCCCCCCAGGTCCGCAAGGAGGGAATACTTCAGCTAAGTGCTGACTTTTTCCAGCTTGAAGAGAGTATATATATTGCTTGGATTCTCTTTTCTTGGGCTATGGTTGTGGTTACACTTTTATTGGAGATTTATGCTACTTTACTACTATTTTATGCTTGTTTATGTACTTGGAGATTTAAATCAAGACAGATGTTTTGTTGTAATAATTTAGAAGTTGGGTTTTGAGACAATGCTTGTAATGTTTTGATTGAACCACGCTATTAAATAAATAATTTCAATTTTCTGCTGTTTATGTAATGACCCGGATTTTGAGCGACTTTGGTTATCGACATAAACTCGATGTCGATAACCAATCATCGAAAAATTCCGGTAATTAATGAAAGAAATTAGAGGGTGAGGAAAGATAAGATAGAAACTTATAGAAAAGAAGAAGAAGAAGAACACAATATCAGTGTAACACGAATCTCACAGCGGAACGAATAAATATATTTCATAACATAACTTTGAAATACAAATCTGTACTTGAATATACATATCATTACGAAAGTACAGCACTTACAACACAGCGGAAAAACTATAGCTATATAATCCTGAAGCCTCCTACTCAAAGCTCTTCCAGTGTCTGTAAATCCCGACTACTTGACTGCCCGTACAAAATTGGGCACCCAAGAGTTTAGGGGAAACAACAAAATAAACTCCGGGCCAGTCATGGGAATGGTATGAGTAAAACAGTTTAAAACAATTTGAACAAGTAAACGATATCTCATAAGACCACGCCGTATAACGGAACGGGTTTTTTCCCTTATGAGAATCCAAATTATCTTTATATCAAAAACCTTTTGAAATTATAATAATGTCTATCAACCACAACTATAATAATCATCTAGTAGAAACGCTTTCATCTCACGTTCTACATATATAATATACAATCAAAACCGCAAGCACGTATTGGGTAATGGATTTCCAACTATGACAAGGTATGGAACCACCTTTCACTAGCGTACCTCTAGAGAGGAATACACTGGGTTCAACAAGAACATCTTGCAACCCAGCCACACATGACCGACCACTCATTTCGTTTGAGTGTATCGAATGTATATCTCCAACGGTTGGGATCAGCAACCGTTTCCCGAATGGGACGGCATCAACAATAGATTTTTAGAAGTAAATGAAACTCTAGATCAGGTGATTATACATCCTACTTCGGTGCGACCGACTTAGCCATGCTGCCTGCCTGATTTCTGTCATTTACCGGATGTGAGGCTAGAAGCTACGCTTTATCATCACACCAGATTTACTTTGAATGCCACATCGTCAAATCCATCAAATAACCAATTGACGTCCTCAACCATACATTATGTGTTAGCTAAAAGAAGTTTCCTTCTCCACTTCCACTCTTGGTATGGTTGGAGAAATCAATATACGTGATCGTCTAGAAATACTCTGTCAGACATCCGTCCATACAAGTCATCCAGGAACAGGATGAACCGAAGGCACTATTCTGTAAATAGGATAGCCCTTGCATAACACCGTCTTCAATTATCTTTGGCATATATGATTCGCAATGCTTATGCCAATACAGAGTGGTTCTTTGGATAATAATCCAACCGATCTCTCCATATTAACAATGTTAAAATGGTCAAAAACTTCGATAGTCTGTGATTTAACTATCAAAGAAAACAGGTGTGCAAACAAACGATATTATTTCCAAATGGAAATTTATATCAATCAAACATCATTCAACATTTCTCTCTTTATTTCATAAATTTACTTATCTACTGTTTCCCTATATTCAATATTTCTTATTTTCTAAATTTGGAAAATATACGTTATTAACAATGGAAAACATTTCCAATTCTTGTTTTCTTTATTAGAAAACATTTCTGGTTTCTTACTTGGAAAACATTTCCAAAGCTTCTTCATTGGACTTAGACAGATGTTTAAACAAACATCGCTATGCCAACTCAAACCATTTCCTTTACTGTCGAACCTTAACTATTCCTTAGCTAAAAACGAAGCCAATCAAGTTGGGGTAGAACTACCTCTCAGCCCTTAACTGAAAAACATTTCTAACTTTGAAATAGGCAAAGTTCACTTTATGTTCCTTTTACTAACTTTCTTACTTAACCCTCCTTCGAATAGCTATATTCGATTGACTCTTTTCACTTAACTCCATTCGATTAACCCTTATCAATTAACTCCATTTGACTAACGCTATTGATTTACTCATTTCACTTAACTCCTTTAGAATAAACTATATTCGATAACTCCTTTTACTTTCTTTTCGAATAAACTATATTCGATTAACTCATTTTACTTTCTATTCGAATAAACTATATTTGATTAACTCATTTTACTACCTTTTCGAATAAACTATATTCGATTAACTCATTTTACTTTCTATTCGAATAAACTATATTCGATTAACTCCTTTTACTTTCTATTCGAATAAACTATATTCAATTAACTCATTTTACTTTCTATTCGAATAAACTATATTCGATTAACTCCTTTTACTTTCTATTCGAATAAACTATATTCGATTAACTCATTTTACTTTCTATTCGAATAAACTATATTCGATTAACTCCTTTGCTTTAACTCTAATCGATTAAACTAACATCGATTAACTCCTTTGCTTTAACTCTAATCGATTAAACTAACATCGATTAACTCCTTTACTTTAACTCTAATCGATTAAACTAACATCGATTAACTCCTTTGCTTTTACTCTAATCGATTAAACTAACATCGATTAACTCCTTTTACTCGATTAACTATTCATTGATAAAGATTTACTTTTAGTAACAGTTCTTCACTTTACAAATGATTTTCCTTTTATAAAACTCTATTCATTCTAAAAACATTTTTCCCTTTTATTTACTTTCGAAATATTTCCTTTAATAAAATCTATTGATTTTATAAAATCCCTTTATTTCAATATACATTGAAATAATTCTTTTTACATCTCAGGGTCTTTTATGATATTTAAAATGTCGAATAACAATGATCAACATCATTCCAACACACATAATCCATAACAGATTATATAACACATCATATATCACAATATATGAAAACCAGTAAAATAAATGTTGAGGAATCCAGTTGGATTCCTCCAACCTGTTTCCCTGCATCACAGATGTTAAACAATATAGATAACATCACTTTCAGTTCCATATGATATTTTCTGTTAAACAGAATCAATATAGAAATTCAACTAACTGACTAGCAGTTCAATCAAACAATCAACACACAGTCAATCATCCAATATCCAACAGTTCTAAAAATACAACATGAAATTATAAACTGTTCAGAGTTAGTGAGATTTACTCACATTGGCAGTTCATCGTTAAAGAACGATAAACTGTAGTTTGATTTGAATCAAACAATTTATTTCGCCATAAATTTAAACGAGCCCCAATCCACTCCCAGTCAATTCCATTGTGTAGTGTTCGTCCATACGATCCTAATGCAACGTACGGTTCTTGATTCTGACCTAGTATGGATGAGATATCACATTTACAAACTAAACATATAATTGAATTAAAATAAAACAAAAGCTTGGGTTTTAAATTCCTATTGAGCTTTCACCTTAATTCCTTGGCCCATCTCATTTCAAACAGCACAGACCCATAACCTTTGTCTCCCCCAAATTATCAGACGCGAGCTTCCAGTATACCACTCCTCCTTAGCCGTTCTTCCTTCAATCCAACTCCACCCATCTCTCTTCTTAAATTCCATTAAAAATCACTAAAATTCATATCATCGAAACCTCTTTCAACCTAACACCCCACAAGCTCAGCTCGACGTCACCAAGCCACACGCGTCGCTCGACGTCCGGTGAAAGTTGTGACATCACTTCGAACGGAATCCCACAATGTGGTACACGCGAGCTTCTTTTCACTTTATAAACCTAAATCCGTCATCAAAGGATTTAATCTATGCCTCACATTCAAGTTATAGCAAACTCTAGTTTACTGTGAAGTTTCTGGACATCATCGAACGACGTCACACCTCACCAAATGAGCACCAGATCATAGCTCATTGGATGCTGAATTCATACATATATATTATTATTTATAGGATTTTATTGTATTTGTTTTGATTTTCTCTTTTGGCCAATTTTTTGTCTGTATAAACACTTGCGGTTATATATATGGTTGTGTTGGTGGTTGGTGCCATTTGTGGTTGAAATTGAAGGGGCGTGGGCTGTTTGTGATCATAGAAAAATAGGGGGAATATTTTATATTTGATTTTCTATTTTATTTTATTCTCGTTTCTGGTCTTTAAAAATCCCTGCGACCATATACGATACCCAAAAATCACCAAACTAGACCTGTAGCTAGAGTTCGACATTTCGGTCCCAACGAAACTGGTTTCGTCGAATTCCGACTTCGTATGCTCACACAGCGTATTTTTAACCATCGAAATACTAACTATTTCTCACTCTAAAAATCCGTACGACCACACAGTGACCCTAAAAATCACGAAATTGGAAATCTATCAGCTATTTGACATTGTGGATCCAACAAAACTTGTTTCGTCGAATTCCGACTTCGTTTGCAAAATCGGCTATTTTTAAAGCTCTGGATGACCATTTAAATATATAAATATATTTAAATAAAATTAAATAAAATATTTATAAATAAATATTATCGTATATATTCACAGTGGAATACCATACGACTCCAATGGGATTTACAACTCGATATTTCAAATCTGGGTCAACCCGATATTCGATTTATATTGAAATTCCTTTTTAAAATATAAATAATTCCTTTATAAATTATAAAGGATTTCTACAACGACTTTTCTAGAATTTGATTTGGACATATCTCAAAATCTACACGACGAAATCCCGATTTCTCTCTTCCACTAGAAAGATATACTCCACCAGCTCCACACGTTTCTTGTTTCACAGAAATCCGGCTTAAAACGAATCCTGTACATTCAGTTGAAGTTCGAATCGCCAATTTATGAACTGCAGTGCCATTTCAAGCTCGTTTATAATTATATTATAAACTATACGTTCTAACTGTCGTATATAAAATATATTCATTATCTAATTCAAATTTTGAACTGAATTAAATATCACAGATGATCCCGTTCACACCATGTTGCCATTTCAGCCAATTCTGATTATTTTAGAATTAAATATATTATTTAATTATTATTTTAGAATAAATATTCACCATAATTTAATTAACGACGATTTTATTCCCTAAATCACTATTTATATAATTAAATAAATTAATCATAATACCCCTGCCAATGCGGGTCATTACAATCTTCCCCACTTAAAATAATTTAGTCCTTGAAATTGCTAAAAAGTAGAGGACGACCCTATCGACTGGTTAGAACATATTCGTTCACTTCTTAACTTCAGTTTCAAATGAACCAATTTAATTTTAATTAAATTATTAATTAATTCTTATCAACGAAAATTTTCCAAAATCCTGAAAATTTTCTAACTCCTTAACATTTTCGAAAAATTTCGCCGGCACTTCCTTTGTACTGGTCAATCGGTCAAACTCCAACTCACCTCTTTGGGCCATCTCCAACCCAAAAGAAAATCAAACAGCCAAGCGGCTTGCCAATTTGGCTCATAAATCTTATATCCAATAGTAATATAAACTTATACCTTTTGTCGGCATATCATTATATCCTTTCCACCTGTTATCAATTCAGCGGATACAAGGGTCATCCCAATCAAACTCCAATCTGCTTTTATCCATAACGCAACCATTCGCTTATATCCGAGCCACATATCATTTCAACTCGAATTTCTTCTCGATTCCCAACTCTTAACTTGATTATCCCATTACACTTCAAATTTGAATCTCACAATCCAATTTGTCTTGATATCATTCTAATTCAATCTCAGTTACCACTTTACTGGCTTTACTTTAATTCAAATTTACTTTCACAAATTTCTATTAAATTTGTTTTTAATTCAAACAGTCTTTCCCTGGGAATTTTTAAATAGTTTACTCTTTTCAAAAAAATCAAATTTTCCTTTTTGAAATTCAACCGAGCCCTTAATTGATATTCCCTTAGTTAAATCACTTCTCTATTTCTTCATCAATATTTGTTAACCAAATATTTCCAATAACCATATTGGCCTTTTATGTTATTTGGAAAACATTTCCGAATATCGCCTTCCTTTATTTTCTAAACTTTAGAAAATATATGTTATCTATAATTGGAAAATATTCCAGTTACTTATCTCTTTTCCGATCTCGTTTATTTCTATACTTAGGAAATATTCTTTATTATATTTCCAAGCTTACACTTATTTGGGTTAAACAGATGTTGTGTAAAACATCGTTATAACAACCCAAATACTATATTCAACTAACTCTTATCCAACATTGATCTTCGAGCCTGAAATCTTACTATTTATTTGTTAATAATGAAATCAATCAAGTTGGGGTATAACTACCTCTCAGACCTTGACTGAATAACATTTATAACGTTAAAACAGATATGACTACTTACTCGAATAATCAATACCATACAATTACTTATTCACTTTTAAACACGTATACGCTTCTTCTTTCTATTCTTACTAGATTTTATTCTTAGTCTTCCTTTTTGATTTTACTATTCTATTTCTAAGTTCGTTTCCTTATCGACTTCTATATATATATATATATATATATATATATATATATATATATCGATACGTTGATTTCTAACTATCAAATTATCTTAAAAATATTCTAACTCCTTAAATTCCTGGAAAAATTCGCCATAACCTCCTTTGTACTGGGAGCATCGGGATATTTCAAATAGCCTCCCATGGCCCTCACCAATCCAAAAGGAAAAGAAAAAGTCAAGCGGCTAGCCGATACGGCGCATAAAATCTCATTTGTGAATTAAATACATACCTTTTCGTAGAGCATTCTATTTATACACCTTCACCTTATCCATACCTATCTCATGTATATTTATACCTGCTCAATCTATTTTAACTATACCTGATCGTTTTAACTCAATTCGTTAATTAATTTGTTAATTAACTCTTTAGTCTATTTCACTTTTATATTTGAACATGACATGTTCAAATATATTTTTAACTTGCTTATTAACTAATTTGAATCCAAATTTCAAACTTAATTTCTATATTCGATTTCGAATATCCATTTACAAATCCAATTCACCTTTCAAAGTTCAACTTCAAATTCAAAATTTGATTAACTAATTCCTCTTCAACTTAGTTAATTCTATTCAATTTCTATTCAAATTTTATTCAAATTCTATAGTTTAAAATTCTATTTGAATTCTATATTCAAATCCTATATATTCAAATCCTATATTTTAATTCCATTTGAATTCTATATTCATATTCCATTTGAATTTCTATATTCAAATTCCATTCCACTTTCGATATTCAAATCCTATATCACTTCCATTGAATTTCATATATTCAAACTCCCTTGGAATTTCTATATTCAATTTCTATTTCAATTCCATTGAATTTCATATATTCAAACTCCCTTTGAATTTCTATATTCAATTCCATATTCAATTCTTTTTGAATCTTCTTTATTCAAATTTCATTCTCAATCCTATGCATCATTTATAAACAACGTTTATAACTTCACTTAAAATCCCACATAATATATTTAAACAAAGTTTATACAATCAATTCAAATTCAACATTTTAAATTTATAAACAAAGATTATAAATTCAATACTCGTTTTATATATATTCAAACAAGTTAATATTTTCTATATTATAAATCCCATTTTGAAATTCAACACAACTTGTCTTTCCCAAAACAAATTCAAAACAGTATCTCCGGTAGTAATTCGTCACTTACAACTCGAAAATGAATACTGATGATGCAGCTGTCATCATCGGAATCTATTTTCCAGCAATCAAAGTGAGTTCAATACTATAAAACCATTTCTAACATTTCCACTTTGAAATTCATTTCAAAATATAATTCACACTGCTTGTAAAACAATTTAAAATCTCCTAGGATCTTTAATTTTCCTTATTTTTAATCCAAATCCATTTACAATCACTTATCCAATTTTGCAGAGTTTTAAATTCAATTTCTGGTTTAAATTTCAGATTTAACTCATCTGATTTCACGTATTTCACTTATATGAATTCTGATTGGTTATTTACATAACCATTTAATTTATAATCTTACTCGATTATAATAGCAATCAATATATACACTATATTAAAATTTTGATATATATGTCTCCTCTATGTCAAGATATACCTTGGGTAAAATTATTTTAATTTTCCCTCTTTTCAAAACATATCGTGTCGACCCATCGTATTTGAGTGTTTAGTAACTCCTACCGATACAGTGGATCAAACTGATCGACCAGAACTCATAAACGACTCAACCAATGAATCTCCACGATATAAAACAAATTTTTATATCAATAACAAATACGTTCACTCGTATATACACTCAACTCAATCTTGGGTATTACTAACCCTATCTCTACCGAGTCATGCCACAGAGCCAAGTAATACTTAACTTAAGCTCTGGTACCAACTGTAATGACTCGGATTTTGAGTGACTTTGGTTATCGACATAAACTCGATGTCGATAACCAATCATCGAAAAATCCCAGTAATTAATGAAAGAAATTAGAGGGTGAGAAAAGATAAGATAGAAACTTATAGAAAAGAAGAAGAAGAAGAACACAATATCAGAGTAACATGAATCTCACAGCGGAATGAATAAATATATTTCATAACATAACTTTGAAATACAAATCTGTACTTGAATATACATATCATTATCAAAGTACAGCACTTACAACATAGCGGAAAAACTATAGCTATATAATCCTGAAGCCTCCTGCTCCAAGCTCTTCCAGTATCTGTAAATCCCGACTACTTTACTGCCCGTACAAAATTGGGCACCCAAGAGTTTAGGGAAAACAACAAAATAAACTCCGGGTCAGTCATGGGACTGGTATGAGTAAAACAGTTTAAAACAGTTTGAACAAGTAAACGATATCTCATAAGACCACGCCGTATAACGGAATGTGTTTTTCCCATATGAGAATCCAAATTATCTTTATATCAAAAACCTTTTGATATTATAATATGTCTATCAACCTCAACTATAAAAATCATCTAGTAGAAACGCTTTCATCTCACGTTCTACATATATAGTATATAATCAAAACCGCAAGCACGTATTGGGTAATGGATTTCCAACTATGACAAGGTATGGAACCACCTTTCACTAGTGTACCTCTAGAGAGGAATACACTGTGTTCAACAAGAACATCTTGCAACCCGGCCACACATGACCGACCACTCATTTCGCTTGAGTGTATCGAATGTATATCACCAACGGTTGGGATCAGCAACCGTTTCCCGAATGGGATAGCATCAACAATAGATTTTTAGAAGTAAATGAAACTCTAGATCAGGTGATTATACACCCTACTTCGGTGCGACCGACTTAACCATGCTGCCTTCCTGATTTCTGTCATTTACCGGATGTGAGGCTAGAAGCTACGCTTTTATCATCACACCAGATTCACTTTGAATGCCACATCGTCAAATCCATCAAATAACCGATTGACGTCCTCAACCATACATTATGTATTAGCTAAAAGAAGTTTCCTTCTCCGCTTCCCCTCTTGGTACGGTTGGAGAAATCAATATACGTGATCGTCTGGAAATACTCTGTCAGACATCCGTCCATTCAAGTCATCCAGGAACAGGATGAACCGAAGGCACTATTCTGTAAACAGGATGGCCCTTGCATAACACCGTCTTCAATTATCTTTGGCATATATAATTCGCAACGCTTATGCCAACACAGAGTGGTTCTTTGGATAATAATCCAACCGGTCTCTCCATATTAACAACGTTAAAATGGTCAAAAACTTCGATAGTCTGTGATTTAACTATCGAAGAAAACAGGTGTGCAAACAAACGATATTATTTCCAAATGGAAATTTATATTAATCAAACATCATTCAACATTTGTCTCTTTATTTCATAAATTTACTTATCTCCTGTTTCCCTATATTCAGTATTTCTTATATTCTAAATTTGGAAAATATACGTTATTAACAATGGAAAACATTTCCATTTCTTGTTTTCTTTATTAGAAAACATTTCTAGTTTCTTATTTGGAAAACATTTCCAAATCTTCTTCATTGGACTTAGACAGATGATTAAACAAACATCGCTATGCCAACTCAAACCATTTCCTTTACTGCCGAACCTTAACTATTCCTTAGTTAAAAACGAAGCAAATCAAGTTGGGGTAGAACTACCTCTCAGACCTTAACTGAACAACATTTCTAACTTTGAAATAGGCAAAGTTCACTTTATGTTCCTTTTACTAACTTCCTTACTTAACCCTCCTTCGAATAGCTATATTCGATTGACTCTTTTCACTTTACTCCATTCGATTAACCCTTATCAATTAACTCTATTTGACTAACGCTATTGATTACTCATTTCATTTTACTCCTTTCGAATAAACTATATTCGATAACTCCTTTTACTTTCTTTTCGAATAAACTATATTCGATTAACTCATTTTACTTTCTATTCGAATAAACTATATTCGATTAACTCCTTTTACTTCCTTTTCGAATAAACTATATTCAATCAACTCATTTTACTTTCTATTCGAATAAACTATATTCGATTAACTCCTTTTACTTTCTATTCGAATAAACTATATTCGATTAACTCATTTTACTTTCTATTCGAATAAACTATATTCGATTAACTCCTTTTACTTTCTATTCGAATAAACTATATTCGATTAACTCATTTTACATTCTATTCGAATAAACTATATTCGATTAACTCCTTTGCTTTAACTCTAATCGATTAAACTAACATCGATTAACTCCTTTGCTTTAAATCTAATCGATTAAACTAACATCGATTAACTCCTTTGCTTTAACTCTAATCGATTAAACTAACATCGATTAACTCCTTTGCTTTAACTCTAATCGATTAAACTAACATTGATTAACTCCTTTTCTTTAACTCTAATCGATTAAATTAACATCTATTAACTCCTTTTACTCGATTAACTATTCACTGATAAAGATTTACTTTTAGTAACAATTCTTCACTTTACAAATGATTTTCCTTTTATAAAACTCTATTCGTTTTAAAAACATTTTTCCCTTTTATTTACTTTTGAAATATTTCCTTTAATAAAATCTGTTGATTTTATAAAATCCCTTTATTTCAATATACATTGAAATAATTCTTTTTACATCCCAGGGTCTTTTATGATATTTAAAATATCGAATAACAATGATCAACATCATTCCAACACACATAATCCATAACAGATTATATAACACATCATATATCACAATATATGAAAACCAGTAAAATAAATGTTGAGGAATCCAGTTGGATTCCTCCAACCTGTTTCCCTGCATCACAGATGTTAAACAATATAGATAACATCACTTTCAGTTCCATATGATATATTCTGTTAAACAGAATCAATATAGAAATTCAACTAACTGACTAGCAGTTCAATCAAACAGTCAACACACAGTCAATCATCCAATATCTAACAGTTCTAAAAATACAACATGAAATTATAAACTGTTCAGAGTTAGTGAGATTTACTCACATTGGCAGTTCATCATTAAAGAACGATAAACTGTAGTTTGATTTGAATCAAACAATTTATTTTGCCATAAATTTAAACGAGCCCCAATCCACTCCCAGTCAGTTCCATTGTGTAGTTTTCATCCATACGATCCTAACGCAACTTACGGTTCTTGATTCTGACCTCGTATGGATGAGATATCACATTTACAAACTAAACATATAATTGAATTAAAATAAAACAAAATCTTGGGTTTTAAATTCCTATTGGGATTTCACCTTAATTCCTTGGCCCATCTCATTTCAAACAGCCTAGACCCGTAACCTTTGTCTCCCCCAAATGATCAGACTCGAGCTTCCAGTATACCACTCCGCCATAGCCGCTCTTCCTTCAATCCAACTCCACCCATCTCTCTTCTTAAATTCCATTAAAAATCACAAAAATTCATATCATCGAAACCTCTTTCAACCTAACCCCACACAAGCTCAGCTCGACGTCACCAAGCCGCACGCGTCGCTCGACGTCCGGTGAAAGTCGCGACAACACTTCGAACGGAATCCCACAATGTGGTGCACGCGAGCTTATTTTCACTTTATAAACCCAAATCCGTCATCAACGGATTTAATCGATGCCTCACATTCAAGTTATAGCAAACCCTAGTTTACTGTGAAGTTTCTGGACATCGTCGAACGACGTTGCACCTCACCAAACGAGCACCATATCATAGCTCATTGGATGCTGAATTCATACATATATATATTATTATTTATAGGATTTTATTGTATTTGTTTTGATTTTCTCTTTTGGCCAATTTTTTGTCTGTATAAACACTTGCGGTTATATATATGGTTGTGTTGGTGGTTGGTGCCATTTGTGGTTGAAATTGAAGGGGCGTGGGCTGTTTGTGATCATAGAAAAATAGGGGGAATATTTTATATTTGATTTTCTATTTTATTTTATTCTCGTTTCTGGTCTTTAAAAATCCCTGCGACCATATACGATACCCAAAAATCACCAAACTGGACCTGTAGCTAGAGTTCGACATTTCGGTCCCAACGAAACTGGTTTCGTCGAATTCCGACTCCATATGCTCACACAGCGTATTTTTAACCATCGAAATATTGATTGTTTCTCACTCTAAAAATCCGTACGACCACACAGTGACCCTAAAAATCACGAAATTGGAAATCTAACAACTATTTGACATTGCGAATCCAACAAAACTTGTTTCGTCGAATTCCGACTTCGTTTGCAAAATCGGCTATTTTTAAAGATCTGGATGACCATTTAAATATATAAATATATTTAAATAAAATTAAATAAAATTAAATAAAATATTTATAAATAAATATTATCGTATATATTCACAGTGGAATACCATACGACTCCAATTGGATTTACAACTCGATATTTCAAATCTGGGTCAACCCGATATTCGATTTATATTGAAATTCCTTTTTAAACTATAAATAATTCCTTTATAAATTATAAAGGAATTCTACAACGACTTTTCTAGAATTTGATTTGGACATATCTCAAAATCTACACGATGAAATCCCGATTTCTCTCTTCCACTAGAAAGATATACTCCACCAGCTCCACACATTTCTTGTTTCACAGAAATCCAGCTTAAAACGAATCCTGTACATTCAGTTGAACTTCGAATCGCCAATTTACGAACTGCAGCGCCATTTCAAGCTCGTTTATAATTATATTATAAACTATACGTTCTAACTATCGTATATAAAATATATTCGATGAGACGACCCGATTTCCCGTTCTAACGGAAACAAGGTTATCTTTTGGAATATAACACAGAAACATAAAATAGCAGAACAGAATTAAATAAATACACCAGATATGAACAACAAAATATACTGGATAAAAGTAATCATCAGAGTTACACAGTATACAGGATCTTACTTAGTACAAATACAGTTCAGCTATACATAAATGTCTACAGTGGAAATAAACAAAATATGTACAATAGGAGCTGAACAGCATAAAAAGAAATAAATGATAGAATCCATCTTCAGCTCCAGCTATCCAGAAAGAACCAGCTAAACCTGAATACAAGGCTGCCCGTGTAGAAAAAAGGGGCACCCGAGTTTGAGAGTGAAACAAACTACGAGTCAGTCATGGGACTAGTATGAGAAATCTACTCAACACAGATATAATTTGGCTAATCACAGGACCACGCCACTTTCGTGGAACGGGTTTACTCCATTGGATTGCCAGTGCTCTAAAATAAATCTTTCTTTTAAACATCGCTATGCTTTTTATAAAAATGAAGCCGTTATAAGACTCAGTTCCCATCACACAATGCAACGCAAACCGGAGGATAGAGTTTTTACCTTATAACAGCCAAAATATGCTTGATACGAACAAAACAAAGGAATTTGATATTATTGCTAGTGTTTATATGTTTGAAAACAATTTCAAATCATAACTATCAATCATAGATGGCATTAATGCCCCATACCACTATGTCGCCATATATAGGTATACAATCAAAACCGCACGATGTCGTATTTGGAAATTGGATTTCCGTCATGAACCAAGGCAAAAGATAGTCCTTACCGAATTCGAGATAATCTAGCCTACCATGTCTCAGGATCAGAGCTCGAGTGACCCTTGGATCGTCAGGGCCGGTCCACCGATGTGGATTAAAATGCCTGAGCAATACGTTTCCCCGCCCTTTTGGGGCGCAAACGAGCCAACGAATGACTCCATCGGACCCGGATCGTCCGATCAAACCGAGGCGCCTCGCAACAGCAACAACCACATAGGTGAAAAGTATATAAATGTCAGGGCTGGTAGGTCACTGACACCACCCTAGCTAGAAAGAAACGCATGCCCTCCCTGAGGTCCTTCTCCCGTTTTAGGTTCATACCGGGGTGTGAGGCTCGCGAATTCACGTTATACACAAAGCTACGCCACACAGGCGGTGCTTTGATCATCACCACAAGACTTTGCTTTTCAACAGAAATCCTGTTCACTGCATCTTAGCATGCCACACAAGCAATTCATGCCATGCGACTGATGTCCATCGATATACAACCTCTGAGCTCGTGCGTCTCAGAGAAGGGCGTTAAGCAAAAGAATAAATTCTCCGCCGCCAAACAGATGTATATTTAACAGAAATCAATCAACACAGAATAAACTCCAATGTCAGACACACAGTCCATTTACAAGTCCGTTCTGGGTCTGAACGAAACCGGAGGCACTAAATACCTCGCAAACCCTTCGATCACCACGTACGTCTGGACGATCACCACTCATTATCCATATTTCGGGATGCCTCCCAATCAGGACCTCGGTTACCATCCAAACGAGGTGAAGATCTCCGGTCTTCGACCATCGTCTTCATCTTCGAATTTCAATCGTCGGTCGATTATTCGAAATGAGAATTAACTCGGCCTTTCCAAATAATTCACGTATATTTAGAATTTCAAATCGATTTATTTCAATGGTTAAATTATTCGACAACACCAATTGTGTTCTTTAATGTAATTTTCACACCAAACACATTCAACCATCAAAAGCCACACAAATCAAGCAAATTCAGTTTATTTCCATTCCATATCGCTTATGATATTTTATAACTAATTATCGCTATTTTTATTTATTTTAAAATAGCCATTTTATTCAAAACGACGCTTCGGGCCATAAGGCGACCGTGGCGCTGTTTTTCTTCAGATTTGATTTACACATATCTGAAAATCTAACCGTTGGATCTTCACAAAATTTACATCATTAGAAAGGTCTTTTCAAAACGAACCCAACGGTTCCAGTTTCGGGAAAATTCGACGGTCGGATCTCCCGGTACAATCGTTTGAATTTTCGATTTCAAAATACGAACTGCAGCGTCGTTATTCGATTAAATATATAATTATATATATATAAATATAATCGCTTCTGGCGCTGTTTTTCTTCAGATTTGAATTAAACATTCCAGACAATCCAACCGTTGGATTTTTACAAGGTTGGTGCCGTTGGAAAGATTATTCCAAGGCGAACCCGACGGTTGAGGTTTCGGGAAAATCCAGTGGTCGGATTTCCCGCACTAGTCGTTTGAAATCACGGTTTCGAAATACGAACTGCACGGCTTCGTTTCGTTTTAATTTTATTTATATTTATATAGTTATATAAATATAGTTCATTCCATGATTTCTATATCGTTTTCACTTCAAATATTTTTCTAACGCCTTAAATTTTGGAAAAATTTCGCCATAACCTCCCCTGCACCGGGAGCATCGGGAAATCGCAAATAGCGTTCCCGGTCCTTCTAATCTCAAAAAGAAAAAGAAAAAGCCAAGCGGCTAGCTAACAGGCTCATAAAATCATCACCCAAACAAAGCAGTAAATGTGTACCTATTTGTCGGGCACAAAATTTTATTCCTCTTCTCTAGCCCCTTTGCTATAACCTGTTCAATGAATAGGTATGCACATATATACACAGTTCTTATCATTTATCAATTTCTATTCGACTTCATATTTGATTTCTATTTGGTTTAAAAACACCATTCATTCTAATGTTACATAAATAGGTGCAAATCATTTCATTAGCTAATTAATGAATATTTCAACTCATATATGTTTATTTTGAACAAGTGGCTATTTTTAACACTTCACATTTCAACGATTTATGTATACAATAAAAATGTAATTTTTATTGTAAAACAATTCATTTCAAAAACACTATTTTTCTATATAGTTCAAGTTGGTGATAAAATAGGATTTTTTTATCATCAAACAATTTATTTCAAAATATGAATACCATTCAACACATGAATTTCTAATCAACGAATGAATATCAATTCAACACATGAATGTTTTCTATAGTTTCTATATATAGATAAAAATGTGATTTTTATTATCGAACAATTTATTTCAAAATATGAATACCATTCAACACATGAATTTCTAATCAACGAATGAATATCAATTCAACACATGAATGTTTTCTATAGTTTCTATATATAGATAAAAATGTGATTTTTATTATCGAACAATTCATTTCAAAATATGAATACCATTCAACACATGAATTTCTAATCAACGAATGAATATCAATTCAACACATGAATGTTTTCTATAGTTTCTATATATAGATAAAAATGTGATTTTTATTATCGAACAATTTATTTCAAAATATGAATACCATTCAACACATGAATTTCTAATCAACGAATGAATATCAATTCAACACATGAATGTTTTCTATAGTTTCTATATATAGATAAAAATGTGATTTTTATTATCGAACAATTCATTTCAAAATATGAATACCATTCAACACATGAATTTCTAATCAACGAATGAATATCAATTTAACACATGAAGGTTTTCTATTCAATGAATAAATATAGTTTAAGCAAATGAAAATAATTCAAACACATGAATATTATTCAAAATTTCGGCAGCATAACGGCAGGGTAGTTAAACCGGCACCGTCCCTAGTACGGCTCCTCGCTCTACCTTAAAACCTCGCGGTTTTTGACAATGGGGTTCATGCATCTAGTTCGCACGCAGGCGGCATGTATATATTTATTTCATTTCCACAAAACTAATCCTAAGTGGTTTCAACCAAATATTTCACAACCACAAATGGGTATTTTTCAACCACAATCAACCAATATCAATCTCAAACAATCCCAAACAATCAATCGCTATCAATCAATTTTCACAACAATTTCAATCAATAAATATCGTCCATGGTTTGTGGACGAGGGGCGTATATATATATATAGATATTTATATATAGCAATTCACTTTCATTTCCAACACATATATATAATTTTTGAATCAGAAATCTCACCAATAGCTATCCAACTGCACGACACTTCACTTAGAGAAATCTTCGCCTTTCTCGCCTTTTGTCGCTTCGTTGCCCGTATTCTCTACATATGTAAAAGTCGAATTTTTACTATGTTATTCAATATATAAAAATCGAATTTTGACTTCACTATTCAATATATAAAAATCGAATTTCAAAAATATAGATTCCGCCTTTTCCATTTTAAAGATTTCAGTTTTTATTCTTTATAAAGTTTAAACCTTTTTCTTTTAAAGTTTAAACCTTTTTCTTTTTAAAGTTAAAATTAAAATCAGTTTAAAGTTCAAATCTTTTTCTTTTAACTTAAAATTAAAATCAGTTTTACTTTTTAAAACATCAGTTTTTATTCTTTTAAAAATTTCAGTTTTTATTCTCTTATAAAATCAGTTTTATACTTTTAAAAATTTCAGTTTTTATTCTTTATAAATTTAAGTTTTATATTTTTAAAAATTTCAGTTTTTATTCTTTATAAATTTAAGTTTTATACTTTTAAAATTTTCAGTTTTTATTCTTTATAAATTTAAGTTTTATACTTTTAAAAATTTCAGTTTTATACTTTTAAAAATTTCAGTTTTATACTTTTAAAAATTTCTGTTTTTATTACCTGTTTAAAAATCGAAATTTTTAGATTAAAAATAGAAATGAAATAAAATAAATAACGTACCTTTACCTGCGAAGGGGGGGGGGGGGGGGCGACTCGTCTTCTTCGGCGGCAAGGCGGCACTGGCTTCCACGGGGGGGGGGGGGGGGCTGCTCTAGGGTTTCGAACGGCTTTGGGGGGAGGGGGTCGGATTGAAGGAGGAGGAGGGAGCGGGTGCAAGGAAGAGGGGGGGGGAGAAGATCGGAGGCGCGGTGGAGCTTCGTGGAGGCGGTCGTGGCGCTGGCGGCTGCTGCTGCTTTCTTCTTTTTCTTTTTTTTTATGTTTACTGAATCGGGGGGGGGGGGCAAGAAGGAGATATAGGAGGGATTTTTTTTTTATTATTTAATTATTTAATTTCGCAAATAGGTTGACTTTTACATACGACCTCGAAACGAGGCCCACCGCCTGTCGTCCATAGCGTTTAACCCCCATTCCGAACACAATGGGATATGTATCGCAAACTGATTTGATCGTTACAGCCAGTTTCCTTTTGAATTTTCATTTAAATCATTATATTGAATTTTAAACGCACATTTCAAATTACCGGGGTCACATACTAACTAGAAAAATTCCAGAAAAATATTTTCTAGCTTCGTATTGACGATACGGTCCTAACAAAACTAGTTTCGTCGAATTCTGAGACCGTTTGCAAAATGGCTAATTTCCAGTCGATTAAATTCAACAGAAACTGGTCAAATGCGTTTTCCTTTGCCACGCTCACATATTGATTCGAAAAATTATGAAATTTGAAACCTAGCAATAACCTGACACTGCGGATCTAACAAAAGTGATTTCGTCGAAATCCGAGTTCGTTTGCAAAATGTCCATTTTTAAGGGCCTGAATTCCATAGCGACTATTCAGAATTTTCAACTGGACATATCTTTTGATTCCCGCTATCAAATTTCGATTGGTCGGATTCGTTAGAAAGATATTACCAATTAGACTCCATTATTTTTGGTTTCACTAAAATCCGGATTGTTTTGCACCCGGTATATTCAATTGAAGTTTGAAATCGAATTATCGAACTACCGCACTATTTTCAATTCTATATATAATTATAATTAATTATATTCGTTTTCAAATGTCGATTCAACTCAGTTTTCATCGCCATTATTTAAAATATTTATTTTAAATATTTAAAATCCATTATTTTAGCCAATTTAAAATTTTTAAATTGGTTCAGATTTTCTGGGTCGTTACATTCATTATCTAATTCAAATTCTGAACTGAATTAAATATCACAGATGTTCACGTTCACACCAAGTTGCCATTTCAGCCAATTCTGATTATTTCAGAATTAAATATATTATTTTAGAATAAATATTCACCATAATTTAATTAATGATGATTTTATTCCCTAAATCACTATTTATATAATTAAATAAATTAATCATAATACCCCTGCCAGTGCGGGTCATTATAGTTTATATGTCTGTCTTGTAAATTATCTGTGTCTTTTACCTAAAATGCTTCACCAAAGTTAATGCATTCCCTTTGTGAGTGACCTTAATAGAGGTGGGGTGTTTCACTTATCCACTTTATATGCTTGTCATGCTACTTTTATTTATTTACTTGCTAAAAGTAACTAGACTCACCAGACTTTATGTCTGACCCTTTTGTTTCCTCTTCTTTATTCCGTTTCCCTCCCAGGTTCTCAGGGAGGAAACACCCAGGCTTAGTCAGGACTCATATATCATCTTGCTAGAGTTGCTTTCGAAGTGTGGCTTAAGTTCTTATCTCTACTATGGGGTTGTCTCTTTTATTTGGGGAATTATGTTTTCTTTTAAGTATTTATGTACTCTGATGGTACAAGACAGAAGTTATATTGTTGTAATGGTTTTTGTGACTTATGGTATTTTGGACCACGATGTATGATTCGTGTTTGAAATAAAAAATTTGAATTTCTGTTGCTATCTTATTTATATATGTCTTGTAAAATTCTTTGTTTGTTTACCTATAACGCTTCACGAAACTTAATGCATTCCCTTTGTGAGTGACATTAACGGATGTGAGGTGTCACACTTGGTGTCAGAGCTAGAGGTTACCAGATTGGATAAAGTTTTTGAAAATTATTTTCGAAAAGGTTTTAAAAGAAAGCATTTTCAAAAAGAAAAGTCTGTTTTTGAAAGACATTCCCCAAGAGGCTATGTGTAATATTCTTCGGTCCTTTGTCTAAATCTCTTCCCTTTTTCTTTTCAGCAATGTCTGGGGAACAAAACATTCCTAATATCCTAGAGGGCGTTACAATACCCAGATGGTTCCATAGATATCTGGAGGCAACAACGCCTGCCGAGGGCCAAGGAAACGTTCCTCCCCCAGCTGCACCCGTTGTTCCTCCTCCTCCTCTTCCTCCTCCAAGAGCAGATAATTTTTCTAAAGTCTGCAATGACTTCCGTGCTATAGGAGGGAAGCCATTCCATGGGAACGAGACATTCGTAGAAGCGCGTAATTTGCTCAAGGAGACCGAGGACTTGTTCGTAATTTTCAAAGTAGAGGATAGAAGGAAGGTTCAGTTAGCCGCTTGGCTACTAAAAGATAAAGCCTCATTTTGGTGGGAAGTTACCCGGGCTGGACGTCCGGTGGAAACATAGGAAGATTTTAGACAAAGATTTTAAATAAAGTTTCTTTCCCAAGCCGAGAAAAGCATGCAGATGGAGAGGTTTTTGGTACTCAAACAAGGGAACTTGACGGTGAAAGAATATGTGAACAAATTCAACCAACTAGCAAGGTTCGGGTTAAAATTGGTGGATACTCCGCACAAGAAGGCATTGCGGTTTGCTAAAGGGCTAAATGAACCCCTTCATGGTTTATCCATGACCCATATTCCAATGGGAGCCACTTTTGAAAAGCTTGTCGATATGGCCCTAATGCATGAGGAAGACAAGGGAGAAAAGAAGGAAGTAAAGGCTGAGGAAACATCGCAAAATAAGAAGGTGGCCTAAGATGGGGAAACAATAACAACAACAGCAGCAGAGGAAAGGTGGAAAGAATGACCAGGGCAAGGATAAGAGAAAATGTCACAATTGTGGGAAAGAGGGTCACTTGGTCAAAGACTGTAAGCGAAGAAAGAACTCTTGCAACCACTGTGGAGAGATCAGACACTTTGCTAGGGAGTGCCCGAAGAAACCGGGATCGCAGGGACAAGATCAAAGGACAAGAACTTCTGGACAGCAGGTGCATGCTCTCGCGATTAGTGCTCCTGATAGAGGTAGAAATTTTTTTATGGAAGGTTTAATTTCTCTTTCTAACCATCCTATTAGAACACTTTTTGATTTTGTGCTTCACATTTATTTATATCTAGTTCTGTGGTTAAATCTCTACACTTAATTACTAGTATGGTAGTGGATTTTGTAGTTTTATCAAACCCCATTGGTGTTTTGGCTCATTTATCTATGATTTGTCGGGGTTTGAAAATATATATGTTAGGCGTCGAGTTTGAGTGCGACACGTATGTGCTCGGGTTTATGGGCTATGGGTTGATTCTAGGAATGGTCTGGCTTACCACATATGGTGCCATTCTAGATTGTGAGAGGAGGGTCATTAGGCTTCTGACTTGTCGTGGGAGGACCCTCGGGATTTATTGTGACCCGCAAGGGTCGGTTATGCTTAGTTTCCTAGAGTCTCTTGATGCATCTATTGATGATCTGCAATCTGTTCCAATAGTCCGATATTATCCTGATGTTTTTGTTGCGGTTCGCAGTTTACCTCCGAGGCACGAGATTGATTTTCATATATATATCTAGTGGATAATGCAAAGCCTGTTGCATTACCAGTGCGCCATATGGCTCCAAGGGAAAGAAGGGAGCTAAATAAGCAAGTAGGGTAGAAACTTGAGAAAGGATTTATCAGAGAAGCATATCTGAATGGGGTGCTCCAGTTGTATTCGCAATTAAGGCGGATGGTTCGCTTTGTTTGTGTGTAGACTATAGAGCATTGAATAAATTCACCAAGAAGAATAGGCACCCGCTCCCAAGGATTGATGATTTATTTGATCAACTTGTTGGTCCCTTGGTATTTTCCTAGTTAGACTTGGCCCCGGCGTTTCATCAATTGAGGGTGGCTGAGGATAACATATATAAGACTGCTTTTAGGACTCCGGATGGTTTCTTTGAATGGCTAGTTATGCCTTTTGGACTGACGAATGCACTCGCCTATTTTGTTGATCTAATGACTAGGGTGTTTCAGGAGTTCCTAAATAAATTTGTAGTAGTCTTTGTTGATGATATTTTGATCTTCTCCAAGAGGGAAGAAGATCATTCCCAACATTTGAGAGAAGTTTTGAAAACTCTCTGTGGCCATCAGCTTAAGACAGAGTTATCCAAATGCCATTTTTGGAGAAAGGAGGTGGGATTCTTAGGGCATGTGGTCTCTAAAGAAGGGACAGCTGTAGATCCTGCAAAAGTGGTTGCAGTGCAAGATTGGCAGATTCATAAAAATGCAACCGAGGTGAGAAACTTTCTTGGGTTAGCAGGTTATTATTGGAAGTTCATTAAGGACTTGTGAAGATATCAGCCCCACTACCAGGCTAACAAAGAAGAATTTGGCGTTTTCATGGGATAAAGATTGTGATATTTCTTTCCAACGACTGAAGAGGGCTCTGACAACAGCCCCAGACTTGACCTTGCTTGATGGGACTAAAGTGTTTACCGTTTACACTGATGCGTGCAGTACAGGGCTTTGTGCGGTTCTAATGTAAGAAGGGAAAGTGGTGTGACATGGAGGTAGACAGTTGAGAGTTCATGAGAAGAACTACCCCACCCATGATCTAGAGCTAGCTGCCATAGTATTCCCGCTTAAGACATGGCACCATTATTTACTTGGAGAGAAATTTGAGTTGTACACCGATCATAAATCTTTCAAGTATCTATTCTAGCAAAAGGATCTCAATTTAAGGCAACAACGGTAGATGGAATTCCTAGCTTCTAATGATTTTGAGATTGAATATACCCCTGGCAAGGGTGATGTGGTGGTAGATGCACTAAATAGGCAAAGGATGGCCTTGAGTCCTCTGTTTGTGGAGAGGAAGAGCTTGGAGTTCATATCAGCTTTTGATTTTAGACCCTCCATCGAGATTTTGCCTGATTTGTTTGCATCCTTGGAGATACGACCAACTCTTATGGATCAGATAGTAGCTTCGCAGCAAGGTGACCCACAGATTTTAGACATCATGGAAAAGCTCGGAAAAGGAGAGACTTCTAGTCACCTCAGTAGGTATGCCATAGATGAAAAGGGGTGGTTGCGATGAGATGGAAGGCTTTGTGTTCCCCAAACTGGAAGTTTGATAAAGGCAATCCTAGAAGAAGCCCACCATTCTAAGATGACTATTCATCAAGGCTGTGATAAGATGTACAGAGACATGAAAAGGGTTTTCTTTTGGGTTGGGATGAAGAAAGATGTGGCCGAATTTGTTTCCCAATGTTTAGTTTGCCAGAAAGTTAAAGCTGAGCAAAAGAAGCCCGGTGGTTTACTTCATCCTTTGGAGGTTCCTTAGCGGAAATGAGAGAGTATCTCTATGGATTGTGTAATGACCCACATTCTACGTATCGAAGGATCGTAGAATATTTATTTCTTTTTAATATGAGGTCACATAGTCATGTAACATTGGGGAATGACTATAAGGGTCAATTCCCATGTTCACGATTTTTTTCGATTTTTAAACGACCATTTTGCCCCTAGCTGATCTTGTTTCGGCCATAACTTTTGATTAGTTAGGAGTTTTGACTTGAAACCACTTCCATTGGATACGGATGATGGTTTACATTTCCATAGAATAGTCACATTAGCATAACGGACTGATCGTTTGGGAGATATGGCTGAAACAAGGTTTAGAAGGTGAAAAACTGCTCAAGTGAGCTGATTAGGGTAATTTGCAAATTGGCCCATAACCGATTTCGGGATCAGGGTTATGGGGAGGCTGAAACGAGTTAGATTTTCATTCTATTTCAGTTTTCTAGCCACCATTTACCTCTTAGAAACCCTAACAATGGCCTCCACCTTCTAATTTCATCCCAAATCGCTCTCTAATCAAGGATTAAGCTAATCTACGTCAAATCAAGGAGAAATAGCCCCAAATTAGAGTTCGGGCTGCTGTTAAGCATTGGAATTCGAACTATAACAGTAGCAAAGTTCAGATCTAAGATTAATTTATGGTAAGGTGAGTGATTTGCATTGTTTTTCACTAATTACGGCTAATTAGGGGTGATTAGTGTTAATTAACGAAATTATACATTATTAAATTCTGGAAAAATTTGTAAAATTCTAAAATGTAGGGTTCTGATAGAAATTTGGGGTAATTTCGATATGTTTTACTAACCGTATGCTCAAATCATGATTGAGCGGAAAACATGGGTTTTGGGTATGTTTGATCCTTATTAGCATGTTAAATTTTTTGTTTTAGTGTTTGTGGTTGATTATACATGTTGCGATGACTGTTTGGAATGTTTGTGATTGTTTAGCAAAGGTAGAATGGTCGAAAACGCTGTTAAGTGGCGTAAAACAGTCGCTGGAAAAGTTGTAGAAAACTGTGCAGGAATCGGATCAGATCGTCCATCCCCCACTAGTGAGCATGTGTCACTGAACCGACCCAACCAGAAGAGGACGACCCGAACCGGTGAAGGAACTCGAATGCACCACGAACCGCTTCTCCAAACTGCTGCATCCCAAACTGGAGCGCACGACTGAACCGATCGTGGCCACCCCATCATGAGCCACTCTAGTACTCGAACCGACCCGCTCGTGACGCATGTGCTTCGACTTGATCCGGAAGACTTCCATGAGTTGGACTGATGGAGAGGCGCGACCGAACTGGAATGCCTCGAGCCACTTCGACGGGAGCACCACGAGCCAACGCCATTTCAAGGACCACGACCGAACCGATCCGACCAGTAAGACATTCACAAGCCACCTTTGCTTGAGCTACGCGAACTGATCCGGATTGAGGAAGAAGATGAGTTGAACCCAAGGGTCATGAACCGAGGAGAAGACTAAAACCCGAGATGCAAAGGTAGTCCAAAGGATAAGTTTGTACTCAGGATCCAGATGGGAACCAACGAGCTAACTTCGTGATTGGGCTTTGCTGCGAGACGTTTTCTAAGGAGTTGTCGACGTCCATAGCTTTGATTCACCACCGAGAGACGAATGTTAGGCTAAGGATCAGTGCAGTGGGGTAGTTATTACTCCATGGAGCAGAGTGATCGTAGCATGGCTATGAGCTAGTGCAGTGGAGTCGTCATGTCTTCATGAGACAGATTGGACATAGCAAGGACTAGTGGCTATGGATCAGTGCAGTGGAGTCGCCATGACTCCATGGGCAGAGTGATCATAGCAAGGATTTAGGTGATTAATGAGGTGGATATCATATGCTTTACGCACTGAGTGAGAGATGTGAGGATGGTTGCTATGCTTTATTGTTTGATACCACTATGACATGCACACCCCTCCCTTGTATCTTTACACCATATTTTAGTGTCACCTTATAGTATTGTACATCTTGTTGTGCTAACTCTTTGGTTGCAGGTCTAGGTTCAGGTATGGTTAAGTATACCTGGTATTGTTCTATTTTACTGCTTATCGCTCATACCAGATTTTTGTCTGACCCAGAGTTTTATGACTCTTCTTATTACTCTTGGTGCTCTTAAACGGGAAGACTAGAGATAGGTCAGGTGATTATGCACGAGTTGCTGTACCAGAGACGAGCAGGAGGCTTCCACGTATGACATATCTATATATAATCTTCTTGTGTTTTTGCTAGTCACTACTTTGAGCATTAGTAGTGTTCCTCTTTCCTTTTGCTTTAGAGACAGTTTAAAAGTTGTAGTAATGATGGTTTGGATCAGAAGCTGTATTTTGAATTTTCCGCTGCTCTGATGGTTTAGTTTTCAGCTTATGCACTGTCTCACCTGTTTTATGTCAAAGTTATGTTACTATTATATTTCATCCCATGCGCTGTGATACATTCTACAGGTTCCTTACTAGTTCAAATTCATTTCTTTTCCTTCCTGTGGCGACCGTCCCGTACTAGTCGGGCATTGGCACAGCGCACTTCCATTGGGAATGTCGACTGGTGTAGGGCTGGCCGCCACACTTGGTATCAGAGCTCAGGTTGCGTAGTTAACCTAGGGTAAGACACCAGGGAGAGATAGTATACGTATATGAGAGCGCGTATTTGTGATATTTTGGTTTTCAAAAGTTATATATATATACTATTAGTATATTTAAGGATGAAGTTGCACTACACTGGCACCACTGAAGAGATGGCTAATCGTTTCTCCTTACAGATTGAATGATGGGCCGATATACTAGGGATAGAGGAGCCAATAATGGGAGTGCCCCTGATATAAGGACGATGTTTACTGACTTCATGAGAGAGATGCTTGTGGATGTTCAGAGGGCATCTCCTAATGCTGCAAATGCTGGTGGTGCAGCGGTGCAGGCGGCTAGGGCCGATTTCGCCAAGCTCTGCAAAAACTATACTAGTCTTGGTGGGAAGCCATTCCACGGAACGGAATTGGCTACAGAAGTGCATGATTGGCTGGATAGTTGCAAGTGCAACTTTGAATATTTGGGAATCGAAGATGCTATGAAGAGGAAGCTAGCATCCCGTCAGCTGCATGGACGGGCTATGAATTGGTGGAATGCTGTTAAGGCAGCTACCTTTAAGGATCAAATTACTTAGGATCAGTTTAACGCCCGATTCAGTGATAAGTTTATCCCAGCTGCTCAGAAATCAGAATTGTTTAGGAAGTTCTTGGAGCTTAAGCAGAATGGTAGGGCAGTCTCGGAATATATTGCTGAGTTCGATACTTTATCGAAGTTTGGATTATCCCTTATTGACACTCCCGGTAAGAAGGATGAGAAGTTCATAACTAGTTTAGATCAGTACTTGGGATAAAGGCATATAAATGATATTGATGAGACTTTTGAATCGATTGTTGGGAAAGTATTGAGGTCAGAGTGACTTTATCCTATGCCCAAGACCGAAGTCGCTGTTGCATCTACAGAGGGGCCAAAACCGCAAGCAAGCGGTGAACACAAGAATAATTCTCAGAACAAAAGGAAACATAATCAGACTGAGGATGGTCAGAAGAAGAGTAAGAAAGATGTTGAGTGCTTTAGTTGTGGCAAGAAGGGCCACTATGCTAAAGAATGTCGAGCAAAGCCAGCGGATAGGAAGTGCTTCAATTGCGGCCAAGTGGGACATCACTAGGATAAATGTCCACAACCTACTAAAGAGAAGCAGATTGTGAAAGCATATGCTATTAATGTTGTTCCTTCTTCGTCGAATGCCGCAACTACAGTGGAGAAAGGAAAGAATGTCATCATTTAGGGTATGCTTTCTGTTTATGATGTTCCTGTTCGAGTATTGTTTGATACTGGGGCTTCCCGTTCCTTCATATCTAGTGACCTAGTAAATAGGTTAGGATTGGAACCCGAGAGAGTCGGTGGACCTTTAGCGGTGACGAACCTGATTGGTGGTTCGAATAGCCTTAGTATGATTTGTCGTAATTTGGTCTTATCGAGTCATGGATGTATGTTTGTTTGTGATTGCTTTGTTTTGGGCTTTACTAGGTTTGGCATTTTTTTGGGATTTGATTGGCTACAAAGGTATGGGGTGGTGGTAGACTGTGAGGGCTTTTTGGTGACAATTAGAGCAAATGATGGGCGGAGGGTGGTGTTTGGTGGTCTACCTAGTGATGGGGTAATGGCTAGTTTTTTAAATTCCGTCGACATCCTGCATGATGAATTGTCAGATGTGCCCATGGCTGGCCAGTATCCGGACGTCTTCGAGGAAGTGACCGGACTTCCACCACACCGAGAGATCGAGTTTCGTATTGATTTAGTGAAAGATGCCAGACCTATAGTGTTGCCACTTCGTCGTATGGCACCAAGGGAGCAGCGAGAGCTCGGGGTGCAAGTAAGCGATCTTTTGAAGAAGGGATTTATCAGAAGAAGTGTTTCTGAGTGGGGAGCACCAGTTATGTTTGCTACCAAGGCAGATGGTTCCCTTCGATTGTGTGTGGACCACTGCAAGTTGAATAAGGTAACAAGGAAGAATAAATATCCTCTATCGCGGATAGATAATTTGTTTCATCAGTTGAGTGGCGCGAGAGTGTTCTCCCAGTTGGATCTCGCGACAGGTTTTCATCAGCTTAGGGTGGAAACTGAGAGTATAGCTAAAGCGACCTTTTGGACGCCGTCTGGATTCTATGAGTGGTTGGTCATGCCATTCGGGTTGACCAATGCACCAACATATTTTGTGGATCTTATGAATAGAGTATTCAGGGATCAATTGAATAAGTTTGTTCTTGTGTTCGTAGACGATATCTTGGTTTATTCGAGGAAAGAGGAAGAACACAAGGAACATTTGAGAGTAGTGATGGAGGTGTTGAGAAAATACCAATTGAAAGCAAAGTTTTCTAAGTGTCACCTCTGGAGGAGGGAGGTGAGATTCTTGGGCCATGTTGTTTCAAAGAATGGTATTGTCGTGGATCCTGCGAAGGTGGCTATGTTACAAGATTGGTCTACGCCCAAGAATGCAACAGACGTAAGAAGTTTCTTTGGATTAGCTGGATATTATCGTAAATTTATCCAAGATTTCTCCAAGATAGCTGCACCGTTAACTCAGTTGACCAAGAAGAATCAAGCTTTCATTTGGGATGAAAGGTGTGAAAATGCATTCAAGAGTCTAAAGGAAGAGTTGATGTGTGCGCCAATGTTAGTCATTCCTAAAGGGAATGAAGAGATGACAGTATACACGGATGCTTGTGGTACCGGACTACGTGCTGTATTGATGCAAGGAGGTAGGGTAGTAGCTTATGCTAGTCAACAGCTGAAACCGCATGAGAAAAGATATCCTACCCATGATTTGGAATTGGCAGCAATCGTGTTCGCATTGAAAATGTGGAGACATTATCTCTTGGGAGAAAGGTTCGAGTTGTTTACCGACCATAAATCGTTAAAATATCTCTTTTCTCAGAAGGATCTAAATCTCGGACAGCAGAGATGGTTAGAATTCTTGGCTTCCTATGATTTCGATATCGCATATACACCAGGAAAAGGCAATGCGGTTGCTGATGCATTGAGTAGAAGACATGCCAGTTTAGAGGCTATGTTTCTTGAATGGAAGCAACTAGAGTATATCATAGGGTTCGATTTCAGACCAAAGTGCGAATTAGATCCAGAGATGCTAGCAAGTTTGACGATCAGACCCACTTTGATTGAGCGGATTGGTTCTAGTCAGAAGGACGATCTTAACCTATTGGAAATCATCTCCAGGGTAGAGATGGGTATCGACGAGGAGATGAATAAGTATGGGCTCGATCAAGATGGATGGCTTAGAAAGAATGGGAGGCTAGTTGTACCCAATGTTAATGGATTGAGAGATGAAGTGCTTAGAGAATGTCATCACTCAAAGCTGACTATACATCCCGGTGGTAATAAATGTATCGAGACGTGAAGCAGACCTACTACTAGGAAGGGATGAAAAGAGATGTTGGGAAGTTTATATCTAAATGCATGAACTGCCAGCTAGTTAATATGAGCAAAAGAAACCTAGTGTTTTGTTGCAACCATTAGAAATTCCCGAATGGAAATGGGAACAAGTCTCAATGGATTTCATTGACGGGTTACCAAGGACTAGATCTTGCCATGATAGTATTTGGGTGATTGTGGATCGATTGACCAAGAGTGCAAGGTTTATACCCATCAAGTCGAATAGAACTGCAGTTAAGTTGGCGAAACTGTATATGAAGTGGGTAGTGAGATTTCATGGAGTACCCAAAGGCATTGTGAGCTACCGAGATTCGTTGTTTACTAGTGGATTTTGGAAGAGCTTAAAGAGGCATTAGGATCAGAATTACATCTCAGTACCGCGTATCATCCTCAAAGTGACGGTCAGATAGAGAGGGTGAATCGTATATTAGAAGATCTCTTGAGAGCTTGTATATTGGATTTTGGTGGATCGTGGGATGACCATTTGCATCTAGTGGAGTTTGCATATAATAACAGTTACCAATCCAGTATTGGTATGGCTCCATTTGAAGCTTTGTACGGAAAACCGTGCAACTCACCGTTATGTTGGTTAGAAACCAATGAGAAATTTGTGCTTGGGCCTCATGTGATAAGAGAAACTTCAGATAAGATCAGGGTTATCCAACAACGAATGAAGGCTGCTCAAGATAGGCAGAAAAGTTATGCTGATAAGAGGAGAAAAGATTTAAAATTATCCTTTATTGACTTGGTGTTTGTCTTCTCTGCTAATGAGCGTGATTCGGTTTGTTAGGCAAGACAAGTTAACACCAAGATTTGTTGGTCCATTCCCAGTTCTCGGACAAGTTGGGAATTTAGCATATAAAGTTGAGTTGCCAGACAAGATGGCAGGAGATAAGGAAGTTTGTGCATGACCCCGATGTGACTATTTCACCTGATCAATTGGATGGTGTCGAAGTAGAACCCGAGACGGTTGGAAACCACAAGCCGATTCGTATGGTTGAGCACGATATGAAGCAATTTCGAAGGAAAGCAATGAATCTAGTCAAGGTTCAGTGGGGCAAGGATGAGAATGACTGTACTTGGGAGACAGAGGAAAGCATTAAGGAGAAGTATCTAGAACTCTTTGCCTGGTAAGATTTTCATTTCGACTTAGTCTTTTCGCATGCTAGGATGGGTTTGTTTTGTACGTTTGATTGTTGTAAATGATTGACAAGCATGCGGGATCCTTTTTATGTTTTTGGTTATGGAATTGCTGGGGCGAAATTTCTTAAGGGGGGGAGAGTGTAACGACCCGCATTCTACGTATCGAAGGATCATATAATATTTATTTCTTTTTCGTATGAGGTCGTATAGTCTTGTAACTTTAGGGAACGACTATTGGGGTCATTTCCCATGTTCACGATTTCTGTCGATTTTTAAATGACCGTTTTGCCCCTAGCTGATCTTATTTCGACCATAGCTTTTGATTGGTAAGGATTTTTGACTTGAAACCATTGGATTCGGATGATGGTTTACATTTCCGCAGAGTGGTCATATTAGCCAAACGGACTCACCATTTAGGAGATACGGCTGAAACAAGGTTTAGAAGGTGAAAAACTGCTTAAGTGGGCTGATTAGCGTAATTAGCAAATGGGCCCATAACCCATTTTGAGATTAGATTATGAGGAGGCTGAAATGAGTTAGGTTTTCAGTCTATCTCAGTCTTCTAGCCTCCATTTACCTCTTAGAGACCCTAACAATGGCCTCCACCTTCTAATTTCATCCCAAATCGCTCTCTAATCAAGGATTAAGCTAATCTACGTCAAATCAAGGAGAAATAGCACCAAATTAGAGTTGGGGATGCTGCTAAGCATTGGAATTTGACCTATATTAGTAGCAAAGTTCAGATCTAAGATTAATTTGTGGCTAAGGTGAGTGATTTGCACTGTTTTTCACTAATTACGGCTAATTAGGGTGATTAGTGTTAATTAACGAAATTATACATTATTAAATTCTGGAAAGATTTGTAAAATTCTAAATATTATTTTAGGGCTTTGATAGAAATTTGGGGTAATTTGGACATGTTTTACTAATCGTATGGTTAAATCATGATTAAGGAGATTAAGGGGAAAACATGGGTTTTGGGTATGTTTGAGCCTTATTAGCATGTTAAATTTGTTGTTTTAGTGTTTGTGGTTGATTATATGTGTTGCTATGACTGTTTGGAATGTTTATGATTGTTTAGCAAAGTTAGAATGGTTGAAAACGCCGTCGAGTGGTGTAAAAAAGTCGCTAGAAAAGTTGCAGAAAACTATGCAGGAATCGGATCGGATCGCCCATCCCCCACTTGTGAGCATGTGTCGCCGAACTGACCCGACTAGAAGAGGACGACCCGAATCGGTGAAAGAAATCGAATGCACCACGAACCGCTTCTCAAAACTACCGCATCCCGAACTGGAGCGCGGGATTGAACCGAGCGTGGCCACCTCATCATGAGCCACTTCAGTACCTGAACCGACCCGCTCGTGACGCATGTGCTGCGAGATGATCCGAAAGACATCCACGAGTTGGACTGATGGAGAGGCGCAACCGAACTGGAATGCCTCGAACCACTTTGAGGGGAGCACCACGAGCCATAGCCATTCAAGACCACGACCGAACCGATCCGTCCAGGAAGACATTCACGAGCCACCTTTGCTTGAGCTACATGAACCGATCCGGATGGAGGAAGAAGATGAGTTGAACCGAAGGGTCACGAACCAAGGAGAAGACTAAAACCCGAGATGCAAAGATATTCCAAAGGAGAAGTTTGTACTCAGGATCCAGATAGGAACCAACGAGTTAACTTCATGATTGGGCTTTGCTATGGGACACATGCTAAGGAGTTGTTGACGTCCATAGCTTTGATTCACCACCGAGAGACGAATGTTAGGCTACGGATCAGTGCAGTGGGGTAGTTATTACTCCATGGGCAGAGTGATCGTAGCATGGCAATGAGCCAGTGCAGTGGAGTTGTCATGACTTCATGGGCAGAGTGGACATAGCAAGGACTAGTGGCCGTGGATCAGTGCAGTGGAGTCGCCATGACTCAATGGGGCAGGGTGATCATAGCAAGGATTTGGGTGATCAAAACGGTGGATATCGTATGCTTTACGCACTGAGTAAGAGATGTGAGGATGGTTGCTATGCTTGATTGTTTGATACCACTATGACATGCACACCCCTTCCCCGTATTTTACACCATATGTTAGTGTCACCTTAGAGTATTGTACATCTTGTTGTGCTAACTCTTTGGTTGCAGGTCCAGGTTCAGGTATGGTTTAATATACCTGCTATTGTTCTATTTTACTACTTATCGCTCATACCAAACTTTTTTCTGACCTAGATCTTTATGTCTCTTCTTATTACTCTAGGGGCTCTTAACGAGCAGACTAGAGATAGGTCAGGTGATTATGCACGAGTAGTTGTACTAGAGACGAGCATGAGGCTTCCACGTATGACATATCTATATATAATCTCTCTATGTTGTTGTTGATCACTACTTTGGGCATTAGTAGTGTTCCTCTTTCTTTTTTCTTTAGAGGCAGTTTTAAAAGTTGTAGTAATGATGGTTTGGATCATAAGCTGTATTTTGAATTTTCCGCTGTTATGATGGTTTAATTTTCAGCTTATGCACTGTCTCGCCTATTTTATATCAAAGTTATGTTATTATTATATTTTATCCCATGCACTGTGAGACATTCTACAGGTTCCTTGCTAGTTCAAATTCATTTCTTTTCCTTTCTGTGGCAATCGTCCAGTGCTAGTCGGGCATTGGCATAGCGCACTTCCATTGGGAATGTCGGCTTGTGCGGGGCGGGCCGTCACAGATTTCATAGATGGTTTTCCTAGATCGAAGAAAGGCAACACCGATATTTGCGTAGTAGTGGACAGATTGACTAAGAGCGCTCATTTCATTCCAATGAAGAGTAATAGGAGGACATCATGGTTGGTAGCAATTTATGTTCGTGAGATAGTACTTTTTCATGGAGTACCTTCCAGCATCGTGAGCGATCGTGACCCCATCTTCGCTAATGAATTTTGGAGGAGCTTGCAAGACGCATTAGATACACAGTTGTGTTTGAGCACCGCTTATCATCCTTAGACCAATGGGAAGACGGAGAGGGTGAACAAAATTCTAGAGGATCTTTTGAGGCTATGTATCCAAGACTTCGGAGGGACTTGGGAAGAACACCTTCCTTTAGTAGAGTTTGCCTATAACAATAGCTATCAATCCAGCATCGACATGGCATCCTTCGAGGCATTGTACGGACGACCCCTGTAAATCACCAACTTGTTGGTGGGAATCTATAGAAAGATTATTACTTGGACCGGATATAGTTAGGGAAGCATTTGAAAAGATTGACCTTATTCAACAGTGGATGAAGACAACTCAAGATAGACAGAAATCCTATGTAGACAGGAGGAGGGCTGACATCGAATTTAAAGTGGGAGACTTGGTTTTTATTAAAGTATCACCTCCAAGAGATGTGGTTCGCTTCGGATCGGTAAGGAAGTTGGCACCTAGGTTTGCGGGACCATTTCCCATAACCGAGAGGATTGGCTAAATGGCCTATAGAGTAAAGCTCCCAGAAAATATATTCGACGTTCATGATGTTTTCCACGTTTCTCATCTGCGGAAGTGCCTTCATGACACCATAGAGTTTGTTGAGCCGAGTGTATTGGAAGAGGTAGAAATGGAAGGGGAGGCGACAGTCAGACGAGTTCCTTCCCGTGTTCTTGGATCAGAAGTTAAGAAGCTACGCAACAAAGAGATCAAGTTGCTAAAGGTTCAATGGGGAGATAACCCAGAGGATGCGACATGGGAGACCGAAGCTAGATTCGTGCTTCATACTCTTTTCTTTTCGAGGGTATGTCCTTAACTCCTTTTCCTAAGTTTTATCTTTGCTTGTGTCTATCTGTTGAATATATCCTATCCATTGTATTTTCGACCTTTAGATAGGAATCCTATGGATGTAAACATGTGTTTGGGACATGTTATGTTTGATGGATGCAAGTGGATGCAAGTGTTTGCTAGTGGTTGCCTGTGGATGCATATACACACACATTAGGCACTAGATCGACTCAATCACTCTCATACTGCGTATGGATGTGTGTGCATTTTCTTTTTTTTATAGATGAAAATGGATGTATTGCCATATGGATTCTGCATTTGGACGAATGAGTGTGCACACATATAGAATTTATATGTTATAATAGGATTATTTGCATACATATTGGATTCATGGCACTAACATACATTGCATTAAGGAGGTTAATTGAATCAGTAGACCGCCTGATTTCCACACTAGCGTTGGGACATATACACACACCCTTGCATATATTCGTATAAGCATTAGAAATCTTTAAGGACAATGGATGCCAGTGATTGATGGATGAGTAGATGGATGATGGATGGTAGGATGTGCATTCTTTTCAACTTAGAGATTTCGGGGATGAAATCCTTTGAGTAGGGGAGAATGTAACACCCCGTATTTTTAACCACACTAAAAGAGGATAAATTAAATAATAATTAATTTAATATTCAGAATTAAGGAAAACGAATTGTGTCATTGTGTCCATCTTGAAATTCTGGTTAAGATAGACATTTGGTGTGCATAAAACGAACACCATATGAAGAAGTTATGAGAGTTTAAGTTTGTATACGCGTAGAAGAATTATATATATACACACATGAGTCAGGGATGAGTCAGAATTTTATCCAAAACCGTTCGAATTTGAAAATGAAATAGTGGCGGCAGTTTTCTCGCTCTAGGCGGTCGACACCTCTAGAGGGTTGTCGACACCGAGGTTGACCCCCCTTAAGGGGTGTCGACACCGGGGTCGGCCCCCCTTACAGGGTGTCGACACTCGTAGGGCTAACATGGCAATCAGTTTCAGAGGATCTGGGAGCTATATATACATGGTCATTTCTCTTGTTTTCTTCATTGAGAATACATGGTGGCCAAACTCTACCTGTATCTGAACTGATCTGGATTCGTTATCTTCTTCAACTAAAGCAAATCAATTGGAGATTCAAGATCTAATATTCTCTAGTTCTATATTCTTATCCAAACTCTGTGAGTCTCTAGTTTCTTTTAGATTTGAATATCTATGACTTGGATTTGTTCATATGCCTAGATTATATCAGATCCATTATAAATTCTGATTATATGACATTCTAAATTGGTTAGGAATTGTATCTAAACATCTATCTAGTCAGATCTATTGCATCTTCTATGACATGCTATGATGTGAATCTAAATCTCGTTTGTGTTAGATCTGCTTTTGACTATTGGATCTGAATTATGTGGATATTTAAATAGTTAATCAGATCTAGTTTGTCATCTTATGTCTATTATGTTATATCTGAATAGTTGGAGAACTAAATTGTAACGAATAGGGATTTTCGATTCCAACAAAATCAACATAAATCACGATGTCGATTATTCAGACATCGGAAATACCGGATCATTAATAGAAAGAAGTTAGAGGATGAAAAATAGAAAAAAAGAATTTTAGAATAGAAGAAGAAGAAAACGGAACAAAATCAGAGAAAACACGAATCTCACAGCGGAACGAATAAAATATATTATATAACATACCTTGGAATACAAAACTGTATTTGTACTACATTCATCATCAGAGTACATAACATATATACCATAGCGGGAATAAACTCTATATATATGATGAATCCTCCTTCTCCAAACTCTTCCAAGGGTATCTGTAAATTAAATCTCTACTACTTGACTGCCCGTTCAAATTTGGGCACCCAAGAGTTTAGGGAAAACAAACAAAATAAACTCTGGGTCAGTCATGGGACTGGTGTAAGTAAACTCCGACCATTCAGTTTAGCTTTTAAAAAAAATCCTTTTGAAAAAAAGGATAATAGTAAGACCAGCCAATACAAAAAAATGGAAGGTTTACCTTATTATAACCCAAAACATTTCCTAAATCAATACTTTTCTGATATTATAATAGTGTCGAATCACAGGTAAATAAAATCTAGCAGAGTGCTTACATCTCACGCTCCGCAAATGTAATATACAATCAAAACCTCGGGCTCTTATTGGAGATTGGATTCCGACTATGACAAGGTATAGAACCACCTGCCGGTAGTGTATCTCTAGAGAGGAATACACTGGGTTCAACAAGAACGTCTTGCAACCCGGCCACACATGACCGACCACTCATTTCTCATGAGTATATCGAATATATTGTCACCTACGGTTGCTAGTAACATAACCGTTCCCGGGAGATACAGAAGCGAAAAGAAGTAACAAATATGAATGTTCTTTAGATGGTGACAGTACACCCTAATGGGGGCGACCCACATAGCCATGTTGCTTGCCCGATTTTTGTCATTTCCTGGTTTATGAGGCTTGAGGTCATAACATATCTTTTAATAGATCACACCTTCATTTACTTTGAATGCCACATCGTCGTACCCACTAAATCACAAATTGATTTCCATAAAAATATCATGGGTATAAAGCTAAGAGAAACGAATTCCTCTGCCACCAAACATGAATATGTTTGAAGAGATCAACTTATGCGATCTATTAGATATACTCTGTCAGACATTCGTCCATAAAAGTTGTCCTGGGACTGGACAACCGAAGGCACTACCCTGTAAATATAACAACCCTTGCATAAACTCCGTCTTCAACTGTCTTCTGCATATTTGATTCGCAACGCTCATGCCCATACAGAGTGGTTTTCAGATAATAGATCTGATCCCGGTCTCTCCGGAACTAGTGAAAAACTTGGATAGCTGGTGATTCAACTAAGGAAAACACACATACAAACGACAATCTAATTCCCAAATGGAAATTATATCGATCAACCATCAATCAACACTGAGCCTCTTCAATTAAATTTATATTTTATTTATCCATTTCCCAATTTTCTTTTAGTGTTTTTCCCAATTATTTCTTCAACTCATTTAGCCTCTCAAAATCCTTGGAAAACATTTCCATTTATTTTAAACCATCTATTCTCTGTATTTAGAAAATATACGTTATTTAACATTGGAAAACATTTCCAATTATCATTTCTTAACTTCTCGTTGTCCCAAATCATTTCGACTTCTATACTTAGAAAACATCTCTGATTTACTTTGGAAAACATTTGCCAAATCTTTTTATTTGGTTAAACCAATGTTATATAAAACTCCGTTACCATACTCAACTCCTTAATAATTAATTGATCGTATCACTAACAAATCTCGCCATCGAACCTTAACCCTTCCTCAGTTAATCGTGAAGTCAATAAAGTTGGGGTATAATTACCTCTCAGACCTTGACTGAACATCACTTTCAGCATTAAAATAGTCAAGAGCACCATTTCAAATTTTTAACGGTCATTGCTCACGCCACTCTCAGATCCAATTTAAGAGTCTACTTTCTTTACGCAAAATCATTGATTATAACGATATCATTATAATTCTTGTTTCCAAAATGTTTAATTTCAAAATATAAATTAGATTAATTACTCTAAACAAACAAACAAACAAATAAATAAATAAATAATAAACGGGTCTTGATAATACTGAAAAGTATATAGTACTTTCCTTAATTCGATATAATCGAATTTCAACATGTAACTCTCTCTCGAATGGTCTATATCCGATTAACATTCCGAACTTTGGAATAGACTTACCATTTCAGGTTAACACATTTACTTTTGAATTTATTACTTCTAACATTTACCATTTCCCCTTTGACACTATTTCAATTTTCAAAGCATTTGTTTTTAAAACCGTTATTCACTTTATAAAGTGAATATTGTTCCTTTACAGAAAACTGGACCACTATATTAATCAAACCTTGAATTTTATTTATAAATACCATTACAGGTTCAAATCCTGTTTATCGAGTTATTTGATAAGTTCAAATCTATATCTCACTTTATAAATTCCATTTATAAATCAGTTTCCTGTTAATTATATATCAAGTTTAAACTTCACCTCGCTTACATATTCTGTTGTACATTATTAGTTTTAAGCCAATATTAGTTATCCTGTACATCTCCACTTTATATAATATATATTTCTGAAATAAATAATCTTAATAACATTCGACATTTGTCGAATTATAATTACAAACTTTTCTAGTTTTATTCAACTCATACTTACATCTTGAACCTCAAAATAAATTCAACAATTTCCCTTTTCCTTTTTAATAAATTCATTTCTTGAATTTATCATTCCAAAATATTAATAATAGTCATTTTGCTTTATTTATAAATACCATTTATAGATCAATTTACTTGTTTTTATATAATTAAAACAAGTCATTTCATTCAAGCTAATCAAAATTCCATCTCTATTTAAAAATAGAAATTCTTTTTAAAAATCCCCAATTTCCTTTCTAATATATTCGAATGTATTTCACTGTATTTTAATTCCAATTATTTCAGGTCGATGTTGTTCAAACATGCCAAATTCACAATAATCAACCACAAATTATTCATCACATCATATAATGAAATATATGAAAAACAACAATATAATTGTTGAGGAATCCAGTTGGATCCCTCTAACCTGTTTCCGTGCATCCACAGATGTTAAACAACAGAAATAACATTTTATTTCATATTAATATGAATTACTAGAATCAATATTTAGCCGACGGTTTATAACGATATATATAATTTCAACCAATCAATTAACAAATCATCCAAACGACCATCACACACCATATGCAATCATTTTTATCAATAATGGGTAACGTTTATAAAATTATAAAATTGGACAGAGTTAGTTAGTTTACTCACCATGGTCGTTAATTGTTGAAAACAATTCACGTCGGTTGATTCGAATCGAATGTCTAATTTTTGCCTTAAGCTGAAATGATCTTTAAATCGCTCCCGGCTAGCTTCATTGTGTAGCCTGCGTTCATTTGATCCTAACGCGACAAACGACTCGTCAATCTGAGTGCGAATGCACGAGATACAAAAATTAAAAAATTGAATATGTATTAAATTAAATAAAACTTAATTTATTTTTGTTTGATTTTTACCTATGTATTGTTGGCCCACCATATTCTCTGATCCGTTCAAGTAGTACTCTTTTTTCTACCATCTTATGTTCACTTAGACCTCGAATGTTCAGACTGTATGCCGCAATACAGTGTGTTCATCACACTTGTTGCCAAAAATGCCATTTTTTCCCCTAAGAATGAGTAAGCAACCTCCTGTATCCCACTCCAGAATTACACAACCTACTTCACTTTTATGTTGACCCAATCATCCTATAATTGGCCTACTTCGCATAATGTCTATCACCCGTGTTATAAATTCCATCCAATATTTCAACCATCTCTTCAAGCCATTACTGCTTCCAACTCAATAGTACCATCCTCTCAAATTAATCTCCGCTGCTCCTCTTTAATACCCATGGTCGAACCTCATCTTTGCCATCCACCACCTCCTCGTTTCTCCACGAAACTCCTTACCAACTTCACCATTTTAAACCATCCACACTCAACTTTTACAGTCCCCGTTTTAGACCTTCACACCCGCTCCGCTCTCCCTTTTAATACCCATTCCTTCTTTATAGTTAAGACTGCAACCCTCCTTCCCCGTTATTCCTAATGTCGCTGCTCCTCTCAAGTCACCAACATCACACTCTAAGAATCAGCGAGCCCCAGTACTCACACAATCACCATTTCAGCCATTCCCCATCCACAATGTACACAACCCCTTTGTCTTCGATTCTTAAATCAGCATATACTCCCTTAACACAACAGCATGGAAAAACTGCCGCATAGCAGCTCGTGCCTCCTTTGGAGTTGCGTCGCTACAGACCGTAGTTGCTGAGGATGGACACTTATTTCTCTTGCTGCCCTTTACATATTTTACGTCATAATTTACGAGCTGTTTCAATGCAATCTTTTGATTTTATTTTTCTCTTTCTCTCGTTTGTTGCTTTGGTATTTAACAGTGAAATGATGTTTTGTTTCTGAAGGAAAAAAGAGGAGCAAGACCCTATATTTATATAATGAACTCCTTGGTGTGCAAGGAATTTGTAACACCCCGCGAATTCTATAACTGTGAAACTCACAAATTAAAGTATAATTAATTTGAAATCAAAGAACTAAGGGGAACGGGATACGCCATTGCGTTCGTCTCGGAAAAATACGCGAAATAGAGTCCAAGTTTTCGAAAAACGGATATCGTATGAAGAAGCTATGGACGAACGAAGTTGGGCGAAAAACCGAAAAAGGGTCAGAATGCAGGGCGCACTTGGGAAGTGCGCCAGAACAAAAATGAACTGGCGCACCTGTGAAGTGCGCCAGTACATTTTTGACCTGGCGCACCTGCCAAGTGCGCCCAGGTCAAAAATGACCTGCTGGCCAGGTCTGGTCTAGCCCTGGCTGGCCAGGTCTGTGGTTGGCCGATTTTCAGAAGCTTGCTTTGTCATTAGGGCTAGGTGGCAGGCTCTAATTGGTTTCTCTTTCGAATGAATGGCTACGATCAATCCAAGCAACATCAATGGTCCTAATCAGTTCATTACCACTATAAAAACAACCCTAGACTAACCCTAATCTATTCATTCAAAAATAAGAACAAAGCCGCCATGTTGCTGAGGAACGACTAAGAGTAGCCGCCAATTGGAGAGAGAGGATTAGGAGGAAAATTCTAAAGCCTAAAGCAATTCAAGCAAATCAAATCAAACCGCATCTTCTTATTCCTAAATCAGAGAATTCGCCGCAACCATTGTAAGTAGAGTATTACTTTGGTATGAACAAATGATTGTGTAGATATGTATACTTGATTTGTGGCGATAAAGTAATTCATATTTGTGCGTTGGAATATTGTATACGTTTGGATATTCTTGAATTATGTTGTTCATTATGAAAAACTACATGCGGTAGTTTTATGCAAGTATGACGTTTGGATATTCGCAAAATATGTAATTTATGTTGAAGCTACATGTATGTAGTTGTTAAATTGAAAATCATGCAAGTTTGGGGCTTTGCTACTATGCCATCATAATGTGTATTTTTATACAAACGTCATTTTTATGAAGTAATTGGAATAGGTTTGGGTTATCATAATCCATATGAAATTATGTTGAAAATTGGGCATCATGTATTAAGCCATGCTTTTGTACTAGAAAACCTATTTGCAAACTTATGAATATGGCTAGGCTATGAATGATATTTGGCATAATTGAAATCCATGATTAAGTCTATCTTGTTTACAAGAATTTTATGATGACATATGTGGTACATAGCTAGGTTAGGCTCAAAAATCCCTTTTTAAGTTTACATGACTAAAGTAAGAATCATGATTTCATGTTAGAAATATTTATGCCATGGTTATGTGAACAAATTTAACTATACTTATGCCATGCTTATGTTTGATATTATGCCATGCTTATGTTTGACATTATGCCATGCTTATGTTAGAGATATTTATGCCATGCTTATGTTTGACATTATGCCTAAATAAAAATATAGGTTCATGTGTCAATAATGTTACCCAATTTAGATTCTTATCTCAACTACAAGTTCACATGCTTTGATTCATGTCACCTACGCTTTATGACCAAAGTATATATGCAAGTACACCAGTTTCTATTTTGTATTTCCAACGTCATATTGCAAGTTCATGCGCTCACCTTCCCCTCTTTGTGTATGTAATCACGCTTTAAGCCTCCCCTTTTCGCATGGCTAAGTTGGGCTTTAAAAGGCTAAGCCCAACATATATATATAATAAACGGACGTGTAAAACGGGGGAGAATAACGTTGGGTTAAAATTACTAATGAATGGAAATATAAAATAGAAGGGCCCAAATTCAAGTATGGGTTGGGCCCATGATTGGTGTAACCTTTACACCATTAACTTAATTGGCCGCAAATATTTACATATAAGAAAATAAAGAAGAAAGACAAAACATGTAAATGTAGAAAATACGATGTGTTTAACCCGAGGTTGGATTGAGTTGTGATGTAAACCTGCCCGGAACCGCCCGGCTGTCCAGTAGTCACAACAATACCTATCCAATGTGGGAGGTTAAACATGGAGCCCAATAAGGACCCGGGGTTAGACTGAGTTGTGGCGTAAGACTGCCCGGAACCAACCGGCAACAGGCAGCCACAACAATACCTGTCTAATGTGAGAGGTCAGGGCCTTAATAAGACAATTAAGGCTGAGTCAGGATTGCTAGGATTAAGTGAACTAAAGACTTAATCAAAATGGAACATGCTAAACTAAACGGACTGGTGGGGGTTAGGTTAGAAAACACTTAACCAACTTAGCATGTTGGCTAGAGATAGAAAACCTAGTAACAGGGGACCCTTTTCAGCAGTAACCCTAGAAGGTGTATCAGGATACCCTGAAACTAGGCAGGGTGGGGCACGATTACTAGGCTGATTGTAAGAGGTCAAATCGACGGCGGTGGTGTAGCAGTGTAGGTTCTAACGGGGTGCGGGCGTGCACACACTCCGGTGCAGAAAAATAAGGCACTGGACACCAGTAGCATACCTGTGCACTATAAGGTTGTGTCGGGCCGCCACCATGGGACTTGATACACCCCATGGTGGGACCAGCATAGGTAACTACGACATCGGGGGCCATAAGACACATGTAACTATGCGAGTAGGAGCCGATCATCATTGAATGGGTCACATCACCCTGATTATGGGGTGCCAGTTGGGAAACTAGTTTATATGGGTTCAGAGATTAACATGGGGTACGATAGTATATTCGACCCTAGACAACTTAACCAAGTTTATAGTGCTTGCCCACTTCTTGTTTATACTTATCATACCCAGTTCTTTATTCATAGACAAAATAGTACTAGACTTACTCAGGCTTTATGTCTGACTCTGCTTTTCTTTCGTCTTCTTTTCTTCCGTTTCCCCCCCCCCCCCCCAGGTCCACAGGGAGGAAACACAGCAGCTTGACCAACCTTAACATCCAGCTTGAAGAAGAGAAATGTATTGCTTGGACTTTCCTGTTTTGAACTATGGCTTTGGACAATCCACTATGGGGACTCTTGCAGTTTATCTATGTTTTATTTATGCTTCTTTCAATAATGTAATCAAGACAGATTATGAAAGTGTTATGTTATCTTTTGGAAAAAGTGTAAGACTATTATGGTGTTGTTGTTGTAACACGTATTTGCTTTTATGAAATAAAAGTTTGTTGATTTTCCGCTGCTTACAAATATGTGTTCTTATATCTGTCTTGTATATCTGTGACTTGTACTTATAAACCTCCACCAAAATTAGGGCATTCCCTTTGAGAGTGACCCTAACGGAGGTGGGGTGTTTCACTTGGTATCAGAGCATAGGTTTACCAGATAAGATAAAAAGTTTTGAAAAATTATTTTCAAAAAAAAAAAAAAAAAAAAAAGGAAATTTAAAGAAGCATTTTTTAAAAGAAAAATATTATTTTATTTTAAAAAGGCAAAGTCCACTCCCCAAAGCCATAGGTACTATCTCTTATCCTTCGTTTTGAATCTATCCTTTTTGTTTCAGCATGTCCCAAGAACTTAACTTGCCGGAAGGGGTGCCAATACCTAGTTGGTTTAGACGGTTCTTAGAAGCAAGGGCTACTCAGCCAGGTCCTACCATTCCACCTCCCCCAACGGAAGGAAATCATCCAGCTGCAGCAGCACCTTTTCCTCCACCTCCTCCACGGGGAAACGCGTTTGCTAAGATATGTAAAGATTTTAAAGCTATGGGAGGAAGGGATTTCCATAGAACTGAGTCCTTCGTGGTAGCTAGAAATTGGCTGAAAGAGACGGAGGACCTATTCATCATCTTTGAGGTAGAGGATAGACAAAAAGTACAATTGGCAGTGTGGCTATTGAAGGGCGAGGCTTCCTACTGGTGGGAAGTCACTAATGCTGAAAGACCAGTGGAGACATGGGAGGACTTTAGGGCGAGGTTTGAGACTAAATTTCTCTCAGATACGGAAAGAAGTTTGCAGTTGGAAAAATTCTTATTTCTAAAGCAAGGGGACAAGACTGTCAGAGAATATGTGAATCAGTTCGATGAGCTAGCTAGGTTTGGGCTTGACCTAGTCAATACCCCGCACAAGAAGGCTCTCCGTTTCGTCAAAGGGTTGAATGAGCCATTACACGGTTTGGCCATGACCCATATACCCATGGGAGCCACGTATGAAAGATTGGTGCAAATGGCATTGCTGAATGAAGAGGATAAGAGCAAGAAGGAGACGAAGGCAGAAAGCTCTCAAGGGAAGAAAGAGGGTTTGCAGCCCAAGAAGACAGACTTTAAGAAGGGCGGGAAAGGCAACAAAGAGAAGAGGAAGTGCAATTTCTATGGCAAAGTGGGGCACTTAGTAAAGGACTGCCGGAAAAAGAAGGCCAAGGGAATGGTGGGTGTTTTTCTTGCGGTGAGACAGGCCACAGGGCTAAGGACTGCCCAAAGAAACGGGGATAGGGGCAGAGGGCTGGATCCACCCCAGGGGCACAGGTTCATGTGCTGGAAGCGCCACCTCTGTAACAGAGAGGTATCGATAGTTCTGTAGAAAGTGTAGTTTATCTTTCTGATCACCCCGTTCGCACTTTATTTGATTCTGGCGCGTCACACTCCTTTATCTCATCTGCTCTAGTAGAATCTCTGCACCTAAAAACTAGTATGGTAGAGGACCCCTTAATTGTTTCAAACCCAATTGGGGGCCCAGCTCATTTGTCTATGATCTGTGTGGGATTGAAAATTTCTATTCTAAGTGTAGAATTTCTATGTAGTGCCTTTGTTTTGGGCTTTTCGGGTTATGGTTTGATTTTGGGTATGGATTGGCTATCCAGTAATGGGGCCATCCTTGATTGTGAGAAAAGGGTTGTTAGGCTCCTAACCCAGCTCGGTAATACTTTGGAAATTTCTTGTAATCCCTCGTATGCGGTTATGCTTAGTTATCTTGAATCGCTAGATGCCTCTGTTGAAAATTTGCAATCAGTTAGAGTGGTCCGGGAATATCCGGATGTCTTCGAAGAGGTGAAGGGCTTGCCTCCGAAGCGGGAAATAGACTTCCGCATATATCTTGTAGATAATGCAAAGCCCGTTGCGTTGCCCGTTAGACACATGGCTCCACGAGAAAGGAAAGAGCTCAGTAAACAGATTAAAGAGCTTCTAGAAAAGGGGTTCATTAGGAGGAGCATTTCAGAATGGGGCGCTCCAGTGGTGTTCGCTACAAAGGCGGATGGTTCACTCCGTCTATGTGTTGACTATAGGGAGCTCAACAAGCTAACGAAAAAGAATAGGCACCCTCTCCCTAGAATTGACGATTTATTTGACCAGCTTGTAGGAGCGTCTGTTTTCTCCCAACTCGATTTAGCAACCGATTTTCATCAGCTAAGGGTGGCTGAAGATAGCATCGATAAAACGGCATTCAGAACCCCAGACGGCTTCTTTGAATGGCTTGTCATGCCTTTCGGCTTGACAAATGCACCTGCTTACTTCGTGGACCTGATGAGTAGGGTATTTAGAGATTTCCTCAACAAATTCGTAGTGGTCTTCGTAGACGATATCCTTATCTTCTCAAAGAGTGAAGAGGAACATGCTCAGCACTTGAGGGCAATCATGGAAACTTTGCGAGTCCATCAACTTAAAGCCAAATCCTCCAAATGCCACTTTTGGAGAGAAGAGGTGAGGTTCCTTGGGCACATAGTATCCAAACAAGGGTTAGCAGTGGACCCTGCTAAGGTAGTGGTGGTACAGGATTGGAAGACACCAAGGAATGCAACTGAGGTCCGAAGCTTCCTAGGACTAGCAGGTTTCTATCGAAAATTTATAAGGGATTTTGCAAAAATCTCAGCTCCGCTCACGAAGTTGACAATTGTTTATTTTCAAGAGATAATTCATCTATGTGGGATACCTTCTAGTAAGTGAACAAGATCCAAGATTCACTAGTGAATTTTGGAGAGCTTGCATGGAACCATGAGTACGCAATTAGGCTTGAGCCAAGTATACTAGAAGGAGAATAAGTGAAAGAGGAACGAGAAATAGGTTCCAACTCATATTTTGGAAACAAGAATTAAGAAGCTACGAAATTGTGAAGTTAAAGACGGACAAAGCATAATGGAGTTAAGCTCAAGAAATGCGACTTAGAAGATTGAAGACTAGATTCGTGCATAATATCTCTTCTTAAGAGTATATCCTTGATCCCTCTCTTCCTGTAGAGCTTACTTGCATGGTATCTTTTCTGTATATCCTCTCGGTCCCATTCTCAATCCAATTTCTGTTGCAAACCCCATAGGGAGTATGACTCATCTGTTAGTAACACATGTTGGGACTCGAGGGTGTTCATTGGTTTGACTAAAGTTTTTGGGTTTTATAGGATACAGATTGGTCTTAGGAAGGGACTCCCTTGTGACCTAAAAGGAGTCCATCATACTTATTTTCCTAGAATCATATATGGTGGTTGGGTTGAGTAACTCTTTGGGTGTCAGTCTGATGTTGATTTCGGTCTTCGGGGCTGATGCTTAGGGAATTCTTCTCCTAATCAATATATATGTGGCATAGGTTTTCAGTTTTGACATTGCCTAATGGGCACAAAGTTTTTACTTGCTTCATTCGACTATACCTTTAGATAGGAACAATTGGGAAAATGTCCTATAGATTAGAGCTACACGAAAAATTGGCTGGAGTTCACAACATCTTTCACGTTTCACATCTCCGAAAATGTCTACATGAGTCTGCTGAAGTGGTAGAGCCAAATATCCTAGAAGAAGCAGAGGTGGAACGCGAAGCAACCATAAGAAAAGTTCCAACCCGCATATTAGGAACGGAAGTGAAGAAGCTACGCAACCGCGAAGTCAAGCTCGTCAAAGTTCAGTGGAGCGACGCCGAGGGAGACGCAACTTGGGAAACTGAAGCTAGAATACACACTGCCTACCCTTTTCTGTTCGAGGGTACATCCTTGATCTTTCCTTTTTCCTTAAGTTGCGCTTTTATCTATCTTTTTAGGTGTATTTCCTCGACCTTATCTTTTAGATAGAAACCCCTTTGGATGAAAACATGTAATTGAAACATGTTATGGATGATGGTTGCAAGTGGTTGCAAGTGATTGCTAGTGGTCGCTCGTGGTTGCATATACACACACAATCTAGGTTTTAGATCGGCTCAGTCACTTCATATTGCATATGCATATATGTTTGCATTCGTATATGGTTGAACATTAATGTGTTGTTATGTGGATGTTGCATTTGTATTGAATGATTGTGCACTCATGTAGAATCAAGAATAGGAAAATTTGCATACATAATGGGTTCATGGCACTTACATAATTCGCATTAAGGAGGTCAACTGAATCAGTAGACCGCCTGATTTTGCATTAGATAAGTACATGTACACACACACTTCGCATATGATCATGAAGCATTAGAAGTCTTTTAAGGACAATGGATGCTCGTGTTTGATGGATGAGTAGATGGATGATTGGATGTTAGGATATACATTCCTCCTAACTTGAAGATTTCGGGGACGAAATCCTTTTAAGTGGGGGAGAATGTAACACCCCGCGAATTCTATAACTGTGAAACTCACAAATTAAAGTATAATTAATTTGAAATCAAAGAACTAAGGGGAACGGGATACGCCATTGCGTTCTTCTCGGAAAAATACGCGAAATAGAGTCCGAGTTTTCGAAAAACGGATATCGTATGAAGAAGCTATGGACGAACGAAGTTGGGCGAAAAACCGAAAAAGGGTCAGAATGCACTGGCGCACTTGGGAAGTGCGCCAGAACAAAAATGAACTGGCGCACCTGTGAAGTGCGCCAATACATTTTTGACCTGGCGCACCTGCCAAGTGCGCCCAGGTCAAAAATGACCTGCTGGCCAGGTCTGGTCTAGCCCTGGCTGGCCAGGTCTGTGGTTGGCCGATTTTCAGAAGCTTGCTTTGTCATTAGGGCTAGGTGGCAGGCTCTAATTGGTTTCTCTTTCGAATGAATGGCTACGATCAATCCAAGCAACATCAATGGTCCTAATCAGTTCATTACCACTATAAAAACAACCCTAGACTAACCCTAATCTATTCATTCAAAAATAAGAACAAAGCCGCCATGTTGCTGAGGAACGACTAAGAGTAGCCTCCAATTGGAGAGAGAGGATTAGGAGGAAAATTCTAAAGCCTAAAGCAATTCAAGCAAATCAAATCAAACCGCATCTTCTTATTCCTAAATCAGAGAATTCGCCGCAACCATTGTAAGTAGAGTATTACTTTGGTATGAACAAATGATTGTGTAGATATGTATACTTGATTTGTGGCGATAAAGTAATTCATATTTGTGCGTTGGAATATTGTATACGTTTGGATATTCTTGAATTATGTTGTTCATTATGAAAAACTACATGCGGTAGTTTTATGCAAGTATGACGTTTGGATATTCGCAAAATATGTAATTTATGTTGAAGCTACATGTATGTAGTTGTTAAATTGAAAATCATGCAAGTTTGGGGCTTTGCTACTATGCCATCATAATGTGTATTTTTATACAAACGTCATTTTTATGAAGTAATTGGAATAGGTTTGGGTTATCATAATCCATATGAAATTATGTTGAAAATTGGGCATCATGTATTAAGCCATGCTTTTGTACTAGAAAACCTATTTGCAAACTTATGAATATGGCTAGGCTATGAATGATATTTGGCATAATTGAAATCCATGATTAAGTCTATCTTGTTTACAAGAGTTTTATGATGACATATGTGGTACATAGCTAGGTTAGGCTCAAAAATCCCTTTTTAAGTTTACATGACTAAAGTAAGAATCATGATTTCATGTTAGAAATATTTATGCCATGGTTATGTGAACAAATTTAACTATACTTATGCCATGCTTATGTTTGATATTATGCCATGCTTATGTTTGACATTATGCCATGCTTATGTTAGAGATATTTATGCCATGCTTATGTTTGACATTATGCCTAAATAAAAATATAGGTTCATGTGTCAATAATGTTACCCAATTTAGATTCTTATCTCAACTACAAGTTCACATGCTTTGATTCATGTCACCTACGCTTTATGACCAAAGTATATATGCAAGTACACCAGTTTCTATTTTGTATTTCCAACGTCATATTGCAAGTTCATGCGCTCACCTTCCCCTCTTTGTGTATGTAATCACGCTTTAAGCCTCCCCTTTTCGCATGGCTAAGTTGGGCTTTAAAAGGCTAAGCCCAACATATATATATAATAAACGGACGTGTAAAACGGGGGAGAATAACGTTGGGTTAAAATTACTAATGAATGGAAATATAAAATAGAAGGGCCCAAATTCAAGTATGGGTTGGGCCCATGATTGGTGTAACCTTTACACCATTAACTTAATTGGCCGCAAATATTTACATATAAGAAAATAAAGAAGAAAGACAAAACATGTAAATGTAGAAAATACGATGTGTTTAACCCGAGGTTGGATTGAGTTGTGATGTAAACCTGCCCGGAACCGCCCGGCTGTCCAGTAGTCACAACAATACCTATCCAATGTGGGAGGTTAAACATGGAGCCCAATAAGGACCCGAGGTTAGACTGAGTTGTGGCGTAAGACTGCCCGGAACCAACCGGCAACAGGCAGCCACAACAATACCTGTCTAATGTGAGAGGTCAGGGCCTTAATAAGACAATTAAGGCTAAGTCAGGATTGCTAGGATTAAGTGAACTAAAGACTTAATCAAAATGGAACATGCTAAACTAAACGGACTGGTGGGGGTTAGGTTAGAAAACACTTAACCAACTTAGCATGTTGGCTAGAGATAGAAAACCTAGTAACGGGGGACCCTTTTCAGCAGTAACCCTAGAAGGTGTATCAGGATACCCGGAAACTAGGCAGGGTGGGGCACGATTACTGGGCTGATTGTAAGAGGTCAAATCGACGGCGGTGGTGTAGCAGTGTAGGTTCTAACGGGGTGCGGGCGTGCACACACTCCGGCGCAGAAAAATAAGGCACTGGACACCAGTAGCAAACCTGTGCACTCTAAGGTTGTGTCGGGCCGCCACCATGGGACTTGATACACCCCATGGTGGGACCAGCATAGGTAACTACGACATCGGGGGCCGTAAGACACATGTAACTATGCGAGTAGGAGCCGATCATCATTGAATGGGTCACATCACCCTGATTATGGGGTGCCAGTTGGGAAACTAGTTTATATGGGTTCAGAGATTAACATGGGGTACGATAGTATATTCGACCCTAGACAACTTAACCAAGTTTATAGTGCTTGCCCACTTCTTGTTTATACTTATCATACCCAGTTCTTTATTCATAGACAAAATAGTACTAGACTTACTCAGGCTTTATGTCTGACTCTGCTTTTCTTTCGTCTTCTTTTCTTCCGTTCCCCCCCCCCCCCCCCAGGTCCACAGGGAGGAAACACAGCAGCTTGCCCAACCTTAACATCCAGCTTGAAGAAGAGAAATGTATTGCTTGGACTTTCCTGTTTTGAACTATGGCTTTGGACAATCCACTATGGGGACTTTTGCAGTTTATCTATGTTTTATTTATGCTTCTTTCAATAATGTAATCAAGACAGATTATGAAAGTGTTATGTTATCTTTTGGAAAAAGTGTAAGACTATTATGGTGTTGTTGTTGTAACACGTATTTGCTTTTATGAAATAAAAGTTTGTTGATTTTCCGCTGCTTACAAATATGTGTTCTTATATCTGTCTTGTATATCTGTGACTTGTACTTATAAACCTCCACCAAAATTAGGGCATTCCCTTTGAGAGTGACCCTAACGGAGGTGGGGTGTTTCAGAATTGGTGTACATAGGGCATGGTGGTTAGCTACTTAAGAATGCATCTTTCTATCTGATTTGCCTTGACATTGACATAGGCTAATAGTTGATAGGTAAGAGGCTGTCATGCTTTCACTTCTTGCGGTAGCTGGTGCTTTGATATGAGATTACGTAGCTGTGTGAGTAAATCAGCATGCTTCGGAGGATTTTAAACTTAGGTGGAAAAAGTTTCAGCCATGTGAAAACTATAGTAGGTAGCTGCGTGCGATGTGGAAATACAGAATAGAGTTGAGATGGGTTACTTCTGTGTTTATGATGTGTATAGTTTATCTGTATCTATATTATAGCTTGTATCCGTTTGAAAATGCCATAAGGCTATTTATATGCAGCAAACAAAATAAATCTCTAAAAATAGGCAAGCTGAAACTTGGTGGTAGAGATGTTTATATTAAACTTATTATCTTTATTTTATCCTTTCGCAACGTATATCATTTCATATCATGTAGTACCGACTCAAATTGATATTTTAATCTCTGATCATTTTATTTCACTTTTGAGGGTACAGTTTGAAATACAAGGACATGTAGGTTTGTATGGGTCGCCTGCATCTATGTTCCTAGGCATGTGTGAAAGTATAGTTTCATGTGCTCTTTTAAATTTTGATAAGATCCTGTCGATATTCAAACAACATAGCTATTGTAGCTTTTAAAACTAAGTCGTGTGTGTATGTAATTTAATGTATAATTTTGAAAGATCCAAAGAAAGAATGGGACGGTGCCACTTTAAAGAACAATGAAACATTGTGTGCAGGGACATATTAGTCTTGGAAAGTTGAAATTTATGCCGTATCCATTAAATAGAATTTGGTTTATTTGTGGACTGCTATGGACAGAAATGAAAATACTATCATGTCAAGCGATGTGCCACGGTCCCAAAAATATATCAATATAGACAAGTTAGCTTATTTTGTGAAATTTCAAAATGCTGATATAGGGTGTAAAATACTCCAAATAAAAAGTTGCATATTTAATTAATTAAAATTTACAGTAAAATTCTAAAAATTAAATTATCACTACGCCTCAAAAGAATCTTGTCAAAATTCGAATCCGATATTTAAGTATTTATAATAACCGTTATAGTCATTAATGAATATGGCACTGCTTTTTTTCTGAATATTTAATTTGGACATAGCTTACCATATATAATCCGAAATCTTGATTTTCCACTTTTATTAGAAAAATACAGTTCACCAGATTCCAACGTTTCTTGTTTTGAAGAAATCCGGTTTATAACGAATCCTATATACTTAGTTGAAGTTCAGAACGTTAAATTACGAGTTGCCGCGACATTACGGGCTCGATTATATTTAATATATATTTTTATACATTCAACTTCATTTTAATTAATATATAAATCCACTTATATTATGAATTCAATATTTAAACTTATTAAATATTCAGATACAAACCGATAAAAATGCGGGACGTTACATTCCTTCTCCCTTAAAAGAATTTCTTCCCCGAAATTATTAAGGTAGGGAAAATGCTACAATCCATATTATAACCAATTTAAAAATCTTTTATTTAATTCCTTAAATTTCAGATTTCAACTGAACCGTTTAATTTCAATTGAAAATTTAATTTCTTCCTATTAACGAATACTTTCGGAAATTCCGAAAATTTTCTAACAACTTAAATTTTTCGGAGAATTTCGCCACCATCTCCTCTGCACGGCTTATTCGGTGCTACTACAACTCGCCACTCTGGGCTTTTTCCAAATCCAAAAGAAAACAAATAGCCAAGCGGCTTTCCTAAAATATCTCATAAATCTCATACTCGAATATAGTGTAAACTTGTACCTTTTTGTTGGCGTTTTAACTCTATCTCTTCCATTTGCTATCACTTTAACATATATCCAAGCATCCTTGGTTGATCTCCCATCAATCCATTCTCAAACCAATCTTTCGTTTTTACTAAGCCAAATTTTTATTTCAACTCAAATTCTTGCTCAACAATTAAATTCCATCCCAGATTATCTCTAATCCAACCCAATTTTATTCAACTTAGTTAAATTTCTATTATTTACTTCATAAGTAAAATTTAAATTCCAGAATTTAAATTCCTAGGGTTTTATTTCAAATCAGTTTGAAATCATATATATTATAAATGATAATAGCAATTCAAAACATTTGAATTTCCTGAACAACAGACTTTCTCAAAACAATCCAAAACAAATCTTTGGTAGTAATCCGTCACTTAGAAACTCGAAAATGAACACTGATGATGCGGCTGTCATCATCAGAATTATTTTCTAGCGATCGAAGTGAGTTCAATACTGAATTACTTTTCAAAATTCATTTTTAAACACTTCCATTTTGAATTTTACTTCAAAATATCTTTCACAGCACTTGGAAAACAATTTCAATCTACCAGGATTTTAAAATTCCCAAATATTTAATCCAAATATATTTACAAATCTTTTCCATGTTTCTAGAGTTTTATTTCAATTCTGGTTTTAAATTCAGATTTAGTTCAATTGATTTTGCATATTATACTTATATAACATTTTGACTAGTTATTTATATAACCAACTGAATTATAAATCTTATTCGATCATAATTTCAACCAACACATTCACTATATATTAGATAATTCCAACATATAAGCTTTCTTTATATCAAAATATATTTTGGGTAAGATTATTTCATTTACCCTCTTTTCAAAACATACTATGTCGAATTACTCTGTACAAGAGTTTAGAAACGCCTATCGACAGTTTGCAATACTGTTTTGACCAGAATTCATAAACCACTCGACTGATCAGTCAACACAATATAAAACAGTTAATTTTATAAATTTACAAATATGTTCACTCATATATATACACTCAAACTCAATCTAGAGTATTTCTAACTCCATCTCTATTGAGTTACGCCACAGAGTCAAGGTAATCACTTAACCTTCTTCTCTGATACCACTATAACGAACAGGGATTTTTGATTCCAAAAAAATCGACGTAAATCACGATGTCGACTATTCAGACATCGGAAATACCAGATCATTAATAGAAAGAAGTTAGAGGATGATAAATAGAAAGAAAGAATTTTAGAATAGAAGAAGAAGAAAACTGAACAAAATCAGAGAAAACAAGAATCTCACAGCGGAACGAATAAAATATATTATATAACATACCTTGGAATACAAAACTGTATTTGTACTACATTCATCATCAGAGTACATAATATATATACCACAGCGGGAATAAACTCTATATATATGCTGAAGCCTCCTTCTCCAAACTCTTCCAAGGGTATCTGTAAAATCCCTACTACTTGAGTACCCGTACAAATTTGGGCACCCAAGAGTTCAGGGAAAACAAACAAAATAAACTCTGGGTCAGTCATGGGACTGGCGTAAGTAAACTCCAACCAATCGTTTAACTTTAAAAAATCCTTTCGAAAGAAAAGGATAATAGTAAGACCAGCCCACACATAACAATAGACGGTTTACCTTACTATAACCCAAAACATTTCCTAAATCAATACTTTTCTGAAATTATAATAGTGTCTAATCACAGGTAAATAAAATCTAGCAGAACGATTGCATCTCATGCTCCGCAAATGTAATATACAATCAAAACTGCTGGCTCTTATTGGAGATTGGATTCCGACTATGACAAGGTATAGAACCACCTGCCGATAGTGTATCTCTAGAGAGGAATACACTGGGTTCAACAAAAACGTCTTGCAAACCGGTCACACATGACCGACCACTCATTTCTCTTGAGTGTATCAAATATATTGTCACCTATGGTTGCTAGCAACATAACCATTCCCGGGAGATACAGAAGCGAAAAGAAATAACAAATATGAATATTCTCTAGATGGTGACAATACACCCTAATGGGGGCGAACCACATAGCCATGCTGCCTGCCCGATTTTTGTCATTTCCCGGTTGATGAGGCTTGAGGTCATAACATATCTTTTGACAGATAACACCTTCATTTACTTTGAATGCCACATCGTCATACCTGCCAAATCACAAATTGATTTCCACAAAAATAACACGGGTATAAAGCTAAGAGAAACGAATTCCTCCGCCACTAAACGTGAATACGTTTGAAGAGATCAACTTACGCAATCTATTAGATATACTCTGCCAGACATTCGTCCATACAAGTTGTCCTGGGACTGGACAAATCGAAGCAACTACCCTGTAAATAGAACAGCCCTTGCATAAACTCTGTCTTCAACTCTCTTATGCATATTTGATTTGCAACGCTCATGCCCATACAGAGTGGTTTTCAGATAATAGATCTGATCCCGGTCTCTTCGTATTGACAATGGAAATGGTGAAAAACTTTGATAGCTGGTGATTTAACTATCTAAGGAAAACATATATACAAATGACGATCTTATTCCCAAATGGAATTTATATCGATCAACCGTCAATCAACACTGAGCCCCTTCAATTAAATTTATCTTTTATTTATCCATTTCCCAATTTTCTTTCTGTGTTTTTCCCAATTATTTCTTCAACTCATTTAGCCTCTCAAAATCCTTGGAAAACGTTTCCATTTATTTTAAACCATCTATTCTCTATATTTAGAAAATATACAATATTTAGCATTAGAAAACATTTCCAATTATCATTTCTTAACATCTCATTGTCCCAAATCATTTCGACTTCTATACTTAGAAAACATCTCTAATTTACTTTGGAAAACATTTGCAAAATATTTTTATTTGGTTAAACCAATGTTATATAAAACTCCCTTACATACTCAACTCCTTAATAATTTATTGATCGTATCACTAACAAATCTCGCCACCGAACCTTAACCCTTCCTCAGTTAATCATGAAGTCAATAAAGTTGGCGTACAATTACCTCTCAGACCTTGACTGAACATCACTTTCAACATTAAAACAGTCAAGTTCACCATTTCAAATCTTTAACGGTCATTGCTCACGCCACTCGTGGATCTAATTTAAGAGTCTACTTTCTTTTTGCAAAAACATTGATTATAACGATATCATTATAATTCTTGTTTCCAAAAAGTTTAATTTCAAAATATAACTTAGAGTAACTAAAATAATAAATAAATAAATAATAAACAGATCTTGATAAAACTGAAAAGTATATAGTACTTTCCTTAATTCGATATAATCGAATTTCAAGTTATTACTCCCTCTTGAATGGTCTATATCCGATTAACATTCCGAACTTTGGAATAGACTTACCGTTTCAGGTTAACACATTTACTTTTGAATTTATTACTTCTAACATTTACCATTTCCCCTTTGACATTATTTCAATTTTCAAAGCCTTTTTTTTAAACCATTATTCACTTTATAAAGTGAATATTGTTCCTTTACAGAAAACTGGACCTTTATATTAATTAAACCTTGAATTTTATTTATAAATATCATTACAGGTTCAAATCCTGTTTATCGAGTTATTTGATAGATTCATATTTATATCTCACTTTATAAATTCCATTTATAAATCAGTTTCCTGTTAATTATATATCAAGTTTAAACTTCACCTCGCTTACATATTCTGTTGTACATTATTGGTTTTAAACCAATATAAGTTATCCTGTACATCTCCACTTTATATAATATATACTTCTAAAATAAATAATCTTAATAACATTCAACATTTGTCGAAATATAATTACAAACTTTTCTAGTTTTATTCAACTCATACTCATATCTTGAACCTCAAAATAAATTCAACAATTTCCCTTTTCCTTTTTAATAAATTCATTTCTTGAATTTATCATTTCAAACTATTAATAATAGTCATTTTGCTTTATTTATAAATACCAGTTATAGATCAGTTTACTTGTTTTTATATAATTAAAACAAGTCATTTCATTCTAGCTAATCAAAATTCCATCTCTATTTTAAAAATAGAAATTCTTTTTAAAACCCCCAATTTCTTTTCTAATATGTTCGAATATATTTCACTGTATTTTAATTCCAATTATTTCAGGTCGATGTTGTTCAAACACCCCGAATTCACAATAATCAACCACAAATTATTCATTACATCATATAATGCAATATATGAAAAACAACAATATAATTGTTGAGAAATCCAGTTGGATCCCTCTAACCTGTTTCCTTGCATCCACAGATGTTAATTAATAGAAATAACATTTTATTTCATATTAATATGAAATATTAGAATCAATATTTAGCCAATGGTTTATAATTGTATATATAATTTCAACCAATCAATTAGCAAATCATCCAAATGACCATCACACACCATATGTAAGCATTTTTATCAATAATGGGTAACGTTCATAAAATTATAAAATTGGACAGAGTTAGTGAGTTTAATCACCTTGGTCGTTAATTGTTGAAAAACAATTAACGTCGGTTGATTCAAATAGGACGTCTAATTTTTGCCTTAAGCTGAAACGATCTTCAAATCGCTCCTAGCTAGCTCCATTGTATAGCCTGCATTCATTCATTCCTAACACGACAAACGACTCGTCAATCTGAGTGTGAATGCATGAGATACAACAATTAAAAAATTGTGTATGTATTTAATTAAATAAAACTTAATTTATTTTTATTTGATCTTTACCTATGTATTGTTGGACAACCATATTCTCCGATCCGTTCAAGTAGTACTCTCTGTTCTACCATCTTATGTTCACATAGACCTCGCAGTGTTCAGACTGTATGCTGCAATACAGTGTGTTCATCACACTTGTTGCCAAAATGCCATTTTTCCCCTAAGAATGAGTACGCAACCTCCTGTATCCCGCTCCAGAATTACATGCGCTACTTCACTTTTATGTCGACCCAATTATCCCATAATCGGCCTACTTCATATACGGTCTGTCACCCGTGTTATAAACTCCATCCAATATTTCAACCATCTCTTCAAGCCATTACTGCTTCCAACACAACAGTACCATCCTCTCAAATTTAATCCCCGCTGCTCCTCTTTAATACCCATGGCCGAACCTTATCTTTGCCTTCCTCCACCTCCTCGTTTCTCCATGAAACTCCTCACCAACTTCACCGTTTTAAACCATCCACACTCAACCTTTACAGTCCCCGTTTTAGACCTTCACACCCGCTCCGCTCTGCCTTTTAATACCCATTCCTTCTTTTTAGTTAAGACTGCAACCCTCCTTCTTAGTTATTCCTAAAGTCGCTGCTCCGCTCAAGTCACCAACATCAAACTCTTAGAATCAGCGAGCCAAAGTACTCACACAATCACCATTTCAGCCATTCCCCATCCATAATGTACACAACTCCTTTGTCTTCGATTCTTAAATCAGCATATACTCCCTGAACACAATAGCACGGACAAACTGCTGCATAGCAGCTTGCGCCTCCTTTGGAGTTGCGTCGCTACAGACTATAGCTGCTGAGGATGGACACTTATTTCTCTTGCTTTCCTTTACATATTGTACTTCATAATTTACAAGCTGTTTCAACGCACTGTTTTGATTTTATTTTTCGCTTTCTCTCGTTTGTCGCTTTGGTATTTAACAGTAAAATGATGTTTTTGTTTCTAAAAAAAGGAGCGAGACCCCATATTTATATAATGAACTCCTTGGCGTGCAAGGAATTGGGGTACATAGGGCATGGTGGTTAGCTACCTTAGGCATGCAGCTTTCTATCTGATTTGCCTTGATATAGGTTAATAGTTGATAGTTAAGAGGCTGTCATGCTTTCACTTCTTGCGGTAGCTGGTGCTTTGATATGAGATTACATAACTGTGTGAGTAAATCAGCATGCTTAAGAGGGTTTTAGTCTTAGGTGGAAAAAGTTTCAGCCATTTGAAAACTATAGTAGGTAGCTGCGTGCGATGTGGAAATACCGAACAGAGATAAGATGGGTTACTTTTGCGTTCATGATGTGTATAGTTTATCTGTATCTATATTATAGCTTGTATCCGTTTGAAAATGCCATAAGGCTGTTTATATGCAGCAAACAAAATAAATCTCTAAAAATAAGCTAGCTGAAACTTGGTGGTAGAGATGTTTATATTAAACTTATTATATTTATTTTATCCTTTCGCAACGTATATCAATTTATATCATGTAGTACCGACTCGAATTGATATTTTAATCTCTGATCATTTCATTTCACTTTTGAGGGTACAGTTTGAAATACAAGGACATGTAGATTTGTATGGGTCGCCTGCATCTATGTTCCTAGGCATGTGTGAAAGTATAGTTTCATGTGCTCTTTTAAATTTTGATAAGATCCTGTCGATATTCAAACAACATAGCTGTTGTAGCTTTTAAAACCAAGTCATGTGCGTACGTAATTTAATGTATAATTTTGAAAGATTCAAAGAAAGAGTGGGACGGTGCCACTTTAAAGAACAATGAAACATTGTGTGCAAGGATATATTAGTCTTGGAAAGTTGAAATTTATGTCGTATCCATTAAATAGAATTTGGTTTATTTGCGGACTGCTATGGACAGAAATGAAAGTACTATCGTGTCAAACGATGTGCCGTGGTCCCTAAAATATATCAATATAGACAAGTTAGCTTATTTTATGAAATTTCAAAATGCTGATGTAGGGTGTAAAATACTCTAAATAAAAAGTTGCGTATTTAATTATTTAAAAATTATAGTAAAATTCTAAAAATTAAATTATCACTGCGCCTCAAAAGAACCTTGTCCAAATTCGGATTTGGCATTTAAGTATTTTTAAATAACCATTATGGCCATTAATGAATATGGCGCTGCTTTTTTTATGAATATTTAATTTGGACATAGCTTACCATATATAATCCAAAATCTCGATTTTTCACTTTTATTAGAAAAATAAAGTTCAACAGATTCCAACGTTTCTTGTTTCAAAGAAATCCAGTTTATAATGAACCCTATATACTTAGTTGAAGTTTAGAACGTTAAATTATGAACTGCCGTGACATTACGGGCTCGATTATATTTAATATATATTTTTATACGTTCAACTTCGTTTTAATTAATATGTAAATCCACTTATATTACAAATTCAATATTTAAACTGATTAAATATTCAGATACAAACTGATAAAAATGCGGGACGTTACATAAATGGTTAATTTAGATCTTACTATGCTCACCATGACATCATAGTTATGTTAGAACTAGGAATTGCTACAAGTTCATCAGATTTATGCTCATATGTCCAACTTATCACCATGCTAGTTTATGTTTATGCCAAATTATGTCAAAACAATCAATTTGGTTATATTCCTATTATTTTTCCCTTTTATCGTTTATGACTAGGCTATTATCTAGCCTAGGCATGCCGCCAACTTTGTGAGTGCGCTAGTTAAGGAACGGGAGAAAAGGATAATATTGGCATAATTTGAATATAAACATCATTGGACATATAATTCAAATTATTGGGTAAAATGAGCATTATCCCCTATAAAGGCATAGGTTTAATTAATTGATTAATTATTAATGAATGCCTAGGATTATAATTAGAAATTGTAATTGCACTTATGACACGAGGTTAGGTTGCCTTAGAGGTGGAGGTCTGCCCGGACCCGACCGGCATATCCAGCAACTACTAATGTTGAACCTAATGTGAGAGGTCTAAGTGCGCAAATACGAGATGGGCTATGACACGAGGTTAGGCCCAACTTGTGGAATAAGATTGCCCGAACCCGACCGGCATATCCAACATCCACAAGTTGTAGGCCTAATGTGGGAGGTCTAGCCAATTATAATCCATAAATGGATATGGTAATAAATTGGACTGCTTAACCAATTCTAATCCATAGGGATTGTACGATTATGAACAAAAGTTAGGGTTAAGTAAAATTTATTGGATAGTGGATGGGTTAAGCAATTCTGGAGGGGTTGGGTAATATTTAAATATAGGGCCACAAACTTAACCCGATAAGGTTATGTAATTAAAGACACCTAGTGGTATACATGACCGGTTGGAATAATAAAGTATTGTAATTAAAGACAACTTTTAGGGTAAACATAACTTGTAGAAATGATAGGGTTATGTAATTAAAGACACCTAATGGTATACATAGCCGAAGAAAACCTAGTGGAGGATACATGACAAAGGGGAGAGCTTGTATCATATTGTGTGGGATCCATTTCATCCAGTAACCTGGAGTAGGTATCAAAACATGTACTCCATACTAGGTCGGAGAAGGGCCACGCTTACTGACTGATTGTAAGAGATCCAAACGTGGAGGACGGTATGGGCGGCGCAAACCAACAGGGTCATGTACGTGCATGATCCGGGCAGAAAGGGATAAGACGACTGTGACACCTGTAGATATGGGGCTGTGCATATCAGTGAGGGGTTGCCACTTTAGGACGTAATACATCCTATTGTGGGGCCGACACAGAGTATCTACGGAGTAGGGAGCCAATCGATTAGGGTAGTTGTTAGGGTACATTTGGACGTAAGCCTAAATCTACCACCTTAAATTGGAAGGGATAATCTCATTCTAGTTATACTAGTAATAGTGTAGATAATCATTAGAGAAGCGTATACACCTTATCCTGTCTACCTTGTCACACCTGCCATTTATGTAGTGATCTCTCTTATCCACTTTGTATGCCTATCATGCTACTTTTATTTATTTACTTGCTAAAAGTAAGTAGACTAGCCAGACTTTATGTCTGACCCTTTTGTTTCCTCTTCTTTCTCCCGTTCCCCCTAGTTCTTAGGGAAGAAACACTCAGGCTTAGCCAGGACTCAGATATCATCTTGTTAGAGCTGCTTTCGAAGTATGGCTCAAGTTCTTATCTCTACTATGGATTTTCTCTTTTATTTGGGGAATTATGTTTTCCTTTAAGTATTTTTGTACTCTGATTGTACAAGACAAAAGTTATATTGTTGTAATGGTTTTTGTGACTTATGGTATTTTGTACCACAATGTATGATTTGTGTTTGAAAAAAAAAATTGAATTTCTGTTGTTATTTTATTTATATCTGTCTTGTAAAATTTGTGTCTGTTTACCTGTAACGCTTCACGAAAATTAATGCAATTCCCTTTGTGAGTGACATTAACGGACGTAGGGTGTCACAAAAACATAAAACCTTGAGTTAGACAACAGTCTTAGTGAGCGATAAAATAGCTAACTAACATCATCAATAAAGTATATGGGAATTGGTAAATAAACGAACTAATCTACCCCCAACTCCAGAGAAGAACTCAACCCTCATCTTCTCCACATTGGACAGTGATAGCCTTTACAATCCATACAACCAAAGGAACAATAATTCATCCATGGTAATCAGAACGACCATTCAATGATGGCAAATAGAAACAACCAACAATAACACTCTTATCATCCAGATTATAGATCTCATGTAAACCATCCGAATCGAATTCAACATCCTTAAGCACAATCCCTAGAGTCCTAAACCAATATCAGACAAGCACCCAAGGAACATCTCCTTTGACGTTGGAAAATCTACGTGAGACGGTACAAACAAAGAAATCAATCATCCATGACGGACTCTGGCTATCACTACCAATCCTGCTTCGAAACTATCATTAATCGTATGAATGACCATACCATACTGCCATCATTCAAGGACTAATGGTAAACCCGACTCTAGCAGAACCCCATACGTCTTTCAGCGATACGTAACTAGGCCTTTCAACGATACACAGGGTACTCGACCTACATCCGGTCTTTTAGGTGCTTACATTATACCCCTGCTTTGATCCCACTAGAACCTACGAAAACGATAATTCCTCGGCCTCCAGTATCTCTATCCAACCCGTCGACTTTTCATAGCTTAAGCAACCTTATCGAGTAACCATTATCCATCAACTCACGACCTTTGAGTTGTTATACCGTTCGTTGATCTACACCGATCAGCGAACACATTTCAACACTTCAAATATTCCTAATTGAATTCCCACATCACTGACCCAAATAACATCGATATATGATTCAATGCAATTCATAGCGTTACGTCCATTTGCTATGAAATAAACCACAATGTTCATGCCACCAACCATAGCATTTAGAGCCTACTACGCTGCGGCATTTTAAAAAGCCCTTTTTGTTCAAATCTGGGGTGTACTTGAAAAATATAATTTTTTAGAAATGACCTTGTGCGACAGACCCAATCTTTTGGAGTCGACCGACCCTAACATTCATCAGAAGCACGACCGACCGACCCATTATGACCGACCCGACCGACCCAAACCTTCATCAGAAGCACGACTGATCGACCCATCATGACCGACCCGACCGAACTTACACGACCAATCCAATGTAAAGAGGCACGATCGACCTACTTTGAAGCCGCCTATCCGATCCATCCACACCACGCTTGACCGACCCCCTTCCTCAAAACTGACCGACTCGACCGATCCCACACTGAATGACCAACCTGTCCCCCTTCGTCGTGACCGACCGACCCACTTTTTGAGAAGCCAACCAACCCACTTCTGAAGCCAAGCCCGACCGACCCACGCTTATATGACCGACCCGATCGTTTCTTTCTCCCTAAGCTTCACTTTCGACCGACCCAAATCTCCCCGACCGACCCAAATCTTCCCAACCGATCCAACACCTAGACAGACCCAATCCACCGCCGAATTCAACCAAAACTTCGCCAAATGACCAATTAGATGAAACCAACTCATCTGATTCATACAATACAAACACAAGCATGTTATGAAATCAATAACAACATAAAAATAACTATTTTCACCATAAGTTATGTAAACTTCACTAAAATCATGATAAATGAACATATGAACAAAACAATGGATCTAACTCGCACAAACATATGAAATTACATAGAAATTACCAGTTTTAAATTGCTAAACTAGATCCTATGGTGATTCATTTGAAAATGGACTTACCATGGTGTAGATCTAGGAGAAAACACTTGAATTTGACGAAAAACAAGATCAAATGCTCATATATTTGATTGAATCTGTGTGAGAGATGCATATCACTCACCAATTCTCCAAAAAAAACAAAATGATTGAAATACGATTCCAGATAGCAAAGAATTTGATTCAAACTCTTTAATTCGATGATCTATCCCTTTGTTTACGTAGATCTAGCCTCAAATGTTGTAGACTTTCGATTCTCTAAGCTTTAATGGTGGAAATGTGAAGATAATGGAGAAATGGAGGAACTCTAGCTCTTCCAAATGTGGGAATGGATAAAATAAACTATTCTCCATGCCTCCTACCTCCTATTTATAGTCTCTACCAGCACACTAATAGGCCTCTCAACCAATTATGGTTTACCAAACCAAAATAGCCAACTGCTTAACCTTAAAACAGCGATTCCTCCCAAACTGCTGAGCCAAATCTATAATGTGACCACACTACGGAAAGGGAATCATCATTTCCTTTCCAATGGCATAGGTCTCAACACCTGATTCGACCTGAGTCAAAAGTTATTCCCTGTATAAGACTGACTGGGGCATAATGTTCACAAACATAATTGGTAAAAATTACGGACATACCTCACATCCCCATAAACAACATATTAAAATATGAGAATGATCCAACCCTCAGGGAATAAAATTAAAATATTTTACGATCTTCTGATATGTAAAATGCGGGCTGTTACAATTAATATATAACCTTCTGAGTATGTATGTATCAGAGGAAGGTGTTAAGCTAAGAGAATAAATTCTCTGCCACCAACTGATATAACATTAGTAGAAACCGATTGGTTATGTAGTACAATACAACGTCAGACACACATGCATTTACAAGTCCATTCTGAATTTGAACGAGATCGAAGGCACCTTATTCCTTGTCCAATTAAGGAGACATGCCCCTGCACATCCAGAAAATCAACAAGTACGTCTGGACTACTGCCACCGTAATCTTTTCACAGGAGCTAACCATATGCAAGGCATCAGTAAGCAATCCACTTAATGTGAAAACTTCCGATCTTCAATCGTCTTTGACTTTTAAATCATCGTATAATTATTCGAAATTGGTTGAACCTGGTCCGTTCGAAATAATTAGCGTCTAAACAAAAGTCTTTTCGAATTATTAACCCTCCAATTAAGTCTTATTTAATTGGAAATTATTTCATAAGATTTAAATCTTATTCTCACATTTGGTTAAGCTATTTAATCTTCCAATATCTTCTTTACTGCCCATGGTTTGTATTCAATTTGTGAATTAAAAACCGTTATCTTAGATGTTTCTCAAAAACCCTTATAAAAGGCGTTGCAAAATAGTTGATTTCTACTTAACAAGTTTTTATCATTCAAAATCATACATATTTGGTTCAGACCTCTTTAAAATCATTTATTATAATTTATAATAATTATTCCCTATTTTTATTTATTCAAAAATAGGTCATTTCAATCCGATCCCGTTTCAGGTCATTCAGCTGCACTGACGCTATTTTTATTCAAATTTGATTTGAACATATTTCAAAATATAACCATTATATTTCAAAACTTTACACATCATTTTAAAGCTCTTATCATTTCGAACCAAACATTTCTCGTTTCGGGAAAATCTGACAATCGGATCTCCTGGTACGTCAGTTTGAAGTCGCGGATCGAAATTCATGAACTACTGTTGCACGACGAGTTCTATTTTGACAATACTTCGACGTGTATTATAAACTACCTCGAATAGCTTCAGAAATAGTTTATTAACTATATAAAAATATAACAATTTTCAAAAACTATATTTTCCATTTTCAACTTCAAATTCAAGTATTCTATTATTTAAATATTTTAATATTATGTAAATGATTAAAATAATATTATTTTTCAAACTTCGTTATTTGAACCCAAATTTTCCTGACCTCCATTGTAAAAATAATTAAGATAGTTTTGTAAAGAAAATCCTTTTTAAAACCTTTCCTAGATTTCTAAACCGAACTTCACTTTTTCTGGTTAATATTCATTTTAAAATAAAATTTTCGACTTGCCATAACCAATTTTTATTTTCTCCAAAACTGTTTCTTTATTTTGCAAATGTTCATCATGATGATTAAAACTTCATGTCCATGAAAAATAAAAATAAAATTTGGACTTTTAATTTTCGCTCATTATTATATTAACAAGTGCACACTCATGCTTCACACGTGGGTTGTAGCTATATTTTGTTTTGCAATGATCACTTTATATCTGTTTTCCTTCTGGTAGGACGAAAGTAAGGTACTAATTTAGTTTTGCTTTGGTTTTTCTATTAAAATGTTGAAATTTAACCAAAAGTTATATGGAAAAAAGATCGAAGCTTTGCAATCCTTGATAACTTTATGATTGTGTTATTTATGTTATAGTACTATCATGCAAATATGAAAGTTATGGAGAGACCACACTTCACCGATTGTTTTGTAAAATATTCGTATATACTACTTGCCCAGTATATACGAATCCATTGATTTTCTATAAACTGTAGCTAGTAATTATTTTATAAGTACTGTAACACCAAATAACTATGGGAAAAACACATTTTTTTCTTATGGTCATAAGGTATATGAAAAAAATTCAAATAACATGTGTACAAATTCTGTGAAGACAGAACCATTATAGCCAGAAGTGAATAGAGAAATGGTCTAAGACATTAATCACATAGCTGGAAGGTAATGATAAAATATTAAATCCAACACAAAGTGAAGACTAATATTTTGGCGAAATTCAGTGGATGTTGTCAAATCATAAAATCCTTCTACAAATATTTATTCTTAATTAAGCAATAGGCCAAAAAGCTCAAAAGAAGTTAAAAATGGTAGATTTAAGCCACAATAAAGACTGGTAGTGTAACAAACCGTATTTTCGATACCAATTTAAAATTTATTTTAATTGATTTTCGTGGAAATTAAATATTTTAATCGATTGGTTTTGAGAATTAATGACATAAAAATTTATTTAAATCGAGGTTAGAACGTATAAATTTATTTTAATTATAAAACGAGCTTGAAATGGCATGGTAGTTTAAAAATTCGATTTTAAATTTCAATTGAATATACAAAATTCAATATAACAAAATTTGACGAAACAACAAACGCTAGGATCTAATTAACTATATCTTTCTAACAAACTTAAGAAATTGAGATTTTACTTCATAAATTATAAGTTATATCCATTTTGTCGCTATGGGTTTTATTAATAATTTAATATTATTTATGCCCTTAAAATAGCCATTTTGCAAACAACCTCCATTTTCGATGAAACTAATTTTGTTGGATCCGTGATGTCAAATTATTTTCAGGTTTAAAATTTCAAGTTAATTGGAATTAATATGTGAGCGTAGTAAATTTAAATGCATATTGAACTTCAGTTGTAATTTAATAATCTAGTTAAAGGGCCATTTTTCAAATGGTCTCCAAATTCGAAAAATTAATTTTGTTAAGACTGTATCATCGAAACATAGCTAGACTTCAAATTTCATAATTTTTGGAGTCGGTATGTGGCCCTGATAAATTAAAATGTATGCTCAAATTCAGTATTTAATGTTATACTGATTTATATTTTAATTTTCATGAAACTAATCAAAACAGTCGAATTGGCTTACGGAACATATCCCATAATGTCCGGAATGGGGGTATTTGGTTTGGAGTGACCGTCGTTGGGTTTGATTTGGGGTTCGTAGCGTTAAGTAAGTAATAAGTGAATTAAAAATTATTAAAAATAATATTATATATGTAAAAAGAAATGGAAACCCTAATATAATTCTCTTCACAAATTTTTGCTGCTAGGTCTAAAATAAATGGCCAGTTTTTTTTTTTTTTGGAAATCTAATCCCCTAAAATCTCTCAATTCTTGGCGAAATAAAATCTGATGTCAACACAAAAAATGGAGAGGATTGAAAACGCTTTCATTTAGTATGAGAATGATCAATTTTAACGGCTTGGATTGTTCAAACTTCTCACTCAAAGACAACAGCTTGGGCTCGATTTTTAGGGCAATAGAGACCACCGAGTGTCATGCTAGCACTGGTGGAGGGAGGTGGCGACTTTGGCTTTCGGGTGGCGTTCCTTGATCGTGGTCTGGTGGATAAAAATCGAGCCGGCGAAGGATTTTTAAAGGTCGACGATGGGTTCTTTTGGCTGTAGTTTAGTCGATGAAGAAGGGGATTTAACTAACCCTAACAATGTAATTAACTTAATTAACTTAAATTAAAAAATTATTAAGTCTTGGAATGTTTAAATTATCTATCCTGTTCAAACAACATAATTAGACAAACTTGAGTCTATTGGGTTGGGTCGTCGTACACTACATCATGGAACCGACCAAAACAGAAACATAGTAAGTTAGAATTTAGAGCAAATTTAAAACCAAACTATACTAAAATTCTCATTAAAGACTGACAGAGCGGAAAACAATAGTGAGAACTCTCTCAATCAAAATATTGGTACAATTATTTATTTTTATAATTGAATTTTTATTGATTGCCTGTGACTGCAACATTTGTTTGAGGGTTGATGGTTGCTTACAGTTTTATTGTTATTATCATCAAACTGTGAATATATGTGATGTTAAAAATAAACACTTAGATTATAGATTAATTTGGGATGACAGTGTGCCCATCTGTCTCTCAAATATTAGATAAATTCATATGGATTGTGGTCTAAACCCCACATAGGTATTGGGACGATAATTTTACGCGTTGCCTAAGTATACAAATAATAATATTTGTTTGATGGTTGTAAATCCCACACAGGTCTGGAGACGATAATTAATTTACACATCTCCCTTGGATTTAATTATATGTCAACCGATTGATTGACAGACTATTATAAGCGCATTTAAATATTTAATGCTTATACAGTTGTAAATTGCACTCTGGATGTAAATTGAATGTTTAATAGTTGTTTATCACTATTTTTGAATACATGCGATCTATGGAATCCATATAAATAAAATTATATGGTAATTGATTGAGTCTGATTCCAATTCAGAAATAAGGAATATTTTAAAGTTAATATTCAGTGAAGATTCAAAATTTGATTTTGATGCCCGATTTTGGATGGACATGAAAATATTGAAATATTCATGTAACAACCCAAAAAATCAGAACCAATTTAAATTTTTTATTTTAGCTATTTTAATGAATTTTGGATATTTACAATTATTTATTAAATAATAACGACTAAAAATTTATTTAAAATGAATTTAGAATGAATAAATTTATTTTAATTATATAACGAGCCTGAAATGGCGCGGTAGTCTAAAAATTTGATTTCAAATTTCAAATGAATGTACAGGATTCAAAATAAACCGGATTTTAGTGAAACAAGAAATATATGAATCTGTTTAAAAATATCTTTCCAACGAATGTGAAAAATCTTGATTTCATAATGGGAATGGGAATAAAAAGTTATGTCCAGTTTAAAATTCAAAATAGTCGCTATGGAATTTTATATAATATATAGCCCTTAAAAATAGTCATTTTGCAAACAATCTCCATTTTCGACAAAACCATTTTTGTTGGATCCGAAATGTCAAATTATTGCTATATTCCAATTTTCATAAATTTTGGAATTAATATGTGAGCGTGGCAAAGGAAAACGTGTTTTGTCAATTTTAGTCAATTTGGATCGACCAGAAAATGGCCATTTTTCAAAAGGCCTCCAAATATGAAGAAATTAGTTTTGTTAGGACCGGATAATCAAAACATAGCTAGATTTATTTTTCTGGAATTTTTGGAGTCAGTATGTGGCCCCGGTAAATTAAAATGTACGGTTAAATTAAATATATATCGATTTATACTGTAATTTATAGAAAAATTGATCATAGCAGCCGAATTGGGTTACGAAGCATACCCCATTGTATCCATAATGGTGGTATTATGCTAGGGACGATAGTCGTTGGGTCTCATTTAGAGTTCAAGTGGAAAGTCAACATTTTTGGAGAGAAATGAAATAAAAAAATATATATCTACATTAAACCCTCCATCCTTTACTTCTCTCTCCACACTCAGAAAGAAAGAAAAAAAAGAAGATAAAATAAAAAACCACTCCTGCTGATCGATCCAGTCGCTCCCAACGGCGCCGCCACCGCTTCTAGGCGCGCCACACCCTCATCCTCCTCCCTATCGCTTCTCTCCTCCCTCTCCTCTGATTTAGGCCGTAGCCCCCAAACCCCCCAAATCAAACCACCAACTCCCTGAAAATGCCATGACCACCGTGGGCCCCACCCCCCTGCGCCGCCTGACTGCGGTGCGCCACCCTCCAGCTCCGGCGCCGCCATTTCCCCACCTCCGATTCAAAACAGTGACACCCCCTCACATCGAAGAAAAATTGGTAAGTTTTTTTTCCTTTCTGATTTTATCTCCAATGTAAATTTATGATTTTTTGTCTATAAAGGTATGATTTTTACTTAATAAGATTAGGATTTTTATTCATTGAAAAACATTATTTTTCATTATATAAAGAATTGGATTTTCAGCAATATAAAGATCTGATTTTTAATTAGATAAAGATCTGATTTTTATTATATAAAAATATAATTTTTAGAGAATAAAAATATAATTCTTAGTTGTATAAAAATAGGATCTGTAGTGATGTAAGAATATGATTTTTATCATATATAAGCCGTTATAAAAAAATAGATTTTTATACTTATAAAGCAAAGATAAAATTTTTATTTTTATATGTATTAGCATTATAAAAATATGGTTTTTAAATAAACAACTTTGAAATAAAAACGAGATTGTTATTTATAAAGTAGCAATATAAAAAACTATGATTTTATTTATAAAAATATGATTTTTAGTTATAAAAATATGATTTTTAGTTTATGAAATAATTTAGGATAAGTTAAAAATATAATTTTTGAACTTATGAATGAATTGAATAAAATAGTCGTACGATGAAATCATTTTTAGTTAGATAAAAATATAATTTTTATCATATATATGAAACAATATTTTTAGAAGAATAAAAATTTGATTTTTATATATATCATTTTAGAATAAAAATATGATTTTTTATATATATGGTAGCATTATAAAAATTTAATTTTTATATATGAAGTAACGGTATAGAAATATGATTTTTATATAAAAACCTTTGTCATAAAATTTTGATTTTTAGTAAAAATATAATCTTATATATATATATATATATAAATGCGATTTTTACATATATAACATCATATTAAAAATGTGATTTTACTATGAAAAACGTGAAGAAGATTGCTTTGGAATTCCGGGGAAATCCAAACTATTTAGAAACTCAAAAATAAAACTGGTAGAGTGGATCTCAAAGGTGAGAACTTCTCACTCTAATTTTGTTTTCAAATTAATTATATATACTAGGATGCAGACAGTGCTTAGAAGCACCCGACACTTTTGTTTGAAACCATGGATGTTTGGTTGATTTTTGGATTGAGTGATTTAATTGGTTGAATTTGATTTGGGATGTAAATTGTATTGATTAGAATTGGTATGTGTATGGCGCGAGCCAGTATTGGGCGAGGGATGAGGCTAAACCTTATTCCGCTTCAGTATCGCGCCGTTATGCTGCCGAAATTTTCTAAAAATGTTAGAACAATAAAAATATCGTTTTTATCGTATAAATGAACTATATAAAATATTCATGTGTTGAAATAAATATTTTATCATTAATAATATAATTTTTAACGTGTATATGGTTGAGAATAAATATTCATTTACAAATCGGACAATTTGTTTATATACACCAATTTATTTGATACTGATTGGGACGATAAATTTTACACATCACCCAACTGCACAAATAAAATCAGTGTTTGTTGATTAAAACTCCACACGGGTATTGGGATAATATTTGACGTACACTAATCCCAATTGTTTAGTTGTATGTCGATCGATGGGTTGACAGACTGTGGTAAGCGTTAATTATTTATATTTAATGCTTCTGTAGTGGTGTAGTGCACTTTAGATGATGGATGATTGTTTGTCACTGTTGTTGTATACATGTGTTGTGGGAAATCCATATAAATAACATTAAATGGTAATTGATTGTGTCTGATTCTAATTCAGAAATTAGGAATATTTTGAATTCAGGAATATTATAAAATAACGAATATTTGAGAGCAATATTCAGAAAAGAATCAAAATTTTATTTTGATGTCCGATTTGAGATAGACACGAAAATATTGAAATATATGAAGCTGTGTTGACTAGATTAACGCCATTTTGACGTGAACGATATTTATATCGTTTTTATTCATTTTTATAATTAATTTCGTAAAGGAAATGATTTCAAAATTTGATATTTTGAATATATTATCATTTATATATTATAATGACAAGGAAAATTCAATTTTGATTTAAAATTGGAAATGAAGTTAGAATCGTTTTAAAACGAATTTATAAAATACGTTTTAAATGGAAATCGACAAAATATATATAATATATATATTATATATATATTTACTGGCCTAAATAGAACGCGCCACGCCGCCGCCGTTCGCGAATTTCGACCATTGACTTCGAATCGATATTACAGGAGATCCGACAGTCGGATTCTCCTAAAACTGGAACTATTGGATTCGTATCATAAAGTGCTTTCCAACGAATATAAGAGATCTGAAATCTAATAGATGGATTTGGAATTATGTCCAAATCAAATTTGGAAAAGGTCGTTGTAAGTGCAGTTCGATGACCGTTTATGTAAATCGACTGAAAGGGCCTTAATAAAATTATTAAAAATATTGATAATTTGTGTAAAATCGTAATAAATGATTTGGAAAGAATTGGGATGAAAAATTCCACGTTTGTAAAGATAAAATATATATTTTTATCAAAATGAACTAGTTATTAACTAGATTTGAAATCCAGTAATTTTTGAATAAAATAAATTGGATTTGTGAATGGTTTTAATATAACCAGAATTTCCAATATATGAATTGGAGTGGATTTGAATGGATTATACGGGTATTATTATGGAAATTTGGAAGATATATTTATATCGTTATTTCCAATACGATATTTGTTGGTTTCAAAATTTGATATTGAATATAAGTTGATATAATTTGTATTCAGAGCCTTGTATTTAATATCAAATTGGATTTTGGGTTTGTCATGAATGGTGTCTTCATTTACACTGTTCTTTAACCCAGTTGAGAAAAGAATAAATCTTGTAATTAAGATTTAGTGAAGTTTTCCAATTAACGAATATTTAGTTGGAATTGAATAAAAGAATTGAATTTTGGGTTTGTCGTGAATGGTGTTTTCAGTAATATGGTTTAAGAACCCCGTTCGAAGAGAATAAATTTTTTAATTAGGATTTAGTGAAGTTTTCCAGTTAATTAATATTTAATTGGAATTGAATAAAAGAATTGAATTTTGGGTTTGTCATGAATGGTGTTTTTAGTAAAACTGTTCTTAAACCCCATTTGAAAAGAATAAGTCTTTTTATTAAGATTATTAGAGTTTCCAGGTACATTTGGTAATTGGAATAAAATGAAATGTGAATCGGGTTTATCGTGAACTGTGTTTTTAACGACATTCGTTCTTTAACCCGATTAACAGTGAAATATGATTTGGAAATAAATCTTTTAATTAAGATTTAAGGGAATTTTCCAAAGAAAAGTTTTCCAATTTAATAAAATAAATTGGAATGGAATGGAATTCGATTTGGTAATACTCGAAGTGAATTTCTATGGAGGAAGACTGTTACTATATATGGAATTTAAAAGGCTTTGTCGTTATTCCATTTATATTATTGGTTGGATACATAAGTTTATATCGATTGTATATATTGATCTATTTTCCGTGAAGATTCCGTAGTTAATGGAATGGGATTTTGGGTTCACCATGACCTGTGTTTTAAATGACATTAGTTCTTTAACCCAGTTAAACATAAGATTAATTTCTTAACTCTGAATAACATTAAGAAATGATTTTTGAGATTAAAACTGAATTAGATTTTTAATGAATCTTTAATTAGAATGGAATGCGAATGGGATAATTAAATTTGTCAAATTCATGAAATGATCGAGAATGGAGTATCACCAGTTTTGCTCCAAGCGATAGTTAAATATTTAATTAGATTTGAACGTGAAATGGTAATTAATTTTACCGATAACATCATGGTGTTAGATATGAAGTATTTCCAGTTTTGCTTCATGAGATGAATAGGTCGGGATTGGGAAATTAAAAAAATGATTTCTTCGGTAAGGTTCGCTAATCCCGACTAGTTTGGATAAACCTTAATTTGATTTGAATTGATATCCAAAGGAAGATTAAAGAATATCTTTGATAAAATCAATGGGAACCATTCCCTAAAAATGTGAATATTTGAATATTCTGGATTGGAATGAGGCGTATGTTATGTTTTTATAGCACTTGTTTATAAGATACGCAAGTTATTCATAAAGACCGGGTTTTTCCCATTCTGAATAACTGACGATAAGTCGATTATGAAGATGGAGGTTAAAGACCGTACGTCTTCACATTGTTTAGATGATTACTGATGTCTTGAATGGGCTGTGCGCCCAAGACAAGGTAATAAGTGATGATCATCCAGACGTACTTGGTGATCAACCGGATATGCAAGGACCTCTCTCCTATGTTCGACATATGGGACGAGGAATAAGGTGCCTCTGATTTCATTCAGACCCGGAACGAACTTGTAAATGGATGTGTGTCTGACATTGGATTTTATTCTGTGTTGATTGATTTCTATTGAACATATATCTGTTTGGTGGCAGAGAATTTATTCTCTTGCTTAACACCCTTCTCTCAGACGTACGAGCTCAGAGGTTATATATCTATAGACATCAGTTACATGGCGTGAATTGTTAGTGTGCACGCTGAGATGAAAATTATCAAGGCTTCTATTGAAAAGCAGAGTCTTGTCGTTGATGATCAAAGCATGACTTTAATATAGCATAACTTTGTGTATAGAGTTAATTCGCGAGCCTCACACCCCGGTATGAACTAGAAACAGGAGAGGACCTCAGGGAGGACATGCATTTCTTTCTAGCTAGGAGTGGTGTCATGGTATGGAGCCCAGACATTTTTACTTATGTGATGATGGAAAGCGAGGCGCCTCAGTTATATCGGTCACTACGGAGCCGATGGATGGAATGGTCGATATACTGACCAGGTTTACACCCCATAGGGCAGAGAAACATATTTTTTAGGCATTATAATCCACCTAGTGTAGACCGACCCTGACAATCCAGGTGCAGTTGTGACTATATCCTGAGGCTTGGGCTAGACAATCTCGAATTCGGTAAGGACGATCTCTTACCTTGGTTCATGATGGAAATCCAACTTCCAATATGACATTTCAGTTTAATTATAGAACCTAGTATGGAGACATGATTGTTGGTACCTATGCCACCTATGATTGATACATTTATATTTGAAATTGTTTTATACACCATGCACTTATAATAGTATCAAATGATTTGTTTTAAATGTACCAAGCGTGTTTGGCTATTATAAGGGAAAACTCTTTCCTCCGGTTTGCGTTGCATTGTGTGATGGGACCTGATTCTTATAATAGCTTCATTTTTCCAACAAGCTTTGCGCTGTTTGATGTATGGACTGGTATTCTTGGGAGGAAACCTGTTCCGTGTTATACAGCATGGTCCCTTGATTTACTTTATTACCAAAGTAAAGATTTAATAACTATTTTAGTTCTCACACCAGTCACATGACCGTCCTGGAGTTTATTATTTTAACCTAAACTCTGGGTGCCCTATTTTCCACACGGGCAACTAGTAGTTTTGGTTTTGCAAATTTCTATTTATACAGGATCTTGGTTTAAAGTTGGAGCTATATTCGGGACGCTCTGTATCTGTGTATTTCTTTCAGTTATGTTTTGTATTATTTTATGCTGCATTGTAATTTATAAATCTATGATGTTTATCAAATGTACATAAGTTATTCATACTCTGTTATATTCTTATACTCCGATGTAATTGTTGTAATAGCAATGAAATGTTCTTCTATTTGTGTTCTGATTTGTCCTGTTCTCAACTCAATCCGGGCTTTCCCATAAGGGCGAGGTTGGGTGGTTTCAATTCATAACTGAAATGAATATGAAGCCGAATTAAGTAAATATACGCCATTTTAACTTGAATAGAATTTTCTAGTTGATTTTATTCATTTTATAATGAATATCGAAAAGATTTGATTTCAAAATCTGATATTTTGAAAATATTATCATTTTAATATTATAATGATATGGAATATTCATTTTTGATTTAAAATTGAAATGGAAGTGAAATCGTTTTAAAAACGAATTTAGAAACGTTTTATAAAATACATTTTAAATGGAAATCGACGAAATACAATATATGTATTTAAAGGGCTTGAATGAACGTTTCGCGCAGCGATCGTTCGCGAATTTCGAGCATTGACTTTGAGTGGATGTAAAGGGAGTTCCGACCGTCGGATTCTTCAAAAACCGGAACCGTTGGATTCGAATCAAAAAGAGCTTCTGAATGATAATTAGATATTTGAAATCTAATGATTAGATTTTAAGACAGATCCATATCAGTTTTGGATAGGGTCTCTATGGATGCAATTCAGTGGTCGATATTGGAAACCGACTGTAGGGGCCTTAGTAAATTATTAAAAATATGAATAAATTATGTGAAATCATAATAAATGATTTGTAAAGATTTTGGATTAAATATTTCAAGTTTTGAAGAGATAATAGATATTTTTATCCAAATGAACTAGCTAACAACTAGAGTGATAATCCAATGTTTTCAAAGTAATAAAATGGATTCGTGAATGGTTTTAATATAGCCAAGGTTTTCCAATTAATAAGTTGGAATGGATTTAAATGGAAATTATCTTCGGATATTTCGATATTGGATTCCGTAATTATACGGATATTGTTGTGGGCATTCAGAAGATATTGATATCGTTATTCCAAAACGATACCTGTTATTCTCCTGAATATAAGTCGACTTGATTTCAATTTAAGATCGTATATTTAATATCAAAATTGGATTTTGAGTTTGTTGTAAATGGTATTTTAAATAATATTGTTCTTGAACCCTAAGTGAAAGGAATAAATATTTTAAATAAGATTTAGAGAATTTATCCAGTTTATTTAATTAAATTGGAATTGGATGGAATTCGATTAATTATAATCGAGATGAACTTCTGTGAAGGAAGATGTTTACTATTTATGGAATTTAAAAGGCTTGGTCGTTATTCCACTTATATAAGTCCGATATGGAAATTTATATCGATTACAAATTGTTCAAATTTCCATGAAGATTCCATATTAAATGGAAGAGGATTTTGGGTTTACTATGAACAGTGATTTTACATAACATTAGTACTTTAACCCAAGTAAAAAAAAGATTAATATGTAATGATTGAATGATCATTAAATAATGATTTTTGAAGATTAAATTTGAACTACATTTTAATGAATCTTTAATTAGATTAAGATGTGAATAAGGTAATTAAATTTATCGAATTTAAGAAATGTTCGAGATGGAGTGCCCCCTATCCTACTTCTCCCCTCTCCCCTCTTACCCCCTTACCCCATAGTTTTACTCCATGCGATAATTAAATCTTTAATTAGATTTGAACGATAAATGGTAATTAAATTTACCAATAACACGATAGGTGTTAAATATGGAGTACCACCAATTTTACTCTATAGGATGAATAGGGTGGGATTGGAAATAATTAAATAAAAGAATACTGTTGTAAGGTTCGATTAATCCCGACTAGTTTAATAAACTTAATTTGGTTTTAGTTGTGAAAAGACATTAAAATCTTTTGAAATGATTTCCAAAGGAAGATTAAACAATAAGTTTAAAAGAACCTATCTTTGATAAAATTTATGGGAAATTTTCCCCGAAGATGTGAATATTTGAATAAAAAATCTTTTAGATTGAAATGAGATGTATGTTATATTTGTGTATCCATCACACGATTATAAAGATACGCTAGTTATTCAAAAAGACTGGGGTTAACCCATTATGAGTAAGGTTTACGACGACTAAAAGTCAAAGATATGAAGACGGTGGTTGAAGACCGAAGATCTTCACATCGTTGGTATGATTGCACATGTTTCAACTTGGGGTGTACACCCAAGTCGAGGTAATAAGTGGTGATCGTCCAGACGTACATGGGGAACGACCCGGTATGCAAGGGCCTGTCTCTTATATTGGACATATGGGACGAGGAATAAGGTGCCCCCCCCGTTTCGTTCAGACCCAGAATGGACTTGCAAATGGATGTATGTATGACATTGTACTTCGCGCTATATTCATTGATCTCCGCTAAATATGTATATATTTGGTGGCGGAGAATTTATTTTCTTGCTTAACACCCTTCTTTAAGACGTACGAGCTTTGAGGTTATGTATTGGTGGAAATCAATGGTATGGTATGGATTGACAATGTGTCATGCTGAGTTGCATGGATCAAGGCTTTTGTTGAAAAGCAGGGCCTTGTGGATGATGATCAAATCACGACTTTAAATAGCATTGCCTTCTGTATAGCATTAATTCGAGAATCTCACACCTCGGTTTGAACCAAAAAAAGATAGAGACTGCAAGGAAATAGACATACGTTAGCTTCTAGTTAGAAGGGATGTCTTGGTATGGAGCTCAGACATTTTACTTGTGTGGATGTTAGATATTATTTGATGGAAGGGGAGGTATCTCGGAATTGTTCTGGGCCGACTAAAAGGCCTTTGATTTGGTTGACATACTGACCTCATAAGAGGTTAAGATAGAACCGGCTAGCAATTTTTTTATTGTATTGCCAATCAATGACGACTGACTGCTCTTGAAGATCCAAGGGTTGCCTGAAGGTGTGATCCTGAGGCATTTGCTAGAGTATCTCAAAATCGGTGAGGAAGATCCCTTGCCTTGGTTCATAGATGGAAACCCAATTTCAAATGCACGATTTTACGGTTTTACTTGTAAACCTGTATGTCGACATAATATAATGGTACATATGCCGCCTATGACTGATACATTTATATTTGAAGTTAATTACTTCACTACGCACTAATAATAATAAAAGACAAATTTTGCATATCAAGCATATTTGGCCATTATAAGGTAAAACTCTATCCTTTGGTTTCTGTTGCATTGTGTAATGGGACCTGAGTCTTATAATGGCTGCATTTTTCCTTTTTAGCATTGTGTTATTTGTTTTATGGTATTCTTGGGAGAAAACCTATTCCGTGTTATACGACATGGTCCTTTGATTTACCCAACATAAAATAAAGGTTAATAATTGTTTTAGTTCTCACACTAGTCCCATGACTGACTCGGAGTTTATTGTTTCCACTTAAACTCTGGGTGCCCATATTTTCCACATGGGCAACTTATAGTTTTGGTTTTCACGGATATTTCTTTTCATAGGATCCTGGCTTACGACTAGAGCTATATTCAGAATGCTTTGTATCCATGTATTTCTTTCAGTTGTGGTAGTCGATGTTTTCCGCTGCACATTATACTTATGTATATATATTTCCGATGTTTTGTAATTTAAATCTCTGATATTCTCCATTGTATTATTTATTTGAACTCTGATATCTTGTACTCTGATGTAAATTGTTGTAATAGCAATGAAATATTCTATTGTTTTGTGCTCCAATGCGTCGTGTTCTCATACAATCCGCATTTTTCCGTCTCTTCTAAGATCGGGGAAATTCGGAGCGTAACAGGTGGTATCAAAGCTTTGGTAACAAAGCTCGAGAACAAGACACGCTAGAACTGAATGAAATAATTCATCGAAGATAGGATTAGTAATATCCTATAAGATTAACTATTTAGAAATAGGGTTAGTAATACACTAGAATGAGTTTGAAGAGTTATTGATTAAAAGCGAATTTAGTTTTGAAAATTATATCTTATTATACGTATTTGAGTATTTTATTTTATATTGATTTTTGGACTATCAAGTATAAGAAGTTTTTTAATATACATATGATCCACGTGTATATGAAGTCTCAAATATGCTGGGTAGATATAGAATTACACTATATCCACACGGGGATGATTCTGATGATTAATGGATTATTACCAGTATTTATTTTTGAATTTCGAAAGTGGGATATCTATATCATTCCAATTGACTGGTGTGAGAACCAAAACTTAGTTAGAGTTTATTATTTGTGATTTGGAATTAAATATATATTTTTGAGTACATATAAAAGTTATGCATTTGGAAATTTAATTAACAAACTGATTGCTGGTTGTGTTGTGCGATAATTAATTTAACCAGTAAAATTACTGGAATGATAAAACCAATATATTAATGAATGATAAATAAAGCCAAATCAAATTTAATGTAAACTGAATTGAAAACTTATTCTAAATTGGATATATATATATATATGTGTGTGTGTGTGTGTGCGTGTGTGTGTGTGTGTGTGTTAAACAGGTTATTGTGTGGAAGCTTGGCATTAAGTAGAGAAATAAATTGTGTGCCTGACAAACAGGTGCACCTTAATGAGTTGGTTGCACAATTTTATTTATTATAAACTACTGTGAGTGATTTGGATGCGCCGCGATGGTTGTTTTCTATGAAATTAAAACATATGCCATAAGATAGTAATAGATAAATTATGGATCACAATGCATAACATACCACTGAAGATAACATATCATATCACATTCCATATAAGCATTTGGCGTGTATATGAAGAGGTTTGGATTACCATATGAGCGAGATGCTTGTATGGTGAGGACTGTGTTATAAGTTGAATTGAGAACTGATTATGGACTTAATAACCTATAACGGTAAATTGCAGGATTTAATAACAAACCATACACAGGTCGGTTGATGGAAAAATACACTTGTCTCTTTCGTTTTAATTACCATGCATGGTATGAGGGGGAAGCGGGGCTTATAAATTATAATGGGTATGCACAATTGTTTTGTATGTGATATATTGATTTATTGGGTGCCTAATACGGCCCAATAAATTTTTCAGATCAACCCGTACAATGGAGGTTATGGCGAAAAAAATTTAGGGTGTTAGCCAAATTTCAGAGAAATTTGAGAGTTCTTAGAAACTGAAAAGTTAAAGAACTGATGCTAGAATGAAAGTTGAGTTGCTTAATTAAACAACGTTCAACTCCATTTCTTTTTCGAGGATGAAAAGGCTTTAAGTGGGGGAGGTTGTAACAATCTGTATTTTTAGAATCAATTTAAAATTTATTTTTAATTGATTTTCATGAAAATTAAATATTTTAATCGATTTATTTTGAGAATTAACGACTTAAAGTTTATCTAAAACGAAGTTAGAATATATAAATTTATTTTAATTATAAAACGAGCTTGAAATGGCGCGATAGTTTAAAAATTCGATTTTAAATTTCAATTGAATGTACAGAATCCAATATAAATCAGAATTTGACAAAATAAGAAACGTTATGATCTAATTAAATCTTTCTAACAAATTTAAGAAATTGAAATTTTACTTTGTATATTATAAGTTTTGTCCAGTTTAAATTTAAAATAGTCGTTATGGATTTTATTAATAATTTAATATTATTTAAGCCCTTAAAAATAGCCATTTGCAAATGACTTCCATTTTTGATGAAGCAAATTTTGTTGGATCTTGAACGTCAAATTATTGTCAGGTTTTAAATTTCAAGTTAATTGGAATTAATATATGATGGTAGTAGATTTAAACATGTATTGAATTTTAGTTGTAATTTAATAAGCCAGTTAAAGAGCCATTTCTCAAATGGTCTCCAAATTCGATGAAATTAATTTTGTTAGGACCGTATTGTCAAAACATAGTTAGACATCAAATTTCATAATATTTGGAGTTAGTATGTGGCCCGGGTAAAATAAAATGTACGTTCAAATTCAATATTTAACATTATATTGATTTATATTTTGATTTTGATGAAAACTAATCAAAACAGTTGAATTGGCTTACAGAACATATCCCATTGTGTCCGGAATGGGGGTACATGGTTAGGAGCAATAGTCGTTGGGTTTGATTTGGAGTTCGTAGCGTTAAGTAAGTAATAAATGAACAAATATTATTAAATTAATATTATATATAAAAAAAGAAACAGAAACCCTAATCTAATTCTCTTCACAAATTTCCGCCGTCGGGTCTAAAATAAATGGCCAGTTTTTTCAAAATCTAGTCCCCTAAAATCTCTCAATTCTTGGCAAACTAAATTCGGATTTCAACACAAAAGATGGAAAGGATTGAAAGCTCTTTCATTTGGTGTGAGTATGATCAATTTTAGCGACTTGGAATCGTTCAAAATTCTTGCTCAAAGACAACGGCTTGGGCTCTATTTTTAGAGAAATGGGGACCAACCGAGTGCCATGCTGGCACTGATGGAGGGAGGTGGTGACTTTGGCTTTTAGGTGGCGTTCCTTGAACGTGGTCTGGTGGACAAAAATCGAGGCAACGACGTGTTTTTAAAGGTCGATGATGGGTTCTTTTGGCAATAGTTTAGTTGATGAAGAAGGGGGTTTAACTGTCTCTAACCATGTAATTAACTTGATTAATTTAAATTAAAAATATTATTAAGTTATGGAATGTTTAAATTATTGTATCTTGTTCAAACAACAATAGAACTGGACAAACTTGAGTCCGTTGGATTCATGTCGTCGTACACTATATCATGGAACTGACCAGAACCGGAACATATCAAGTTAGAATTTGGAGAAAATTTAAACCCAAACTGTACTAAAATCCTCAAGTAAAGACCGACGGAGTGGAAACCAATAGTAGGAACTCTCTCACTCAAAATATTTGTACAGTTATTTATTTTTATAACTGAATTTATATTGATTGTCTGTGATTGCAATATTTGTTTAGTGATTGATGTCTGTTTATAGTTTTATTGTTATTACCATCAAACTGTGAATATATGTGATGTTAAAAATAAACACTTAGATTATAAATTGGTTTGGGATGGCAATTTACCCATCTGTCTCCCAAATATTAGATAAATTCACATGGATTGTGACGTAAATCCCACACGGGTATTGGAACGATAATTTTACACATCGTCCAAGTATACAAATGTGACGGCCTGGAATTGCGCTCGATCCGAATCAGTCGTTAAACCGATTTAGACCGTTCGAAACCCCTGATCGTTTTGAGAACAGGACAAATCAGAATGCATACGGAAGAACATTTCATTGTTATTACAACAATTCCATCAGATACAAGAATATACAGAGTATAATTGAATAAATTACATTCGATAAATATCAGAGATTAAAATAAATTACATAGCAGCGGAAAATAATACAAAGCACAACTGAAGGTGATATACAGATACAGAGCTTTCCGGATATCATTCCAGCTGTAAACCAGGATCCTGTGAATATAAATCTGCATAACCGAAACTACTAGCTGCCCGTGCGGAAAATAGGGGCACCCAGAGTTTAGGTTAAAAAAATAAACTCCAGGTCAGTCATGTGACTGGTGTGAGAACTAAAACAGTTATTTAAAACTTTACTTTAAAAGAGAGTAATTCAAGGGACCACGCCGTATAATACGGAAAGGGTTTCCTCCCAAGAATACCAGTGCATAGAATAAACAACGCAATGCTTTTTCGAAAAATGAAGCTGTTATAAGACCCAGGTCCCATCACACAATGCAACGCAAGCCGGAGGATAGGGTTTTACTTTATAACAACCAAACATGCTTGATACGTTTAAAACAAATCATTTGATACTATAATAAGTGTATAGTGTCAAAACAATTTCAATCATAAATATAAATCATAGACGGCATGAGTGCCCCATCCCACTATGTCGCCATACTAGGCTCTACAAATAAAGCCGAAATACACGTATTGGAAATTGGATTTTCGTCATGAGTCGAGGCAAGGGGCAAGCTCCACTCCGCTTCGAAACACTCTAGCAAATGCCTCGGGACTACACACTCTGTGCAACCCCGGATGCGGCTGGGCCGGTCCTCACTTACGTTAGAGGATTAGTTATTCCTGAACACACGTTTCCCGGTCCTTACAGACCTATAATCTAGGCGCCTCATTCCAACAACCACAAAGGTGAAAAGTATATAAATGTCAGGGCTGGTAAGTCACTGACACCACCAAAGCAAGAAAGAAATGTCGTGCTCTCCCAGCGGTCCGTATCCCTTTTTAACTCATACCGAGGTGTGAGGCTCGCGAATCCACGCTATGCACAAAGCTACGCCACAAAGGCCGTGCTTTGATTATCAACCACAAGGCTTTGCTTTTCAACAGAAGCCTATATCTATGCAACTCAGCGTGCCACACAGGCAATTCATGTCATGCGATTGATATCTATCGATATATAACCTCTAAGCTCGTACGTCTCAGAGAAGGGCGTTAAGCAAGAGAATAAATTCTCCGCCGCCAAACAGATATGTATTTAACAGAAATCAATCAACACAAAATGAAATCCAATGTCAGACACACAATCCATTTACAAGTTCGTTCTGGGTCTGAACGAAATCGGAGGCACTTTCCTCGCATATCCATCCGTCTCCAATTACGTCTGGACGACCACTAACTGATTCCCTCATCTTGGGTGTACAGCCCAATCAAGATCATCAGTAATCACCCAAACGATGTGAAGACTTCCGGTCTTCAACCACCGTCTTCATCTTCGACTTATCGTCGAATCAGTTATTCAGATTGGGTGTAAACCCGACCTTTCCGAACAACCCGCGTATATTAAAAACAAATGTTACACAAACACAACATACGCCTCATTCCAATTCATTAGTCACTAACCGTAAATCAGTAAGAGAGCAATCCCCCAAATATTAATCCAGAAGGCCGAAACCAACATCAGAACAATACCCAGGAAATCATTCTTCTTAACTAACCTTCAGCTAGTTTCTAAATTTCAATTCTTAGGGAAAGGTTCCCATTAATTTTATCCAAGATAAATTCTTTAAAATTTATCCTTTAATCTTCCTTTGGATGTCATTTCAAACCAAATTATGGTTTTCTAAACTAGTCGAGATTAGCGAACCACACCGAAGTAATTATTTATTTTATTTCCCAATCCCAACCTATTCATCCCATAAAGCAAAACTGGAAATACTTCACATCTAACACCACAGTGTTATCGATAAAATTAATTACCATTTCACGTTCAAATCTGATTAAAGATTTAACTATCGCTTTGGAGCTAAACTGGTGATACTCCATTCTCGCTCAATTTCTAGATTTGATAATTTAAATTATCAATTCACATTTCAATTTAATTGCAGATTCGTTAAAACTCCTTTTTCTGTGTTAAAGAACTAGTGTCATTTAAAACACAGTTCACGACAAACCCAAATCACATTTTATTTATTATCGGGTTAAAGAACAAGTGTTATTTAAAACATAGTTCACGATAAACCCATGAATCAATTCTATTTAAACCCATTTCAAATCCAATTTATTTAATTAAAAATAAATGGGTTTTAATTTCAGTTCAAAACTAGTTCATTTCGATAAAAACATATTTTATCTTTTCAAATATGGAATTTTTCATCCCAATTTTTCCTAAATCATTTCTTATGATTCTATACAAATTATTGATATTTTTAATAATTTTATCAAGGCCCGTACAGTCGATTTCCATCAACGGCCATCGAACTGCACTTACATCGACCTTTTTCAAATTTGATTTGGACGTATCTCCAAATCCAACCGTTAGATTTCAAATTTCTATTATTCGTTGGAAAGCTCTTTTCGATACGAACCCAACGGTTCCGGTTTTAGGAGAATCCGAAGGTCGGATCTCCCGTAATGTCCATTTGAAATAAATGGTCGAAATTCACGAACTGCCGCGGCGCGGCGCGTTCTATTCAGGCCATTATATTATATATATATAATATATATTTCGTCGATTTCTATTTAAAAAAGAATTTTATAAATAGTTTTGAATTCGTTCCAAAAACAATTTCAACCTTTTTTTCAGATTCAAATCAAAATTGAATTTCCTGTTATAAATCCTTTTTACTTTCATTTCTATTTGATTTCAATTCAAATCGATTTTAATTCGATTCGAATTCATTTCGTTTTCTATTCAATTTAAATTCAATTCGTTTTCTATTCAATTTGAATTCAATTCGTTTTCTGTTCAATTCAATTTCATTTCGTTTTCTATTTGAATCAAATTCATTATATATTCAATTGAAATCAAATTCGTTTTATATTCAATTGAAATCAAATTCGTTTTATATTCAATTGAAATCAAATTTGTTTTATATTCAATTGAAATCAAATTCGTTTTATATTCAATTCGAATTCAATTCGAATTCAATTCGTTATATCTTCAATTCGAATTCAATTCGTTATATATTCAATTCAAATTCGTTTTCTATTCAATTTAATTCAAATTTCATTTCAAAATATTCGATTTCGAAATCACTTTTCAATATTCATTTTAAAATGAATAAAATCGATATAAATATCGCTCACGTCAAAATGGCGTCAATCTAATCAACACGGCTTCATATATTTCTATTTTCAAATATTCTATTTCAAATATTTCTTATTATCAAAATATTTCTATTTCAAATATTTCTATTTCAAATATTCTATTTCAAATATTTCTTATTTCAAATATTTCTTATTATCAAAATATTTCGTTCAACACATGACTAATCTCAACGGATGAGTACTGTCAACACATGAACCTTTGTTTTATATTGATAAAGATGTCAATTTTATTATTAAAATATTTCGTTCAACACATGACTAATCTCAACGGATGAGTACAGTCAACACATGAACCTTTATATTATAATATTCTTTATTTTCTAAATTGTAATGAGGCCCAATCAATTACCATATAAAGTTAATTATATGGATTCCATACAACACATGTATATAATAGCATTGAAAAATAATCAACTATCAACCAAAGTGCACTACACTGTATAAGCATCGAATATAGATATCTAACACTTATAACAGCCTGTCAATCAATCGATCGACATATTTAATCTATCAGGATGAGTGAACTTCAAATTTCATCCCAACACCCGTGTGGGGTTTCAAACAATCAAACACAGATTTTAGTTGTGCAGTTGGGCGATGTGTAAAATTTATCGTCCCAATCAATGTCCTTCAAATAGGTGTACATAAATAAACCGTCCGGTTTGTAAATGAATATTTATTTATTCACATTCACGTTAAAATTTATATTTTTAACGATAAAACATTTTATTCAACCTATGAAGATATTCTATTCAATTCACTTATTAAATAAAATGTCTTCTTTATTTTTCTAACTTATTTTAGAAAATTTCAGCGGCATAACGGCACGATACTAGAAACGGGACGAGGTCTAGCCTTATTCCCGGTCTAGTGAAGGCCCATGCCATTCACACATCAATCAAATCTATTTCAATTCACCAAACAATTTAATTCAAACCAAATAATCTAACCAACTACACAACCAAACAATTAAACAAACAAGCTATCCATGGTCTGTGGATGACGGGTGTCGGGTGCTACTAAACACCGTCTACATCCTAGTATATATATATATATATATAACTAGAAAAAGAAATTGAAGAGTGAGAAGTTCTCACCGATAGCTATCCCAACTCTACGACACTTCATTTAGAGGAATCATCGCTGTTCTCGCCTTCCGTCACTTTCGTTGCCCGTATTCTCTACATATGTAAAAATCAAATTTTTAATTTGCTATCCAGTATATAAAAATCGAATTTTTACTTTACTATTCAATATATAAAAATCCTATTTTTACTTCGCTATTCAATATACAAAAATCGAATTTTTACTATTATAAAGATTTCACCTTTCAAATATATCATTATAAAAATCACGTCTTTAATTTGCTACACATATAAAGATGCTATTTTTAATATTCCTATCATGTAAAAATTATATTTTTAATTCTCTACATAAACAAAAATCATATTTTAACATCTTCTATATAGTAAAGATTATATTTTTAATACTTTAAAAATATAAAAATCATATTTTTATTACTTTAAAAATATAAAAATCATATTTTTATCCTTCTACAATATAAAGATTTCGCCTTTCTATTTAAAACTCTCGTCTTTTCACTACTAAAAATCCCACCTTTTACCTTATAAATATCCCGTCTTTTACCATATAAAAATCCTGTCTTTTACCATATAAAAATCCCGTCTTTTACCATATAAAAAAAATCAAATAATTTTTAGTTTAAAAAATCATATAAAAATCAGTTTTAAAAATCCTAAATCTCTATATAATAAAAATCATTTTTCTATGGTTTGTAAATATATAAAAATCAGTTTAAGAGCTCAACTTTTTCCGCGAGTTGAAAAGGGGAGGGGGCTGTGCTTCCTTGTCGGAGGTCAAGGAGGTGGAAGGGAGGGCAGAGGTCAGGCGGGGGCGGGGGGGGGGGGGGGGGAATTGGTTGCGCGGTGGCGCAGGGGAAGGGGGGTCTGCCTCGCGCGGCGACGCTATTAGAGGGGGGGTCTTTGATCTGACCAGGGGGGAGGCTTCGCGGTCTCATGCAATAGGAGGAGGAGAGAAGAAGAAGGCGGAGGGGGCTGCGATGGGGGGCCGATGGGAGGAGGCGCTGTCTACTGAGGAGCGGCGGCGCGGATCGACAGGGCTCTGCCCTTTTTTTTTATTTCTTTTCTGATTCGTTTTGAACGTGGGGGGGGGGGGTCTGGTTAAAGAGAGGGTTTTTATTTTTTTTATTTATTTTATTATTTTATTTATCACTAAAAAGCAACTTTTATTTTCGACCTCTAAACGAGGCCCACCGCCTATCGTCCATAGCGTTTTACCCTATTCCGAACACAATGGGATATATATCGTAAGCTGATTCGATCGTTTCGATCAGTTTCCATTAAAATCAACATATAACTCTATATATTGAATTTAAATGCACATTTCAATTTACTGGGGTCACATACTAACTCTATAAATCCTAGAAAAATATTTTCTAGCTTTGTATTGACGATACGGTCCTAACAAAACTAATTTTGTTGAATTCCGAGACTGTTGGAAAAATGGCCAATTTCCAGTCGATTAAAATCAACTAAAACTGGTCAAACGCGTTTTCCTTTGCCATGCTCACATATTGATTCGAAAAATTATGAAATTTGGAATCTAGCAATAGTTTGACATCGCGGACCCAACAAAAGTGGTTTCGTCGAAATCCGAGGTCGTTTGCAAAATTCCCATTTTTAAGGGCCTGAATTCCATAGTGACTATTTAGAATTTTCAACTAGACATGTCTTTTGATTCCCGCTATGAAATTTCGATTCTTTGGATTCGTTGGAAAGATATTCTAAAATAGAACCTAATGTTTTTTGGTTTCACTAAAATCCGGATTGTTTTGTGCCCGGTACATTCAATTGAAGTTTGAAATCGAATTATCGAACTACCGCGCCATTTTCAATTCTATTTATAATTATATATAATTATTCATATTCTAACGACGACGTGTATAAATATATACGTTCTAATTATATTCAAAATAAATTTTCGTCGATATTATTTAAAATAATTCATTTTAAATATTCAAAATTCCCTAAAATTACCAAAATAAAAATTTTAAACTGGCCTAGAATATCCGGGTTATTACAATCTCCCCCACTTAAAACTTTTCGTCCCGGAAAAGGAACAAAGTCAAAAGTGGTTTGTTTAATCAATTCTACGTTCGATCTGGCTTCCATTCTCCGACTTTTCAGTTTCTGAGAATTTTCAAATTATTCACAAATTTGGCTAACACCCTAAATTTTCGAAAAATTTCGCCATAATCTCCCCTGCACCGGGAGCCACGGGAAAATCGCGAAATTGCCATACAGGCCTTCTGATCTCAAAAAGAAAAAGAAAAAGCTAAGCGGCTAGCCAATAGGCTCATAAAATCATCATCACCCAAACAAAACAGTAAATTATAAAGTAAACATGTACCTATTTGTCGGGCAAACAAATTTTATTCTCTGCTCTAGCCTCCTTGCTATGACCTATTCAATGTAAGTATATGTATATACATGCAAATGCGACCAATTTTCAATACAGTTCAAAATTTGGTTCAATTAGGCATAATGGTTCAAAAATTATCAAACAAATAAACAAACAACACAAACATCAATCAATTAGTGAATTAAAGTTTCAAATTCATAATTTTGATATATATACAGAAAATCATGTTTTTGATGCCAAATCACAACAAAGTATTCTAGCTATATTAGTTTTGGTTCTCACACCAGTCTAATGGAAATATATAGATATCACACCTGCGAAACACGAACACAAATTCTGATGATGATATATCAATCATCAGAATCATCTCCGGGTGTCTAGAATGTGATTCTATATCTATCCAGTATATTAAAACTTCGACTATACGTTCATGATGCGTATACGCGAATTCTTTAGATACTCGATTGTCCATATTCAAAATAAATAAATAATCAAGTACATATAAAGTGATTTAAATTTTCAAAACAAAATTGTTTTCATTTGAAAAATATACTCTTCACACTCGTTCTAGGATACTACTGATCCTATCTCTAACGAGTCATTCTAATTGGATATTACTAATCCAATATCTGATGAATTCTTTCGTATGGTTCTAATGTGTCTTGTTCTCGAGCTCTGTAAACCAAAGCTCTGATACCAAATGTGACGGCCTGGAATTGCGCTCGATCCGAATCAGTCGTTAAACCGATTTAGACCGTTCGAAACCCCTGATCGTTTTGAGAATAGGGCAAATCAGAACGCATACGGAAGAACATTTCATTGTTATTACAACAATTCCATTAGATACAAGAATATACAGAGTATAATTGAATAAATTACATTCGATAAATATCAGAGATTACAATAAATTACATAGCAGCGGAAAATAATACAAAGCACAACTGAAGGTGATATACGGAAACAGAGCTTTCCGGATATCATTCCAGCTGTAAACCTGGATCCTATGAATATAAATCTGCAAAACCGAAACTACTAGCTGCCCGTGTGGAAAATAGGGGCACCCAGAGTTTAGGTTAAAACAATAAACTCCAGGTCAGTCATGTGACTGGTGTGAGAACTAAAACAGTTATTTAAAACTTTACTTTAAGAGAGAGTAATTCAAGGGACCACGCCGTATAACACGGAACGGGTTTCCTCCCAAGAATACCAGTGCGTAGAATAAACAAACAACGCAATGCTTTTTCGAAAAATGAAGCTGTTATAAGACCTAGGTCCCATCACACAATGCAACGCAAGCCGGAGGATAGGGTTTTACCTTATAACAGCCAAACATGCTTGATACGTTTAAAACAAATCATTTGATACTATAATAAGTGTATAGTGTCAAAACAATTTCAATCATAAATATAAATCATAAACGGCATGAGTGCCCCATCCCACTATGTCTCCATACTAGGCTCTACAAATAAAGCCGAAATACACGTATTGGAAATTGGATTTCCGTCATGAGTCGAGGCAAGGGGCAAGCTCCTCTCCACTTCGAGACACTCTAGCAAATGCCTCGGGACTACACACTCTGGGCAACCTCGGATGCGGCTGGGCCGGTCCTCACTTACGTTAGAGGATTAGTTATTCCTGAACACACGTTTCCCGGTCCTTACAGACCTATAATCGAGGCGCCTCATTCCAACGACCACAAAGGTGAAAAGTATATAAATGTCAGGGCTGGTAAGTCACTGACACCACCAAAGCTAGAAAGAAACGCCATGCTCTCACAGCGGTCCGTATCCCGTTTTTAACTCATACCGATGTGTGAGGCTCGCGAATCCACGCTATGCACAAAGCTACGCCACAAAGGCCATGCTTTGATCAACAACCACAAGGCTTTGCTTTTCAACAGAATCCTTGATCTATGCAACTCAGCGTGCCACACAGGCAATTCATGCCATGCGATTGATATTTATCGATATATAACCTCTAAGCTCGTACGTCTCAGAGAAGGGCGTTAAGCAAGAGCATAAATTCTCCGCCGCCAAACAGATATATGTTTAACAGAAATCAATCAACACAGAATGAAATCCAATGTCAGACACACAATCCATTTACAAGTTCGTTCTAGGTCTGAACGAAACCGGAGGCACTTTCCTCGCATATCCATCCGTCTCCAAGTACGTCTGAACGACCACTAACTGATTCCCTCATCTTGGGTGTACAGCCCAATCAAGATCATCAGTAATCACCCAAACGATGTGAAGACTTCAGGTCTTCAACCACCTTCTTCATCTTCGACTTATCGTCGAATCGGTTATTCATAATGGGTGTAAACCCGGCCTTTCCGAACAACCCGCGTATATTAAAAATAAATGTTACACAAACACAACATACGCCTCATTCCAATTCACTAGTCACTAACCGTAAATCAGTAAGAGAGCAATCCCCCAAGTATTAATCCCGAAGGCCGAAACCAACATCAGATCAATACCCAGGAAATCATTCTTCTTAACTAACCTTCAGCTAGTTTCTAAATTTCAATTCTTAGGGAAAGGTTCCCATTAATTTTATCCAAGATAAATTCTTTAAAATTTATCCTTTAATCTTCCTTTGGATGTCTTTTTAAACCAAATTATGGTTTTCTAAACTAGTCAAGATTAGCGAACCACACCGAAGTAATTATTTATTTTATTTCCCATTCCCAACCTATTAATCCCATGAAGCAAAACTGGTTATACTCCACATCTAACACCACAGTGTTATCAGTAAAATTAATTACCATTTCACGTTCAAATCTGATTAAAGATTTAACTATCGCTTTGGAGCTAAACTGGTGTTACTCCATTCTCGCTCAATTTCTAGATTTGATAATTTAAAATATCAATTCATATTTCAATTTAATTGCAGATTCATTAAAACTCCTTTTTCTGGGTTAAAGAACTAGTGTCATTTAAAACACAGTTCACGACAAACCCAAATCACATTTTATTTATTATCGGGTTAAAGAACAAGTGTTATTTAAAATACAGTTCACGATAAACCCACGAATCAATTCTATTTAAACCCATTTCAAATCCAATTTATTTAATTAAAAATAAATGGGTTTTAATTTCAGTTCAAAAGTAGTTCATTTTGATAAAAACTATTTTTATCTTTTCAAGTATGGAATTTTTCATCCCAATTTTTCCCAAATCATTTCTTATGATTTTACACAAATTATTGATATTTTTAATAATTTTATCAAGGCCCGTACAGTCGATTTCCCTCAACGGCCATCGAACTGCACTTGCAACGACCTTTTTCAAATTTGATTTGGACGTATCTCCAAATCCAACCATTAGATTTCAAATTTCTACTATTCGTTGGAAAGCTCTTTTCGATACGAACCCAACGGTTCCGGTTTTAGGAGAATCTGACGGTCGGGTCTCCCGTAATGTCCGTTTGAAATAAATGGTCGAAATTCACGAACTGCCGCGGCACTGCGCGTTCTATTCAGGCCATTATATTATATATATATAATATATATAATATATATTTCGTCAATTTCTATTTAAAAACGAATTTTATAAATAGTTTTGAATTCGTTCCAAAAACAATTTCAACCTTTATTTCAGATTCAAATCAAAATTGAATTTCCTATTATAAATCCTTTTTACTTTCATTTCTATTTGATTTCAATTCAAATCGATTTTAATTCTATTCGAATTCATTTCGTTTTCTATTCAATTTAAATTCAATTCGTTTTCTGTTCAATTCAATTTCATTTCATTTTCTATTTGAATCAAATTCATTGTATATTCAATTGAAATCAAATTCGTTTTATATTCAATTGAAATCAAATTCGTTTTATATTCAATCGAAATCAAATTCGTTTTATATTCAATTGAAATCAAATTCGTTTTATATTCAATTCGAATTCAATTCGTTATATCTTCAATTCGAATTCAATTCGTTATATATTCAATTCGAATTCGTTTTCTATTCAATTTAATTCAAATTTCATTTCAAAATATTCGATTTCGAAATCACTTTTCAATATTCATTTTAAAATGAATAAAATCGATATAAATATCGCTCACGTCAAAATGGCGTCAATCTAATCAACATGGCTTCATATATTTCTATTTTCAAATATTCTATTTCAAGTATTTCTTATTATCAAAATATTTCTATTTCAAATATTCTATTTCAAATATTTCTTATTTCAAATATTTCTTATTATCAAAATATTTCATTCAACACATGACTAATCTCAACGGATGAGTACTGTCAACACATGAACCTTTATTTTATATTGATAAAGATGTAAATTTTATTATTAAAATATTTCGTTCAACACATGACTAATCTCAACGGATGAGTACAGTCAACACATGAACCTTTATATTATAATATTCTTTATTTTCTAAATTGGAATGAGGCCCAATCAATTACCATATAAAGTTAATTATATGGATTCCATACAACACATGTATATAATAGCATTGAAAAATAATCAACTATCAACCAAAGTGCACTACACTGTATAAGCATCGAATATAGATATCTAACGCTTATAACAGCCTGTCAATCAATCGATCGACATATTTAATCTATCAGGACGAGTGAACTTCAAATTTCATCCCAACACCCGTGTGGGGTTTCAAACAATCAAACACAGATTTTAGTTGTACAATTGGGCAATGTGTAAAATTTATCGTCCCAACCAATGTCCTTCAAATAGGTGTACATAAACAAACCGTCCGGTTTGTAAATGAATATTTATTTATTCACATTCACTTTAAAATTTATATTTTTAACGATAAAACATTTGATTCAACCTATAAAGATATTCAATTCAGTTCACTTATTAAATAAAATGTCTTCTTTATTTTTCTAACTTATTTTAGAAAATTTCGGCAGCATAACGGCACGATACTAGAAACGGGACGAGGTCTAGCCTTGTCCCCGGTCTAGTGAAGGCCCACGCCATTCACACATCAATCAAATCTATTTCAATTCACCAAACAATTCAATTCAAACCAAATAATCTAACCAACTACACAACCAAACAATTAAACAAACAAGCCATCCAAGGTCTGTGGATGACGGGTGTTGGGTGCTACTAAACACCGTCTTCATCCTACTATATATATATATATATATATATATATGTATATAACCAGAAAAAGAAATTGAAGAGTGAGAAGTTCTCACCGATAGCTATCCCAACTCTACGACACTTCATTTAGAGGAATCATCGCTGTTCTCGCCTTCCGTCACTTTCGTTGCCCGTATTCTCTACATATGTAAAAATCGAATTTTTACTTTGCTATCCAGTATATAAAAATCGAATTTTTACTTCACTATTCAATATATAAAAAATCCTATTTTTACTACGCTATTCAATATATAAAAATCGAATTTTTACTATTATAAAGATTTCGCCTTTTCAAATATATCATTATAAGAATCACATCTTTAATTTGCTACACATATAAAGATGCTATTTTTAATATTCCTATCATGTAAAAATTATATTTTTAATTCTCTACATAAACAAAAATCATATTTTAACATCCTCTATATAGTAAAGATTATATTTTTAATACTTTAAAAATATAAAAATCATATTTTTATTACTTTAAAAATATAAAAATCATATTTTTATCCTTCTACAATATAAAGATTTCGCCTTTCTATTTAAAACTCTCGCCTTTTCACTACTAAAAATCCCACCTTTTACCTTATAAAAATCCCGTCTTTTACCATATAAAAATCCCGTCTTTTACCATATAAAAAAATCAAATAATTTTCAGTTTAAAAAATCATATAAAAATCGGTTTTAAAAATCCTAAATCTCTATATAATAAAATCAGTTTTCTATGATTTGTAAATATATAAAAATCAGTTTAAGAGCTCACCTTTTTCCGCGAGTTGAAAAGGGGAGGGGGGCTGTGCTTCCTTGTCGGAGGTCAAGGAGGTGGAAGGGAGGGCGGAGGTCTAGCGAGGGGGGGGGAATTGGTTGCGCGGTGGCGCAGGGGAAGGGGGTCTGCCTCGCGCGGTGGCGCGATTAGAGGAGGGTCTTCGATCTGACGAAGGGGGAGGCTTCGCGGTCTCACGCGATAGGAGGAGGAGAGAAGAAGAAGGCGGAGGATCGGAGGGGGCTGCGATGGGGGCCCGATGGGAGGCGGCGCTGCCTCTTGAGGAGCGGCGGCGCGGATCGACAGGGCTCTGCCCTTTTTATTTTTTTTATTTTTTATCTCTTTTCTGATTCGTTTTGAACCGGGGGGGGGGGGGGGCTGGTTAAAGAGAGGGTTTTTATTTTTTTATTTATTTAATTATTTTATTTATCACTAAAAAGCAACTTTTATTTTCGACCTCTAAACGAGGCCCACCGCCTGTCGTCCATAGCGTTTTACCCCCATTCCGAACACAATGGGATATATATCGTAAACTAATTCGATCGTTTCGATCAGTTTCCGTTAAAATCAACATATAACTCTATATATGAATTTAAATGCGCAGTTCAATTTACTGGGGTTACATACTAACTCTATAAATCCCAGAAAAATATTTTCTAGCTTCGTATTGACGATACGGTCCTAACAAAACTAATTTCGTCGAACTCCGAGACCGTTGGAAAAATGGCCAATTTCCAGTCGATTAAAATCAAGTAAAACTGGTCAAACGCGTTTTCCTTTGCCACGCTCACATATTGATTCGAAAAATTATGAAATTTGGAATCTAGCAATAGTTTGACATTGCGGACCCAACAAAAGTGGTTTCGTCGAAATCCGAGGTCGTTTGCAAAATTCCCATTTTTAAGGGCCTGAATTCCATAGCGACTATTTAGAATTTTCAACTGGACATATCTTTTGATTCCCGCTATGAAAATTTGATTCTTCGGATTCGTTGGAAAGATATTCTAAAATAGATCCTAATGTTTTTGGTTTCACTAGAATCCGGATTGTTTTGTACCCGGTACGTTCAATTGAAGTTTGAAATCGAATTATCGAACTACCGCGCCATTTTCAATTCTATTTGTAATTATATATAATTATTTATATTCTAGCGACGACGCGTATAAATATATATGTTCTAATTATATTCAAAATAAATTTTCGTCGATATTATTTAAAATAATTCATTTTAAATATTCAAAATTCGCTAAAATTGCCAAAATAAAAATTTTAAACTGGCCCAGAATTTCTGGGTTATTACAATCTCCCCCACTTAAAACTTTTCGTCCCCGAAAAGTAACAAAGTCGAAAGTGGTTTGATTAATCAATTCTACGTTCGATCTGGCTTCCATTCTCCGACTTTTCAGTTTCTGAGAATTTTCAAATTCTTCAAAAATTTGGCTAACACCCTAAATTTTCGAAAAATTTCGCCATAACCTCCACTGCACCGGGAGCCACGGGAAAATCCCGAAATTGCCATACAGGCCTTCTGATCTCAAAAAGAAAAAGAAAAAGCCAAGCGGCTAGCCAATAGGCTCATAAAATCATCATCACCCAAGCAAAACAGTAAATTATATAGTAAACATGTACCTATTAGTCGGGCAAACAAATTTTATTCTCTGCTCTAGCCTCCTTGCTATGACCTGTTCAATGTAAGTATATGTATATACAAGCAAATGCGACCAATTTTTAATACAGTTCAAAATTTGGTTCAATTAGGCATAATGGTTCAAAAATTATCAAGCAACTAAACAAACAACACAAACATCAATCAATTAGTGAATTAAAGTTTCAAATTCATAATTTTGATATATATACAGAAAATCATGTTTTTGATGCCAAATCACAACAAAGTATTCTAACTATATTAGTTTTGGTTCTCACACCAGTCTAATGGAAATATATAGATATCACACCTTCGAAACACGAACACAAATTCTGATGATGATATATCAATCATCAGAATCATCTCCGGGTGTCTAGAATGTGATTCTATATCTATCCAGTATATTAAAACTTCGACTATACGTTCATGACGCGTATACGCGAAATCTTTATATACTCGATTGTCCATATTCAAAATAAATAAATAATCAAATACGTATAAAGTGATTAAATTTTCAAAACAAAATTGTTTTCATTTGAAAAATATACTCTTCACACTCGTTCTAGGATACTACTGATCCTATCTCTAATGAGTCATTCTAATTGGATATTACTAATCCAATATCTGATGAATTCTTTCGTATGGTTCTAATGTGTCTTGTTCTCGAGCTCTGTAAACCAAAGCTCTGATACCAAATGTGACGGCCTGGAATTGCGCTCGATCCGAATCAGTCGTTAAACCGATTTAGACCGTTCGAAACCCCTGATCGTTCTGAGAACATGACAAATCAGAACGCATACGGAAGAACATTTCATTGTTATTACAACAATTCCATCAGATACAAGAATATACAGAGTATAATTGAATAAATTACATTCGATAAATATCAGAGATTACAATAAATTACATAGCAGCGGAAAATAATACAAAGCACAACTGAAGGTGATATACGGATACAGAGCTTTCCGGATATCATTCCAGCTGTAAACCAGGATCCTGTGAATATAAATCTGCAAAACCGAAACTACTAGCTACCCGTGCGGAAAATAGGGGCACCCAGAGTTTAGGTTAAAACAATAAACTCCAGGTCAGTCATGTGACTGGTGTGAGAACTAAAACAGTTATTTAAAACTTTACTTTAAAAGAGAGTAATTCAAGGGACCACGCCGTATAACACGGAACGGGTTTCCTCCCAAGAATACCAGTGCATAGAATAAACAACGCAATGCTTTATCGAAAAATGAAGCTGTTATAAGACCCAGGTCCCATCACACAATGCAACGCAAGCCGGAGGATAGGGTTTTACCTTATAACAGCCAAACATGCTTGATACGTTTAAAACAAATCATTTGATACTATAATAAGTGTATAGTGTCAAAACAATTTCAATTATAAATATAAATCATAGACAACATGAGTGCCCCATCCCACTATGTCGCCATACTAGGCTCTACAAATAAAGCCGAAATACACGTATTGGAAATTGGATTTTCGTCATGAGTCGAGACAAGGGGCAAGCTCCTCTCCGCTTCGAGACACTCTAGCAAATGCCTCAGGACTACACACTCTGGGCAACCCCGGATGCGGCTGGGCCGGTCCTCACTTACGTTAGAGGATTAGTTATTCCTGAACACATGTTTCCCGGTCCTTACAGACCTATAATCGAGGCGCCTCATTCCAATAACCACAAAGGTGAAAAGTATATAAATGTCAGGGCAGGTAAGTCACTGACACCACCAAAGCTAGAAAGAAACGTCGTGCTCTCCCAGCGGTCCGTATCCCGTTTTTAACTCATACCGAGGTGTGAGGCTCGCGAATCCACGCTATGCACAAAGCTACGCCACAAAGGCCGTGCTTTGATCATCAACCACAAGGCTTTGCTTTTCAACAGAAGCCTTGATCTATGCAACTCAGCGTTCCACACAGGCAATTCATGCCATGCGATTGATATCTATCGATATATAACCTCTAAGCTCGTACGTCTCAGAGAAGGGCGTTAAGCAAGGGAATAAATTCTCCACCGCCAAACAGATATATATTTAACAGAAATCAATCAACACAGAATGAAATCCAATGTCAGACACACAATCCATTTACAAGTTCGTTCTGGGTCTGAACGAAACCGAAGGCACTTTCCTCACATATCCATCCGTCTCCAAGTACGTCTGAACGACCACTAACTGATTCCCTCATCTTGGGTGTACAGCCCAATCAAGATCATCAGTAATCACCCAAACGATGTGAAGACTTCTGGTCTTCAACCACCGTCTTCATCTTCGACTTATCGTCGAATCGGTTATTCAGAATGGGTGTAAACCCGGCCTTTCCGAACAACCTGCATATATTAAAAACAAACGTTACACAAACACAACATACGCCTCATTCCAATTCATTAGTCACTAACCGTAAATCAGTAAGAGAGCAATCCCCCAAATATTAATCCCGATGGCCGAAATCAACATCAGATCAATACCCAGGAAATCATTCTTCTTAACTAACCTTCAGCTAGTTTCTAAATTTCAATTCTTAGGGAAAGGTTCCCATTAATTTTACCCAAGATAAATTTTTTAAAATTTATCCTTTAATCTTCCTTTGGATGTCATTTCAAACCAAATTATGGTTTTCTAAACTAGTCGAGATTAGCGAACCACACCGAAGTAATTATTTATTTTATTTCCCAATCCCAACCTATTCAACCCATGAAGCAAAACTGGTAATACTCCACATCTAACACCACAGTGTTATTGGTAAAATTAATTACCATTACACGTTCAAATCTGATTAAAGATTTAACTATCGCTTTGGAGCTAAACTGGTGATACTCCATTCTCGCTCAATTTCTAGATTTGATAATTTAAATTATCAATTCACATTTCAATTTAATTGCATATTCATTAAAACTCCTTTTTCTGGGTTAAAGAACCAGTGTCATTTAAAACACAGTTCACGACAAACCCAGATCACATTTTATTTATTATCGGGTTAAAGAACAAGTGTTATTTAAAACACAGTTCACGATAAACCCATGAATCAATTCTATTTAAACCCATTTCAAATCCAATTTATTTAATTAAAAATAAATGGGTTTTAATTTCTGTTCAAAACTAGTTCATTTCGATAAAAACTATTTTTATCTTTTCAAATATGGATTTTTTCATCCCAATTTTTCCCAAATCATTTCTTATGATTTTACACAAATTATTGATATTTTTAATAATTTTATCAAGGCCCATACAGTCGATTTCCATCAACGGCCATCGAACTGCACTTATAGCGACCTTTTTCAAATTTGATTTGGACGTATCTCCAAATCCAACCGTTAGATTTCAATTTTCTATTATTCGTTGGAAAGCTCTTTTCGATACGAACCCAACAGTTCCGGTTTTAGGAGAATCCGACGGTCGGATCTCCCGTAATGTCCGTTTGAAATAAATGGTCGAAATTCACGAACTGCCGCGGCGCAGCGCGTTCCATTCAGGCCAGTATATTATATATATAATATATATAATATATATTTCGTCGATTTCTATTTAAAAACGAATTTTATAAATAGTTTTGAATTCGTTCCAAAAACAATTTCAACCTTTATTTCAGATTCAAGTCAAAATTGAATTTCCTATTATAAATCCTTTTTACTTTCATTTCTATTTGATTTCAATTCAAATCGATTTTAATTCGATTCGAATTCATTTCGTTTTCTATTCAATTTAAATTCAATTCGTTTTCTATTCAATTTGAATTCAATTCGTTTTCTGTTCAATTCAATTTCATTTCGTTTTCTATTTGAATCAAATTCATTATATATTCAATTGAAATCAAATTCGTTTTATATTCAATTGAAATCAAATTCGTTTTATATTCAATTAAAATCAAATTCGTTTTATATTCAATTGAAATCAAATTCATTTTATATTCAATTCGAATTCAATTCGTTATATCTTCAATTCGAATTCAATTCGTTATATATTCAATTCGAATTCGTTTTCTATTCAATTTAATTCAAATTTCATTTCAAAATATTCGATTTCGAAATCACTTTTCAATATTCATTTTAAAATGAATAAAATCGATATAAATATCGCTCACGTCAAAATGGCGTCCATCTAATCAACACGGCTTCATATATTTCTATTTTCAAATATTCTATTTCAAATATTTCTTATTATCAAAATATTTCTATTTCAAACCAAATAATCTAACCAACTACACAACCAAACAATTAAACAAACAAGCCATCCATGGTCTGTGGATAACGGGTGTCGGGTGCTGCTAAACACCGTCTGCATCCTAGTATATATATATATATATATATATATATATAACTAGAAAAAGAAATTGAAGAGTGAGAAGTTCTCACCGATAGCTATCCCAACTCTACGACACTTCATTTAGAGGAATCATCGCTGTTCTCGCCTTCCGTCACATTCGTTGCCCGTATTCTCTACATATGTAAAAATCGAATTTTTACTTTGCTATCCAGTATATAAAAATCGAATTTTTTACTTCACTATTCAATATATAAAAAATCCTATTTTTACTTCGCTATTCAATATATAAAAATCGAATTTTTACTATTATAAAGATTTCGCCTTTTCAAATATATCATTATAAAAATCACATCTTTAATTTGCTACACAGATAAAGATGCTATTTTTAATATTCCTATCATGTAAAAAATATATTTTTTAATTCTCTGCATAAACAAAAATCATATTTTTACATCTTCTATATAGTAAAGATTATATTTTTAATACTATAAAAATATAAAAATCATATTTTTATTACTTTAAAAATATAAAAATCATATTTTTATCCTTCTACAATATAAAGATTTCGCCTTTCTATTTAAAACTCTCGCCTTTTCACTACTAAAAATCCCACCTTTTACCTTATAAAAATCCCGTCTTTTACCATACAAAAATCCCATCTTTTACCATATAAAAAAAATCAAATAATTTTCAGTTTAAAATATCATATAAAAATCAGTTTTAAAAATCCTAAATCTCTATATAATAAAATCAGTTTTCTATGGTTTGTAAATATATAAAAATCAGTTTAAGAGCTCACCTTTTTCCGCGAGTTGAAAAGGGGGGGGCTGTGCTTCCACGTCGGAGGTAGAGGAGGTGGAAGGGAGGGCGGAGGTCAGGCGAGAGGGGGAAATTGGTTGCGCGGTGGCGCAGGGGAGGGGGGTCTGCCTCACGCGGCGGCGCGATTAGAGGGGGGAGTCTTCGATCTGACGAGGGGGGGGGGAAGCTTCGCGGTCTCACACGATAGGAGGAGGAGAGAAGAAGAAGGCGGAGGATCGGAGGGGGCTACGATGTGGGGCCGATGGGAGGCGACGCTGCCTCCTGACTGAGCGGCGGCGCGGATCGACAGGGCTCTGCCCTTTTTCTTTTTCTTTTTTCCTTTTTTCTATTTCTTTCCTGATTCGTTTTGAATGGGGGGGGGGCTGGTCAATGAGAGGGTTTTTATTTTTTTATTTATTTAATTATTTTATTTATCACTAAAAAGCAACTTTTATTTTCGACCTCTAAACGAGGCCCACCGCCTGTCGTCCATAGCGTTTTACCCCCATTCCGAACATAATGGGATATATATCGTAAGCTGATTCGATCGTTTCGATCAGTTTCCGTTAAAATCAACATATAACTTTATATATTGAATTTAAATACGCATTTCAATTTACTGGGGTCACATACTAACTCTATAAATCCTAGAAAAATATTTTCTAGCTTCGTATTGACGATACGGTCCTAACAAAACTAATTTCGTCGAATTCCGAGACCATTGGAAAAATGGCCAATTTCCAGTCGATTAAAATCAACTAAAACTGGTCAAACGCGTTTTCCTTTGCCACGCTCACATATTGATTCGAAAAATTATGAAATTTGGAATCTAGCAATAGTTTGACATCGCGGACCCAACAAAGTTGGTTTCATCGAAATCCGAGGTCGTTTGCAAAATTCCCATTTTTAAGGGCCTGAATTCCATAGCGACTATTTAGAATTTTCAACTGAACATATCTTTTGATTCCCGCTATGAAATTTTGATTCTTCGGATTCATTGGAAAGATATTCTAAAATAGATCCTAATGTTTTTAGTTTCACTAAAATCCGGATTGTTTTGTACCCGGTACATTCAATTGAAGTTTGAAATCGAATTATCGAACTACCGCGCCATTTTCAATTCTATTTATAATTATATATAATTATTTATATTCTAACGACGACGCGTATAAATATATACGTTCTAATTTTATTCAAAATAAATTTTCGTCGATATTATTTAAAATAATTAATTTTAAATATTCAAAATTTGCTAAAATTGCCAAAATAAAATTTTTAAACTGGCCCAGAATTTCCGGGTTATTACAATCTCCCCCACTTAAAACTTTTCGTCCCCAAAAAGGAACAAAGTCAAAAGTGGTTTGATTAATCAATTCTACGTTCGATCTGGCTTCCATTCTCCGACTTTTCAGTTTCTGAGAATTTTCAAATTCTTCAAAAATTTGGCTAACACCCTAAATTTTCGAAAAATTTCGCCATAACCTCCCCTGCACCGGGAGCCACGAGAAAATCCCGAAATTGCCATACAGGCCTTCTGATCTCAAAAAGAAAAAGAAAAAGCCAAGCGGCTAGCCAATAGGCTCATAAAATCATCATCACCCAAACAAAACAGTAAATTATATAGTAAACATGTACCTATTTGTCGGGCAAACAAATTTTATTCTCTGCTCTAGCCTCCTTGCTATGACATGTTCAATGTAAGTATATGTATATACAAGCAAATGCGACCAATTTTCAATACAGTTCAAAATTTGGTTCAATTAGGCATAATGGTTCAAAAATTATCAAACAACTAAACAAACAATACAAACATCAATCAATTAGTGAATTAAAGTTTCAAATTCATAATTTTGATATATATACAGAAAATCATGTTTTTGATGCCAAATCACAACAAAGTATTCTAGCTATATTAGTTTTGGTTCTCACACCAGTCTAATGGAAATATATAGATATCACACCTTCGAAACACGAACAAAAATTCTGATGATGATATATCAATCATCAGAATCATCTCCGGGTGTCTAGAATGTGATTCTATATCTATCCAGTATATTAAAACTTCGACTATACGTTCATGACGCGTATACGCGAAATCTTTATATACTCGATTGTCCATATTCAAAATAAATAAATAATCAAATACGTATAAAGTGATTTAAATTTTCAAAACAAAATTGTTTTCATTTGAAAAATATACTCTTCACACTCGTTCTAGGATACTACTGATCCTATCTCTAATGAGTCATTCTAATTGGATATTACTAATCCAATATTTGATGAATTCTTTCGTATGGTTCTAATGTGTCTTGTTCTCGAGCTCTGTAAACCAAAGCTCTGATACCAAATGTGACGGCCAGGAATTGCGCTCGATCCGAATCAGTCGTTAAACCGATTTAGACCATTCGAAACCCCTGATCGTTTTGAGAATAGGACAAATCAGAACGCATACGGAAGAACATTTCATTGTTATTACAACAATTCCATCAGATACAAGAATATAGAGTATAATTGAATAAATTACATTCGATAAATATCAGAGATTACAATAAATTACATAGCAGTGGAAAATAATACAAAGCACAACTGAAGGTGATATATGGATACAAAGCTTTCCGGATATCATTCCGGCTGTAAACCAGGATCCTGTGAATATAAATCTGCAAAACCAAAACTACTAGTTGCCCGTGCGGAAAATAGGGGCACCCAGAGTTTAGGTTAAAACAATAAACTTCAGGTCAGTCATGTGACTGGTGTGAGAATTAAAACAGTTATTTAAACTTTACTTTAAAAGAGAGTAATTCAAGGGAACACGCGAAACGGGTTTCCTCCCAAGAATACCAGTGCATAGAATAAACAACGCAATGCTTTTTCGAAAAATGAAGTTGTTATAAGACCCAGGTCCCATCACACAATGCAACGCAAGCCGGAGGATAGGGTTTTACCTTATAACAGCCAAACATGCTTGATACATTTAAAACAAATCATTTGATACTATAATAAGTGTATAGTGTCAAAATTATTTCAATCATAAATATAAATCATAGACGGCATGAGTGCCCCATCCCACTATGTCGCCATACTAGGCTCTACAAATAAAGCGGAAATACACGTATTGGAAATTGGATTTCCGTCATGAGTCGAGGCAAGGGGCAAGCTCCTCTCCGCTTCGAGACACTCTAGCAAATGCCTCGGGACTACACACTCTGTGCAACCCCGGATGCGGCTGGGTCGGTCATCACTTACGTTAGAGGATTAGTTATTCCTGAACACACGTTTCCCGGTCCTTACAGACCTATAATCGAGGCGCCTCATTCCAACAACCACAAAGGTGAAAAGTATATAAATGCCAGGGCTGGTAAATCACTGACACCACCAAAGCTAGAAAGAAACGTCGTGCTCTCGCAGCGGTCCGTATCCCGTTTTTAACTCATACCGAGGTGTGAGGCTCGCGAATCCACGCTATGCACAAAGCTACGCCACAAAGGCTGTGCTTTGATCATCAACAACAAGGCTTTGCTTTTCAACAGAAGCCTTGATCTATGCAACTCAGCGTGCCACACAGGTAATTCATGCCATGCGATTGATATCTATTGATATATAACCTCTAAGCTCGTACGTCTCAGAGAAGGGCGTTAAGCAAGAGAATAAATTCTCCGCCGCCAAACAGATATATATTTAATAGAAATCAATCAACACAGAATGAAATCCAATGTCAGACACACAATCCATTTACAAGTTCGTTCTGGGTCTGGACGAAACCGGAGGCACTTTCCTCGCATATCCATCCGTCTCCAAGTACGTATGGACGACCACTAACTGATTCCCTCATCTTGGGTGTACAGCCCAATCAAGATCATCAGTAATCACCCAAACGATGTGAAGACATCCGATCTTCAACCACCGTCTTCATCTTCGACTTATCGTCGAATCGGTTATTCAGAATGGGTATAAACCCGGCCTTTCCGAACAACCCGCGTATATTAAAAACAAATGTTACACAAACACAACATACGCCTCATTCCAATTCATTAGTCACTAACCGTAATTCAGCAAGAGAGCAATCCCCCAAATATTAATCCTGAAGGCCGAAACCAACATCAGATCAATACCCAGGAAATCATTCTTCTTAACTAACCTTCAGCTAGTTTCTAAATTTCAATTCTTAGGGAAAGGTTCCATTAATTTTATCCAAGATAAATTCTTTAAAATTTATCCTTTAATCTTCCTTTGGATGTCATTTCAAACCAAATTATGGTTTTCTAAACTAGTCGAGATTAGCGAACCACACCGAAGTAATTATTTATTTTATTTCTCAATCCCAACCTATTCATCCCATGAAGCAAAACTGCTAATACTCCACATCTAACACCACAGTGTTATCAGTAAAATTAATTACCATTTCACATTCAAATCTGATTAAAGATTTAACTATCGCTTTGGAGCTAAACTGGTGATACTCTATTCTCGCTCAATTTCTAGATTTAATAATTTAAATTATCAATTCACATTTCAATTTAATTGCAGATTCATTAAAACTCCTTTTTCTGGGTTAAAGAACTAGTGTCACTTAAAACACATTTCACGACAAACCCAAATCACATTTTATTTATTATCGGGTTAAAGAACAAGTGTTATTTAAAACACAGTTCACGATAAACCCATGAATCAATTCTATTTAAACCCATTTCAAATCCAATTTATTTAATTAATAATAAATGGGTTTTAATTTCAGTTCAAAACTAGTTCATTTCGATAAAAACAATTTTTATCTTTTCAAATATGGAATTTTTCATCCCAATTTTTCCCAAATCATTTCTTATAATTTTACACAAATTATTGATATTTTTAATAATTTTATCAAGACCCGTACAGTCGATTTCCATCAACGGCCATCGAACTGCACTTACAGCGACCTTTTTCAAGTTTGATTTGGACGTATCTCCAAATCCAACCGTTAGATTTCAAATTTCTATTATTCGTTGGAAAGCTCTTTTCAATACGAACCCAACGGTTCCGGTTTTAGGAGAATCCGACGGTCGGATATCCCGTAATGTCCGTTTGAAATAAATGGTCGAAATTCACGAACTGCCGCGGCGCGGCGCGTTCTATTCATGCCATTATATAATATATATAATATATATAATATATATAATATATATTTCGTCGATTTCTATTTAAAAACGAATTTTATAAATAGTTTTGAATTCGTTCCAAAAACAATTTCAACCTTTATTTCAGATTCAAATCAAAATTGAATTTCCTATTATAAATCCTTTTTACTTTCATTTCTATTTGATTTCAATTCAAATCGATTTTAATTCGATTCGAGTTCATTTCGTTTTTCTATTCTATTTAAATTCAATTCGTTTTCTATTCAATTTGAATACAATTCGTTTTCTGTTCAATTCAATTTCATTTTGTTTTCTATTTGAATCAAATTCATTATATATTCAATTGAAATCAAATTCGTTTTATATTCAATTGAAATCAAATTCGTTTTATATTCAATTGAAATCAAATTCGTTTTATATTCAATTCGAATTCAATTCGAATTCAATTCGTTATATATTCAATTCGAATTCGTTTTCTATTCAATTTAATTCAAATTTCATTTCAAAATATTCGATTTCGAAATCACTTTTCAATATTCATTTTAAAATGAATAAAATCGATATAAATATCGCTCAAGTCAAAATGGCGTCAATCTAATCAACACTGCTTCATATATTTCTATTTTCAAATATTCTATTTCAAATATTTCTTATTATCAAAATATTTCTATTTCAAATATTCTATTTCAAATATTTCTTATTTCATATATTTCTTATTATCAAAATATTTACTTCGCTATTCAATATATAAAAATCGAATTTTTACTGTTATAAAGATTTCGCCTTTTCAAATATATCATTATAAAAATCACATCTTTAATTTGCTACACATATAAAGATGCTATTTTTAATATTCCTATCATGTAAAAATTATATTTTTAATTCTCTATATAAACAAAAATCATATTTTTACATCTTCTATATAGTAAAGATTATATTTTTAATACTTTAAAAATATAAAAATCATATTTTTATCACTTTAAAAATATAAAAATCAAATTTTTATCCTACTACAGTATAAAGATTTCGCCTTTCTATTTAAAACTCTCGCCTTTTCACTACTAAAAATCCCACCTTTTACCTTATAAAAATCCCGTCTTTTACCATATAAAAATCCCGTCTTTTACCATATAAAAAAAAATAAAATAATTTTCAGTTTAAAAAATCATATAAAAATCAGTTTTAAAAATCCTAAATCTCTATATAATAAAATCAGTTTTCTATGGATTGTAAATATATAAAAATCAGTTTAAGAGCTCACCTTTTTCCGCGAGTTGAAAAGGGGAGGGGGGCTGTGCTTCCTCGTCGGAGGTCAAGGAGGTGGAAGGGAGGGCGGAGGTCAGGCGGGGTGGGGGGGTGGGTGGGGGTGTAATTGGTTGCGCGGTGGCGCAGGGGAAGGGGGGTCTGCCTCGCGCGGCGGCGCGATTAGAGGGGGGGTCTTCGATCTGACGAGGGGGGAGGCTTCGCGGTCTCACGCGATAGGAGGAGGAGAGAAGAAGAAGGCGGAGGATCGGAGGGGGCTGCGATGGGGGGCCGATGGGAGGCGGCGCTGCCTCCTGAGGAGCGGCGGCGCAGATCGACAAGGCTCTGTCCTTTTTCTTTTTTTTATTTTTTTTTTATTTCTTTTCTCATTCGTTTTGAATGGGTGGGAGGGGGGCTGGTTAAAGAGAGGGTTTTTTTTTATTTATTTAATTATTTTATTTATCACTAAAAAGCAACTTTTATTTTCGACCTCTAAACGAGGCCCACCGCCTGTCGTCCATAGCGTTTTACCCCCATTCCGAACACAATGGGATATATATCGTAAGCTGATTCGATCGTTTCGATCAGTTTCCGTTAAAATCAACATATAACTCTATATATTGAATTTAAATGCGCATTTCAATTTACTGGGGTCACATACTAACTCTATAAATACCAGAAAAATATTTTCTAGCTTCATATTGACGCTACTGTCCTAACAAAGCTAATTTCGTCGAATTCCGAGACCGTTGGAAAAATGGCTAATTTCCAGTCGATTAAAATCAACTAAAACTGGTCAAACGCGTTTTCCTTTGCCACGCTCACATATTGATTCGAAAAATTATGAAATTTGGAATCTAGCAATAATTTGACATCGCGGACCCAACAAAAGTGGTTTCGTCGAAATCCGAGGTCGTTTGCAAAATTCCCATTTTTAAGGGCCTGAATTTCATAGCGACTATTTGGAATTTTCAACTGGACATATCTTTTGATTCCCGCTATGAAATTTTGATTTTTCGGATTCGTTGGAAAGATATTCTAAAATAGATCCTAATTTTTTTGGTTTCACTAAAATCCGGATTGTTTTGTACCCGGTACATTCAATTGAAGTTTGAAATCGAATTATCGAACTACCGCACCATTTTCAATTCTATTTATAATTATATATAATTATTTATATTCTAACGATGACGCGTATAAATATATACGTTCTAATTATATTCAAAATAAATTTTCGTCGATATTATTTAAAATAATTCATTTTAAATATTCAAAATTCGCTAAAATTGCCAAAATAAAAATTTTAAACTGGCCCAGAATTTCCGGGTTATTACAACAAATAATAATATTTTTGATGGCTGTAAACCTCACATGGTCTGGGGACAATAATTAATTTAGATATCTCCCTTGGATTTAATTATATGTCAACCGACGGATTGATAGACTGTTTTAAGCGTTATTTAATTATTGGATCCTTATACAGCTGTAGATTGCACTCTTGATGGGAATTGAATGTTTAATAGTTGTTTATCACTACTTTCGAATACATGCGATGTATGAAATCCATATAAATAAAATTATATGGTAATTGATTGAGCCTGATTCCCATTCAGAAATAACGAATATTTTAAAATTAATATTCAGTGAAGATTCAAAATATGATTTAGATGTTCAATTTTGGATGGACATGAAAATATTGAAATATTCATAACTGAAATGAATATGAAGCCGAGTTAAGTAAATATATGCATTTTAGCTTGAACGAAATTTTCTGTCGATTTTATTCATTTTATAAGGAATATCGAAATGATTTGATTTCAAAATCTGATATTTTGAAAATATTATCATTTTAATATTATAATGATATGGAATATTCAATTTTGATTTAGTATTGAAATGGAAGTGAAATCGTTTTAAAAACGAATTTATAAACATTTTATAAAATAAGTTTTAAATGCAAATCAACGAAATATATTATATATATTTAAATGCCCTGAATAGAACGTTTCATGCAATGACCATTTGCAAATTTCGACCATTGACTTTGAATGGACGTAACGGGAGATCTGACTATCAGATTCTCCTAAAATCAGAACCCTTGGGTTCATATAAAAAAGATCTTTCGAATGATAATTACAGATTTGAAATCTAACAGATAGATTTTGAGACATATCCATATCGGTTTGGGAAAAGGTCGCCATGGATGTAGTTCAGTGGCCGATATTGGAAACCGACTGTAAGGGCCTTAATAAAATTATTAAAAATGTGAATAAATTAGGTAAAATCATGATAAATGATTTCTAAATATTTTGGATTAAATATTTCAAGTTTTGAAGACATAAAAGGTATTTTTATCTAAATGAACTAGTTAACAACTAGAGTGATAGTCCAATGTTTTCAAATTAATAAAATGGATTCGTGAATGGTTCTAAAATAACCAAAGTTTTCCAACTAACAAAATTGGAATGGATTTGAATGAAAATTATCTTTGGAAATTTTGATATTGGATTCCATAATTGTACAGATGTTGTGGGAATTCGGAAGATATTGATATCGTTATTCCAAAATCGTACCTGTTAGTATCAGAATCGGTACTGAATATAAGTCGACCTTATTTCCATTTAAGATCTTATATTTAATATTGAGTTCATTATGAGTGGTATCTTAAATAATACTATTCTTGAACCATTAAGTGAACGGAACAAATTTTTAAATAAGATTTATAAAAGTCATCCAGTTTATTTAATTAAATTGGAATTAAATGGAATTCGATTAATAATAATCGAGATGAGCTTCTGTGAAGGAAGGTGTTTACTATTTGTGGAATTTAAAAGGCTTTTCCATTAGTCCACTTATAGTATTAGTCTGATATGGAAATTTATATCAATTATGAATTGTTCAAATTTCCATGAAGATTCCATATTAAATGGAAGAGGATTTTGGGTTTACTATGAATAGTGTTTTTACATAACATTTTGAATGATCATTAAATAATGATTTTTGAAGATTAAATTTGAACTAGAGTTTAATGAATCTTTAATTAGATTAAGATGTGAATAAGGTTATTAAATTTACCGAATTTAAGAAATGTTCGTGATGGAGTACCCTCTTCTCCCCTCTCCCCTCTTACCCCCTTTCCCCTGTCGTTTTACTCCATAGGATAGTTAAATCTTTAATTAGATTTGAATGATAAATGGTAATTAAATTTATGAATAACATGATGGGTGCTAAATATGGAGTACCACCAGTTTTACTCTATAGGATGAATAGGTTGGGATTGGAAATAATTAAATAAAAGATTACTGTTTGTAAGGTTCGATTTATCCCGACTAATTCTATAAACCTTAATTTGGTTTAAGTTATGAAAAGACATTAAAATCTTTTGAAATGATTTCTGTAATGTCCCGTATTTTTATGGCCATTTTATTGAATATTTTATTTATTTAAAATATTGGTTTGAATTTAAATAATCGAATTTAATGACTATATTTTGAATTATTATTTAATTAAATAATAAAATAATAATTTAATTCTAAACCGGTCAGAAAATGTTGTGTCGGCAATATAGGGTGAACGGGCAGTTGGAATAGTTCGATATTGGATATATTGAAGTTATATCAACAACTTTGTTTAGTTGTCGACGATGGAATATATATAGTTTATAATTTAAATATAAATAGAGCTGCAGCGGCGCGGCAGTTCGCGATTTGGCGTTTTGAACTTCAATTGGTCATACCAGGTTCAAAATAAGTCGGATTTTCTCGAAATAAGAAACGTCGGGACCAGTTTGACGATATCTTTCTAATGGCAGAGAAAAATCCTATTTTCGTCTGGTAGATTTTATTTTGTACCCAAATCAAATTTTGAAAAAAAAAACGCTATGGAATTTCCTTTATATATATAGCGCTGTGTTTGTATAAAATGAGGGTTTTTAAATATTTTAAATATCGATTTGGCTTCAAACTCAACCCAGGCTATTTTATCTTGGTAGTATACAATATTCTGGTCGTGCATGGCCAATTTCAATACTTTAATATTATTATATTGAGGTATTTTAAATTTTTTTTATTTTATTTGAATTGGCTAGTTATAAAAGGGACTTTCTTCAAACGATCTCTGTTTTCGACGAAACAAATTTTATTGAGACCGTAACAGAAATTATTGCTAGATTTGAAGTGGCGCATCACTCGGGGTTAATTTGTGAGCATGGCAAAATAAAATATAAATATAACTGAGCATTTGAACGTGAACGAGGGCCATTCGAGAAAACGAACTCGGAGTTCAGTGAAACAAGTTTCTTTAGGACTGTATCGTCAAACTTTACTATGTCGTCCATTCGCATCTTGAACGGGGTTCGTATATGAGCACAGGAGCGAATAAACGACGTTCGAAAACGCGATAGGTACGAAATAAAAATCGTTAGTCAGTGTCACTCATCACATCGACTTAAAATATATTTTTCCAATCTTAGATAAACCCTCTCCATCCACATTTCCAACCATCATTCACCTCCTTTCCTCATATTTTGCAAAAATGTCCACTTTTATAAATCAATTTATATCTTCCAATCCGAGAGGAATTTGTGAAGGCAACCTGAACAAAAGTTGTAGATCGGGTTGTTATCTACCTACTGTAAAAAGTTGGGTGAGTTTCGTCGATTGTGGTGGCCGAAATCGAGGTAAAACAGTGAATTTCCAGTTTCGTTTTCGGCCGAAATTGAGGAGTTTCGGTCGATTTTAAATGATGGGACCTTGGGGATTTTGTAGAGGGAAGAAAGAGCTTTCGGTTGGTTGTGGTCTCGGGGTATCTGGTGGTCCGTGGTGGTCGGGGTGCTGAGTTGAACGGAGGTGTGTGTTTTTGGTTCAGTTTTGAAAATTGTGATGGGTTTTGGCCATTTTTCCAGCGATGGAGGCGTTTCTGGTGTCAGGTCGGAGGGTCAGTCGAAGGGGCGAAGCGTGGGCTATTGATTGGCCGGGGCCCGACCACCTGCAGTGGCCTGAGGTGGATGATTCGGTGGTTCAAAGCATTTCCGGTCATGGGCTTTTCTCTGATGATCGCCGGCGAACTGAGGACCATGGCTTCCGGCGAGTGGGGCCTACAGAGCAGCGGTGGCGAAGGAGGTCTCAGGTGGGTTCCAGGGTGAACGAGGGCGAAGCTTGGGGGTTCCGATGGCCTTGGGTTGGTTGGAAGTGGGTTCGTTCTTGGGTGAAGAAATGGTCAGGTTACGGGTTTGAGGAATCCTGGGAGTAGAAGACACATTTTGTTTTGGACGCTAATGACGTGGCAGGCCTTAGCGATAATTAAAGTAAAAGGTTTCTTTATTTAATTAATATAATTAGTTAGTTATAAATCGTATATTTATTCAAACTTCGAACTGGCATAACTTCCACATACGGTAACGAAATCTGATGAAACTGGATCCGTTGGGATCGCAGGGATGAGCTCTAGACGAAGGCACTGACTAGGAGTAAATCTGACGTAGTTGAAATTTCAGCTAATTTCGAACGTTCAACTGAAGTTAAATGCAACAAACGCGTCAACCGTCAACCGTATTGAACTGGTGAGTTAATTCTCACACCTTCTGGAATCCTGTGATGTGGTAAATTCATATTAAAATGTAATTTACCTTTAAAAGTATAAATTGGTTGATTGATTGCTAGTGGCTGTTTATTTGATTGATTGTTTGCTATTATTTAATCATTATAAATTGGTAGATTGTAGGAAATCTATTTCATATATTATGTATAACGAGCTGTGATGTAGGGAAGAACAGGTTGGAGGGACCGGGTTCCTCAAATATTATATGTTGTTTGTTTGTTTTATATTGTTGATATTGAACTAATTGAACCCCCTATGGTAGAAAAATCAGTTGAGTGTGACGATTGAATAGATATTCACCCGTGTTTTGTTTAAATCAACTGGCAGTATTGATTTGGTAATTGGCAGTGAATGGCCTAAAAAGTACTGTTTTAACCATTGTTCTACCGTCAGGCGAATTGACATAGATTTTAAGTTATAAATTATTTTTATATCTGAACTGGAGTTTTTCAGTTATTTTATATAAATAATTAATTAGAAATTTATAAATATTTGAATCGAGTAATAAAAGAAGCTATGTAGATGGTTTACATAGGTTAATGCAGAAAGCCAACAAACATACCTACGGGTTGCAAAATGCAATATTCTTTTGGTTTAGACGACTAAATGGTGTTTTAAATTAATTAAGTTATTTAATCAATTTAAAGGGGAATGAAAAATGAATTCAATTGATTGGAGTTGTTATAATATTAGGAAGAAATATAAGCTAGGTTAAAAAGGATTTTTAACCATAACGATAACTTTGAAAGTTAAAGAATTGAGTCGAGCGAAAGGTTAAAATTTACATAAAGATTTCAAACGAAACAGGAATTGCATCCCATAGTTTGTGGGAAATATTGGTAAGGGATGCTGAAGATAAAATCCAAGTTAAAAGTAATTATTCGAGTTGTTTAGTGATGATCTAGTTAATCTTAATGTTAATGGTTATTTTAATAATTTAAGCGATGACTTTAATTTGAATTCAACTAAAGAATAATGAAGGGGTAATATGGATTGACCAAAAGGAGCGATAAGAGTTTATAAAGAGATTTGTAAATCCAAGTTTTCAAACAAGGTTTGTAAATGAGATTTATAAGTGAAATTGTGCTTTAAGTTAAAGTCGTGTTTTAGTGAAGACTTCCTTAATTCAAGGAATTAAGTAAAGAAATTATATTGAACACGTATTTCAAATGTAAGAAAGGGTTTATAAAAACCATATTTGAAATCGAGATGGTAAATAAGATTTTAGTGAAATGATTAGGCGATGAACTGGTATTATTCTAAGGTAAGAACGTTGTCGATCAAGGTCTGAGAGGTAACTAAAATACCCCAACTTGATTGGCTTCATTATTATCGAGGAATGATATTAGTTTGGAATAAGTGGAAAGTGTTGAGATTTGGTTTACCTTATACAAGGAATATCGAACTCTAATGCAGGGTCTTGGGAATTAAATAATAATATGGCAATATTAGTTTCAAAAGAAATAAGAATATTGATTCAAATTATATTGAATATTTGTTATTCAATTAGAGTTGATCAAATACAGTATTTGAGGTGGAGTCACCAAACATAGTTATTCAGGGAGAGTCTCCATTGCGTACGACTGCTAGTGTAATTCGCAGGGCTACAGATAGCCTACAGCGGTCGGATGTTTCCTGAGGGAATCAGGCATAACCATTGTGATCGCTGCGATCTAGGGTCAAGCGAATGGAGTAAGTCGAATATTAGTTAATCGGTCAAAGTAAATCAATCATAGTTAATTAGAATGGGTAATTTGGTTTATACCATTAAGTATTTTACATATATGTATATCGTGTGATGCTCAAATACAGAAAAGGGAAAAGGATTTTAAAGGAATATATCGATATTTCCAAGAAGGAATGGAAAGCTGGGTGTGTATATATATATATGCTTAAAGTATTTGAAATAGTTTTGTTATAAATAAGAATAAATATAATGTTTTCAATATACTGGAAGAATTAAAGGTTCATTGACCATTTTGTTAAAAACATTTTAAGAGGTCAAGTTATGTCAAGTACTGAATCAACAAAAGCTCATGTACTCACACTATTGTCGATTGATAGTTAAATCACTGACTATCAAACCAGACCAATTCGCTTGTTGGTATGGAAAGGCTGGGATCGAATTTATATTCGAAAACCATTCCGACCAACAAATACATGAAGATGGTAATTGAAGATGGAGCAAGTGAAGACCATGGATCTTCATAAGCGGAAGGACTACTTGTCGAATTTCTCTGGCTTGCAACCAAGGTTATTTGATTTGTGATTCTGTCGAGGTTGAATCTACAGATTGCAAGGACTTCTCGCTACTGATCCTTGGGTGATTCCTATATGAGATGCAGTAGGAGAGTGCCTTCGGTTTAACCTGTTCCTGGATGACTTGTATGGACGAATGTCTGACAGAGTATTTCTTAAGGGTCACATACGTTGATTTTTACAAACGTATTTCTGTTAGCGGCTGAGAAAGGCACCTCTCTAGCTTAACGACCAGAATATTTTTGTGGACGTTAATTAGTGATATCGGGCGGATCTGACGATGTGGCATTCAAAGTGAATGATGACCAGATGTTCTAAAGTAAATGCTAGCCTCAAGCCTTATCAACCGGGAAATGACAAAAATCGGGCAGGCAGCATGTCTTTATGGGTCGCTCCCATTAGGATATATGATCACCTATCTAGAGAAATTCCAATTGCTTCTTAAATCTATATTCGATGCTATCCCTATTCGGGAGGCGGTTGCTGATCCCAACCGTCGGTGATATACATTCGATACACTCAAGCGAAATGAGTGGTCGGTCATGTGAGGGTCGGGTAGCACGACGCTCTTGTTGAACCCAATGTATTCGCCTCTAGAGATACACTATCGGCAGGTGGTCCCATACCTTGTCAAGGTTGGAATCCAATACCCAATAAGCGCCTGCGGTTTTGATTTGAATACTATATATGGGGAGCGTGAGATGCAAGCGTTCCTCTAGATTGTTATTTATTTATAATTAGACATTATGATAATATCAGAGAAAGTTATGATTCCAAAACGTTTTGGGTTATAGTAAGGTAAAAACCGTTCGTGTTATGTGTGGGCTGGTCTTACTATTATCCTTTGATTTCTGAATAGACTTTCCAAAGTTAAACAAGTAGTTTGTACTGTGAATTTATCACTGATAGTATTCCAGACTGACCCAGTGTATTTTTCTTTTCCTCAAATGTGCTCGGGTTAGACCGTGTGTGTTTCCAGGTTAGGTTCGCTTTGAGTTTCAGGGGCTGGAAGCAGGAGGCTTCACTACTATTTATATAAAGTATTTTTCCGCTGTGTCAGATGTATGTTATACTCTGATGATTGGTATGTATATACTGTTCTTTTGTATAAAGGTATTTGATATTATATTTTATCCGTTCCGCTGCGAGATTCTGATGTGGTGTCCTTCTTCTTTCTTCTATTCTAACATTTCTTTCTTTCTATTCTCATCCTCTAATTTCTTCCTCATGACAATCTGGGGTTCGATACTTGGGTTTTGGCAAGTAATACGGGTTTATGTATTGTTGTCGAAAATTCGAGCGTCGAATTTTCTCCCGGGTCATTACAGTGGTATCAGAGCTATTGGTTTAGTGACAACCTTGGATCTATGGTGTGACTCAATAGAGATGGGGTTAGCAGTACCCTAGATTGAGTTTGGATATGGATATACAGGAGCGCGTATTTGAAATTTGATTATAAAATTATTTTCGAAATTTGTTTTGCCCAATTTATTTTATAGAATAATAAAGTTAAGGATTTTATAGATCATTATAGTATGGGCAAATTATTTGGATTTGTTAATGCTGATTGTGTGGTGTGTTGGGATGGTGTGCTCGATCTCATGATATAAACTTGAACATGAATCAATTTGATTGAAACCCAACATGAAATAAATAAGTTGAATAAGTTGGATAAATAAATCCGAATGGATAATTATAAGAGATAAATGGATTGTTATAACTTGGTTATAAATCTTGTATGAATTAAATTATATGTGAATTGGTTGATATGAATGGTATGGATGTTTTGAACATAACTGATATTGCATTGATGACTGATGAATTCGTTTGAGTTGAGAAACAGGTGTAGAAGTGCCAATTCAGTTTAAAAATTCATTCAAGGAAAAGAAAAATCTAGAGTTAACTGAATCCATATTGAGAATAGAGCTGCAGTATGACTAAGCAAGCTCAAGTATAAATTATCGCTTATCGCATAATAACGCTCGCCAAAAGGTATGCCTACGCAAATATGAAATTTTGGTTTTGTTTGGATTTTGGGATTTGATTTTGATATTTCCGACCATGAGATTCGAGGTATATATATTTCTTGATCCTGCAATATTGCAGATGGTCCTCCATGCAGGAGAGACTCTGCCGAAATTTTTCGAAAATTTATGTTGTTAGAAAGTTTTTGAAGATTTTTGGAAATTCTTTTATTTGAAATAAATTGGTTTTAAAACCAATTGGGTCAGTTCGAAAATAACTTCGAGTTTTAAAATTAATTATTTTTGAAAAGATAAAGGGATTTAACGTTCTTTCTACCTTAGCAATTTCGAGGAAGAAATTCTTTTAAGGGCGAGGAATGTAATGTCCCGTATTTTTCTGGCCATTTTATTGAATATTTTATTTATTAAAAATATTGGTTTGAATTTAAATTATCGAATTTAATGACTATATTTTGAATTATTATTTAAATAAATAATAAAATAATAATTTAATTCCAAATCGGTCAGAAAATGTTGTGTCGGCAATATAGGGTGAACGGGCAGTTGGAATAGTTCGATATTGGATATATTGAAGTTATATCGACAACTTCGTTTAGTTGTTGACGATGGAATATATATAGTTTATAATTTAAATATAAATAGAGCTGTAGCGGCGCGGCAGTTCGCGATTTGGTGTTTTAAACTCCAATTGGTCGTACCGGGTTCAAAATAAGTCGGATTTTCTCGAAATAAGAAACGTCGGGACCAGTTAGACGATATCTTTCTAATGGCAGAGAAAAATCCAATTTTCGTCGGGTAGATTTTATTTTATGTCCAAATCAAATTTTGAAAAAAAGGCCATGGAATTTCCTTTATATATAGCGTTGTGTTTTGTATAAAATAAGGGTTTTTAAATATTTTAAATATCGATTTGGCTTCAAACTCAACCCGGGCTATTTTATCTTGGTAGTATACGATATTCTGGTCATGTATGGCCAATTTCAATATTTTAATATTATTATATTGAGGTATTTTAAAATTTGTTTATTTTATTTGAATTGGCCAGTTATAAAAGGGACTTTCTTCAAACGACCTTTGTTTTCGACGAAACAAAATTTGTTGGGACCGTAACAGTAAATTATTGCTAGATTTCAAGTGGCACGTCAGTCGGGGTTAATTTGTGAGCGTGGCAAAATAAAATACAAATATAACCGACCATTTGAACGTGAATGAGGGCCATTCGAGCAAACAAACTCGGAATTCAATGAAACAAGTATCGTTAGGACCGTATGTTCAAACTTTACTATGCCGTCCATTTGCATCTCGAACGCGGTTCGTATGTGAGCACAGGAGCGAATAAACGACGTTCGAAAACGCGATAGGTAAGAAATAAAAATCGTTAGTCAATGTGACTCGTCACGTCGACTTAAAATATATTTTTCCAACCTTATATAAACCCTTTCCATCCACATTTCCAGCCAGCATTCACCTCCTTTCCTCATATTTTGCAAAAAGTCCACTTTTACAAATCAATTTATATCTTCCAATCCAAGAGGAATTTGTGAAGGCAACCTGAACAAAAGTTGTAGATCGGGTTGTTATCTACCTACTGCAAAAAGTTGGGTGAGCTTCGTCGACTGTGGTGGCCGTAATCGAGGTAAAATAGTGAATTTCCAGTTTCGTTTTCGGCCAAAATTGAGGAGTTTGGTTCGATTTTAGATGACGGGACCTTAGGGGTTTTGTAGAGGGAAGTAAGAGCTTTCTGTTGGCGGTGGTCTCGGGGTCTCTGGTGGTCCGTGGTGGTCGGGTTGCTGAGTTGAACGGAGGTGTGTTTTTTTTTTTTTGGTTTTGAAAATCGTGATGGGTTTTGGCCATTTTTCCGGTGATGGAGGCATTTCTGGTGTCGGGTCGGGGGGTCAGTCGAAGGGGCGAAGCGTGGGCTGTCGTTTGGCGGGGGTCCGGCCACCTGCAGTGGCCTGAGGTGGATGATTCGGCAGTTCAAAGCATTTCCGGTCATGGGCTTTTCTCTGATGATCAGCGGCGAACTGAGGACCATGACTTCCAGCGAGTGGGGCCTACAGAGCGGCGGTTGCGAGGGAGGTCTCAGGTGGGTTCCAGGTTGAACGAGGGCGAAGCTTGGGGGTTCCGATGACCTTGGGTTGGCTGGAAGCAGGTTCGTTCTTAGGTGAAGAAATGGTCAGGTTACGGGTTTAAGGAATCCTGGGAGTAGAAGACACGTTTTGTTTTGGACGCTAATGACGTGGCAGGCCTTAATGATAATTAAGGTAAAAGGTTTTTTTATTTAATTAATATAATTAGTTAGTTATAAATCGTACATTTATTCAAACTTCAAACTGGCATAACTTCCACATATGGTAACGAAATCTGACGAAACTGGATCCATTGGGATCGCAGGGACGAGCTCTAGACGATGGCACTGACTAGGAGTCGATCTAATGCAGTTGAAATTTCAGCTAATTTCGAACGTTCGACTGAAGTTAAATGCAACAAACACGTCAACCGTCAACCGTATTGAACTGGTGAGTTAATTCTCACACCTTCTGGAATCTGTGATGTGGTAAATTCATATTAAAATATAATTTACCTTTAAAAGTATAAATTGGTTGATTGATTGCAAATGGCTGTTTGTTTGATTGATTGTTTGCTGTTATTTAATCATTTTAAATTGGTAGTTTATATGAAATCTATTTCATATATTATTTATAACGAGCTGTGGTGCACGGAAGAACTGGTTGGAGGGATCCGACCAGGTTCCTCAAATATTATATGTTGTTTGTTTGTTTCATATTGTTGATATTGAACTAATTGAACCCCCTATGGTAGAAAAACCAGTTGAGTGTGATGGTTGAATAGATATTCACCCGTGTTGTGTTTAAATCAACCGACAGTGTTGATTTGGTAAACGGCCTAAAAAGTACTGTTTTAGCCGTCGTTCTACCGTCAGGCGAATTGACATAGATTTTAAGTTATAAATTATTTTTATAATTGAACTGGAGTTTTTCATTTATTGTATATAAATAATTAAATTATAAATTTGTAAATATTTGAATCGAGTTATAAAAGAAGCTAAATGGTTTATGCAGGTTAATACAGAAAGCCAACAATTATACCTACGGGTTCAAAAATGCAATATTCGTTTGGTTTAGATGATTAAATGGTGTTTTAAATTAATTAAGTTATTTAATCAATTTAAAGGGGAAATGACAAAAGGAATTCAATTGAATGGAGTTGTTATAATATTGGGAAGAAATATAAGCCAGGTTAAAAGGGATTTTTAACCATAACGATAACTTTGAAAGTTAAAGAATTGAGTCGAGCGAAAGGTTAAAATTTAAATAAAGATTTCAAACAAAACTGGAATTGCATCCCATAGTTCGTGGGAAATATTGGTAAGGGATGCTGAAGATAAAATCCAAGTTAAAAGTAATTATTCGAGTTGTTTAGTGATAATATAGTTAATCTTAACGTTAATGGTTATTTTAATAATTTAAACGATGACTTTAATTTGAATTCAATTAAAGAATAATGAAGGGGTAATATGTATTGACCAAAAGGAGCGATAAGAGTTTATAAAGAGATTTATAAATCCATGTTTTCAAACAAGGTTTGTAAATGAGATTTATAAGTGAAATTGTGCTTTATGTTAAAGTCGTGTTTTAATGAAGACTTCCTTAATTCAAGGAATTAAGTAAAGAGATTATATCGAACATGTATTTCAAATGTAAGAAAGGGTTTATAAAAACCATATATGAAATTGAGATGGTAAATAAGATTTTGGTGAAATGATTAGGCGACAAACTGGTATTATTCTAAGGTAAGAACTTTGTCGATCAAGGTCTGAGAGGTAACTAAAATACCCCAACTTGATTGGCTTCACTATTATCGAGGAATGATATTAGTTTGGAATAAGTGGAAAGTGTTGAGATTTGGTTTACCTTATACGAGGAATATCGAACTCTAATGCAGGGTCTTGGGAATTAAATAATAGTATAGCAATATTAGTGTAACAACCCGTAAAATCTGGGCCAGTTTAAAATTTTTATTTTGGCCATTTTAGCGAATTTAGATTATTTAAAATGAATTATTTTAAATAATATCGACGAGAAATTTATTTTGAATATATTCGAACGTATATATTATACGCGTCGTCGTTAGAATATAAATAATTATATATAATTATAAATAGAATTGAAAATGGCGCGGTAGTTCGATAATTCGATTTCAAACTTCAATTGAATGTACCGGGTGCAAAACAATCCGGATTTTAGTGAAACCAAAAATAATGGAATCTAATAGTGAATATCTTTCCAACGAACCCGAATGATCAAAATTTCTTAGCGGGAATCAAAAGATATGTCCAGTTGAAAATTCTGAATAGTCGCTATGGAATTCAGGCCCTTAAAAATGGACATTTTGCAAACGACCTCGGATTTCGACGAAACCAGTTTTGTTGGGTCCGTGATGTAAAGTTATTGCTAGATTTCAAATTTCATAATTTTTCGAATCAATATGTGAGCGTGGCAAAGGAAAACGCGTTTGACCAGTTTCAGTTGATTTTAATCGACTGGAAATTGGCCATTTTTCAAACGGTCTCAGAATTTGACGAAACTAGTTTTGTTAGGACCGTATCGTCAATACGAAGCTAGAAAATATTTTTCTGGAATTTTTCTAGTTAGTATGTGACCCCGGTAATTTGAAATGTATGTTTAAAATTCAATATAGTGATTTAAATGAAAATTCAAAAGGAAACTGATTGTAACGATCAAATCAGCTTGCGATACATATCCCATTGTATCCGGAATGGGGGTATTACGCTAGGGACGACAGTCGTTGGATCCAATTCAAAGCCCAAACGAAAAAGCAACTTTACGGAGAATTAATTGAATAAATAATTAAATATATTTTCTTTTATAAACACCCCCCCCCCCCGTTACTTTCTCATTTCAGAAACAAAAAAAGGAAAAAAAAAAAAAAAAAAAAGAACCCCGCCTCGTCGATCCCGCCCCCTACCCTAACCACCGCCGCCAGGCGATTTCCGCTCCCTCCCCCAATCGCGCGCCGCTCAGCCCCCCCCCTCGACGAAGCTTCCTCCCCCACCCCTCGTCCTTCCAGTTATCGAACCCCCCCTCCGCAGCCAAATCGAGGTCGCGACGCCATCGGTGGGGCCCCAACCACCTGCCGCCGATGAAGTCGATGCCCCCCTAGAAGCTGCCGCCGATGAAGTCGATGCACCACCCCTGTAAGTTTTTTTTTTTTTTTTTTTTTTTATTTATTTTATTTTTATTTTATTTAAAAACAGAAAATGTAAACCTGATTATTTTAAAAATGAAAACTGATTATTTTATTTAAATTTGAAAAACTGATTATTTTAAGTTTTAAAACCTGATTATTTTAAAAATGAAAACTGATTATTTTATTTAAATTTGAAAAACTGATTATTTTAAGTTTTAAAAACTGATTATTTTAAAATTTGAAAACTGATTATTTTATTTTTGTTTTGAAAACTGATTTTTATAGGAAGTAAAACTGATTTTATTTTGAAAGGGAAAATGATTTTTAAACTGAATTTAAAATGATTTCTAAACTAGGAAGAGATTAGAAATTTAAAAGGAAAAATCAGATTTCTATATATCGAAAGTCGAAAGAAAAATATAGTTTTTATGTTTTGAACTTCGAAAAAAAATAGGATTTTTATATATTGAACTTTGAACTAAAAATTCGATTTTTATATATTGAACTTCGAACTAAAAATTCGATTTTTATATATTGAACTTTGAAATAAAAATTCGATTTTTATATATTGAACTTTGAAATAAAAATTCGATTTTTATATATTGAACTTTGAAATAAAAATTCGATTTTTATATATTGAACTTAGAAATAAAAATTCGATTTTTATATATTGAACTTTGAAATAAAAATTCGATTTTTATATATTGAACTTTGAAATAAAAATTCGATTTTTATATATTGAACTTTGAAGTAAAAATTCGATTTTTATATATTGAACTTTGAAGTAAAAATTCGATTTTTATATATTGAACTTTGAACTAAAAATTCGATTTTTATATATTGAACTTTGAAATAAAAATTCGATTTTTATATATTGAACTTTGAACTAAAAATTCGATTTTTATATATTGAACTTTGAAATAAAAATTCGATTTTTATATATATAGTGACTACGGGCAACGAAGATGGCGATGATGCGATAGCGATGAAGATTTCTATCAATGAAGTGCCGTGGAGCTAGGACAGCTATATGTGAGAATTTCTCACCTTTCTATTTATTTTCTAGTTATATATATATACTAGGATGCAGACGGTGCTTAGTAGCACCCGACACAATCGTCCACAGACCATGGACTTGTTTGTTTGACAGTTTGGTGATTGATTGCGATATTGTTTGAATGTGGTTTGTGGTGTGAAAAATCGAATCGATAAATTGGTTAGGATTAGACGTGCGCCGTTATAAGGCGAAGGAGTAAGGCTAGGTTAGATCCTTACTCCAAAGTTTGCGGTTTGCATAACGAATTGATTTGATTGATGTGTGAATGGCGTGGGCCTTCACTAGACCGGGGATAAGGCTAGGCCTTGTCCCGTTTCTAGTATCGTGCCGTTATGCCGCCGAAATTTTCTAAAACATGTTAGAAAAATAAAAATATCATTTTATTGAATAAATGAATTGAATAGAAATTCATAGGTTGAAATAAAATGTTTTATCGTTAAAAATATAATTTTTAACGTGAATATGAAAATAGTGAAGTGAATAAATAAATATTCATTTACAAACCAGATGGTTTGTTTATGTACACTTATTTGAATGATATTGATTGGGTCGATAAATTTCACACATCGCCCAACTGCACAAATAAAATCTGTGTTTGATTGTTTGAAACCCCACACGGGTGTTAGGATGAAATATGCAGTTCACTCATCCTGATTGATTAAATATGTCGATCGATTGATTGACAGGCTGTTATAAGCGTTGAATATCTGTATTTGATGCTTATGCAGTGTAGTGCACTTTGGTTGATGGTTGATTATTTTTCAATGCTATGATATACATGTGTTGTATGAAAATCCATATAATTAACTTTATATGGTAATTGATTGGGCCTCATTCCAATTTGAAAAATAAAGAATATTATAAAATAAAAGTTCATGTGTTGACAGTACTCATTCATTGAGATTGGTCATGTGTTGAACGAAATATTTTGATAATAACAACTATTTTGAAAAAGAAATATTTGAAATAGAATATTTGAAAATAGAAATTTATGAAGCCGTGTATGGACGCCATTTTGACGTGAACGATATTTATATCGAATTGAAAACGATTTCGAAATGAAATGAATTGAAAACGATTTCGAAATGAATTGAATTGAAAACGATTTCGAAATGAAATGAATTGAAAACGATTTCGAAATGAATTGAATTGAAAACGATTTCGAAATGAATTGAATTGAAAACGAATTCAAAATAAATTGAAAACGATTTCGAAATGAAATGAATTGAAAACGATTTCGAAATGAATTGAATTGAAAACGATTTCGAAATGAAATGAATTGAAAACGATTTCGAAATGAATTGAATTGAAAACGAATTCAAATGGAATAGAAAGCGAATTGAAATGAATTCAAATTGAATTGAAATTCGAATTGAATAGAAATGAATTTTAAAACGAATTTATAGAGAAGAATTCAATTTTGATTTGAATTGAAATGGAAGTTGAAAATGTTTTTGAAACGAATTCAAAACTATTTATATAATTCGTTTTAAATAGAAATCGACGAAATATATATTATATATATTATATATAATATAATGGCCTGAATAGAACGCGCCGCGCCGCGGCAGTTCGCGAATTTCGACCATTTATTTCAAACGGACATTACAGGAGATCCGACCGTCGGATTCTCCTAAAACCGGAACCGTTGGGTTCGTATCGAAAAGAGCTTTCTAATTAATGTTAGAAATTTGAAATCTAACGGTTGGATTTGGAGATACGTCCAAATCAAATTCGAAAAAGGTCGTTGTAAGTGCAGTTCGATGGCCATTGTTGGAAATCGACTGTACGGGCCTTGATAAAATTATTAAAAATAGTAATAATTTGTGTAAAATCATAAGAAATGATTTGTGAAAGTTTGGGGTGAAAATCTCCATATTTGAAAAGATAAAAAAATGGATTTTTATCGAAATGAACTAGTTTTGAACTAGAATTATAATTCTATTTATTTTTAAATAAATAAATTGAATTTGAAATGGTTTTGAAAATAACCAAAATTTCCAATGATTGCATTGGAGTGGATTTGAATCGAAATTGTCTTCGGAATATTTCGATGTTGGAATTCGTGACATTACAGGTGTTGTTATGGAAATTTGAAAGATATATATTTGTATCGTTATTTCCAATACGACATTTGTTAGTCGTAGAATTCGATATTGAATATAAGCCGATATATTTTCTATTCAGAGCCTTGTATTGAATATCGAATGTGATTTGGGTTTGTCGTGAATGGTGTCTTCACTAACACTGTTCTTGAACCCAGTTGAGAAAAGATTAAATCTTTTTATTTAGATTTAATGAAGTGTACCAATTAAATGATATTTAATTGGAATTGAATTGGTATTGATTTTTGGGTTTATCGTGAACAGTGTTTTAAATAACACTTGTTCTTTAACCCGATAATTAATGGAATGTGATTTTGGGTTTATCGTGAATCGTGTTTTAAATGACACTGATTCTTTAACCCAGATAATGATTAAAACTAAGTGGAGTTTTAATGAATCTTTAATTAGATTGAAAAGATCGAGAATGGAGTATCACCAGTTTTGCTCCAGGCGATAGTTAAATCTTTAATTAGATTTGAACGTGAAATTTAGAAACTAACTGTCGGTTAGCCAAGCAGAATGGTTTTCTGGATATTGATCTGATGTTGGTTTCGGCCTTCGGGGTTAATATTTGGGGAATTATTCTCTTGATTAATTTACGGTTAGTGACTGATGAATTGGAATGAGGCGTATGTTGTGTTTGTGTAACACTTTTATAAAATATACGCGAGTTATTCGGGAAGACCGGGTTTATCCCATTCTGAATAACTGATACGACGATAAGTCGAAGATGAAGACGATGGTCGAAGACCGGAGGTCTTCACGTCGTTTGGGTGATAACTGATGATCTTGATTGGGCTGTACACCCAAGAAGATGGAAACAGTTGGTGATCGTCCAGACGTACTTGGAGATCGATGGATATGCGGGGTACTAGGTGCCTCCGGTTTCGTTCAGCCCCAGAACGGACTTGTAAATGGACTGTGTGTCTGACATTGGATTTCATTCTGTGTGACTGATATCGGTTGCATAGAGTGGTTTGCCTGTGTGGCATGCTAAGATGCAAATGATCAAGGCTTCTGTTGAAAAGCAAAGTCTTGTGGTGATGATCAAAGCACGGCCTTTGTGGCGTAGCTTTGTGTAACGTTTGATTCGCGAGTTTCACACCCGGTATGAATCAAAAACGGGAGACGGACCTCAGGGAGGGCATGCGTTTCTTTCTAGTTAGAAGTGGCGTCAGTGGTTTTACACGCCCTGACGAGTTTGACTTATGTTGTTGTTGCTGTTGCGAGGCGCCTCGGTTATATCGGTTTCGGCCGAATGCATTCTGGTCGGCTGACGGACCAGACTTACACCCCATAGGGTGGGGAGACGTATTGTTCAGGCATAATAATCCACTCCGTGTGGACCGGCCCTGACGATCCAAGGGGCAGTTGCGGCTGTTCCTGAGGGGCGGGCTAGAGCGTCTCGAATCGGTTGAGGATCTTGCCCCTAGCCTCGGTTCATAGATGGAAACCCAATTTCCAAATACGTGACATTTGCGGTTTTATTTGTAAACCTATATATGGCGACATAGTGGTATGGGGCATTCATGCCGCCTATGATTGATACTTATGATTTGAAGTTGTTTTATACACTATGCACTTATTATAGTATCAAATGATTTGTTTTAAACGTATCAAGCATTCTTTGGCTGTTATAAGGGAAAACCCTATCCCCCGGTTTGCGTTGCATTGTGTGATAGGAACTGGGTCTTATAACAGCTTCATCTTTCTTTATTTAGCATTGCGCTGCTGTTTTATGCACTGGTATTCTTGGGAGGAAACCCGTTCCGTGTTATACGGCGTGGTCCCTTGATTTACCTAACTTTTAAAATAAAGAATAATAACTATTTTAGTTCTCACACCAGTCACATGACTGACCTGGAGTTTATTGTTTTGACCTAAACTCTGGGTGCCCTTATTTTGACACGGGCAGCTAGTAGTTTTGGTTTTGCAGATTTATATTCACAGGATCCTGGTTTACGACTGGAACGATATCCGGGAAGCTTTGTATCCGTATATCTCATTCTAGTTGTGTATTGTATTATTTTCCGCTGCTATGTATTTAAATGTAATTTAAATCTCTGATATTTCTGTGTAATATTCTTTTATACTCTGTATATTCTTGTAATCTGATGCATTGTTGTTATATACAATGAAATGTTCTTCTATATGCGTTCTGTTGTGGTTTGTTCTCGAACTATCCGACGCTTTCCTTTACGGGGAAGTTACGGGTCTTCACAGTTGGTATCAGAGCTTTGGTTTACAAAGCAGAGAACAAGACACATTAGAACCGTACGAAGGAATTCATCAGATATTGGATTAGTAATATCCAATGGAATGACTCGTTAGAGATGGGATCAGTAGTATCCTAGAACGAGTGTGAAGAGTATATTTTTAAAATGAAAACGATTTTTGATTTGAAAATTTAAATCAATTATTCGTATTTGATTATTTATTTTATATTGATTAGGACAATCCAAAATATAAAGATTTTTGCGTATGCGCCTAGCTAGCGTGTATTCGAAGTTTTAATATATTGGATAGATATAGCACCACACCCTAGTCGCCCGGAGATGATATTGATGATAGCGATCGCATCATCAACATTTATGTTCGTGTTTCGAAGGTTTGATATCTATATATTTCCTATTGACTGGTGTGAGAACCAAAATTAGATAGGGCTAATTGTTGTGATTTGGCATCAAAAATCTGATTTTTGTATATATATCGAAATTATGAATTTGAAACGTTAATCCACTAATTGATTGAAGTTTGTGTTGTTTGTTTAATTGTTTGCTAATTTTGAACAATTATGCCTAATTGAATCAAATATTGAACTCTATTGAAAATTGGTCGCATTTGTTTGCATATACATATATATCATTGAACAGGTCATAGCAAGGAGGCTAGAGCAGAGAATAAAATTTGTTTGCCCGACAAATAGGTACATGTTTATTACATAATTTACTGTTTTGTTTGGGTGATGATGATTTTATGAGCCTATTGGCTAGCCGCTTGGCTTTTTCTTTTTCTTTTTGAGATCTGAAGGACCGGGAACGCTATTTGCAATTTCCCGATGCTCCCGGTGCAGGGGAGGTTATGGCGAAATTTTTCAAAAATTTAGGGTGTTAGCCAAATTTTTGAAATTTTAAAAATTCTCAGAAACTAAAGAGTTGGAGAATGGAAGCCAGATCAAATGTGGAGCTGAATAATCAAACCACTTTCGACTTTGTTCCTTTTCGGGGACGAAAAGTTTTAAGTGGGGGAGATTGTAACAACCCGTAAAATCTGGGCCAGTTTAAAATTTTTATTTTGGCCATTTTAGCGAATTTAGATTATTTAAAATGAATTATTTTAAATAATATCGACGAGAAATTTATTTTGAATATATTCGAACGTATATATTATACGCGTCGTCGTTAGAATATAAATAATTATATATAATTATAAATAGAATTGAAAATGGCGCGGTAGTTCGATAATTCGATTTCAAACTTCAATTGAATGTACCGGGTGCAAAACAATCCGGATTTTAGTGAAACCAAAAATAATGGAATCTAATAGTGAATATCTTTCCAACGAACCCGAATGATCAAAATTTCTTAGCGGGAATCAAAAGATATGTCCAGTTGAAAATTCTGAATAGTCGCTATGGAATTCAGGCCCTTAAAAATGGACATTTTGCAAACGACCTCGGATTTCGACGAAACCAGTTTTGTTGGGTCCGTGATGTAAAGTTATTGCTAGATTTCAAATTTCATAATTTTTCGAATCAATATGTGAGCGTGGCAAAGGAAAACGCGTTTGACCAGTTTCAGTTGATTTTAATCGACTGGAAATTGGCCATTTTTCAAACGGTCTCAGAATTTGACGAAACTAGTTTTGTTAGGACCGTATCGTCAATACGAAGCTAGAAAATATTTTTCTGGAATTTTTCTAGTTAGTATGTGACCCCGGTAATTTGAAATGTATGTTTAAAATTCAATATAGTGATTTAAATGAAAATTCAAAAGGAAACTGATTGTAACGATCAAATCAGCTTGCGATACATATCCCATTGTATCCGGAATGGGGGTATTACGCTAGGGACGACAGTCGTTGGATCCAATTCAAAGCCCAAACGAAAAAGCAACTTTACGGAGAATTAATTGAATAAATAATTAAATATATTTTCTTTTATAAACACCCCCCCCCCCCCCGTTACTTTCTCATTTCAGAAACAAAAAAAGGAAAAAAAAAAAAAAAAAAAAGAACCCCGCCTCGTCGATCCCGCCCCCTACCCTAACCACCGCCGCCAGGCGATTTCCGCTCCCTCCCCCAATCGCGCGCCGCTCAGCCCCCCCCCTCGACGAAGCTTCCTCCCCCACCCCTCGTCCTTCCAGTTATCGAACCCCCCCTCCGCAGCCAAATCGAGGTCGCGACGCCATCGGTGGGGCCCCAACCACCTGCCGCCGATGAAGTCGATGCCCCCCTAGAAGCTGCCGCCGATGAAGTCGATGCACCACCCCTGTAAGTTTTTTTTTTTTTTTTTTTTTTTATTTATTTTATTTTTATTTTATTTAAAAACAGAAAATGTAAACCTGATTATTTTAAAAATGAAAACTGATTATTTTATTTAAATTTGAAAAACTGATTATTTTAAGTTTTAAAACCTGATTATTTTAAAAATGAAAACTGATTATTTTATTTAAATTTGAAAAACTGATTATTTTAAGTTTTAAAAACTGATTATTTTAAAATTTGAAAACTGATTATTTTATTTTTGTTTTGAAAACTGATTTTTATAGGAAGTAAAACTGATTTTATTTTGAAAGGGAAAATGATTTTTAAACTGAATTTAAAATGATTTCTAAACTAGGAAGAGATTAGAAATTTAAAAGGAAAAATCAGATTTCTATATATCGAAAGTCGAAAGAAAAATATAGTTTTTATGTTTTGAACTTCGAAAAAAAATAGGATTTTTATATATTGAACTTTGAACTAAAAATTCGATTTTTATATATTGAACTTCGAACTAAAAATTCGATTTTTATATATTGAACTTTGAAATAAAAATTCGATTTTTATATATTGAACTTTGAAATAAAAATTCGATTTTTATATATTGAACTTTGAAATAAAAATTCGATTTTTATATATTGAACTTAGAAATAAAAATTCGATTTTTATATATTGAACTTTGAAATAAAAATTCGATTTTTATATATTGAACTTTGAAATAAAAATTCGATTTTTATATATTGAACTTTGAAGTAAAAATTCGATTTTTATATATTGAACTTTGAAGTAAAAATTCGATTTTTATATATTGAACTTTGAACTAAAAATTCGATTTTTATATATTGAACTTTGAAATAAAAATTCGATTTTTATATATTGAACTTTGAACTAAAAATTCGATTTTTATATATTGAACTTTGAAATAAAAATTCGATTTTTATATATATAGTGACTACGGGCAACGAAGATGGCGATGATGCGATAGCGATGAAGATTTCTATCAATGAAGTGCCGTGGAGCTAGGACAGCTATATGTGAGAATTTCTCACCTTTCTATTTATTTTCTAGTTATATATATATACTAGGATGCAGACGGTGCTTAGTAGCACCCGACACAATCGTCCACAGACCATGGACTTGTTTGTTTGACAGTTTGGTGATTGATTGCGATATTGTTTGAATGTGGTTTGTGGTGTGAAAAATCGAATCGATAAATTGGTTAGGATTAGACGTGCGCCGTTATAAGGCGAAGGAGTAAGGCTAGGTTAGATCCTTACTCCAAAGTTTGCGGTTTGCATAACGAATTGATTTGATTGATGTGTGAATGGCGTGGGCCTTCACTAGACCGGGGATAAGGCTAGGCCTTGTCCCGTTTCTAGTATCGTGCCGTTATGCCGCCGAAATTTTCTAAAACATGTTAGAAAAATAAAAATATCATTTTATTGAATAAATGAATTGAATAGAAATTCATAGGTTGAAATAAAATGTTTTATCGTTAAAAATATAATTTTTAACGTGAATATGAAAATAGTGAAGTGAATAAATAAATATTCATTTACAAACCAGATGGTTTGTTTATGTACACTTATTTGAATGATATTGATTGGGTCGATAAATTTCACACATCGCCCAACTGCACAAATAAAATCTGTGTTTGATTGTTTGAAACCCCACACGGGTGTTAGGATGAAATATGCAGTTCACTCATCCTGATTGATTAAATATGTCGATCGATTGATTGACAGGCTGTTATAAGCGTTGAATATCTGTATTTGATGCTTATGCAGTGTAGTGCACTTTGGTTGATGGTTGATTATTTTTCAATGCTATGATATACATGTGTTGTATGAAAATCCATATAATTAACTTTATATGGTAATTGATTGGGCCTCATTCCAATTTGAAAAATAAAGAATATTATAAAATAAAAGTTCATGTGTTGACAGTACTCATTCATTGAGATTGGTCATGTGTTGAACGAAATATTTTGATAATAACAACTATTTTGAAAAAGAAATATTTGAAATAGAATATTTGAAAATAGAAATTTATGAAGCCGTGTATGGACGCCATTTTGACGTGAACGATATTTATATCGAATTGAAAACGATTTCGAAATGAAATGAATTGAAAACGATTTCGAAATGAATTGAATTGAAAACGATTTCGAAATGAAATGAATTGAAAACGATTTCGAAATGAATTGAATTGAAAACGATTTCGAAATGAATTGAATTGAAAACGAATTCAAAATAAATTGAAAACGATTTCGAAATGAAATGAATTGAAAACGATTTCGAAATGAATTGAATTGAAAACGATTTCGAAATGAAATGAATTGAAAACGATTTCGAAATGAATTGAATTGAAAACGAATTCAAATGGAATAGAAAGCGAATTGAAATGAATTCAAATTGAATTGAAATTCGAATTGAATAGAAATGAATTTTAAAACGAATTTATAGAGAAGAATTCAATTTTGATTTGAATTGAAATGGAAGTTGAAAATGTTTTTGAAACGAATTCAAAACTATTTATATAATTCGTTTTAAATAGAAATCGACGAAATATATATTATATATATTATATATAATATAATGGCCTGAATAGAACGCGCCGCGCCGCGGCAGTTCGCGAATTTCGACCATTTATTTCAAACGGACATTACAGGAGATCCGACCGTCGGATTCTCCTAAAACCGGAACCGTTGGGTTCGTATCGAAAAGAGCTTTCTAATTAATGTTAGAAATTTGAAATCTAACGGTTGGATTTGGAGATACGTCCAAATCAAATTCGAAAAAGGTCGTTGTAAGTGCAGTTCGATGGCCATTGTTGGAAATCGACTGTACGGGCCTTGATAAAATTATTAAAAATAGTAATAATTTGTGTAAAATCATAAGAAATGATTTGTGAAAGTTTGGGGTGAAAATCTCCATATTTGAAAAGATAAAAAAATGGATTTTTATCGAAATGAACTAGTTTTGAACTAGAATTATAATTCTATTTATTTTTAAATAAATAAATTGAATTTGAAATGGTTTTGAAAATAACCAAAATTTCCAATGATTGCATTGGAGTGGATTTGAATCGAAATTGTCTTCGGAATATTTCGATGTTGGAATTCGTGACATTACAGGTGTTGTTATGGAAATTTGAAAGATATATATTTGTATCGTTATTTCCAATACGACATTTGTTAGTCGTAGAATTCGATATTGAATATAAGCCGATATATTTTCTATTCAGAGCCTTGTATTGAATATCGAATGTGATTTGGGTTTGTCGTGAATGGTGTCTTCACTAACACTGTTCTTGAACCCAGTTGAGAAAAGATTAAATCTTTTTATTTAGATTTAATGAAGTGTACCAATTAAATGATATTTAATTGGAATTGAATTGGTATTGATTTTTGGGTTTATCGTGAACAGTGTTTTAAATAACACTTGTTCTTTAACCCGATAATTAATGGAATGTGATTTTGGGTTTATCGTGAATCGTGTTTTAAATGACACTGATTCTTTAACCCAGATAATGATTAAAACTAAGTGGAGTTTTAATGAATCTTTAATTAGATTGAAAAGATCGAGAATGGAGTATCACCAGTTTTGCTCCAGGCGATAGTTAAATCTTTAATTAGATTTGAACGTGAAATTTAGAAACTAACTGTCGGTTAGCCAAGCAGAATGGTTTTCTGGATATTGATCTGATGTTGGTTTCGGCCTTCGGGGTTAATATTTGGGGAATTATTCTCTTGATTAATTTACGGTTAGTGACTGATGAATTGGAATGAGGCGTATGTTGTGTTTGTGTAACACTTTTATAAAATATACGCGAGTTATTCGGGAAGACCGGGTTTATCCCATTCTGAATAACTGATACGACGATAAGTCGAAGATGAAGACGATGGTCGAAGACCGGAGGTCTTCACGTCGTTTGGGTGATAACTGATGATCTTGATTGGGCTGTACACCCAAGAAGATGGAAACAGTTGGTGATCGTCCAGACGTACTTGGAGATCGATGGATATGCGGGGTACTAGGTGCCTCCGGTTTCGTTCAGCCCCAGAACGGACTTGTAAATGGACTGTGTGTCTGACATTGGATTTCATTCTGTGTGACTGATATCGGTTGCATAGAGTGGTTTGCCTGTGTGGCATGCTAAGATGCAAATGATCAAGGCTTCTGTTGAAAAGCAAAGTCTTGTGGTGATGATCAAAGCACGGCCTTTGTGGCGTAGCTTTGTGTAACGTTTGATTCGCGAGTTTCACACCCGGTATGAATCAAAAACGGGAGACGGACCTCAGGGAGGGCATGCGTTTCTTTCTAGTTAGAAGTGGCGTCAGTGGTTTTACACGCCCTGACGAGTTTGACTTATGTTGTTGTTGCTGTTGCGAGGCGCCTCGGTTATATCGGTTTCGGCCGAATGCATTCTGGTCGGCTGACGGACCAGACTTACACCCCATAGGGTGGGGAGACGTATTGTTCAGGCATAATAATCCACTCCGTGTGGACCGGCCCTGACGATCCAAGGGGCAGTTGCGGCTGTTCCTGAGGGGCGGGCTAGAGCGTCTCGAATCGGTTGAGGATCTTGCCCCTAGCCTCGGTTCATAGATGGAAACCCAATTTCCAAATACGTGACATTTGCGGTTTTATTTGTAAACCTATATATGGCGACATAGTGGTATGGGGCATTCATGCCGCCTATGATTGATACTTATGATTTGAAGTTGTTTTATACACTATGCACTTATTATAGTATCAAATGATTTGTTTTAAACGTATCAAGCATTCTTTGGCTGTTATAAGGGAAAACCCTATCCCCCGGTTTGCGTTGCATTGTGTGATAGGAACTGGGTCTTATAACAGCTTCATCTTTCTTTATTTAGCATTGCGCTGCTGTTTTATGCACTGGTATTCTTGGGAGGAAACCCGTTCCGTGTTATACGGCGTGGTCCCTTGATTTACCTAACTTTTAAAATAAAGAATAATAACTATTTTAGTTCTCACACCAGTCACATGACTGACCTGGAGTTTATTGTTTTGACCTAAACTCTGGGTGCCCTTATTTTGACACGGGCAGCTAGTAGTTTTGGTTTTGCAGATTTATATTCACAGGATCCTGGTTTACGACTGGAACGATATCCGGGAAGCTTTGTATCCGTATATCTCATTCTAGTTGTGTATTGTATTATTTTCCGCTGCTATGTATTTAAATGTAATTTAAATCTCTGATATTTCTGTGTAATATTCTTTTATACTCTGTATATTCTTGTAATCTGATGCATTGTTGTTATATACAATGAAATGTTCTTCTATATGCGTTCTGTTGTGGTTTGTTCTCGAACTATCCGACGCTTTCCTTTACGGGGAAGTTACGGGTCTTCACAATTAGTTTCAAAAGAAATAAGAATATTGATTCAAATTATATTGAATATTTGTTATTCAATTAGAGTTGATCAAATACAGTATTTGAGGTAGAGTTAGCCAAACATAGTTATTCAGGGAGAGTCGCCATTGCATACAACTGCTAGCGTAATTCGCAGGGCTACAGATAGCCTAGGGCAGTCGGATGTTTCCTGAGGGAATCAGGCGTAACCATTGTGATCGCTGCGATCTAGGGTCAAGCGAATGGAGTAAGTCGAATATTAGTTAATCGGTCAAAGTAAATCAGTCAGAGTTAATTAGAATGGGTATTTTGGTTATACCATTAAGTATTTTACATATATGTATATCGTGTGATGCTTGGATACAAAAAAGGGAAAAAGGGTTTTAAACGAATATATCGATATTTCCAAGAAGGAATGTAAAGCTGGGTGTATATATATATGCTTTAAAGTAATTGAAATAGTTTTGTTATGAATAAGAATAAATATAATGTTTTCAATATACTGGAAGAATTAAAGGCTGATTGACCATTTTTTTAAAAACATTTTAAGAGGTTAATTTATGTCAAGTACTGAATCAGCAAAAGCTCATGTTCTCACACTATTGTTAGTTGATAGTTAAATCACCGACTATCAAACAATACCAATCCGCTTCTTGGTATGCAAAGGCCGTGATCGAATTTATATTCGAAAACCATTCCGACTAACAAATACGTGAAGATGGTAATTAAAGATAGAGAAAGTGAAGACCGTGGATCTTCATAAGCGGAAGGACTACTTGTCAAATTTCTCTAGCTTGCAACCAGGGTTATCTGATTTATGATTCTGTCGGGGTTGAATCTACGGATTACAAGGACTTCTCGCTACTGATCCTTGGGTGATTCCTATATGAGATGCAGTAGGAGAGTGCCTTCGGTTCATCCTGTTCCTGGATGACTTGTATAGACGAATGTACGACAGAGTATTTCTTAAGGGTCACGTACGTTGATTTTTACAAACGTATTTCTGTTAGTGGCGGAGAAGGCCACCTCTCTAGCTTAACGACCAGAATTTTTTAGTGGACGTTAATTAGTGATATCTGGCGGATCTGATGATGTGGCATTCAAAGTGAATGATGACTAGATGTTCTAAAGTAAATGCTAGCCTCAAGCCTCAACAACCGGGAAATGACGAAAATCGGGCGGGCAGCATGGCTATGTGGGTCGCTTCCATTAGGATGTATGATCACCTATCTAGAGAAATTCTAATTGCTTCTTAAATCTATATTCGATGCTGTCCCTATCCAGGAGGAGGTTGCTGATCCCGACCGTCGGTGATATACATTCGATACACTCAACAGAAATGAGTGGTCGGTCATGTGAGGGCCGGGTTGCAAGATGTTCTTGTTGAACCCAGTGTATTTGCCTCTAGAGATACACTATTCTCATCCTCTAATTTCTTCCTCATGACAATCTGGGGTTCGATACTTGGGTTTTGGCAAGTAATACGGGTTTATGTATTGTTGTCGAAAATTCGAGCGTAGAATTTTTCCCTGGGTCGTTACAATTTCCAAAGGAAGATTAAACAATAAGTTTAAAAGAACTTATCTTTATAAAATTAATGGGAACCTTGCCCCAAAGATATGAATATTTGAATAAAACAATCTTATGGATTGGAATAAGATGTGTGTATCTTTGTTTATTCGTCACACGATTATAAAGATGTGTTAGTTATCCGAAAAGACCGGGTTTAACCCGTTCGAATAACGTTTACCACGATTAAAATTCAAAGATATGAAGATGGTGGTTGAAGACTGGAGAGCTTCGCATCATCGAGATGATTGTTGATGTTTCGACTTAGGGTGTACACCCAAGACGAGGTAATAAGTGGTGATCGTCCAGACGTACTTGGGGATCGACCGGATATGCGAGGGTCTCCCTCTTATGTTGGACATATGGGATGAGGAACAAGGTACCTCCGGTTTCATTCGGACCCAGAACAGACTTGCAAATGGATGTATGTTTGACATTGTACTTCTCGCTGTATTCATTAATCTCTGCTAAATATGTATCTGTTTGGTGGCGGAGAATTTATTCTCTTTCTTAACACCCTTCTTTAAGATGTACGAGCTTAGAGGTTATATATTGGTGAAAATCAATGGTATGGTATGGATTGACAATGTGTTATGTTGAGTTGCAGGGATCAAGGCTTTTTTTGAAAAGCAGGGCCTTATGGATGATGATCAAAGCACAACTTTAATTAACATAGCTTTGTGTATAGCGTTAATTTGCGAACCTCACACCCCGCTGTGGACCAAAAACGGGATTGAGACTGCAAGGAAATGGACATTCGTTAGCTTCTAGCTAGAAGTGATGTCATGGTATAGAGCCCAAATATTTTACTTATGTGGATGTTGGATATTATTTTATGGAAGGAAAAGTACCTCGGAATTGATCTGGATGGACTAAAAGGCCTTTCGTTTGGTCGACATACTGAACTTGTGAGAGGTTCGATAGAACCAACTAACGTATTGTTTATGGCATTGCCAACCAGTGACGACCGACCGACCCTAAAGATCCAAGGGGTGCCCAAAGGTGTGATCCTGAGGCATTTGCTATAGTGTCTCGAAATCAGTGAGGAAGATCCCTTGCCTCAGTTCATAGATGGAAACCCGATTTCCAATACGCGATTTTACGGTTTTAGTTGTAAACCTATATGGCGACATAATATAATGATACCTCTGCTGCCTATAATTGATACATTTATATTTGAAGGTAATTTCCTCATTGTGCACTAATAATAATAAAAGATAAATTTTGCGTATCAAGCATAGTTGGCCATTATAAGGTAAAACTCTATCCTCTAGTTTTTGTTGCATTGTGTGATGGGACCTGAGTCTTATAATGGCTGCATTTTTCCTTTTTAGCATTGCATTGTTTGTTTTATGGTATTCTTAGGAGAAAAACCGTTCCGTGTTTTACAACGTGGTCCTTTTATTTACCCAACATAAAAACAAAGTTAATAACTGTATTAGTTATCACAACAGTCCGATGACTGACTCGGAGTTTATTGTTTCCACCTAAACTCTTGGTGTCCATATTTTCCACACGGGCAGCTTGTAATTCTGGTTTACACAGATATTTCTTTTCACAGGATCCTGGATTACGGCTGGAGCTATATTTGGAATGTTTTGTATTCATGTATTTCTTTCAGTTTTGGTGGTTGATGTTTTCCATTGCACATTATACTTATGTATATATATTTCCGCTATTTTGTAATTTAAATCTCTGATATTTTCCGCTGTATATTATTTATTTAAACTCTGATATCTTGTACTCTGATGTAAACTGTTCTAATAGCAAAGAAATGTTCTATTGTTTTGTGTTCTGATGCGTTGTGTTCTCATACAATCTGCATTTTTCCGTCTCTTCTGGGATCTGGGAAATTCGGATCGTAACAGGTAGTTTATCGAATATCTTCTAGTTCAATGTCTTTTGCTTTCAACTCGTGAGTTGTTAAAATTGCCTCTGAATTTAGTTAAAGAAAATATGTTAAAACGGCTGTACATCTACGGGTAGATTGAAGAATCCTACATGTGTAAGACCAGCTTAAATAAAGTAATTTATCATAACTGAAAATTGTAGGATTAAATGAAATTTTTGTCGTTTGTAAGTTATGCATTGTAAAGTGTTAAAGTAAAAATAATTGTTCGATGACTTATTAACTAACACCTAACGAACACATTTTGTCACATGTATTAATAGTGTCATCTATGTTTATAATTCCCATTATACGGAGGTAGTAAGCAATTTTCACCAAGGAAAAATAGTTGAATAACTTATGCTGCTAAAAAATGGAGAGTTAGGCTGATAGCTCAAATAAATCAGGGTTATTATGCATTAAAATGGTTGACACAATAGTGTAAATGGATAGTTACATCCTAATACCACATACATAGACCAACTGCACAGTATGTGTTGACATGTAGTATTTATTGTATACTACCTAAGATTTGTTGTTCTAATATTTACTAACATCAAGTACCTACTTAAAAAAGTCTATTACCATCAAGTTTAATTATTTCTTTATATATAATTACAAATTCAAAATTGTTGTAACTTACTATATTCATACTGATCAATCATACACAAATAGTCTAAAATCCTAGCTAGCACACAAATATTAGATTGTCTAATTGTGGGTGAAGATAATTATGTTATGCTAAAACTATGCATTCTTGGTTAAGTTGTAAATATGATATTAGTAATATATCAAACTCACATCTCACTATATGTCAATTGTTCTTCCATTATGTTAACTAAAAAAAGACTTCCAAGGAAGTTAGAGCGTGATTCAATAGTACAAACATTTTTAAAATAAACATGTAAAATATGATAAATGTGTTATAATATATCAAAATTTAGGGAAGAAATTGGTAAATAAAAAACTATTATCTATATTACTGATTAATCTTATATAACCACCCAAAAATATTTAAAAACAGGCATTTTTGTAGCTAAAAGAGACAACAAAGAATGGTATTGTACTATTTGCAATTTATGTTTCAGTGAACTTCTCCGGATCCATTGATTTCAAAATATCTACACACAAAAATCTGTAAATGTACAAAGCATATATACAAAAACATATTTTTTCTTTAAAAACTCCAGAAAAAAAATATTGTTACCAAACTATTAATTATGGATGAATGATAAGTAAGATAAATCGCAACCAAAAAACAAAATAATTAGGTAATACTGAAATTTTGAGGTTACACATAATGAAAATATATGGGAATAAATTTGGGAAAACATAAAAGATCAATAATAATGATCCTGCCATATCTAGAGAAAGATATAAAAATACACCAGTAGTGAAGCAAATATTAACTTATCTTTTCTTTCTTTTATTAAGTGTTATAACGAGCCTTTCCATAATAGTTGACAAGAAATAGAGAAATTTCAATTAACAAATGCCTTTGGAAGTGTGATTCCAAGCATGAATTATAGTAATGACAATGAAACATGAGAGTTTTAAATTACTTCTTAATATATACTAAAACAAATGCCACTATGGCCACGTGGCAGCGCCATGTTAACCCATTTCCCAACAAAATGTTCTCTTCATACATGAGAAAGAAGTTAAAAAATGTCTCGGGAGGCAATAAGAAATAAAAAATAAGAAGAAGACAATGTATACTTTTTAAGGTAATAATAATGCCTCGGTAAGGTGAAAATCTCAGGTGTTACTATGCGAAAAAACACAAAATATATCATTGCAACCTGTGGAAATCCCACCTCCCAATTCATCTTCTAGACAGTTCTTCATATATTATATTATTATGTAAACATTATATAGATTAAAAAATTAAATTAGTGTTGCTTATATATAAGTTAATGGTATGGGGGTGGATGTGAGTTTGGTTACGCAGAAGAAAAAGAATGAAATATGGGTGTTGCGTATAATTTTGTAGATGATATAACACCTTTCAAGTAGATTATGTCCATCAAAATAAGAATCATATAGTTATGGAAGCCCCCAAGTTACAAAGATCCTAAAGTTGATGGAAGTATTGAAATGTTGTTCCTGGATGAAAAGGTGATGTAGTTGTATTTTTTCATTTCATTTCTTAGTTATTTTTCGTAATTGTAATACAATTGGTTTGTAAATAAAAAAGTTATGCATTATGCTACAACACAGAATAATAGGATTTAGGCTACTGTCAAACAAAGCCTCATCAGAAGATTTTCTTCAAAACTTGTGGAAGGTAAATTTCTAATTATTTGCAATTTTAGAGTTGGACAAAATAATGGGAACTATCGAGTAGCACAACATCTCTACAAAATTAATTCTGTTTTCTCGACATCGATTCTGAAATGTGAAGATGATATGTCCATTCCTATGCATGGATTTAAATTTGTGTCATTTGATGACATTCTTTCAAGAACATTGGATGATAAATTCTTAATAGGTATGTCTTTTAACTGATTTCTTACACATTTTATTATGGAATGATTCGATAATATTATAGTTATTGGTTTTACGTTGCACAGATGTTATTAGCAAGTTTGTTGGTTACAATTCTCCTAAGAGTAGCCAGAAAGAGAACAGAGAGTCTAAGAAATTGGTCGTGGAACTGAAGGATGAAGAGTATGTTGCAATATATATATATATATTAAAATTTTAAAATATGTTCGAATATTATTTTCTTTTGCAACTGCACATGAAATGTAGACATTTTGTTAAGTATGCACGCCAATTCAATATGTTATTTTCTTTCACTTCTAATAATTAATATTTGCAGGTCAAAATAATATGAAATGTACCTTATGGGATAGATATACAAAAGAAGTATTTGGTTTTCTATCCGAAAATAATATCAGACCCATTGTTATTATTATTATTATTAGGAATGCAAATACAAAGGAATGGGGAGGTATTCATGCGAAATTTAGTTTATAATTCATTTACTTATTAATCTGATAAAATTATATTTTTCGTACTATAATTAGTTGCATTTTTTCCTTTTTCCTTATTTTTTTCGCTGGTAGGTGTAACAACCCGTGTTTTTATAACGTGTAATAACTATAAATCAAGGTAGAACTAATTTTTAGAATAAGAATCAAGGGAAACGGGTTACGCCATTGCGTTCGCCTCGAAATTCTTTTTGGAAATGAGTCCGAGTTTTTGAAAATCGGAGCCCGTATGACCAAGTTATGACCTTTCGAAGTTTTCAGAAGTTTTCAAGTTCGAAATAGCTCAATTCAAATTAAAAATTAAAAATTCAAAATTCAAAGCTCAGAATGGACTGGGCGGGAAATTTCCTGCCCAGGAACAAGTCGATCTGGGGGTCGACTATGTAGTCGACCTGCCCAGGACCAGGTCGACCATAGTGTCGACCCGGGGGTCGACCTGGTGCTCAAGCCCACTTTTGTAGCTTGATTCGCTTTGATGTTTCTGGCCTCATTTCTGTCCACATTCGTTAACCTGACCCTATAGATACAACCCCTAACACCAGTCTCTCTACACAAAATTCTTTCTGACCTTACGCTGCTCTAATTCTGGTTGAAAAGTTTGAGAAAGGGACTGCTTCTTCTACGTTGAGACTGCCTCAAGAGAATTGCCGATTTGGGGATTTCTATTAGGACTTGACTAAGCATATAAAGATACAACATCGACTATCTTTTTCTAATTCTCGAACCACGATCTGTAAGCCCTAGTTGTTTTTAGATTTAAACTGCAAATGTAATATGAATATGATGTAAATTGAAATTAGACCTATGTATGATGACTGTTTTACATCCATTCTTGTTCATCTTGGATCTTGACTTTTGGATATATTATGACATTGATTTAGGGCCTATTCATGTTGTAAATCAAAAAGAAAACCCCTCATATGATCATGTTGAATCTGCTATTAGTCACTAGTTTATGACTATCACCTTATGTCAATCGTTACCATGACTATGCTATCACCTTATGTCAATCGTTACCATGACTATACTATTCCCTTATGACAACTGTTATCTTGACTAGTACCTTATTTTGCTAGATTTGGAATCTTTATGTTTGAGGCCGATATTCCATATGCCAGTGATGTTATAACCTTTTATCAAGTCATACCATGCTATGCTAGTAATCACTTTTGCCACCTTATACCCATCCCTTTTTATGTTATTCCCTAATTAGATTTATTTGTATCGATTCGAGCATACGTACTATGGGAATACTATTTGGGTAGACTAGGTAAAACATGAATTGACTTTGAACTTTAAACATGAACGTTATTATAACTTGTACCTGGATATGGACATGAACTTTACACGATTTGACATGAAACATGACATGAAACATGATATGAAAACTCGACATGAATTTTGACATGAAAACTTGAATGTGGGCATGACAATTAGATAAACTTGAAAATGGCCAACAAGAGGTTGGGTTGAGTTTGCAGTGTAAATCTGCCCGGAATCGCCCGGCAAATCCAATGGCTGCAAACAATAGGATCCAATGTGGGTAGTTGGTCATGTCGCATGTAAAACCCGAGGTTAGACTATGTTGTGTGTAAATCTACCCGGAACTGCCCGGCAAAGCCAGTAACCACAACAGTTAGTCTAATGTGAGAGGTTGAGGTGCATTAATGAATTAATGCCACATGATAGGGTTAAATCATGAACCACTTGAATATACTTAACCAACTTGACACGATGATTTGATAGGGTTAAGACATGAACCGCTTGAACACACTTAACCAACTTGATACATGATTTGGATAGGGTTAAGTCACGAATTTGAATGACAACACTTAACCCATTAGAAACCCTAGTTACGTGGTCCTTTTAAGCAGTAACCCACTTAGATGTATCACGATACCCTGGGACTAGGCAGGGTGGGGCACGATTACTGGGCTGATTGTAAGCGACTAGAATGACGGCTGAGTAGGTGCGCCATTGTTGGTGCAGGCGGACTATGGTCGTGTACGTAGTCCGGAGTTGAAAAAGCAAGCGGTGGGCACCCGTAAATTTACACTGTGCATGCTTGATTTGTGTCGGTGGTTGGCACCATAGGACTTGATACACCCTATGGTGGACCTAGCACAGGTAACTACGTTTCAGGATAGGGCCGTTTGACATAGACACATGACGAGCTAGAACTTGTAGGGAGCCGATCGATTAGTAGATCGTACCTTAGGACCCCGTAATGGGTCACTTCATGATATTGGGCCAAGGGATCATTTCATGGTTAATACTTGACATGGGTTAGAATACTAGTACAGCTGGTGCAGAGAATCTCGAATATGCGATGCTAGACTTGACTTATCTTGTTATCTTAATTATCCTACCAGTTCTGTTATCATCCTTATGTGTATAATTCCAGTTTTCACATATCATGTTACCTTTACTTGTTTTCATACTGAAAGACACTAGGGCTTACCAATCTTTATGACTGACCCTTTTTCTTTCGTCTCTTTTTCTTTCGTTTCCCTCCCAGGTTCTCAGGGAGGAAACACTCGCTCTTAGCTTGGATTTAGCTTGCTTTCTTACAGCTCATGCACGGTTTGGTCTTGGGCTATGCTATGGCTGCTTCTGCTATTTATGGGGAATAATTTACTTTTGTTATCTTAAGTTTATACTTCTTTATTTGGTACTTGATGTAATGGAATAATTTGTATCTTGGATATATATGGTTTTGACTCTTTTCTTGAAAGTAATAAAAAGTTGGTTTTTAATTTCTATCGCTGCTTTATTTATGTTTTGCCTTGTGATATCTCTGTGCATGTTTACCTAGATAATACTCCACCAAAAATAGTGCATTCCCTTTGTGAGTGACCCTAGCAGAGGTGGGGTGTTACATTTGGTATCAGAGCAAAAGGTTACCAGGCTAGGCAAAAGTTTTAAAAACCTTCCGAAACTATTTTCAAAACCATTTATAAAGAAGCATTTTTCAAGAAAAGTTTTATATTTAAAAATGCTATTCCCCAAGAAGCCATTAGCACTTTCCTTTGTTTCCGCGTTTGAATCTTTTCATTTCGTTTTTTAGCATGGCTGATCATAAACTGCCTGAGGGAATACCCATGCCTGGATGGTTCCGAAGGTACTTAGAAGCCAGGACCAACGACGCGGGCACGACAGACATCCCTCCTCCTCCTCCCCCAGTGGTTGCGGTTCCTCCTCCTGGTACCGCCTTTGCCAAAATATGCAAAGACTTTAAAGCAATGGGCGGTAAGAACTTCGTTGGAACTGAAACATTTGTTGAAGCATGAAACTGGCTAAAGGAGACGGAAGACTTGTTCATTATCTTTGATATGGAGGACCATAGGAAAGTTCAGTTGGCAGCATGGTTGTTGAAAGAGGAAGCTGCATTTTGGTGGGAAGTCACCAACGCTACCAGGCCAGTTGAGACTTGGGCAGACTTTAGAGAGAGGTTTGGGCTTAAATTCTTATCGTCAGCAGAAGAGAACCTTCAGATGAAGAGGTTCCTAACACTCAAGCAAGGGGACATGTCTGTTAAGGAGTACGTGAATAAGTTTAATCAGCTTGCTCGGTTCGGTTTGGATTTGGTCAACACGGCCCAGAAAAAGGCTGTACGCTTTGCTCGAGGATTGAACGAGCCACTACACAGCTTGGCCCTAACTCATATACCCATGGGGCGACCTTTGAAAGCTTGGTGGATATGGCTCTACTTCATGAGGAAGACAAGAATAGCAAGAAGGAAGTTAAGCCTAATGAGAATCAAAATAAGAAAGCTGACATCAAGAAGGGGGCAACAAGAATAACAAGAATAACAAGAGCAACAACAAACCACGTGAGACGAGGAAGTGCAACTTTTGTGGTATCACTGGACATCTAGCTAAAGACTGTAGAAAGAAGAAGAGGAAGTTGGGTGAATGCTTTCATTGTGGGGATACTGGACACATTAGCAAGGATTGCCCTAAGAAGCAAGGGCAGGGCCAAGGGCATACCCAGCGAGCAGGACCTTCTGGAGGGCAGTTGCATGCTCTCAACACCACTCCAGCTCTTGACCGAGGTAGTAATATTTCCGTAGAAAGCCTTGTTTACATTTTTGACTTTCATGTTCGAACCTTATTTGACTCTGTCGCATCGCATACTTTTATTTCTTCTGATATTGTTGAAAATCTGCACTTAAGTACTAGTCTGGTTGAGGATCCCGTTATAGTTTCAAATCTAATTGGGGGCTCCGCCCATTTATCTATGATGTGTATGGATTTGAGGATCTCTATCTTAAGCATAGAATTCACGTGTAATGATTATGTTCTCAGATTTATGGGATACGGTTTGATCCTAGGTATGGAGTGGTTGTCCGATTATGGAGCCATTCTTGATTGTGAACGAAGGGTAGTGAGGCTCATGACTCGCCTTGGTAATACCCCTGAAATTTCTTGTAACCCTAAGGGTCCGGTCATGTTGTATTATCTTGAATCCCTTGACTCGTCTGACGATAATTTGCAATCTATAAGAGTGGTCCAAGAATATCCAGATGTCTTTGATGAAGTGAGGGGGTTACCTCCTAAACGTGAGATAGACTTCCGAATTTATCTTGTTGATAATGCCAAGCTAGTTTCATTGCCCATTAGGCACATGGCCCTGCGAGAAAGAAGGGAGCTCAGTAAACAAGTTAACGAGTTGCTTGAGAAAAATTTCATAAGGCGAAGCATTTCTGAATGGGGTGCTCCGGTGGTATTCGCTACTAAGGCGGATGGATCGCTCCGTCTATGCGTAGATTATCGTGAGTTAAACAAGCCGACAAAAAAGAATAGGCACCCACTACCAAGAATCGACGATTTGTTTGACCAGCTTGTTGGAGCATCTGTTTTCTCTCAACTCGATCTAGCCATAAGATTCCATCAACTTAGAGTGGCTGAGGATAGCATTGACAAAACTGCGTTTAGGACTCCAGATGGGTTCTTAGAATGGCTCGTCGTGCCGTTTGGGTTAACGAATGCACCCGCATACTTTGTAGATTTGATGAATAGGGTGTTTCGGGAGTTCCTTAACAAGTTTGTTGTAGTTTTCGTGGATGATATTTTGATCTTCTCAAAAGATGAAGAAGAGCATGCTAGACATCTCAAGGAAGTAATGGAAACCCTTAGGGAACACCAGTTAAAGGCTAAGTTCTCCAAATGCCATTTTTGGAGGAAGGAAGTTCGATTCCTTGGACATATAGTTTCTAAGCAAGGCATAGCCATGGACCCCGCAAAGGTAGTTGCGGTACAGGACTGGAAAATTCCTAAGAATGCAACGGAGGTGAGGAGCTTTCTCGGTTTGGCGGGCTACTACAGGAAGTTCATTAAGGAATTCGCTAAGATTTCATCCCCTCTTACTAAGTTAACAAAGAAGAATCTAGATTTTACATGGGACATAGAATGTGATGCTGCTTTTCAGAGATTCAAGAGAGCCCTCACCACAGCTCCAGTTTTAGCATTACCCCGATGGAGGTAAGATGTTTACGGTGTACACAGATGCGTGCAGCACGGGATTTGGCGCTGTCCTAATGCAAGAAGGAAGGGTAATATGCTACGGGGGTAGACAACTTAAAGTTCATGAGAAAAACTATCCCACGCATGACTTGGAGTTGGCCGCGATTGTTTTTGCACTTAAAGCTTGGTGCCATTATCTTCTAGGAGAGAGGTTCGAGCTGTATACCGACCACAAATCGCTTAAGTACCTCTTCTCACAGAAAGATTTGAATCTGAGGCAATAGCGGTGGATGGAGTTCTTGGCATCATATGACTTCGATATAGCCTATACCCCTTGCAAGGGTAATGTGGTGGCAGACGCGCTAAGTAGAAAAAGGTTGACTTTGAGCCTCTTGTTTGTTGAAAGGAAAAGCCTTGAGTTTATAGCAACCTTTGATTTTACACCTGCTGTTGAGTCATTGACTGCTACGTTTGCATCTCTTGAGTTAAGACCTACACTTCTAGATCAAGTAGGGACTTCACAGAAGGAAGACCCACAGATAGTCGAAATCATGGACAAGCTGATTAGGGGTGAGACATCGAGTCACCTCAGTAGGTATGCCATAGATGACAAGGGATGGCTAAGGCGCGATGGAAGGCTATGTGTCCCACAATTGGGAGACGTAGTAAGGAAATTTCTCGAAGAGGCGCATCACCCGAAGATGATTATACATCCCGGAGGGGATAAGATGTATAGAGATATGAAGCGCATTTTCTTTTGGGCTGGAATGAAAAAGGATGTGGCAGAGTTCGTTTCGAAGTGCATAGTGTGCCAACGAGTAAAGGCCGAGTTGAGGAAGCCTGGTAGGCTATTGCATCCTTTGGAAGTTCCGCAATGGTAATGGGAGAGTAGCTCGATGGATTTCGTGGATGGACTGCCTAGGTCAAGGAAGGAAAATACTAGCATATGGGTCATAGTCGATAGACTCATGAAAAGTGCTCACTTCATTCCAGTGAAAAGCAAGAGGACCGCATCATGGCTGACATCTATTTACCTTCGAGAGATAGTACGGTTTCATGGAGTTCCTTCTAGTATAGTTAGTGATCGTGACCCGATTTTTACTAGCCAGTTTTGGAATAGTCTGCAAGAAGCAATGGGTACACGACAGAACTTGAGCACGGCCTATCACCCGCAGACGGATGGGCAAACCGAAAGGGTAAATAGGGTACTAGAAGATCTCCTGAGGCTATGCATTCTTGACTTTGGTGGTACTTGGGAAGACCATCTTTATCTCGTGGAGTTTGCGTATAACAATAGTTACTAAGCTAGCATCAGAATGGCACCGTTCGAAGCCCTGTATGGAAGACCGTGCAAATCGCCAACTTGTCGGTGGGAGACGACAGACAGACATATACTTGGGCCTGACATGATAATGGACACTTCTGAGAAGATTGAGTTGATACGAAGACGGATGAAAACGGCCCAAGATAGACAGAAATCTTATGCGGACCAGAGAAGGACAGAACTAGAGTTTGAAGTCGGAGATATGATCTTTATAAAAGTTTATCCGTTACGCAATGTAGTTCGTTTTGGAGCCGTTGGAAAGCTAGCACCAAGGTTCGTAGGACCGTTCCCTATCACTGAGAGGATTGGACAAATGGCCTATAAGGTAGACTTACCCAAGAAGCTCGCTGGGGTGCACAATGTCTTTCACGTCTCGCATCTCCGGAAGTGCTTGCATGAGTCAGCCGAAGTGGTTGATCCAAGCATCCTTGAAGACGTAGAAGTGGAAAAAGAAGCAACATTGAGGCGAGTTCCAATTCGTATCTTAGGAACGGAGATTAAAAAGCTAAGGAATCGAGAAGTCAAGCTAGTTAAAGTGCAGTGGAGTGAAGCCTAAGAAGATGCAACTTGGGAAACCGAAGAGAAGATACGCGCGCTTTACCCATTTCTTTTTAAGGGTACATTCTCGATCTCTTTTTCCTATAAACTTGAATCCTTTTCGTATCATGCTTCTACTATGTACGTTTGTCTTGTTATCTTCTCGATCTTATCTTGAGAACCTTAGGTAGAACCATATGGATGTAAACATGTGATTGAAACATGTTATGGTTGATGTTTGCAAATGGTTGCAAGTGGTTGCAAGTAGATGCTAGTGGATGCAAGACACACATTAGGCACTAGATCGGCTCAGTCACATTTTCATGTTGCATATGCATGAGTGCTTATACTTGTACATGGATGGAACTTGTTATGATATCACTTGGATGTTGCATATGGATGAATGTTTGTGCACTCATGTAGAGATTATAAACTATGTTAGGAATCTGCATACATGTTGGATTCATTACACTAACATATTTTGCATTAAGGAGGTTTACTGAATCAGTAACCGCCTGATCTTTTGCATTAGATAAGTACATATACACACACTTACTGCATATGTTCATACAGCACTAAAAATCGTTTAAGGACAATGGTTGCTTGTGGATGATGATTTGAGTAGATGGGTGATTGGATGGTAGGATATATTCTTTCTAACTTAGAGATTTCGGGGACGAAATCCTTTAAGGGGGGTAGAATGTAACAACCCGTGCCTTTATAACGTGTAATAACTATAAATCAAGGCAGAATTAATTTATAAAATAAGAATCAAGGGAAACGGGTTATGCCATTGCATTCGTCTCGAAATTCTTCATGGAAACAAGTCCGAGTTTTCGAAAATCGGAGCCCGTATGACCAAGTTATGACCTTTCGAAGTTTTCAAGTTCAAAATAGCTCAATTCGAATTCAAAATTCGAAATTCAAACCTCAGAATGGACTGGGCGGGAAATTTCCCACCCAGGACCAGGTCGACCTGGGGGTCGACTATGTAGTCGACCTGCGTAGGACCAGGTCGACCATAGTGTCGACCTGGGGGTCGACCTGGTGCCTGAGCCCACATTTGAAGCTTGATTCACTTTGATGTTTCTGGCCTCGTTTCTGTCAACATTCGTTGACCTAACCCTATAAATACAGCCCCTAACATGAGTCTCTCTACACAAAATTCTTTATGACCTTATGCTACTCTAATTCTGGTTGAAAAGTTTGAGAAAGTGACTGCTTCTTCTACGTTGAGACAACGTCAAGAGAACTGCTGATTTCTATTAGGACTTGACTACGCATATAAAGATATAACGTCGACTCTCTTTTTCTAATTCTCGAACCACGATCTGTAAGCCCCAGTTGTTTTTTAGATTTAAACTGTAAATGTAATATGAATATGATGTAAATTGAAATTGGACTTATGTATGATGATTGTTTTACATCCATTCTTGTTCATCTTGGATCTTGACTTTTGGATATATTATGACATTGATTTGGGGCCTATTCATGTTGTAAATCAAAAAGAAAACCCCTCATATTATCATGTTGAATCTGCTATTAGTCACTAGTTTATGACTATCACCTTATGTCAATCGTTACCATGACTATGCTATCACCTTATGTCAATCGTTACCATGATTATACTATTCCTTTATGACAACTATTATCTTGACTAGTACCTTATTTTTGCTAGATTTGGAATCTTTATGTTTGAGGCCAATATTCCATATGCCAGTATGTTATAACCTTTTATCAAGTCATACCATGCTATGCTAGTAATCATTTTGCCACCTTATACCCATCTCTTTTTATGTTATTCTCTAATTAGATTTATTTGTATCGATTCGAGCTTACGTACGATGGGAGTACGATTTGGGTAGACTAGGTAAAACTTGAATTGACTTTGAACTTTAAACATGAACGTTATTATAACTTGAACCTGGATATGGACATGAACTTGACACGATTTGACATGAAACATGACATGAAAACTCGACATGAATTTTGACATGAAAACTTGAATGTGGGCATGACAATTAGATAAACTTGAAAATGGCCAACTCGAGGTTGGGTTGAGTTTGCAGTGTAAATCTGCCCGGAACCGCCCAACAAATCCAGTGGCTGCAAACAATAGGATCCAATGTGGGTAGTTGGTCATATCGCATGTAAAACTCGAGGTTAGACTATGTTGTGGTGTAAATCTGCCCGGAACCGCCCGGCAAATCCAGTAACCACAACAGTTAGTCTAATGTGAGAGGTTGAGGTGCATTAATGAATTAATGCCACATGATAGGGTTAAGTCATGAACTACTTGAATATACTTAACCAACTTGACATGATGATTTGATAGGGTTAAGTCATGAACCGCTTGAACACACTTAACCAACTTGATACATGATTTGGATATGATTAAGTCAGGAATTTGAATGACAACACTTAACCAATTAGAAACCCTAGTTACGCGGTCCTTTTCAGCAGTAACCCACTTAGATGTATCACGATACCCTGGGACTAGGCAGGGTGGGGCACGATTGCTGGGCTGATTGTAAGCGACCAGAATGATGGCTGACTAGGTGTGCCATTGTAGGTTCAGGTGGACTATGGTCGTGCACGTAGTCCGGAGTTGAAAAAGCAGGCATTGGGCACCCGTAGAGTTACACTGTGCGTGCTTGATTCGTGTCGGTGGTTGGCCCCATAGGACTTTATACACCCTAGGGTGGACCTAGCACAGGTAACTACATTTTAGGATATGGCCGTATGACACAGACACATGACAAGCTAGAACTTGTAGGGAGCCGATCGATTAGTAGATCGTACCGTAGGACCCCGTAATGGGCCACTTCATGATATTGGGCCAAGGGATCATTTCATGGTTAATACTTGACAAGGGTTAGAATACAAGTACAGCTGGTGCAGCGAATCTCGAATATGAGATGCTAGACTTGACTTATCTTGTTATCTTAATTATCCTACCAGTTCTGTTATCATCCTTATGTATAATTCCAGTTTTCACATATCATGTTACCTTTACTAGTTTTCATACTGAAAGTCACTAGGGCTTACCAGTCTTTATGACTAACCCTTTTTCTTTCGCCTCTTTTTCTTTCGTTCCCCCCCAACCCCAGGTTCTCAGGGAGGAAACACTAGCTCTTAGCTTGGATTTAGCTTGCTTTCTGACAGCTCATGTACGGTTTGGTCTTGGGCTATGCTATGGATGCTTCTGCTATTTATGGGGAATAATTTACTTTTGTTATCTTAAGTTTATGCTTCTTTATTTGGAACTTGATGTAATGGAATAATTTGTATCTTGGATATATGAGGTTTTGACTCTTTTCTTGAAAGTAATAAAAAGTTGGTTTTTAATTTCTACCACTGCTTTATTTATGTTCTGCCTTGTGATATCTCTGTGCATGTTTACCTAGATAATACTCCACCAAAACTAGTGCATTCCCTTTGTGAGTGACCCTAGCGGAGGTGGGGTGTTACAATAGGGGCAGCAACATTGTCAAGCTCTTTATTCTTTACCCGGTTAATTTTTTAAGGGGATTATGAAGAAGTTAGATTGTTCAGAAATGAGTTAGTTTATTTTCGAAGTTATGACATGAGTAAAATAAATTATTTCTAAGTGTGCGCATTAATGTTTTTACTGGTGTAGACTTGATAGTAGTTTTGATAGTTCTGTCATATTGTAGACTACTCCATCGTCATCTCAAAGCTATGTCTCCTTGCAAGATGAGTTTCTCAAGTTCCATAAAAAATCATTGGATGAAATAGTTGAAATAGATAAGCCAATGAATTGCATAACCTTGGCCACTATTATTGGGGTGGAATTGGAACATGGATGGTATTACATAGCATACAAGAAATGTCAAGATGAACGATATTGATGAAAACGTATCAGAGGCTCATGGTGGAAGGAAAATTGTCTAAATTTTCTGTAAAAAATGCGATAAGTCTATGTAGTCTGAGAATGTTTTACTAAGGTATATATGTAGCAAAAGTAATCTTGGCAGCCATTTTCTGCGTACACATGACACTTTGATTTCATAGATAAGTTAAATTATTATTTGATTCATGAATCGTAGGTTCAAGGTCTAGATTCGTTTAATAGATGACAGCGACAGTGCATTATTTGTGATATTTGATCGAGAAGTCATAGCTATTTTGCATAAATCCGCCTATGAGATGAAAGAGTCTGTATCCAAGGTTAATTATCAATTATATTTTATCGTTCTTTCCTATTGGTTATTTGTTTTAGTTATATAATGAATTTATCAAACCGACCATTAGGGAGGTTTGCCTACTGTAAGTGCTAAAATCAAATTGTCCGAGCCAATAAATTTACGCATAATTTCCGCTTAACAATAATGTTTTCTCCGTCATTTCCTTCATTCTTCCTCAAATTGCGTTTCCTTCCTTTTGTTCCGTTCTTCCTGAAATCATCTTAAAGTTCACTTTACTCTCCGTCCCTTCAGCAAACACGATGCTAAAATTCCACATAAACCCTTAATCTCACATCCATTTTCTTGTCAAAATCTGCCAACGCTGTGTTAATCTTCGAAGATAACAAAGTTTAGTTTTCTCCGGTCTATTATACATCGATGTATATTTCCTAAATCGACATTGATTAATTTAATCGTGACTTTGTTTCGATTGGAAGATACGTGGTTTTTTCACAAAAAGAAGAGAAAAAGGGAAAATCTGAGCTATTGGTAATCGAATGTGAAGTGAGGAAGGACAAGGTATGCGATTTCGAAATTTATTTTGATATGTGTATGATCTACAATTCTTTTGATTTATTATAAGAATTATAAAGTCCAACATTCAAGCATTAAAGTTATTCTGATTCTTATGTATTTTGATATGTGTATGTTTTCCTGGCTTTTATTTTACATTTTTTGAAATTATTTATTTTTATTTTTAATGCATTCTTGTAAAACTTAAGAAAGCCATAACTTACTTTTACAAAACTATTTATTTTCTACGCATGCATCCTTGCAATCTTTACATATTAGGAAAATTTATTTATTTCTAATGTGGCTAAGTAAATTTTTGATGATGCTAGTAAAATAAATTTTAAGTTGTGTTTACCATATTACTTTATTCCATATAGATTACGTAAGATGTTATTGCCATAATTGATCAATTATAGCTTATAGGAAAAAAAGTAAAAAAATTCCATCTTAAAATCATTTATATTGTCCAGATCTTATTGCATTAATATGTAAAGTAATGCTAATATGCTTTTCCACTCTATAGGAAATAATGGTGTCTTGTTATTTTTTTGGCTCAATTTTATGCATTTAAGGTATGATTAAACTAGTTATGCATATCAGTTTCTTTCTCGTATAACAATGAAGGACATATTTTGATAGATCATACGTTTTGTCTTGGCAGTTCGTACTATACTTCTAACACAAAGCTGATAGATCATACGGTATGATGCTAGATAGCAAATTTCAAACAGGTATAAATACTTTGGAACTCAGATTCAAAATTAATTATGATTAGCCTAAATTTATGATGCCAGATGTTTATATGTGGTTCACACATGGACCGATATTTCATTATTTTTTTGTCTATTAGTTTGTCTGAACCATTGTTTATGCTACTTTTACTGTAAGAAAAATCAATGTTTAGATGCATCATTCAGTAATGGGTTATTTCACAAAAATTGCATGAAAACTTTTTTACAGTACTTTAAGACAGTATTCAATACCCTCCTGAAGAAAGTGGTAAAAAAATTCAAAATCTCCACTGTTTAGCAGTTTCATTATAAACGAATATCCTGCTACATACAATCAAAACAAGTTGGTACCATTTTAACTTGTATTATTACTAATTGTAGTTACATGTGTTTGATGCACTTGATGCATAAGCAGTATAAGTAAAGTAATCTATGGCATAATTACGTGCTTGAGTATAAATAGCTGAACCCACTGATTCAATAAAGTGGTCGTAGTCTCTAAGGTCAAGATTGATTCCCACATGCAAGCTAGAACAACTATGTGTATAAATATTAATATTTGATATGCATTAGTTATTTTAAACTAGGCTCAGTTGGGCATTTTATCCAAAACAGTATATAGTTCACTTAATTTATCTTTTTATTTTTATTTTTATTTTTATTTTAAGACAACTAGTAATACTTAAAACACTATCACAAATATATCATTTCACAACATGAAAACTTCTAGCTATATTCATATAGCATTACAAATGTATATTCATATCCCATTACATAATTCATATCATTGTATATGTGAAATATTATATCAATATAGCATTATTTTTATGTAATGTTATATAAATATATCATTTGTTGTCCTCTCAGACTAAAATAGTTCTCACGTTTTTCCTTTGTCCTAATTCATTACTAAGTTTAAATTATTTGAAACTTAAATTTATTAAATACTTGCTACAAAGAGAGGATGTCCATTAATAAAAGGCACTATTAATAGTTTTTATTAACCAGTTTGTAGCTAAAACATAAAATATACGTTCGCATCTGCCTACCCATGACCCGATACAAGATTTTTTTTTTTTTTACATTGTACAAAACACGTGTATCTTAAACATGGTTTTTGAAATGCAGAATAAATAAATAAAGAATGGAAGCAACAAAAATAAACTCTACTTTTTGTATGTGATGGAAAATGCAAGAAGACCTTGAAAGTATAAAAGATAAATCTAGTATAACTTCACCTATGCATAGACAGTTTGCTAACAATGTAGAACACTACGACTTTAGCGTTGGATATGAGTATCAACTGTTATTAGTGGATTTGAAGTAACGTTCATCAGTTGTATTGTTAATTCCCAAACATGGCTAAATATACATAAAGTACCATCATCATTAATAATATCAATAAATAATGCATGTACATAGGTAATTAAAAAAACAATAATGAAGGCCTTAGTTGGCCAAAAAAATCACACAAATTTGCCATTTAGTTTTTTAAAGCGGAGGTATTTTTCATTTTATTTGATGGTCAGTCCAAAAGAATTCTAGTTCCTCTTTGCACTTTAATATATTTACAGTTTGTAATCCGAAATATGTACACATCTGCACATGTTTGAGGGACAAGCGGAGGTATTTTTCATTTTATTTGATGGTCAGTCCAAAAGAATTCTAGTTCCTCTTCGCACTTTAATATATTTACAGTTTGTAATCTGAAATATGTACACGTCTGCACATGTTTAAGGGACAAACTTCTTAACCTAAATTCATTTTTATATTTGTTTCATTGCAATTTAACATTTGAATTAAATAACTAAAAATCATAGTTTTCATTAAAAAAAATGGATATATTTTTATGTTGGATGCACATTTTCCTCTACATGCCCCGATCTGCTCCCAGCCAAGCCGCCTTGCCTTTGACCATTCATGATGTCATAATATGATCCAAGAACGATCAACTCAAATCCACCAGCGATTTCCATCATACTAAACGCCGGTACAAAATCACGATTCATCAAGACAATTGCGATTGTTCAACTCATTTTCCATTTTATGCTTATCGAATTTGCACTTTTAAAACAGACTTTATTATAATCAATTAATTTATAAAGATATAGTTGTCCAAATTTTCCAATACTATTTAAAAATATATTAGAGATTGAAACCCCTAGCTCTTTTGGTGTTGTGTAAGAAAAATCAAACCTGTTTAAGAGAAACTGGTGGTTTTCAAATATTCATAGTATTGAATATATGTTTTTTTTCCTTTTAACATCAATCCCTTTTTCCAAATGCTAAGGTAAATAATAACTATAATCATGATTCAAACAGATTTGTGCCCATAAGTATGATGTATCAACTTGACCGATACATTTAACAAATCAACGTATAAACAACATACAAATAGAGTTCTCACTTGTATTCATGCTTTCTACAAATTATAATCCAAGCTCTTTAAAATGTGAACCCAATTAGAAAGGTGTTGTTTAATGCAAATATAAGATTGTCCAGATTCGATGCATCCCTACTCCATTTTTCAATTCTTTTTTACTCTTGAGGAAATGATCATCATATATTTCATTAAGTACTGTATGATAATTTCCTGTAAATATATATATTGCAAGTTTTTAGAGTAAGAGTGAAATTTTTTGCTCTATGAAACGTATGTATGCTTTATTCCTACTTTTTGATCTTTGAATGGATTATTTCCTTAGTTTCCTAAATAAAGTAATTCTGTTTCAGCGTACTTAATTTTTTTACTCATGTTAGAGGGAACTTTGTGTCTTATTCTATTCGTATGCTTTTGAATTGCGAAAAAGTTGCAGTTTTAGAAAATGCCAAACACTGAAAGCATGCCTTTTTATCTTAGGATTGGTTGTTACTAAATCTTTTATGTTATGTTTTAAAAATTGAATAATTTTATGAAGAAACGGAAAAGGGGGGCTGCACCAAGTGAGCTATTGTACGGTGCAACAACTCTTAAAAAAGATGCATTTCTCTTAACACTGGTATGTTTTGATTTGCAGATTTTTTTATACATATTTGCATAAGTTATTTTTCCCTTTAGTCTTCGCCCTGTCGGCGGTAATTGTTGAAACGACAACCACTTTTGAGGATAACCCATCACTCAATGTATGTTAGTTTGCTTTAGGGGGATAAATATTTGATAGTATGTGGTTATATGTAAAACCATGTAGTATCATATAGTATCACACTTGTATTTAGTTCATCACTCCATTTATTACCATACCTGATTATATATTATGTACTGTTTTTCAGCTTCACTTATTTAAGCTGTCGGTGATAATAATCTGATATAAGCATGTTTTTTCTTTCTTCCAGGTAAATACTAGAAAAAGAAAGCGAAGTTAAATGAGGATATAGCATAATGGAATCCACAAATAATTACTAATTTTTTTAATTTTTATTTTTATATATGACACAACTTAACAATCGTTTTTTTCCACCGTTGTGCGGTAATACTAATTATTTTAATTATTTTACATATTGCCATATAGTCTATGATAATGATTCATTCCCAGACAAGTTGAACAATCTTATGGGAAATGAGTACTCTTTAAAATTGAAATTTCCAATTATAATTTGAAGTAAAACTATTTTGTTTACACTATCGTTAAATTTAGTGATAATGAAGATAAATTGAGTGATACGAAGATTTGATTCAATCTTATTTACGATGTCTCTGTTGAAGATAATGGAATGTAATAAATGCCAAATGTTGAAGATAAGAATGTAATAAATGTCATGCCAAATGTTGAAGATAATGGTTGAAGATAATGGGATGTAATAAATGGCAGATAATATGCTGAAGAATAATATTGGTTAACAATGTTGAAAATAATGGAATGTAATAAATGCCCGAGAATATGCTTAAGGATAAACAATATGCCAGAGAATATGCTAAATAATAATATTAGTTTCTGTCATTTATTTAGTCTATAAATAGAAGTCATGTAATAAAAAATATATATTAAAAATTCAGTAAAGATGTAGCCCCTTAATTTTTTGTTTTGATTAGTTATTTCAACACTCTCAACTAGATAATATTTTTAAATAATATTTTTTTTACATCTCATACCTTTATATTTTACTTTATGTCTTGATGATTAGCATTGTTGTTGTTTTTAACTTGAAATAGGATTCTGATGTTATGTCTAACGATAGCTGTAAAATCAAAACCAATAAGAATGAAAAGGTGATCCATGTTTTGCTTCAATTTATATCAGTTTATTTTTTCCTTGGTATATAGTAAAATAGTTTTATTTATATTTTCAGGATCCCGTTTCTTTTGTGGAATACAATGAACTTGTGGGGTTGAGTTCTTCAAAAAAATCATCAATGGAAGCAAATTTCGAGGATTTTGGAACTGAATTGTCCAATACCAAGAAAAGAAGAATTGTAGAAGCTAATGTGGAAAAGTATTGTGAAATGAAAAAACGTAATCTTTATTGGATCATATTTAAAAAAAAAAAAACAGTAGTAGAGTTCTTTTATAGTGTGGATTACTAAGTGGTTTAATTGTTAGCAACTGCATGATGTTTTGGGTTGTACCTTTTGTAATGGCAAAAAAAGGCTTTTACAATAGAATGCAATATTAATTTGTGGCTTATCATAAAAATTACTATTCTTGAAAGTGAGCTTTTTCCTTCTTATTTTACTTCTATTATTATTAAGTAACATGTCCTTTGTTTGTAACTTTATTATATTATTCACTAAATCTGGGATTATTCAAAGTGATATGTATGCATGTTATGATTTCATCGTTTTTTCAGTTATTAGATGCACGTTAGGGAAATGTTTCAATGGAGTTTTTTGTGGCATGGATTACTGAGTGGTTTAACTACACACCAAGTAAAGTCTACAGAACTACAAGTTGTTTCAACAGTAAGTTTTGTTGTTGGGAAACAAATACTTCTGCAATTGAATGAAAAATTCCTTAATGGCTTATCAGAAAAATTATTTTAGTGAAAGTCAGTTTTTTTGTTTCAATGTTTTTTATATTGTTGTCATATAATCTATTGATTGTTTGTAGGTTTATATTATTTACTTAATATGAGATTATTTAAAGTGATATACATGCATGTTTTTGGTTACGTCATGTACAAAATATAAAAATAAATAAATATGTATGTGAAATGCGTACACATGTAAATAATCGTACAAAAGAATTGGTTTTATGAAAATAACAATTCTGGTCTATTGAACTTTATAGGAAAATCTACCTTTGTTTGATTTTATAAAAAGTTATAAATGATAGTTCATTTATTTGAATTTTAGTTGGCACATGCATCCATAGACTTTTATATTTTTTTATTCTTATTTATGACATGAGATGATATTAGATGATTGGTTTGATGTTTTTTCTAACTAGGGGATCGTGAGTTAAATAAATGTCATCTTATTGGTGGAAATGGGTTGGCTATTGTTGATATCATGCGGCTAATGATTAATGCAACCTATACCCACTAATACAGTGGCAAGAATGAAAAATAATTTTGTACATCTTCTAGCTTTTCTTTCTCTGTATATTTGTAATTTAATATTAGTTCTATAAGAGGCTTTTAACTTACCCTGCGTTAACCATTTCCCATGCAATTTAATCAAACTCTTTTAGAATACATGCATGCATATGTATTAGATATTGGTCCATATTTGTTGCTTTATGGGTTTGGTTAATTTTTATTAACTGCGATTTTAATTTAACACTTCTTATGAGCAATGGATGACAACGACAAAAGAATTGCAAGAGTTAACAAAAAGATAATTATGAGGAGCAAAAGAAGCAAATCAAGCTCTATGATACCAAGTATACTGGTTTAACAATATCATGTGTAATCTAATTGCAAATTATAAAAATGCTAAGTGTGATTTTTATTTTTCCGTGTGTTTGACTTTCTTTGAAACAAAGCAAATGTAGCATAATTAAAAAGTTTGCTTTTCGTAGTTTATTAAAATAAAATTACGATTCTCTAAGTTCTTGGCTGTAGGTATAAGCAATCCGCCTTCTCTTCAACAAGACACATCTAACTGCAAGGTTTTTTTGATAAAATAATTGTGGAACAGTTAATGTTATAACTGATTTTGTCAACTTGAGAATTTATAGTCTGTATATTGGTATCTGCGCTTTCAAAACATGAATTGTTTGCTTCCAACAAGCTCAAGTCATGGGTACTTTAAAACCCGAAAAATATAAATTGCAACGCACAATGGAGGAGAACAACAAAAAATAATTAAAGAATGAATAGAGAAATAATTATAGATCATTAAAGTTTGAGAACAAACTCCACTGTTGGAGGTATGCCTATATAGCTTATTCTTTTAATTTTATTTTGAATAGAATGAAGTATCGTCTGTATACATATACAATTTAGAGAGTGATATTCAGGCCATAATGTTGATGTGTGTCCAGATGAAAGACATGACGGTCAAGGCTATGCAATGGAAACATCGAAGTTTATAGGTACATATTTAACATTGTAATTATATATATAATATTTAAGATAGCTAACTTTTAGTCGTAAACATTTTCAAGTGAGAGTAATTAAAATGAATTTTTACGATTTTTTAGAAACCATTGATGAAGGGTGTCATATTCCCACCATTGAAGGTATATTGAACTATATAGTCATCTTTTTCCTTTATATTCATGAATGTATATGTCATACAGAAAAGTTTTAATTTTTGTTGGGGAAACAAGTTTGATGGGCTATATTTAAAAAAAGAATATTATGACATTGGAGATCAAGGCTAGGCATGCAACAAATGTAGTGCAATGATGTGGTATGAAGAGAGAGTCAGAAAATATAGGAGGTCATCGCTACCTACATTTTAATTGTGTTGCATGCATGGGAAAGTATGACTCGCATTGTTAAAAGATCCTCCTCCAATCCTTAAGAAGTTACTTCATAATAATGATCCCAAAAGCAGACATTTTGTTAAATATTTACGCTAATTCAGTATGATGTTTTCTTTCACTTCCATAGGAGGAAAAGTGTATTTTAGCATCAACAAAGGACATGGACCTTATGTATTTAGGTTGCATGGAAAAAATTACCATAGGATTGGGAGTTTTCTTCCAATACAAGGGTCAACACCCAGGTTTTTGCAACTATCATGGCCGGCCCTGACATGGTGCCAACCGTGCGGTGGCACAGGGCCCCCGATGCCTGTGGGGCCCACCGATAATGTGCACTGTTACCCTTTTTACCCCAAAAAATTACACAATTACCTTTTTTGCTAATAAACCGGGCTCCTGCGGTTTGGGCAAAATTCCTACTAATACCTTTTTTACCACCAATCTCTTATTTTTGCCCTAAGAAAAATTCCGACTATTACCCTTTCTATTAGCAATTTTGGCCATTAGCCAAAAATTCATACTATTACTTTTTCGACGAAAAACCATGAACACCGCCGTGTAGGGTTCGAGAAAACATATTTCTACCACCGTCCAGGGTACGAAAAATCTCTACTATTACCTTTTAGGTGTTTCAAATTTTTTTTTTAAATCCATTTGAAGCCTCTCTTTTTTTATCTGTTCGAACACACCTTTTTTATATAAAAAAAATTCGTTCTGCAATTGATTGCTGAGTTGCTATTACTTGGTGCAGTAAAGATTGGCGGAGCCGTAAAGTCCTCTTGTTAGATTGCTCGGGCTACAGACTGTGACACTATTTTATTCATCCAGGTTTTATTATTATTCTCATCCTCCCATTCGGTGTTGCAATTTAAGTTGAAAATGTTCAATAAAAAACATATGTCTGGTCATGAGAAAAGAAAACGAAAAAAAGAGGAAGAAGAGAAGATTAAACCCCTTAAAGGATCACTTGAAAAACTTTGGAAAAAAGCCAAACCACCTGAAGAAAATGAAGTGCCTGAAATTATAAGAAATTCTATAGAAGATGAGAATGTGGTTAATGAAGAGACTGAAAATGAAGTAATTGAAGAAGAAATTGATGTGTTTGAAAATATGCTTAGTGAAAATAGGGAAGAAACTAATCCAAGTGATCCTGGTTCCCTGTCTTTGAATATTTATGATCCTCGAATATGGGATGGATTAAATAATAAAATGAGGGATTTGCTTGTTGAAAAGGGTCCTGTTAGAGAAAAAAATATCAATTTTCCTAAAGATAAGTACAATAGGGGGTTCTTTATATATTATTTTGATCAGAAATTAAGAAACGGGGAACTTATTTACAGAAAATGGTTAGTTTACTCAAAGGAATTAGATAAAGTGTTCTGTTTTTGTTGTAAAGTTGAGAAAAAAGCTCATTCACAAAGCAATTTAGCAAGTTCCGGAGTAGATGACTGGGTGCATTTGGGTGAAAAACTTAAGCAACATGAAGATAGTCATGAACATCTTATTAACCTTAGAGCTTGGGCTGAACTTCAAATTAGACTAAAAACAAATCAAACTATTGATAAAGAATTGCAAGAGCAAATAAAAAAAGACACTGAACACTGGAGAGATGTTATGATCAGAATAATTGCTGTTGTTAAACGCCTTGCAACGAATAATTTGGCATTTCGTGGGACGCATGACAAAATATTTGAAGATTCAAATGGTAATTTTTTGTGTTTTCTGGAGTCAATAGCTGAGTTTGATCCTGTAATGAAACATCATTTTAGACTCATTCAAAATAAGGACATTCATTATCATTATCTTAGTCATAAAATTCAAAATGATTTGATTGAAATGTTGGCATCGAGTGTCAAAAGTGCCATAATAAAAAAATAAAAGAAGCAAAATATTTTTCTGTGATCCTTGATTGTACTCCTGATGCAAGTCGTATTGAACAAATGACTTTGGTGATTAGATGTGTTGATGTGTCGTGAGCTACCCAATAAAAATAGAAGAATATTTTTTAGAGTTTTTGAAAGTGGAGAACACTTCTGGCTTGGGTCTTTTTGGTGAATTGGAAGCTGCTCTTAGCTCTCTTGATTTAGATATTAATGATGTAAGGGGACAAGGGTACGATAATGGTTCTAATATGAGAGGAAAACATCAAGGTGTTCAAAAAAGATTGCTTGATGTTAATCCTAGAGCTTTTTATATGCCTTGTGGTTGTCATTCTCTTAACTTGGTACTTTCAGATATGGCAAACTCTTGTGTGAAAGGAAAATCATTTTTTGGAGCGTGTCAAGCATTATATAATGTGTTTGCAAATTCCACTAAAAGATGGCATCTTTTGCTTGAATATGTTGATGAGTTGACTATAAAATCCCTATGTGTGACAAGATGGGAAAGTCGAATTGAAAGTGTTAAAGCAATAAGAACTCAAGCTCCTAAAATTAGAGATGCTTTACTGAAACTAGCTGAAGTTTCTGATGATCCAAAAATAAGCTGGGATGCTGAAAAATTAGCTTCTAATGAATTTTCAAGTTTTGAATTCTTATTGAGCTTAATTATTTGGCATGAAATTCTGTACAAAATCAATTTGGTGAGCAAAAATTTGCAATCTGAAGATATGCGTCTTGATGTAGCAATTGCAAGTTTATAAGGGTTGGTTTCTTTCTTTGAGAAATATAGGGAAAATGGGTTTGTGTCAGCTATGAATGATGCTAAAGAACTTGCAGATGAAATGGACATTGAACCTGTTTTTCAAATAAAGCGAAGGATTAAAAGAAATAGACAATTTGATGAGAATCCTAACATGGAAAGAGAACAACAATCTGCTTCAGAGAACTTTAGAACTGATTACTTTCTTGTTCTAGTTGATATGGCACTCTCTCAGTTGAAGATAAGGTTCGAACAAATGGAACTTTTCGAGTCTATATTTGGTTTTTTGTTCGATGCTTCCCGGTTGATTTCTTTGGATGATGAAGGATTGAAAGAATGTTGTGTAAAACTTGAAAAGTCCTTGACTCATGGTGATTATTGCGATATTGATGGAAAACGCTTACTTTCTGAATTACAAATATTACAGGAAATGCTTCCTAGTGTAGCATATGAGTGTGAGATTCCATGGAATTCTATCAGAGTTTTGGAATTTGTGAAGAAGATGGACATGTTTCCAAATATTTTGGTTGCTTATAGGGTTTTGTTAACTATACCTATTACTGTGGCTTCTGCTGAGCAGAGTTTCTCAAAGTTGAAGTTGATTAAATCTTATTTGCGCACAAGTATGACTCAAGATAGGTTGAATGGCTTAGCAATTTTGAGCATTGAAAAGCATATGCTGAAAAATATCAAAGTGGAGCATATTATCGATGATTTTGCTTCAAAAAATGCAAGAAGATGTCACTTTAAATGAGAATTGATGTTTGTTTTTGCCCATGATCTTTGTACAAGTATACTAACTTCATTTATAACTCATAATATCTTATTATTTTGCTTAATGTGTCTTATTATATGATGTTCACCCCCATATAATTTATGTCAAATTTAGATTAATTTTAATGAGTTATTTACTTAGAGCTGCTTTTTCTTGTCAGGATGTGTAATATATCTCCATTATGATCTGCTCAGTGAGGAACAATGAGATCCAACACTTGTTAAGTTTGCTTTAGAAAGGTTAGGAAAATTTATTCAACTTTCATGTTTCTGCTTATTACCAGTTAAACATGTCATGAGTATAATAAAATTTAGTTGACATATGACAATGATATGACATATGACTTAACTTCAATTTCGTAAAAAAAAAAAAAAAATTAAGGGCCCAAAATTTTCTTTCCGCACTAGGCCTACAAATACTCAGGACCGGCCCTGGCAACTATACATATATGATACTGATAATGCGGTTTTGAACAGGATTTCTTCAATCAGGTATTCTTACGTAAAGCCGGACTTGTGTTAAATATATTAATGTTGTGTTTGTATTGGTGATACAATTTTTTATGCTGAGATTAGTACATATTACTCATATATATATAATACATTTTTAATACATTTTGAGAGGCAGTGCAAATGCATTTGATGCTAGAATTGTTGATTGTTTAAAGACGATGTTAGATCGTCACAACCCTATAGCTAAGGCATTCAGGATGGCAAGAGTTCGAATTGATTTAAACTGATGTGAAAATGTCAAATTAAAATTGATTGGAAGGAGAATTAAGGATGGAAGGAGATACAATCTTCCTATGGCTTCTGAAATGCCTACATTAATTTTCGGTGATATATGCAACGATTTTGATGAGCGAGATATTCATAGAGAGAGTGGATCACTTGAATGTTGAATTACATCCTTCTTATCTTGCCCTTCAATATCCATTATTATTTCCCTATGGTGAAGATAGTTATAGAGTTGATATTCCGTTAGGAGATAACGACGATCCTTCTTCGAGAAAAAGAAGAAGATTAAGATTAAGCATGAGGGAATTCTTTGCTTTTATAATTCAAGATAGGCAAAATGAAGCTCGAACAATTCTTCGTTCAAGGAAGTTATTCCAACAACCTTTTGTCGATGGCTATACAATGATTGAGGCAGAAAAGTTGTCCTACGTTCGAAAAAATCAGAAAAGTTGAGATCAAAAGCATACATGAACCTATTTATGGCTGCATATAAGGGAACTACTGTAGCTTCCTCCACAGGAAAGCGTATTACCATCTTCCTTCACTGGTGGTGCCAGATACATGATGCAAAATTACTTAGATGCAATGACTTTATGTAAGTTCTATGGATATCCAGATTTAATTTATTTTTAACGTTCACATGCAACCCTAGATGGCTAAAAATTACTAGATTTGTTTAATAGCATGGTATTCGGTCGGAAGACAGGCCTGATATCATTTTTAGAGTATTTAAAATTAAGTTGGATCAGCTCATCAAAGACCTAAAAGATAGGCATATTTTTTGTCATGTACAAGCAGGTATGTCATCAACATCGTTTTAATGTATTTGCATTCACATTTAAATATTACTCGTGTTAGTAATGATATATGTTGCTACTCTGATAATTACTATGCTTCATTTTCATTGGTTTATATAGTGGAGTTTCAAAAACATGGACTTCCTCCTGTAGACATACTGTTATTTATGCATAAAGACAACAAAATTCCCACATGTGAAGACACTGATAAAATCATATCAGTCGAAATTCCTAATAAAGAAGAGTTTCCAATATTGTATGAAACTGTTATGGCTTTCATGATACACTGTCCTTGTGGTTCCTCCAACATGAACTCACCATGTATGAAGGATGGAATGTGTTCGGAATTCTTTCTGAGTAATTTTCAAGAGAGAAGAAGTATTGATGAGGATGGCTATCCAATTTACAGAAGGCGAGATAATGGGAATGTAGCAGAAAATAATAGAATTCTTCTAAATAACAGATTTGTTGTTCCGCATAATCCAGAACTTCTTGGGAAGTATCAAGCACACATCAATGTTGAATGGTGCAATCAATGTCAGGCAATTAAGTACTTATTTAAGTACGCTAACAACGGTCATGATCGTGTCATAGCTACTATTTTCCAAGATAATGGAAGTAGAGATGACAAAAATTACAATGCTATTGATGAAATCAAGATGTACTTGGATTATGTGTGGAGAATATTTGGATTTGATATTCATTATAGAAGTCCTGCAGTGGAGAGGTTGTCTTTCCATCTTCTTGATGAGCAAAACGTTATTTTTCAGGACGAAGATACAATTGATTTAGTTATAAATCGGCCGGGAATTAATGAATCAATGTTTTTGGCATGGATGGATTGTAATAAGGTCTATGAGTAAGCAAAAAATCTTACATACGTTGAATTCCCAACCAAATTTGTTTGGAAGCAAGATTTAAGGAAATGGAAGCCAAGACAAATTGGGTTTTCTATTGGAAGAATATAATATGTCCCTCCTTGTTCAGGAGAGGTTTATTATTTAAGAATTTTGTTGAATAAAGTGAAAGGACCTATATGTTACCAAGACATTCGCACTATCAATGGAATAATATATCCTACATTTAAAGAGGCATGATATGCTCTTGGATTGGCGGATGATGATAGGGAGTATGTTGAAGCTATAAGTGGACCAAGTTTTTGGGAAAGTGCTCACTATCTACGAGCACTGTCTGTAGTGTTATTAATATGCGGTAGCATGTCCAGACCTTAAGTTGTATGGGAACAAAGTTGGCAATATCTCTCGGATGATATTCTTTACAAGCAGAGAAAAATTCTAGGAGTTCGAGGTATGTTATTAGTTTCAAAATTAACTACTAACTATGTTTAATAACAATGCAAGTTATTATGTTGTGTGTATTGGTATATTGACGTATATACTGTACTGTTTACAGATTTTCATCTTACCGAGACACAACTGAAAAATTATACATTGTTGGAGCTGGAATTTTTTTTAAACAAAAATGGTACATAGCGGTCTTCGAAGACATCCTGACATGCCTTTTCCAGATAAGATGATCACATCCGAAGGAAACAATGGACTGATTTAGAATGAGTTTAGGTACCATATACCATCTTACAGGAGGATTATGTCTCTCTCTTTTCCAACTTAACCTCCGAGTAGAAAGAGGTGTATGATACTATAATGACAGCTGTATCAAGCGGTGAAGGAGGTGTTTTTTTATTTACAGTAATGGAAGAACAGGGAAAACTTACATTTGGAGAACTTTATCATCTGTTGTACGTGGCAAAGGTGGTATTGTAATAAAAGTTGCTCAAGTGGCATTTAATTTTTGTTTCTTATTGGAGGAAGAATAACACATTCAAGGTTTGCAATTCCCATAAATGTAAATGTGGACTCTACATGTAACAATAGAGAAGGATCAAAATTAACAGAGTTGATTGAAGAAATTGACCTCATCATTTGTGTTGAAGCACCCATGATTCATAAATTTTGTTTTGAGGCTTTTGATAGAAGTTTCAGAGATATCCTTTGGAATTGCAATCAAAATAGCAAAGAACGACAATATGGAGGAACAGTTATTGTATTTGGAGGTGACTTTTGACATATACAACCTGTCATTCCAAGAGCAAGCAGACAAGAGATTGTTTTTTCTACTATTAACTCTTTATATCTTTGGAATTTTTGTAAAGTCTTAATACTGACAAAAAATATGAGATCGGAGGTTGATAGCATTGATTCAAATTTGTGTGAGATAAAAGAATTTACAAAATGGATATAAAAATTTGGTGATGGTTGTATTGGAGGAGATAATGATGGAGATGCAATCATAGAAATACCTGATGACATCCTGATTAAGGATACAAATGATCCCATGACTTCCATAGTTGACTTCACTTATCCATCAATGTTAGATAATATAGGGGATGTAGTGTATTTCAAAAGAGCTATTTTGGCTCCAACTATTGAAATTAATTAACAAGTAAATGAATATTTGTTGACGAAGGTGCCGGAAGAATAAAAAATATATTTTAGTTTAGACAATGTATATAATGCTTATATATAATTCTTATTGTAGTCAATGTAGTCACGATGATTTTTGTTCTCCCGATATTTTAAATAGCATAAAAGGCTCTGGACTACCAAATAATAAGCTGACTCTTAAAATGGGTGTCCCAATAATGTTGCTCAGGAATATCGATCAAAATGAAGGATTGTGCAATGGTAATAGACTGCAGGTGACTAGACCGGAAAATCATGTTATTGAGGCTAAAATCCTCACAGGTTGTAATATTGGACACAAAGTACTTATACCTTGCATGATTTTGACTCCATCAGATAACAAATACCCATTCAAATTTCAAAGAAGGCAATTTCTAATAATTCTTTGTTTTGCTATGACCATCAATAAAAATTAAGGTCAATCTCTTACTCATGTTGAATTATATTTACCTAGACCTGTATTTAGTCATGGCCGATTGTGTGTAGCAATTTCAAGAGTAAAATCGAAAAAAGGATTGAAAATTTTGATATGTCATCAGTATGGTAACACAAAAATAGTACAACCAATGTTGTATACAAGGAGGTGTTCCAGAATTTGTAAACTGCAAGGATTGATTTGCTGGAAAAAGTGTGCATATATTGCATACGCATATTTTAATGCGTGCACATGTTGCGTATGCATTTTTTATTGAGGGTGGACGGAATATACAGGTATGTCTATATTTATTCTTAAGCATGCATGTTGTACTTTATTCATATTCTTAATGAAACTTTCCTAGCATGTTAATCGGTGTGATGTCAGTATTTGAAAGTTTAGTTTTTTTACATGTTGTGAAATCTAGAGCAAGCGTGAACATAATTTAATTTCTGTAAATGTTTTGATTTTGTGGTGGGTTCTAAAATGGTGAAATAAATTTCTAAAATTTCTGTTGCATAAAAGTGCAGCTTACATTGTTCCAACTTGGTTATATATTTAATTTTAAATAAACTCATTAATGCATGTGCTATTATTTTTGGACTTAATATAATCAGGTTGTTAAAATATTGACTCTTAAACCCAGATTAAGATTTTAGGGTGGCTAGACATAAAGAAGATAGCTCTTACTTTAGAAGAAAGTGCAAAAGAAAAGCAGACTCTTCTTTAATTACCAACAAGCAGAATGTAGTGTGCTTGACAAATAATTCAGAGAAAAAGGTTGTATATTTATTGTTATTAATATTTTTAAGATAAAATATATGAGTTTCATGCTTCTATTTGTATTTATTGGTTCATCGCATTTATTTGTAGACAATGAAAGTTGAAAAGAAACTAAAAATGCTAGTAATATCAGGATGCTTAAACTGCCCAAAGCCTTCCCTGATTTATAACTGGGTGAAAGGTAAGATTTTTTGTTTCGTTTGAATTGTATAAGTTGGTATTTATGTAAGCACCATAAAGACCAATTTTTGAAAATTAACTATTTATTCTTTAGACTGAGAAAAAGAAAGACAAAAATCCAAACCCAGACTACAAATATTCCTGTATTATTTCTTTGGATTGAGAAAAATAAAGACAAGTGTGAGATCTTTTGTTTGTGTTTGACTGCTTGATCTGTTTAGTTGAGGTGTTTTACAAACATGTTTATTATATTTTATTCTGTGTGAGAAATATGAATTAAAAAATGTGAGCTGTAATTTATTGATTTCTATGTAAATGTTAAACTTATGGTCAACAGTGTGCCTATTTGCCCTATTTTCCTACCACCACTGCACCATAGATTGCATACTGCAACACCAAAGAAGTGACGCAGAAAGTGCGAAAAAGTGTTTCTATAGGCAAAAAAATGATCTACGGTAACACTTTCTCGATGTTGCATTTTGATGCGTTGCCTTAGAGTCGAAGACAACACATTTGCGACCATATGGCAACATTGATATAGGTGTTTCCATGAGCGCCACTAAAAAAAAATACCTTTTCACAACTACCAAAAACAATTGTAATATATCTATTACAACTGGCATACGCCACTAGTTATACCGCTATTGTAATAAAGTCAACCTTTTTTACAACTTTTTCTAGCAGTTCTTAAATTTTGTTTTGCAACTATTAAAAGCAATTATATCTCAACTACTATTAACCAAAATTTTCATAATATTATAATAAGTACTATTATAACGCGGTATTTTATTCAAATAGATATTTTATTTCAACATTTACTGGTATATTACAGAATCATTCATATTTACAAATATTTTTCACTACATTGTCACTTGATTCACTCATATACAGACTCACACATACAACCATAAGCAAGAAAAAATATATGAAAATGATTATATAAAATACACTGTGAATGCTACTCCATGGCTTAGACTATATCCCACATTTAATAGTGATGTTCATGATGTATTATATTTTTGATCTATAAGTATAACATATTCAGTTATTAAACGAATGCAAATTATCATAATACGGTCATACCATTTGTCGTGAATCTGTTACTTAAGTTATCCATATCTTCTGCTCCTTCAAAACAATAACTGTGTGTATGGCTCAAAAAAACAAAGCATGCTACGGCAAAAATGAAAGGCTATCTTAATGTAAGCAATGTTAATGCAAAGAAATCATGTAGTAGTATGAAACAAGCAAGACAAGCAATTTGTTATGATAAAATGTCTTTTAAATAATATAAAAACAGATTTCTAAATTTAATAAATGGGTGCATGCTATCTTAATATGGCCACCAACTAATGTATGTGATAAAATAAGGACATTGTAACATGATGTTAAAGAGTAAGAACAAATGAAATCAATTGGCTTGCAAACGCAGCTGAAAGGCAAACATAAGCCCAAAGTCTTCGAAACATTCCATGAAAAGCCACACCATGCATTTCCGCAAGCACCATTGAATATGTAAATAACTAAAGCAAAAGGGCATGAGAAGCAATAATTGTGAATATATCAACATGAATGCATACCTCCGACAAGGGACTGGAAAAACTTCTCTGTGACATGTTCTTGCTCGTGGAAGCCTATTATTTAATTTACATTGTTCGAAAGATGTAAACGAGTGTGTCTAGTTGGCATATTTGGCCATAAGTTTACATTATTCTTATTTACATTGTTGTACTCTGACGGTATTGCATAAGAGATACAAGAAAGAGTAAAGGATAAGAAGCTAAGGCGAGAAGGAATTTGAAGAAGGGAAATTGTACTTCCTTACCCTAAAGAGCAGTTCAATAATCAATATAATAAAGCTAAAAATAAAGTGGATGACAGTTTGGTTACTGATGTTATTACCAGAAATAATTTTAATTTATCATAAGAAAATGAGGAAAAGTATCATGATCAAATTGGGTGTGTAGCTGGTATAATTGAAAAGAATTTAATTTTTGATTTAATAAGGGTTAACGAAACTGAAGGAGAACAAGTACATAGAATGTTGGATAATGTTGAATCAAGTAGTCAAGAAATCATTTTTGAAAGAAACAATGTGTTACCTAAGAAAACCGTAGTTGCTGAAGAAGTTAACAAGACATCAGGAAAAGATGGAAAAAATACAAGCTTGTGAATCATGATGCCTTGTCTTCTCATGCCGAAAAAGAAAGTAATGTGAAAAATTCAATTGAAATAATAGTGGATTGTTATGGTTCTCGGATATCAATATATCAACATGTTTTACAGTCTAATGAAACCAAGCAAATTTGTCCTTCTATGGTACATGACTAATGCATGCTCGTGCACAAGCGGTTGTGCATTACTCCCCTCCCTTCTTTACTAACCAAACAACTTTCTGACATGTCTAATCCATCATCCAAGCCGGTTATCATTGATAATCAACCAAACTTAACCTCTATTTCTCTTTGTAACAAATCAAATTCACCACATAAGCCAGTTACCCTGCCTAATCACTACTTTTTCACCTAACTTGATCACTCCACAACCAACTTATCGAAAACTGAACCCGTTGCAACCCCACGGGATCTACTTGGACCTCGTAAATAGATTACCAATCCCATGTAAACTAATCCCAAAGAAAACAATGATCCATCCATCTTAAGTCAACCGAACCAAGCTACAGCACTTGCCACTTTTGTACTCTCCCCATCTAATCCCAAGAAACACACTTATGTCCATGTTGTTCCACCTCCAACATGGAAACTATCGCCTTTCGATAATCCTGATCACGTCCTGCACACTGACTCATCCCCTGGTGTATGCAATCAAGAAAATAACCATAAAAGCAACACCTCTCCTCACAAAGAAGTAATGAACAATAGAGAAGATGCTGATAGCACTTTCTATAACTCTCCACTCTCAAAGATTATGCCTGATTACAAGGACAATAAAAGCTCTTGTACTAGTGGCATGACAAAAAATTATCCACTTCTTAAAAGTATACTAACTGATACAAAACCTTTGTATATGGCATATCAGGGGTTCCCATGATGAATTAAGCTTGACTAGTGCAAATTGCTAATCAAGCAACATAGCCATAATATTTGGGACTAATTCAAAGGAGTAGAAGCAATGCAAACTCAATGTCACAGAATGGTCATGACCATAATAATCATAGCCATGTACGTGTTGATGTTGATACTAAAAATACAATATCACATAAACATGCATGAATTGAGTTACCTGGTTAGACTTGAAGGCATTGCAAGCACCCAGGCTTTACATCACTTGGCAAAGCTTTCTAGGTGTATTTCAACACCCAAACTTGGCCCCATCCCTTGCCATTGACATAAAATTAATTAAAAGATATTAATTAATCAAACTTGTTTAAAAAGACCTTCGATTCCAAACTCAAATGACTTTACAAAGACCTTCGATTCCAAACTTCTACACCCGATTTCCTTAGAAAACCGAAACAACGAACCCATTAGAAACAACAATAAACTCGAACCGAAAATTTGATGTCTGATATAAATGATTAGAAGGGATGGATAAATCACTGAACGAGATCTGAAAATGAAAATGAGGAACTTAGAGATTTGGTAATTTTGGGGGAGAACGAAATGAAAAATAAAGAAGTGGGTGAATGAAAATAAAAGGGGGAGATAGTTTAGCTTAGGTGTGGATCGATGGTGTGGATGAACGGCTGAGAATTTGTTTTAAATAATGGTATGGATCGCTAAGGTGTATTTATTAAAAAAAATTAGTTAGAATACATCTAGAGCTATTGCAACGTCCTACTGGTATTTATGCTAACACATTGAAGCATGCGTTGGAATCGACAAAAATTAAAATAACTATGGTTACATTGTAGCTAGCAGCACCTTGGATTTTCGTTGTAGTAGACCATCTATGACTTAGTGAACTATAAGTAAATAATATTACATTTCATCGCATTTTATTCTAACTAATAATATTTTACCTCTACTACTATCGATGAAAGCCATTTGTTATACGGATAAGCATTTTCACAACATTTTGGTCATTAACAGCTAATAAGAGAATCAAACAACAATACAACAAAATATTATTTGCAAATTGTCGACATGAACTTTTTTTGACTCACTTACTTACTGTACTACTTATGTGTTTTACGGTTTGCTGATGAAAACAAAATTCCAAAAATTTATACTATAATTCGAGGAATGAAGTGAATATGGGCAGAAGAGCAACACCAAAAGAAGTTCGAATCTGGAAACACTTTTTAGGTCACCAAAGATTCCACAGAACTGATTAATACTACTACTGACACAATTTCCGGCAAGTCAACTTTCCAAAAAGTAATGTAGCAAACAACAATAATCCTAATAGACAACCAAAATGGGGCAGAGAGGCTTGAACAATGAAACAAATTAGCATGAAATTGATGATGCTTTGATATTGGGAACTAATATCAACATATTACATAACCGAATTCTATCAAAGTCAGTAGCATAACATCAGTTTGAAAGTATAAGGATAATGCATTAATTTCATGCGCATTCTTACAAACTATGGAAAACTATTTAGAATGTTCATGCAGGTCATTAATGCTTTAATCTTAACTTCACAGTTTCAAGATGTAACTTGGCATGTTAAAACTTCATCCAATTTGTGTGTATTGTGACTATAGTCACCTTCGCATCAGTCGTTATAATGATGCATAAGTGTTTTCATAACTTCTACATAATTGGTAGCTTGTAGGAGAATAAAGCAACAATATAACAACATATTTCAACACACCTACGTAGCAAGGTAAATTAACATATCGGATTTACAAGGCAGATCAGTGGGAAAAAATAGTGTTTTGGGATTCAACCACAATCCCCATAGAATCAACCACACACCATTATAAACTAAGTCAAAGAAATATATACATACATACATACATATACATATATATATATATATATACAATGGTTCTTGTTCTGTTCGGAGTTCGAGGAATGAGCGTGTCCTAGAGAAATGGGGAGTCGAGTTAAATGACATAGGTTAAAGAGAATATTAGTTTTTTGAAGTGGAAGTGGATGATGGGCATGTTTGTTTGGGCCGAGAAGAGCTGGACTTGGTTTTAGATTAATTTTGAAGCCTTTTGTTGTATTTTCTTTTGAATATGACATTTGTCATTTTTATGTTGTATACCAATCTTATGAGTACTTTTTACCCTATAAGGTACACACTAGAGGGATTATAGGGTTTTAACAAGGCTTATAAAGGCGGTTTTATTGGTTTTAAGCAATAAAGTGAACCAATTTTCAAAATATATATATATATATATATATATACATACATATATATACATAAATAAACATAATACAGATAAGACATCCACAAACAAACCAAATTAATACTAATCAGTTTTACCTCCTTGTTAGCCATTCTGAATTTGTGCTTCCTTCGGATTATTCATGTTGTGTTTCCATGGGAACAGTCAATCTACATAGGGTAGAATGTGCAACACCCATGGTTCCAGGAAGCGACCTGGTCCTGCTTACCAGCAATCGGTGTCAAACTACTACATGTTTACGCTCTGGTTGAATGGGTTGGGAGACTGGGGTAATAGGTGAATCATCGGATAGTTGTGGTGGATTCTGTTGCATGACTTCAAAACCCTAATCGTGCATTATCTGCTGAGGAAATTCGGTCCAAGCTCTCCATCCTATTGGCCCCACCACTTCCACTAAGTCCCTAGAAACAATGGCACGTAAAATTTCAGGAGTAAGTCCAGGGGACGAAGGTGGTTCATAGGCCTGTCTAACTCAAGGATCACTAAAATTCAAATGTTGAATATCCTCTCTATGAACCCATTAATTGAGACACTTCATGTCTCTTTCGTAATCTAGGCCAAGGAGAATGGTTTTAGGATTCCTAGTGTGATGAGCATGTTTTCGACATTGCACTTTGAGCATGTATCTTGAATTGTTGACATGCACGACTATGGTGCAAGGAGTATCAACACCGACGTAGAATTGCATTTTAACAAATAAGTATCTGTGATCTAAGTGAGATTGCTCGCAGTTGTCCAATGTAGTTACCTGACCTATCGTCTTCAATGCTTCCCTAACTACTTCAAAGTTGCTTCTTAAAAATTCTGGAAATTCTTCAACCCTGGCCCAAGATAGAGGATCAAAATTGGGCGTTTTCTCTTCTTCGTAGTCCGAACGTGATTAGAGAACAAGCATATCAGGGAAAGAACCTATTTTCCTTAATATTCCCATCTCAAGGTCACGTACATAGGTTTTGTTGTCAGGACAACGGATTAGAAAACATCTTTAACCTATAAGTCATGTTTGTCAATCGTTGCATTTAAACACGTGGGAGAGAACAAATTCAAGCATGCCCAAGTTCATCACACCGGTTGTATGGAGGCGGTTATGTAGAGAGAAGTGTCTTCCATTGTTTTTTTTTTGAGAAATGGTTTAGGATTTTTCAATTGACTGGAGGATGGATTATAAGTAGATTGTTGCAGGAGTCGAAGTAACAGCGCTTAGTTATTAAATTAAATTAAATTTGATTTTGTTTAAGATTTGACTGTTGATGTATTTGGGGACCCATTTCTTTGTGTCATGACCACGTGGAAGTTAGGTGATAGAGAGAACGATTACATTGTCTAGTGACATTGCGAATTATTATTACAAAAAAATATGCAAATTTGTTATAAAGGTCAAAGAAATCATGGCCCGGTTTATTATTGATTTTTTCTGCGTTGAAGAATTCATTGGACATCCTTGTAGGTCCCGAATCAACATTGTCAGGCTTATGCGAATTATTTTTTCCACAATAGGATTTTTTCCCAAAATATAGTCAAACTAATTAAATTACAATTGTAGAATGATTTGAAGTTATAAAACGAAGTTTACCAAAAATATGCAAGTTGACTCTTTTTGCTATGAACGTTAACAAACTTAAGTATAAAAAAATGACAAAATGCTAGATAGTTGAGCTTTTTTTTAAAAAAAAGTCGACCTATCAGTTTAATGAATTTTACATTAAATTAATATTAATATAACAATATATCGTCGTAAGGACACAATAACAAACAAGTTTAGATTAATCCTACCAAATTAATTGTTACACTAACAAAAAGATGCACTAATAATGTTTTCCTACTAATTTGAATCATTGTTGAAAATGATTATTTGAAATCTGACCAAATGAATATTATTTGACTTAATAATTTACACTTTTTGCAGCTCTTCCAGTTACCAGTGTCTTATGAATTTGATTATAGGAATTGTTTCATGTTATTGTTTACTGGGTTAATAAAAAACAATTTGCAATGTGCTAGTTATTTGGCGTGGTATTACATAGATGTTTGGTTGAAGGCAGTTGTGCAACTACACGAGATTGATCTAGTGTTTTATATGTTAATAGCCCAAATATGAGATTGATGACATATAGGAAGGAAATCATTTTGTGTAATTATCCACTAAGTGTAGAAATGGATGGTTTTTAAGTTAAGTGAAATTTAAATTAGCAATAAACTTATATTTGATCTTTTGTTATTGTTTATTAAGTATGTTGTTTCTACTAGCTTGAATTTTCCTTTATTTTCCTTGGATTCACACATAAATTTTTTCTTTCTTTTGAGAAAAGTGGGAAGAGAAAGGTAAAACAGAGAAAAGGAACTGGGCACTTCGGCTAAAGTACAAATGAAACATGCACTGCAATGTTGGTCTGGTTACTGCGCGAAATAAGCACATAATATCATATTAACACAACACAAATAAAAAAGGGTTGTTCGCAAATAATATAGGTTTTAAAGCTATTACAAAATAGCATTTATACAAACCAAAGTACAAAATAGCTTCCAGTCAAGGAATCAAGACAACTTTGAAAATCAATCAAAATGTCAACATGCTTCTCCATAGTTTATGGCAAGTTAAAACAAGACACTTTGTTTGGTAACACAAAAAAAATTCCATTGTATCTCTCAAAGTCTGAGAGCAAGTCTGAAAAATGTTCATTCAAAATCAACGTGAAATGCCATTTTATATAAGTGGCAATTAACGACAAGGACAACCGCCTAACAAAATTTAACCAGAAGGACATCCGCCTAATATTTTATCTAAAAGGACAGCCGCCTAAAATAATCCATCATTTATCATTCTCATTCGATTGTTTATCATGAAACCACGAAATAATAAACCAGGAAACCACGAAATCAGACATCACATTCGAAATTCGCATCATCTCCTATAATCGAACTCAAAAATCATACGAAACTGCAAAAATCGACATCCAAAAAATTAGTCAAACAACGAAAATCGATTGGAAACCCTAATTGAATGGAATAAAAATATTCAACAGCAACACAGTTGAAGAAGACGAAAGGTTTGAAACTATATTTTTAGGTTGCAAATGTTTTTTTTGTTAATATTAAAGCATCTTTAGGTATCAGTTTGCTTCTTTTTTAGGTATCAGTTTTCCTGTTTTAACGACGTTATGTTTTTTTTATATTATTTTGTTGCTGTGTTAATTTTTTAGTTGTATTATTCCTTTAACTTTGTAACTTAGTTGAATTTATTTCATTTTAATCAATCAAACCGTAGTGTAAGTATTTTTTGTGTTAGTTTTTCTTTAAAATAGTGCAGCAGTTTTTAGGTATCAGTTTTATATTTCTTTAAGTATCATTTTTACAATATTAACTTTGTTACAGTTTTTAGGTATCAGTTTTATATTTTTTTAGGTATCAGTTTTCCTATTTTAACTGTGTTATGTTTTTTTAATGTGATTTTGTTGTTGTGTTAATTTTTTAGTTGTAATGTTGCTTCAACTTTGTAACTCAGTCTAATTTATTTTATTTTAATCAATCAAACTATGGTGTAAACATTTTTTGCGTTAGTTTTTCTTTGAAACAGTTCAACAATTTGTAGGTATCAGTTTAATATTTTTTTAGGTATCAATTTTACAGTATTAACTATTAGGATTGCCTCGCATGTTCTTAAGTAAGAATGATGGTTTGGATACAATAGTCCCACGTCATGGATTATGTTGAAGGAATTGTGTACAAATATGAGCTGGTATGCACGTAATATCAGGGATTCCTTTTGTTATATAGGAGTTGTGTGCCAGCTCATATGCATGCAAGGAAGGAGGCTTTGTTCCAACTGTCATTACATAACACTGGTATCAGGACCGAAGGTTCGGACTGGGCCGTGCAGGCAAGGCAGTTCTCTCAAAAGATACTCGTAGGATGCGAGTCAAAGGGGAGACTGTTAGGATTGCCTCACATGTTCTTAAGGAGGAATGATGGTTTTGATACGATAGTCCCACATCATGGATTATATTGAAGGAACTAGGTACAAATATGAGCTGGTAGGCACATAACATCATCGATTCCTTTTATTATATGGGAGTTGTGTGCCAGCTCATATGCGTGCAAGGAAGGGGGCTTTGTTCCGACCGTCGTTACATAACATTAACTGTGTTACAGTTTTTAGGTATCTGTTTTTCAGTATTAACTGTGTTATGTTTTTTTTCATGTAATTTTGTTGCTATGTTAATTTTAAACTTGTATTGTTGCATCAAAATTTTAACTCAGTCGAACTTATTTCATTTTAATCAATCAAACTATGATGTAAAAAAAATTTGCGTAACACATTGCAGCAGTTTTTAGGTAGCAGTTCTATTTTTATTAGTTATAAGTTTTTCAAAATTAACTGTGTTATGTTGAGAACATTAATAAAACTAAAACTGATACCTAACGAGACATGAAACTGATACCTAAAACTGAAATCATGAAAATAACACAAAACAGAAGCGAAGAAAAATATTTAGTTCGCATATGTTTTTGATTATCTTTCTCATGTCGATTGTCTTCATTTTCGATTTATTTATCATGTTTTAGGGTTAATATTTGTTAATTTCCATTTTGAACTAGAAATTGATTAGAGCAATTGCAGATTTAGATTAGGGTTAAATATTTTTGAATTAATCGATTTAGATTAGGAGTTTAAGCATCAATTTTTATTTTTCTGAATAATGAAGATGAAGGAGAAAGAACGGAAGGAGAGTTGGAGAAACTGAAGGTAGAACGTAAGGAGAAATGCAGCTCAGAAATGAAGAAGAAGATGCGGCTGTCCTTGTGGATAAAATTTGAGCCACATGTCCTTATGGATAAAATTTGAGCCGCATTTGTCCTTAGTAATATTTTTCTATTTATATAAAGCAATTGTAAGGGTTGATCAATCTCTCAGTGGAAGAACCTCAATGGGATCTTGCAATGACGTAATAGAACAAACAGATTGAAATGATTATAAACCACAGATCACAGAAAAAAAATAAAGGTAACAGAGAACACACAAATTTATAGTGGTTCCACTATCGCGAGATAATGTACGTCCACTTTAATGGGGAAGAGATTTTATTAATGTTCAACAGATTACAGATTTTTTACAGTAAAGCAAAGAAATGAAGAAATACAGATGAACACTCATGTCATGTCATAGTAATAACATCCTCTATGCCTCTCTTTAAATAGAGAAAAATTACTTGGGGATAAGGCAATTGATTTATGTAAATAAATCAATTCATGGAAGGATAATTTTCCCATCAATTTTATTGTCATATTATTGATTGATAACTTTCCCTTTTCTCCATCAATCAATCATTTTCCCAATTTAACTTCTTTCTGTTTCTTCTTTCATGAAACATTGCAAAAAAATAAACGGCGAATCTCCAATATCCCTTTCTTCTTAATATTCCTTTCCATTTCTTTCTTGCACAAAACGGGTAACCAAATTACCCTGAATATCTCCAACAATCTAGTTGATTTTTGGAAACATTGTGTCACCAAATTCCAATAATCTCCACCTTGATACAATATCTCTTTCAACTAAGAGACTCCAACGAGCTTCCCAATAAGTTTCTACAAAAGCCACCCCTCATTGCACTTTGTCAGTGAACTCCGGCAAGGCCACCGACCACTAACAATGTGTCGGAAGCATTCAAAAAATAAAAAACAAGGTAGACATTGTGCAACCAACTCCTATATCTTCATACAAGAAGAATATCACATCTTCTCTTGACTTCAGCCAATTCACTCTCTTCATCATTGTGCCACTATGTGGCACCTAGCACATCATCAAGTGAATCAAGTTCGAGCAATGCTCGAACTTAGTAGCAGGTATCGTAAACATGTCTGCTGCATTTTAATTTGTGTGAATCTTCTGAAGACGAGCTAACTTCTCCTCATTCATAGAGATAAGGAAAGACCGTGTTACCTCTATATGCTTTGTTCTAGAATTGAAAGTCAAATTTCCGCTAAATGAGTTGCCCTTTGACTGTCACACTTCACCAAACAAGCATCTTGTATGAAGCCCAAATCACACAACGACTTTTTCAAATAAAGTGCCTCCTTAGCTGCCTCAACTGCAGCTATCAACTCTGCCTCTTGACAAAACAACTTTTAGTCTGCAACCTCACTCTCCAACTAATAGATGTTCCTCCAAGGGTGAAAACATAGCCTGAGGTTGACTTCCTTCTATCTCTATCTCCAGCATAGTCTGAATCACAAAATCCGACCAAGTTGAAATCCTTATTTCTGTCACAAAAAACAAGCCCATAGTCTGATGTCCCTCTAAGATATGTAAAAACGTACTTCATTGCCTCCCAATGCGATTTTCCGGGATTTGTCGTATATCTACTAACTAATCCAACAGCCTGAGCAATGTCAGGTCTAGTGCACACCATAGCATACATCAAGCTACCTACTGCACTCACATAAGGCACCTTTTTCATATAGGCCTTGTCCTTTTCTGAGATCGGAGAGCCCTGACTAGAAAGCTGTATATGCAAAGGCATGGGTGTACTGATAGCCTTAGCACCATCCATGCTAAACCAGGCAAGCACCTTTTGAATATATTCCTTTTGAGTAAGTCTCAAAAGTCCAAGCTTTCTATCTCTTTGGATTTCCATCCCAAAATTATCTTTGCTTCTCCAAGGTTTTTCATATCGATTTCCGCTTTTAATTTCAACTTTAATGCATTAATTTCAGCTTTATCCTTGGAAGCAATCAACATATCATCCACATAAAAAAGTAAATACACCCAATTATTACTCTTTAAATGCTTAAAATAAAGACATGCATCTTTAGTACTACGATTAAAATCATGTGAAAGCATAAAAGAATCAAACGTTTTGTACCATTGTCTAGGCAATTGTTTTAGACCATAAAGAGATTCGTTCAACTTGCATACCTAATCCGACTTTCCATCTACAATAAATCCTTCTGGCTTCTTCATGTTAATGGTTTCCTCCAAATCACCATGCAAGAAAGCGATCTTCACATCAAGTTGTTCTAACTCCAAATCGTAAGCAGCAACTATTGCAAGTAGGATTTGAATTGAAGTTTGTCTAACAACTGAAGAAAATATTTCTTCATACTCTAGCCGTTTTCTTTGTGAAAACCCTTTGGCTACTAATCTTGCCTTGTATCTACCATCATCTTTCACCTTGAATACCCACTTGCAACCTATGGCTCAGCTTCCTTGAGGTAGTGGTACTAAATCCCAAGTCTTGTTCTTCTGCAAAGACTGTATCTTCTCTTCCATAACGCAATTCCACTTCGAGTAAACACTCGACTTCATGGCTTCTTCAAGGCTCAATGATTCATCACGAATTACATGTAAAGCATACTCAAACTAATCATCAAGGCTCATATTTGCATACTGCCAATCCCCATATCTAATTGGAGCTCTCTTTGGGTCTCTGACAACCCCGAATGGCTATATCGCCCGACTCTCCTTCAGCTCTACCTTGAGCTGAATCCTCTCTAGCTTCATGACCATCACCATCACTACTAGAGGAAATATGCGTATTATCATGTGATGTATCATCAACTGCTCTGTCATAATTATCAATAGTAATGGCTCCGCTTCAGGTTTGAAATTTGGGAATCTCAGTCTTTTCAGGCTTCTCATTAACTGAATTTGAACCCTCCGATAAACCTTCCAAAGGTTTGAACATAGCTGACTCATCAAAAGTCACATGTCTGGAATGTATAACTTTCTTCATAACTAGATTCCAAATTCTATATCCTTTTATACCATCTGTATAACCAAGAAAAACACATTTGGAGGCCCTAGGCATCAAGTTTTCATGCCCTGTATTATGAACATAAACTGGACATCCAAATATACGAAAATAACTTAATAAAGTGTTTTTACGTCTCCATTACTCCTCTGGAATCTTCCCATCAATGGTTGAGCACGAAATCCGATTAATAATATGTGTTTCAGTTGAAATATCTTCAGCCCAAAAACCCTTAGACATACCCGCAGTCAATATCAAGCAACGGGCCTTTTCAAGTGGAGTCCTATTCATTCTCTTAGCATCCACATTGGATTGCGGATCACCGGGTGTAGTAAAATGTCTTCTAATACCACGCTATCTGCAATAGTCGAGGAATTCTTTGGAGACATATTCGCCACCATTGTCAGATATAAGAATCTTCAGTTTCTTTCCTGTTTGGTTTTCAACAAGAGCTAACCAAACTTTAAACTTCTCAAATACTTCCGACTTAGCTTTCATTACATACACCTAAACCTTGCATGACTAGTCATCAATAAATGAAACAAAATAATATGCTCCACCAATAGAAGCTGTAGAGTATAGCCCCCAAACATCTGAATGCACATAATCAAGTACCCTCTTAGAAGTATACATGCCATCACCAAAAGAAACTCAGGTTTGCTTTGCCAATACATGCTCCTTGCAAAAGTCCAACTTGGTGAAGATTTCTCCCTTGATCTTTTTCTTCTTACGAAGCAACTCTAGGTTCTTCTCCAAAGTATGACCTAATCTCATATGCCAAAGCTTGGTAGCATCCAAACTTTTAGAACTATCGACTCCAACACATAATTATCCATAGACAGTGGTACCCATTAGCAAATACAGATTTCGCACCATAACATCCTTTATCAATACAAGTGCCTCTCTAGAAACTCTCAGACCATCTTTGACAATGGTTATCTTGAATCCCAATGATGCCAATTGGCCTAATAATATCAATGAATTTCGAAGACCTGGGACATAGCGAACATTTGAAAGTGTGTGAAGAACCCCATAATACATGCGAATGCGGACTGAACCAACTCCCATAGACTGACATGTTGCATCATTCCCCATAACGATAGAACTTCTTTCTTTGGCATCGAATGAAGAAAAATAATCCTTATTAGGGGTCATGTGAAATGATGCTCCAGAATCTAGAATCCAGTGGTCTACAACATCTAATACAACCACTTTCAATAAATCGCTACTGCCTTTCTCCATCGCAATAGATGAAGAACCATCGGTCCTCTTCTCCAAATCTGGACAATCTCTTCTCCAATGGCCTAGTTTCTTACAATTATAGCACTTTCCATTTTTAGATTACTCCATGAATTAGGCTTCCGAGAATTGGAACGCCCCCTATTATTCTTCACATTCTTCTCTACTCTTCCACTTTCAACAAACAAGCCTGAACCACTACTATCACCAATACCAAACTCTTTCATCTGATCTCTCAACTCTTCACGAAGCAAACCTGTCTTCACATCATCTAATTTCAGTGTGTCTCTACAATAGATAAGGCTGTTAGCGAACTCGGTGTGTGATGGCCCGCCCCGCACCAGCCGACATTTCCAATGAAATGCGTTGTGCCGATGTCCAATCAGCGTGGGACGGTCATCAAAGGGAAAGGTGTTTGATACGATGAATCATCCAAGAACATGTAGTATATCTCAGAGCGCATGGAGCAAAATATAATAATAACATAACTTGACATAAGACAGGCGAGACAATGCATAAGCTGAAAACTAAACTATCATAGCAGCGGAAAATTCCAAATACAGGTTATGATCCAGACCATCATTATTACAACTTTTAAAACTATCTCTAAAGCAAAATTGGAAGGTACACTACTAATGCCTAAAGTAGTGACCAGCAACAACACAGGGAGAATATATGGAAATGATACGTATAAGCCTCCGGAAAGCTACTCATGCATAACCAGCTAACCTATCTCTAGTTTGCTCATTTAAGAGCACCCAGAGTAATAAGAAGAGACATAAAACTCCGAGTCATACAAATGTCTGGTATGAGCGATAGGAAGCAAAAACAGAACAGTAACAGGTATACATAACCATACCTGAACCTGGACCTGTAACCAAAGAGTTAGCACAACAGGATATACAATACTCTAAGGTGATACTAGCATATGGTGTGAAAATAATGGGGAGGGGGTGTGCATGTCATGTCTCATGATGGTCGATTTGTGGTTGGCAACTGGTTCGCGGCTCATAGTTAACTAAGGTTCGTGATCTCCATGGGTGGCGTCCATCCATGGCTAGTTTGTGGCACTGGTTCGTGGCACACATATAAATCCGGTTCGTGACTTCATTTCCTAGTGGTAACTCAGCTCGTGACTGGCGATTGGTGATGATGCTCTGTCTCGTGGGGTTCGAGCACGAGTGGTTTGTGGGTCTCACCCTAGATCGTGAGTGAGGCTTCATGAGTAGGGGTGGTTCACGAGTGGAATCCTACCCTAATTTCTGCAAGTCTTTCCAGCGATTGTTTACGCCACATGATGGCATTTTCGACCAATCTAATAGTTTTAGGCAATCACAAAACATTCCAAACAGTAATGGCAGCAAGCATAATCATCCATGAACACCAAAACAACAATTTAACATGTCAAGATGGATCAAATATACCCAAAACCCATGTTTTCCCCCTTAATCAAGTTTAATTAAGTCTAACATTAGGATTAGCAAAACAAGTCCAGAATAACCCAAATTTCTGACAGAGGCATAAAATAATATTTCGGAATTTCTACATATTTTCCCCAAATTTTAATGCATAATTTCGTTAATTAACACTAATCACCCCTAATTAGCCATAATTAGTGAAAAACAATGCAAATCATTCACCTTAGCCACAAATAAAACTTTAGATCTGGAACTCTACTGTTTTGGCATGGTTTCTTATGCAACGCAGCAGCCCCAACTCTGATTTGACACTAATCTTCCTTGATTTAGTGTTGATTAAGTTAATATGCGATTAAAGAGTGATTTGGGAGTGATTTAGAAGGTGGAGGCCATTGTTAGGGTTCAAAGGATGAAAGTGGCAGCTGGAAAAATGATAAAAACTGAATTTCCTAACCCTATCAGCCTTCCCATAACTCTAATCCTGAAATGAGTTATGGTCCTAGCTGCTAATCACCCTAATTAGCCTGGTTAAGCTGTTTTTCACCTTCCAGACCTTGTTTCAACCATATCTCCCAAACCGTAAGTCCTTTTGGCTATTGTGACCACTCTACGGAAAGGTAAACCATCATCCGAATCCAATGGAAGAGGATTTAGGTCAACAATTCTTACCAACAAAAAGTTATATGAGAAAAAAGATTTGCCAGGGGTAAAATGGTCATTTAAAAATCGGTAAAAATAGTGAACACAGTTAACGACCCCAATAGTCGTTTCCCAAAGTTACACGACCATACGACCTCATACGAAAATGAAATAAATATTCTACGATCCTCCGATGCGTATAATGCGGGTCATTACATTCTCCCCCCCCCCCCCCCTAAAAAAATTCGCCTTCGAAATTCCTTAATCAAAACATACTATGGTATCTCGCATGCCTATCAGCCATACAAAAACAATCAAACATACATGATAACACAACAAGCTTATCCTAGCATGCGGTTTACTAACAAGGGAATAAATATATTGCTATAAAATTTTTACCAGGCAAAGAGTTATGGATATGACTTCCGTATGTTCTCCTCTGTTTCCCAAGTACAGTCATTTTCGTTATCACCCCACTGGACATTGACCAGTTTCACCCTCTTCCTTCAAAGTTTCTTTGTATCGTACTCAACAATACGAATCGGCCTGCGACTCCCAACCGCCTCGGGTCCTACTTCGATGTCATCCAACTGATCCGGTGAAATATCCATATCAGGGTCGTGTACGAACTTCCTTAACTGAGAAACATGAAATACATTGTGAACTCCTGCCATTTGTCAGGCAACCCAACCCAACTTTGTACGCCAAAGTCCCTACTTGCTCGAGGACTGGAAATGGACCAACAAACTTTGGTGCCAATTTACTTCTCCTACCAAAATGAATTACATGCTTTAACGGAGAAATCTTGATGAATACCAAGTCGCCAACGGATAATTTCAAATCTCTTCTCCTCTTATCAGCATAACTCTTCTGCCTATCTTGGGCAGCCTACTTTCGTTGTTGAATAACCTTGATCTTACTGAAGTTTCTCTTATTACATTCGGTCCAAGCACAAACTTCTCACCGGTTTCCAACCAACAAGATGGTGACTTGCACGGTCTTCTGTACAAAGCTTCAAATGGGGCTATAACAATACTGGACTGGTAGCTATTATTGTATGAGAACTCATCCAGATGCAAATAGTCATCACATGAACCTCCAAAATCCAATATACAAGCGCTCAAGAGATCCTCCAATATACGATTCACCCTCTCGGTCTGATCGTCAGTATGAGGATGATATGTGGTACTGAAATATAATTCTAACCCTAAAGCCTCTTGTAAGCTCTTCCAAAACCCACTAGTAAATAATGGATCTTGGTCACTCACAATACTTTTAGGTACTCCATGAAATCTCACTACCCACTTCATATACAGTTCTGCTAACTTAGTTGCTGTTCTATTTGACTTGACTGGTATAAACCTTGCACTTTTAGTCAATCGATCCACAATCACCCAAATACTATCATAGTTGAATCTTGTCCTTGGTAAACCATCAATGAAATCCATTGGGACTTGTTCCCATTTCCATTCGGGAATTTCCCGCAGTTGTAGTAAACCACTAGGCTTCTTTTGCTCAGCTTTAACTAGCTGGCAGTTCATGCACTTGGATATAAAATTCCCAACGTCTCTCTTCATTCCTTCCCAGTAGTAGGTCTGCTTCATGTCTCGATACATTTATTACCACTGGGATGTATAGTCAGTTTTGAGTGATGACATTCTCTAAGCACTTCATCGCTTAGTCCATTGACATTGGGCCTAACTAGTCTCCCATTCTTTCGAAGCCATCCTTCTCGATCAAGCCCATACTTGTTCATCTCCTCATCGATACCCATCTCTAACTTGGGGATGATTTCCAATAAGTTTGGATCGTCCCTCTGACTGGAACCAATCCGCTCAATCAAAGTGGGTTTGATCGTCAAACTCGCTAACATTTCTGGATCCAATCCGCACTTAGGTCTGAAATCATATCCTGCAATATGCTCCAGTTGCTTCCACTCAAGAAACATAGTCCCTAAATTGGCATGTCCCTACTCAATGCATCAGCTACCGCATTTCCCTTTCCTGGTGTATATGCGATGTCGAAATCATAGGAAGCCAAGAATTCTAACCATCTCTGCTGTCGTAGATTTAGATCCTTCTGAGTGAAAAGATACTTTAATGATTTGTGATCGGTAAAAAACTCAAATCTTTCTCCCAAGAGATAATTTGTCCACATTTTCAATGCAAACACGATCGCTGCCAATTCCAGATCGTGGGTAGGATATCTTCTCTCATGCGGTTTCAATTGCCGACTAGCATTAGCTATTACCTTACCTCCTTGCATCAGTACAACACATAGTCCAGTACCATAAGCATCCGTGTATACCGTCATCTCTTCATTCTCTTTGGGGATAACTAACACTGATGCACACATCAACTTTTCGTTTAGACTCTTAAATGCATTTTCACACTTTCCGTCCTAGACGAAAGCTTGATTCTTCTTGGTCAACCGAGTTAACGGTGCTGCTATCTTGGAGAAGTCTTGGATAAACTTACGATAATATCCAGCCAGTCCGAAGAAACTTCTCACATCTGTTGCATTCTTGGGCATAAACCAATCCTATATCGTAGCCACCTTTGCAGGGTCCACGGCAATACCATTCTCTGAAACAACATGGCCCAAGAACCTCACTTCCCTCCTCTAGAAGTGACACTTAGAAAATTTCGCTTTCAGTCAGTGTTTTCTCAACACCTCCATCACTGTCCTCAAATGTTCCTTGTGTTCTTCCTCTGTCCTCGAGTAAACCAAGATATCGTCTATGAACACAAGAACAAACTTATTCAGTTGGTCCCTGAACACCCTATTCATAAGATCCACAAAATATGCTGGTGCATTGGTCAACCTGAATGGAATGACCAACCACTCATAGAATCCAGATGACGTCCGAAATGCCGTTTTAGGAATACTCTCAGTTGCTACTCGGAGCTGATGAAGTCCTGTCGCGAGGTCCAACTGGGAGAACACTCTACTCCTTCCAGTTGATCAAACAAATCATATATCCATGGAAGAGGATACTTATTCTTGCTAGGCACCTTATTCAACTCGCAATAGTCCACACATAAACGAAGGGAACCATCTGCTTTAGTGGCAAATAGAATTGGTGCTCCCCACTCGGAAACACTCCTTTGGATAAATCCCTTCTTCAAAAGATCGCTTACTTGCACCCTGAGCTCTCGCTGCTCCCTTGGTACCATAAGACGAAGTGGCATCACTATAGGTATGGCATCTTTCACTAAATCAATATGGAACTCAATCTCTCAGTATGGTGGAAGTCCGGTCACTTCCTCGAAGATATCCGGATACTGGCCAGCAATGGGAACCCATGATACCTCGTCCTACGGAATGTTGAGGGAATTTAGAAAACTAGCCATCACCTCATCACTAGGTAGGCCACTAAACACTACCCTACGCCCATCATCCGCCCTAATAGTCACCGAAAATCCCTCACAGTCCACCACCACCCTGTACCTTTGGAGCCAATCGACTCATAAAATAATGCCAAACCTAGTAAAGCCCAAGACAAAGCAATCACAAGCAAACATATATCCATGGCTCGATAGGGCCAAATTACGACAAATCATACTAAGGCTAGTCAAACCACTAATCGGGTTCGTCACAACTAAATGTCTATAGATAATCTCGGGTTCCAATCTCAACCTATCTACCAGTTCACTAGATATGAAGGAACGGGAAGCCTCGGTATCAAACAATACTCGAACAGGAACATCATAAATAGAAATCATACCTTGAATGACGACATTCTTTCCTTTCTCCGTCGCAGTTGGGGCATTCGACGAAGAAGGAACAAAATTGATAGCATATGCTTTCACAATCTGCTTCTCTTTAGGAGGTTGTGGATACTTATCCTTGTGATGTCCCACTTGGCTGCAATTAAACCACTTCCTGTTTGTTGGCTTTGCTCGACATTCTTTAGCATAATGGCCCTTCTTGCCATAGCTAAAGCACTCTATATCCTTCTTACTCTTCTCCTGACTATCCTTAGCTTGGTTCCGCTTCCTCTTATTCTACGAATTATTCTTTCCTCCACCGCTGCCTGCGGCTTTGGCTTCCCTGCAGATGTAACAGCAACCTCGGTCATTGACTTAGGGTAAAGGCTCTCAGATCTCAATGCCTTTCCCATAATAGATTCAAATGTCTCATTGATGTGGTTTATAAGCCTTTCACCCAAGTACTTATCTAAGCCGGTTATGAACTTCTCGTTCTTCTTCTCGGCAGTGTCGATAAGAGATAAACCATACTTCGATAAAGTGTCGAACTCAGCAATATCTTCCGAGACTACTCTACCATTTTACTTAAACTCCAAAATTTTCCTAAACAATTCTGATTTCTAAGCAGCTGGGATAAACTTATCACTGAAGTAGGCTTTAAACTGGTTCCAAGTAACTTGATCCTTAGGAGTAGCTGCTTTAATAACATTCGACCAATTCACAGCCCATCCTTGAAGTTGACGGGATGCTAACTTTCTCTTCATTGCATCATCGATCCCTAAATCCTCAAAGATGTGCTCACAACTATCGAGCCAATCTTGAACATCCGTAGCCGATTCCGTTCCATGGAACGGCTTTCCACCAAGACTAGTGTAATCCTTGCAAAGCTTGGCGAAATCGGCCCTAGGCGCCTGCAACACCACCACTAGCAGCATTAGGAGCTGCTGCCTGAACATTCCTAAGCATCTCTCTCATGAAGGTGGTAAACATTGTCCTCATGTCAGGGGCATTCCTATTATTGGCCCCTGAACCCGTACCCCTCGTATATCGGCTCATCATCAAATCTGTAAAGAGAAAACGATTGACCATCTCCTTAATGGTGCCAGTGCAGTGCAACTTCATTCTTAAATATACTAATAGTATATATATAGCTTTTGAAAACCAAAATATCACAAATACGCGCTCTCATCTAAGTACACTATCCCACCTTGATGTCTTCCCCTAGGTTAACTACACAACCTAGAGCTCTTGATATCAAGTGTGACGGCCTGCCCCGCACCAGCCGACATTTCCAATGAAATGCGCTGTGCTGATGTCCAATCAGCACGGGATAGTCATTAAAGGAAAAGGGGTTTGATACGCTGAATCATCAAAGAACCTGTTGTATATCTCACAGCGCATGGAACAAAATATAATAATAACATAACTTGACATAAGACAGGCGAGACAGTACATAAGCTGAAAACTAAACCATCATAGCAGCGGAAAATTCCAAATACAGCCTATGATCCAAACCATCTTTATTACAACTTTTAGAACTGTCTCTAAAGAAAAATAGGAAGGTACACTACTGATGCCCAAAGTTGTGACCAGCAACAACACAGGGAGAATATATGAAAATGATATGCATAAGCCTCCTTCTTCTCTCCGGACTTCTACTCATGCATAACCAACTAACTTATCTCTAGCCTGCTCGTTTAAGAGCACCCAAAGTAATAAGAAGAGACATAAATCTTTGGTTCAGATAAAAGTCTGGTATGAGCGATGAGCAGCAAAAACGGAACAATAATAGGTATATATAACCATACTAAACCTGGACCTGCAATCAAAGAGTTAGTACAGTAGAATGTACAATACTCTAAGGTGACATTAGCGTATGGTGTGAAAATAATGCGGAGGGGGTGTGCATGTCATGTGATAGCAAACTTCAAACATAACAATCATCCTCACATGTCTCACTCGGTGCGTAAAGTATACGATATCTACCACTTTGACCACCCAATTCTTTGCTACAATCACTCTGCCTCATGGAGTTATGATGGCTCCACCGCATCGATCCATAGCCACTAATCCATTGCTACGTCCACTCTGCCCCATGGAGTCATTACAACTCCATTGCACTGGCTTATAGCCCAGCTACGATCACTTTGCCCCATGGAGTCATGATAGCTCCACTGTACTGATCCATAACCAATATCCATCTCTTCGTGGTGAGTCAAAGCTATAGACATCGATAACCATTCTGCATATGTCCCGTAGCAAAGTCCAATTCATGAAGTTAACTCGTTGGTTCCCATATGGATCCTGAGTTCTACTTCCTATTTGGACTACCTAGGCATCTCGGGTTTTGGTCATCATCTTGGTTCGATCTCCATCCGCTTCGTGACCATCACTTAGGTTCGGTTCGCGGTGCACTCTCTGTTCGTAGAGCGGCTTGTGGTCCTTCTCCTAGCACGGTTCGTGACAGTCGGTTTGTGGGTGGCAATCGGTTCGCGGCTTGCACTTAACTCCGGTTCGTGATCTCCATGGGTGGCATCAATCCATGGCTAGCTCGTGGCACTAGTTCGTGGCACACATATAGACCCGGTTCGTGACTTCATTTCCTAGTGGTGACTCATCTCGTGACCGGCAGTTCGCGGTGATGCTCCGTCTCGTGGGGTTTGAGCGCAAGTGGTTCGTGGGTCTCACCCTAGATCGTGAGTGAGGCCTCACGAGTGGGATGGTTCACGAGTGGAATCCTGCACTAATTCCTGCAACTCTTTCCAGCGACTGTTTACACCACACGACGGCATTTTCGACCAATCTAACAGTTCTAGGCAATCACAAAACATTCCAAACAGTAATGGCAACAAGCATAATCATCCATAAACACCAAAACCGTAATTTAACATGTCAAGATGGATCAAACATACCCAAAACTCAGTTTTTTTCCCCTAATCAAGTTTAATCAAATCTAACATTAGGATTAGCAAAATATGTCCAAATTAACCCAAATTTCTAACAGAGGCATAAAATAATATTTCGGAATTTCTACATATTTTTCCAGAATTTTACCACGCATAATTTCGTTAATTAACACTAATCACCCCCTAATTAGCCGTAATTAGTGAAAAATAATGCAATTCACTCACCTTAGCCACAAATAAAACTTATATCTAAAACTCTACTGTTTTGGCACGGTTTCCTATGTAAAACAGCACCTCCAACTCTGATTTGACACTAATCTTCCTTGATTTGGTGTAGATTAAGCTAATACGCGATTAGAGAGTGATGGAGTGATTTAGAAGGTGGATGCCATTGTTAGGGTTCAAAGGATGAAAGTGGTGGCTGGAAAAATGATAAAAACTGAATTTCCTAACCTTATCAGCCCTCTTATAACCCTAATCCTGAAATGGGTTATGGGCCTAGTTGTTAATCATCCTAATTAGGCCTGGTTAAGCTATTTTTTCACCTTCCATACCTTGTTTCAGCCATATCTCCCAAACCATAAGTCCGTTTGGCTATTGTGACAACTCTACGGAAAGGTAAACCATCATCTAAATCCAATGAAAATAGTTTCAGGTCAAAACTCCTTACCAATCAAAAGTTATAGGCGAAATGAGATTTGCTAGGGGTAAAACGGTCATTTAAAAATCGGCAAAATTCGTGAACATGGAAAATGACCCCAATAGTCGTTCCGCAAAGTTACACGACCATATGATCTCATATGAAAATGAAATAAATATTCTATGATCCTCCAATGCGTAGAATGCGGGTCGCTACACAGTGTATCGCTCTGGGACCGAACACAACAGAACCGTTGCTTTCTGTTCTTCATCAGTTTTCAATTCAGCAGACTACATCCTCATCAATAGGTCATCAAACACCCTTAGGTGTGTCCTAATTGGAGAACCTTCCTTCATCTTATAGGTGAAGAAGGACTTCAATAGGATCAGACAGTTAGTTAGGGATTTCTTCAGGTAGAGGTCCTCCAACTTCTTCCAAATGCCTTTAGCCATTGTTTCCTGACTGATTTCAGGAATTACATTCTTTCCCATGGCAAGTTAAAGAGTAGTAAAGGCCCATTCTTCCATCTCCTCTAATTCCACCGACGAAATATCAGTAGGCAATGTCTCTATATCAAATACTACTCAATAAACGCGATTCCTTCTCAAAACTGCTTTCATCATCCATTGCCATTTTTCAAAACTTCCTTCACCATTCCACTTATCTATCGTCAAATTTGATTCTGACGCCACATAGGAGCCTCTGATGTATGAAGAAACTACTGGCACTGACGTATATTTGTGTTATTTTCATCTCCTCCTGCTATTCTACCAAACACCTTCTTTGCGAATATAGTTCTGATACCGGTTGTAAGGGGCGATCAATCCCTTTTAGCGAAAAAATCTCAATGAGATCTTGCAATGATGTGATAGAACAAACAAATTGAAATGATTATCAATCACAAATCACAGAAAAAAATAAAGGAAACAGAGAACGCACAAATCTATAGTGGTTCCACTATCACGAGAATAGTGTACGTCCGCTTCAATGGGGAAGAGATTTTATTAATGTTCAAGAGATTACAGAGTTTTTATAGTAGAGCAAAGAAACGAAGAAATACAGGTGAGAACTCATGTCATGTCAAAGGAATAACATCCTCTATGCCTCTCTTTAAATAGAGAAAAATTTCTTGGGGATAAGGCAACTGATTTATGTAAATAAATCAATTCATGGAAGGTTAATATTTCATTAATTTTATTGTCATATGATTGATTGGTAACTTTCCCTTTTCTCCATCAATCAATCATTTTCCCAATTTAACTTCTTTCCGTTTCTTCTTTCATGAAACATGACAATAAATTAAATGGTGAATCTCCAATATCCCTTTCTTCTTACTATTCCTTTCCATTTCTTTCTTGCACAAAACAAGTAACTAAATTACCCTGAATATCTCCAAAAATCTAACTGATTTTTGGAAATATTATATCACCAACTTCCAATAGCAATAACATAATAGCAATCGTTGCAACATTTTTACAGATCCACCTATATAATTCTTCAATTATGAAACTTTTCCAATAAAATAGCATGAATATAAATTACAGAAGTTCAAGTTTTACTTCTAATAATATTTTATCAAGATAGGAGCATATAATCAACAAGTACATTCTATTTTTTCTATTATTGCAGAAAGTGCAGCAAAGTGTAGAAAAGCATATGCCTTTGGCCTGGGTTGCATAATAAGCCATCCCCTGCTTCGTTATAAACTATCATGCATTCATTCTGAGAGAAGAAATGATTCTTTATAAGAAACTTAGTGACATCAAGCGGAAGAACAGCATCCTCATACCAATTTTCATTCAGTTTCTGTTTACCACCATCTGATTTCAACCAATTTCATCACAATATCTAAATAAAGCAATGTAAGAAACATTTGTATACATAATTGAAAAACCACAGATGTACATGGTCCAAGTTTCAATGGCTCAAAACTTCATTCTTTACATGGTTCATAATAGTGAGGCACTAATAGCATATCTTTTGTCCTTATCTATGCCTTCAGGTGCCCCTATTTAAGCCTTCAAGTGCCTTGTTTTTTCTTATTCCTTCTCATCTTATTAGCAAATATTGAATTGAAGTCAAACTCACTTTTATGCCACCAATATTGATTCACCATGTTGGAAGAGAAGAAAAAAAAATCAATGCTTATGATTATATATACGCACACACACACACAAGCGTAACGGCACGCGCTTCGCGCGTGATGATGGCACGTGCTTCGCGCGTTAATGCTATACCTCAAATATTGTGTAATATCATATTGAGGGTTTTGTAATTGTCTTAAATTTATCGTAGTCTAACTGCAGCCGTATTTTATATAACTATAGTTGTAATGTGAATGTGAAATCACATTCAGTTCCATATTAAGGCTATAATGTCGTAGTGAACAACATATGTGTGAATAATTGAGTAAATTGCATGAATTGCATCAGCGTGTTTAAATTATAGTTTTGGTATATGTTGTATTGATGAACCAAAAATATACTAACCTGTCCTCATACACATCCATGTATGCAAATGCATTAGACAAATGCAGACTCTCAAGCAACGAAAGAAGTCTGAAGACTATGGTTTACCTGCATATCACCTTTATCCCATTTTCATAGTCCCTAGGTAATGTTATGTAGAACATTGCCCTTAAATCCAACATATGCTGGCAATTCAATTTGATCTGACAAAGAAGTAAAGGTTTGGAAATGAAAAACATTTGGTAACTGACATTTGTACTTTGCGTTCTACAGTAATATAATGTGGACATAACCAAGGCACCAATTTTGCATGTAGAAGGAAACAAATTTTATTATCCACTGTTGTTGAAAAACATGTTCATCACCTACAATTCTACCAAATTCAATACACAGTGCCCAACATTATCTAGTTTTCAACAGGAATCATGGATCTAAATCGTAAGTAATTATTTGACAAAATGCATGCTGCTAAAATTACAATCCTCTATCAAAATGGAGAATGGATAAGAATGCAAAAATAAATCCATTCACATTTGTGTATCGATTTCTTTAATCTTCAATGTATGTAAACACATATTTTGCTTTACATTTCACACTGCTAATCACCCAACCATTACCCTTTGTATCCTTTTCCACTAGGAGATAATATCTCAACCTTGTACGTTACATATGGTAAAAGTTCCTTAGTGGAATTAATTTCCGTTTTATTAGTACATGAATTCAGGGAGTTTTTCGATTGAGCATCAATTATCTTCCACACACTTAAGCATCTTTTATATCAGAAAAGGAAAAAAAATCAATGAATAAATATATAAATCAATCAAAATGTTATGCTGACTTGAGATATGCACATAATTTGTATGTTCTTGCATATCATAAGCAATGGTGAAAATTTTTGTGGAGTATAATTCACATAGACAAATATTTCAAATGTGATATTAAGCAATAATGAAAGTCGAAACAATATTCTATATAAAAAACATATACAACTTTTTTATTCAAATAAATGATTAATAGCTTCAAGACTGTATTATGAAGACTATGACTGGCTGCATTTGTTATTAATGGAAAAGGGAAATTTATAGGAATTAAAATTAAGTGGATACATAAGGAACTGTAACAAAATGAATGAAAGGTATATATACAAATCCACTACTTAATTGTAAACATTTTGTAGGTGGCTTTAGCATATTTTTTTTTGTTTGGAATTGATATCATGGCATGTCCTATTGTGTGTGGGAAGATCAATCGGTATTTGAAATTAAGAAAAAACTATCCTGATTCCAAGATAAAACGATCATGAATCTAAAAGTTGGTTGAAGAACGGTCATCGATAATTTGAGCATACTCGCAGATTATATTGTTGCAAACAAGTAATGCACATTAGAAATTGATAGATATCAACCCTCTTCCCAGTGAACATACTATATGAACATATGTTATTGCCTTGAAAACAATTTCGAATACGATAACGTACCAAACATCAGTTTACACATGAAATTCAAATACGAAAAGAAAATTAGTAATAGTAAATATAGAAGTAAATAATAGTTTTATGAGAAGCATATAATTTATGGAGTGTATAAATATAGTTGGATTCCTAGTTAGGATGTGTACATGGTGTGGTTTCGGGTTATTTTACGTGTGTGTACTTGGGCTTGGACTGTTTCTATCTGTTTTGAAAATAAAAAAAGATAAGACTGCTAAGAAAAAAATAGAACAAACCAATAAAAATAAAAGAAATTGAGAACATATACGTAAGTACACAATGAAAATCAAGCTTACTCATCAATTCATATATACTCAACACCCATGTTCTGTTGTCAATTCCATTAATCCTCGACTACCACTGACATTGGCATATACAATATGAACAAACAACTCATATAACATAATATCTTATTGACCTAGTGTATACAAGCGAGTCTTACAAACTAATGGAAGATTTTGTTGAAATTTGTGATACACAGATCACAACAATTTTGGACAACAAATAATCTATGAAGATTTTGTGGAAGATTTGTTGTTATATTTGTGGGATATTTGGAACTGAAGGCTATAATTATTTGGTGTTTATCGAAATAGTTTTTTTAACATATATGAAGATAATTTGGGTGCCAAGTTTACTTGGGTATGAAGAAATTCATTCTATAAAAAGCCTAATGAACATCTTCATTAGGTGTGGGTGAGAGCCACTAAGAGTGATCATTCTAGATATTCCAAATTGAGTGTTCTCCTTCAAATTATTTAGCCATTAGATATTCTCTACCGATTTCTCAATAAGGTTATTGGTTCAAGTTGTAATTGTTTGTAACGGTAGTTGAGATCGATTGTAAACAATTTTTCTCTTAGCAATAAAAAGGGTGGTTGGGTGGAATATCATGTGCTCATATTTCTGATATTATTCATGTTTTTTTGTTTTTCAATCATATTCATCTTGAAGTGATTTGGTGATAAAGAACCTATTTTTCTTGGCGTTTTGTCAAACTTCTGCTGCGCACGTAACCTCAACAGTTTGGTATCAGAGCAATTTTCGCACAACAATTTGGTATCGGAGTTCAGTTCATCGCATAGCTTGGAGTGATTTTGGATTGAAGATTGTAGATGTCGGAGATGATGTTTCTTTCATGGATGGCTATTGTGAAGTAGGAGATTTTGAGAATTTGGAATGAAGAACCTAGTGTTTGCATCAAGAATGGCACAAACGCCAAGTGTACTCGAGGTACTTCTCAAAAAGCTTGGTAATATGAAATGTGGAGCCAATCAACAAAGTAAGGCAAGTAAAGAGACACGATATTTTTATAGTGGTTCGATTAAATGTGATCTACGTCCACTTTGAATAGTGATTCCATTATTGCACATAGAGTTACAAGGCAAACACATCCTCTCATTACATTCATTGCTACACTCTTCTAGGATTTGATTAAGGAAAAATAGTGAAGGTCTTCAATTGTGACGGATGGTAGATCGGATGGAGACGTCCATGTGAACTCTTATAGATTCAGAGTTTGATCTTCACTTTATGGTGAATGGAGATGATTAAATCTCTAAGTGGAAGTAGAAAATGAAGTTTAACAGCCCTCTGGGATCATAGAATTCGTCCCCCATTAAAGTGGGGTTGGACCTCTATTTACGAAATTGCCACTGGACAGCCTGGCAACAATTGTTCAGAAGCCAACCTACCGACAGCTGTCTGGAGGGACGATGGGTCTGGATTGGGTCAAGCCGGTCGGTATGACTCCTTTTCTGCTTTGTATGGATGACCTGGCAAGGATTCCAGAATATGGCCGGTCGGTTGCTCATCCTTAGACCGGTCGGTATTGTTTTGCTTGGGCGAACATGATATTCCTAAAGGGACTGGTCGATACTCACTGATCCCGGCCGCCCGGTAGGTGAGTTTTCCTTTCTTCGTGTATGGACTACTCTGCTCTGAAATTGTGACTATCTGGTAGGTGTGTTTTGGTTCGGACCGACTGATATCGCTATCATCGCACCGATCGGTGTTGCCTTCTTAGATCAAGCCACGATATACTTTCCTGGCCGACCGGTTCATTCCTCTAACTATACCGATCGGGTTCGTTCCCCAATATTTGATGGATAACATTTGCCCCTCGAGGTCCTCAATCTTTATTCTTGTAAAATTGGGGGCCTCGACACAAAAACCTTCACTATTAATCGATGTATCCCGATCGTCACACTTGTGAATGGGTAGAACAAGCTGAAACAAAGGGTCCTGATAGGCCGATTGGTCTATTAACACGCGCACGAGCGAGATAGGTGTTAGTAGTTTTACTAGCTGATCGGTGCATGCCTCTTGGAATTCGTGGACTTAATTTGGGATTTGACCGATGTGACTTTTCATCTCTCCTGACTACTGGGCTTCCAAATGCTCCTCTATTTATACCCCTTTTAATGATCATTTCCTCACCGTTCCACGTTTACTTTTCAAACAAAATTAATGGCAGCTAAATTCTGATCGAACAGAAAAATCAAAAGTGGATCTTTCTTTCTCCCTCAGGCTTCTTGCTAATCCTTCACCCTCTCTCGAGCTTCGAATCGACTTCTCCGCCACTAGGTTCTTCTTTAATTTTGCTTTAATTTCCTTCTATCTAAGCTGAGATGCTTTTGTATTTGCCTTTTTATCTGTGAGCTATATGGTTTGTTGTGAGTTGACATGGTAAAAGTGATAACTCAATGAGCTTACGTATTTAGTATGGTTGTCTTAGCATTGAAATGCTCTGAAATAATATCGGATGTAGTTGCTTTGACACCATGATCGTATATGACATTTCTATTTCAACTTCGTTTCATGCCCGCATGTTGTTCGACGATTTGCTTGACCTAGAAAACTCTTCAATTTTGTAGTCTTTACAATACCAATGGATTTTTTGTTTTTGAAAGTGTGTGTGTTTGACTTGTCCGCAACCCACATTGATACTTAGATTAACCCTTGTGTTCCCTGTTTTATCAATTCACATGATTATAGTTGCGAATAGTTTAGCGATAGGCGCGGATCTCAAAAGTTATATTAGTGCTGGTCGGTTCGGGCACCGGTCGGTCCGTATTTAGCCCCTGAGGGAATGGGAGAACCGATCGATCCATATTGAATACCGACCGACTGGTTTCATTCTCCCAAGAAGTTAACAGTGCTAATCGGTTTGTCCCAGATGTTGGTTAGCCCTGTGACCCCCTAAGGTGTGAATGATTCCGACCAGCTGATAGCCTTTGTGCTTCTGGACGATTCTTAGAGGTACCGGTCGATCTGTTTTGGAAATCACTGCTGACCGATTGGTCCTAGGAGACGTCCAACTTCTTCTTCATACTTGTTCATTTTAATGATTAGAAAAGTGTTTGAATACTTCTTTTTCTGTGCAGGATGGATCCAACTTCCAACGAATACAAGATAAAGAAATTCTTTGATCTAGATGAAGACACAATTGGCCAACCTTCAGTGAATTCCCCCATACTTGCTGGCCCTACCAACCTAGAGATACAATCAATTGTGAACAGGCCTCGTTATGCTCTAGGGGCTTGTAATGCTAAGCTTGCCAAGCGACTTCCCGGTTGGAACTTACAAGGGGTTTCTTCTAACTTAGAGGTGGCGCACCCCGATTGTCGAATAACATCCAGTGACATCGTGGTTTCCATATCCAGATTGCTTGGACGTATGGAAGAGACTTTGCATCAATTCGTGAAACAAGTGGATCTACTAAAAGATCAAACCGTGAAGAAGCTTCAAGATTGGCATTTGCTGGCTGGAGACCTTCAAAGACTCCATCAGGAGAGCCTTGAACGCACTGCAATTTTAGAAGCTGACAAGGTGAAACTTGTCCATGCTCTGAGAAACCGAGATGCTCTTGTTACAGCTTTTCCAAAGGGATACATTGAGTTGGCGGGTCCAGCTAGCAAGAGGCATGTTCCTGACGCTTCCATATCAAGGTCTGCTCCAATGAAGAAGAAGTTCGGACGGCCCAAGAAGTACCCACATGCATAGCTCTTTCCTCCTAATGCTTGACAACTTTTGGCTTGATGAACGTTATCTTTAGACCGGCTGTATTAAGCGAGTTCCGGTCCTCGCCTTTAACTACTATGTTGGAGTAATGTCCCGACTTTTTCCAACTATTTTCAATTCATTTTAATAAGGAATTAAAATGAGAAATGCTATTTAAAACAAAACTAAAATAATTCTTGATATATATATATATATATATAACATATGTATGGAAAAATAGAGAAAATATGGTATATACTTGTTTGATCTTAGGATTTGAAAATATAAAACAAGTATACTACATTCAAATAAAAATCATAAGTGATAATACATATATAGATAAATACTTCATAGTTTATCATTTTATCAAAGCAGGGATTTAAAAACAAAAGCCTTATGACACGAACTATATAGAGGGTATTTTATTCACTTTAAAGATAAAGAAGGAATTTAAAGAAAAACAACACAACATGTATATGGCAAGAGACAATTCGGCTATAACATGAACAAACAACACATAAAACATTTGATCTTTCTACCAAAATAAATATCTTAGTACATGAGACAAAAACAAAGTCACATAAAGACAAAAACAATTAATGAGTGATATTCAAAATAGTAAACTAAGATTTTGAAACCATTCCCTAAAGCACCTAAAGAAATTCTCAGGTTAAGCTTGCGTGTGCACAACTTGCATAAGAAAAATATCTAGCAAGAAGGAGACAAAGAAAAACCCATTTTATAATGCTTTAAAATCAAAAGAGGATACATGCATTTAATGAAGGTATGTTCAAGCTTCTAGAAGAGTGTACCTATTACAAGTCTATTGGTTATTGAACCTTAATAAAACAATTTTTTATTGCTTGCATATTTAGCATATATTGGCCATAGGTAACTAAGGGGAAGGGTTAAGGCTAGTGGGAAATTCAATGTAGGAACCGTGTGTAGGAATTTGATTTTTAAAACCTTGAACTCAACTGTAAATACACCTCTGACCTCTCACATTTTTCTCACAATAAAACTAAAGTTCACGTTAAAATTTCTGAATATCTTTACTGGAATTTTGGAGAGCATTAAGGTAAAGAAACAGTTACTGTATTGTTTAAATTCCTAATTCAGTTTTAATACTCCTGCTGTGAACATTGTTTTACTGTCAACAAGAAATATTTAATGCCAAGAACACCTTCATTTACATCTATATAAAAAATATCCCATTTAGAAACAATCTAGTATTGATTACACAAAATTGGTTGACGATCTAAGCACTTTTGATAAATCTGAACTGTGTTCTGTGAAACACAGAGTAATTGATCATGGATTCTCAAAAGAGAATACCATCACAACCTCATCCTAGTATTTTAAGATCAACTGTATTAAGTTATAGGTATAATAAATTTCAAACAAGAAAACACAGAAATAAACAATTGCAGGAAAAACAGTTTAGCAGCTTTTACAGTAAACTCTTTGTATACATGAATTTTTAAATCAGAAGAAACACTCTTTTGTTTACGTAAATGGAATTAGGATAGAAAACCATGGTTTTTAAAGTTAATTCCATGATTTTAAATAATGTGGAACTCGAGAATTTTGGTGATGGACGGAAAAAAGAATTGGAGGAATTTCTGACGATCTGCGCCATCGAACTCCAGGGCAAAAGGAGGGGAGGAGCGTAGGGGTTCATGGGTCATCAGAAAAATAGAATTTAATATTTCCATTTCATAAATTAGGAGAACGAATCAAATATAGGTTTTTTGTCTGTTTTTAGGTGCGCGAGATTTGAAGACGTCGCGTGGGACCCACAGTTGATCGAGTGGGATAGAACTCGGAGGTGAGGAGCTGGAGTGGTCGGAGAGTTGATCTGAGGAGGTGCAGGCATTTCAGATGGACTGAAGGGGGAGAACGAGATGGATTCTCCGATGAACCCATTCTAAGAAGAAAGTGAAACCACGGTGAAAACACTGTAGCGTCGGAGATGGTCAGGTCTGGTGGCGACGTCGGCTTTCGGAGGTGAAGTAGGGTCTGCGTCGATTAAGTAGGAGGCGGTATGGTGGTTGGATCGACTGTGTATGTGCACGGTGGGGGGGGGGGGACTGTGTACATCATAGAGAAGAAGAAGAGGGGGTATGATGAGTGCATGAGAAAAATGAGGAGAACGATGGTTGTGGCAAGAGGCTTGGTACTGGTACTTTAGCAAAGTACAAGGGTGTTTGGCAATGGTGTGGCGCACGAGAAAAATGAGGTGAACGGCGTGTGCATGGGGGGTCTGGTACTTTGGGAAGTGATACTTCCGATATTCAAAAGTGGTACTTTTGATATTCAAAAGTGGTACTTCCAATTTAAAACTTGGTAAACAAAAATCATAATCGTGGCAAGGATTTTTCGTGCCCGGTAACTGGTACTTTAACAGAACTGGTACTTTGGCAAATATGAACGAGATTTTAAATTTAAACTGTTTTAAATTTAAAATTTGAAAATAAATAGTATTTAAAAAAAGAAAAATAAATAAATTAATTAATTAAATATAAAGAAGACTTTTTATTTGATTAATCAAAGGCAAGTGGAAAGAAAATTCTGTTAGAAGATCAAAATGAAAAGTTCGACTATAGAAGTTATATCAGTATTGAAATAAAATAATAAGCAAGTAATTAATTTAAATTATTAATTTAAATTACTTATAATAAGGGAATAATTTTAAAACGGAAGACAAGTTGGAAACATCGTCTGAGCAGTGATAATATATGAAGTAAAAATGTCGTGTGCGAAGCACGTGCATTATATACTTATTCCCATATAATGATCAAACCTGAACGAAACACTGTGTGCAACGCATACAACTTAACTGATCGTTTTTAAAAGATAATTAAATCATTCTGTTATGAACCAGGTAAACAAACACGGTTTGTATAATGGTAACTAATCTGTAAACTGAATAATAATCAGGATTTAAGCCGATAAACATTCATCGACTATAAAAGATATTCGTACATCGTTTCGAAGAGTTCGGAATAAATATTCCACTTTGACTCGAGGAATACGACATATGTTAGAATACTGAAGACGACAATATACAAGAAGATTTTTGGTATGTTCAGTCCCAGGGCTTACCCGAATGGATGAATATTTGACAATGTATATTAGTCAGAACCTACACATTGAATTTTCGTAATTGGTGGTAGGGAAATTCGTTTCTCTCGGCTTTATTGCCCGTAATATACTTGGGAAATCGAATGAGCATTTCTGACGGACAGGACAATGTGGTATTCAAAGTAATTTAAGAAATAAATCTGTCAGAAACATGACCTCAAAACTTCACAACCTGAAAATAACAAAAGTTGGGCTAGGCAGCATGGCTAGTTGGGTCTTACCCAAGCAGGATATATTATCACCATCTAGAGGACTTCCATATTTAACTTCTTAAATCTTTTTCGCTGCTAAAGCTTTTGAAAATGGTAAATCGAGCTCAACCGTAGGAGTGATAATATATTCGTTACACTTAAGCCAAATGAGTGGACAGTCATGTATGGCCGGGCTACAAGACGTTCTTGTTGAACCCCAGTGTATCCTCTCTAGAGTACACTGATCAGCAGGTGCTCCCATACCTTGTCTGTTGGAATCCAATCTCCAATAAGCGCTCTGCGACTTTTCGATTTTATACTATATACGTGAACGTGAGATGCAAGCGTTTCACTAGATAACTATTTATTTGATACAAACTATTGTAATATCAAACATTTTGACACAAAATATTTGGGTCATTATCAATATGCTAATTATGGTTTTGCCTAACGATTTCTAAAGTAAATAAATCGGTCAACATGAAACCTTATTACTTATTTCCCTGTTTACATCTTTGTAATTATGTTTCCTCACACCAGTCCCCTGACTGACCCAGAGTTTATTTTCTGTGTTTCCTAAACTCTTGGGTACTCATAATATTTTGTTATAAGTAGAAAAGTGAATTCAGGTTGGCAAGTGGAACCTGATGAAGTACAAGTTCAGGACCCTAGTGGCATATCTATTTTAATTACCCAGTTCAGTATCTATGTTGTTATAGTACGGTAATGTATAATTATGCTGTTGAACTATGATGATGATGTATTATGATGTGTACTATGATGTATCAGACTCTAAGATGTATTATATTATGTATTTGTGAAATTCCGCTGTAAAATTCTGATTTCTTCTTATTCTTCTATTCTATTAGTTCTATCTTCTCTATCTCATCTTCTAAATTCTTTCAATAATGACACGACTTTCGAGGCATCGAAAATCGCGCCGTTATAGTTGGTATCAAAGCTTAGGATTTCTGAACACCTAGACTTAGAGTTAGTGCTGAGAGAGCATATTTTTATAAAAACCATATAGTATAGGACGAACCTAGTTATTAATTTAGGTAATCCCTAAGACTATTTACCGAATGACTATTAACTCTCAAATCATATACTCAGAAAGTTGACAATGAGTTCTCAAGCAAAGCGAGGCCGAGGAGCAAGTCGGGCAACTACGACCAATGGGCACACTGTTAATCAGACCCAAGTGGATACAACTGAAGTGGTCCAAGCTCCAACACAGCCAAACTTCGCTATGATTTGCAAGAATTACACTACTCTGGGAGGAAAGACTTTTAATGGAACTGAATCATTGGTTGACATCCAAGCATGGATTAGATCTTGTGAGAAGATTTTTAAGGGACTAAAGTTGGATGACGAGTATAAACGTCTCTTAGCTTCATGGAATCTGGAGTGATCTGCAGCTATCTGGTGGGATGCCCAGACTGCAAATACTCCGGAGGAGAATTTTACTTGAAAATGTTCAAAGAAGCTTTTGAAGCTCAGTATCTGCCAGCAACTGGGAAAACCAGGATGTACCGAGACTTCATTGACCTGAAACAAGAAAACATGACTGTCACTGAGTACGAGAACAAGTTCAATTCACTGTCAAGCTTTGGACCAGAGTTGGTAAATAAATCACTGTAGAAGAACGAAATGTTTGTAGCTGGACCGAAGAATAGTCTGCAAGGCCGTATGATGGGGCATCTGAAAGACCCGTTTGTCGAATTAGTGGATTTAGCTCTCAGGTATGAGGCCCTGGATGCTAAAAACCCAACTGCAGCAAAGGCTCAGACTGGAGAAGCAAGTGGAGGAAATACCTAGAAAAGGAAGTTTAACCCAGACAGGAATGACAACAAGAACCAAGGAAAGGCAGTTCAACAGAAAACTGAAAATCGTTTCAAGAATGTTCTGTGTCACAACTGCAAGCAGAAGGGACACATTGCAAGATTCTGTAAGCAGAAGGGAAACAAGAAACCTCAACAACAGCGACCACAATAGCAGAAAAGGAAACCTCAGCAACAACAACAACAACAACAAATGCAGAGAAATGAGATGGTAGTGAAGAATCTCTGTTTCAACTGTCACCAGCCTGGTCACATGGTGAAAGATTGTCCACTGATGAAAAGGGCACCACAGGCAAAGGTTTATGCCATCAAGAATGAACCATTTGCCTCTCAGAATGTGAAGTGGAAGGGAGTACTGGAAGGTACTTTACAATTTAAAGGAATTTACATTTGAGTTTTATTTGATATCGGCACCTCACACAGTTTTATTTCTTCTGAAACTGTAGATCAATTTAACCTTGAACCCCTTATTTCCCCAAACCCAATTTGTATCAAATCCCATTGGTGGTAAATGTGTTGTGAGGATATAACACCGTTATACCTCTCACATTCCTTTCATTTTGATTTCTATGTCCTAGATTTCAAAAGTTTCAATTTTATTCTTGGATTGGACTGGCTGAGCGAGTTTTAAGCTAAGATAAAATGTGATAAAGAAACCATAACCTTGATAACGAGTCTAGATCGTAAAGCTAGGATACCTTATGGAAAACCCAGTATTCACACCTGTAGTTTCCTATACGCCCTAGAAGCACCCCAAGAGAACCTTGAAACTTTGGATGTTGTTAGAGAATTCAAAGATATATTTGAACAAGTCGGAAGTTTACCTCCTCATTGGGAGATAGAATTCGGAATAGATTTAATTCGAGGAGCAAGACCGATAGTTCAACCAAAAAGACGTTTGGCTCCAAAGGAAGTGTTGGAACTAGAGAAATAGACTCGGGATTTGCTAGATAAAGGCTTAATCCGACTAGTTTTTCTAGTTGGGGCTCGGCAGTAGTTTTTGTAGTGAAGTCTGACGGGTCGTTACGACTGTGTGTAGACTATAGAGAGTTAAACAAAGTAACCATCAAAAACAAATATCCTTTACCCTGAATCGACGATCTTTTCGACCAACTGCACGGAGCAACAGTATTCTCCCAAATGGACCTAGCAACAAGATTTCACCAACTAAGAATCGCTGAGGATAGCATTCCTTTAACAGCATTTAGAGGCCTGGATTTCCTTTATGAGTGGTTGGTTATGCCATTCGGTCTAACCAACGCACCATCATTTTTCGTAGATTTGATGAACAGAGTCTTCAGGAAAATTCTGAACAAGTTTGTTCTAATTTTCATTGACGATATTATGATTTATTCAAAAACTGAAGTGGAGCATCGTTATCACCTTAGAGTAGTAGTCCTAGAAAATCTAAGGAAAAACGTATTGAAAGCAAAATTTTCAAAATGTCATTTTGAAAGTCTATGGTGAGATTTTTTGGGACGTATTGTGAATGGAGATGGAATAACAGTAGATCCCCTAAAAGTTGAATCAGTACAACAATGGAGGCAACCTCGTACACCAACCGATGTTCGAAGTTTCCTAGGATTGGCGGGATATTACCGAAGAATTATCCAAGATTATTCAAAGATATCATCTCATCAGACGAAGTTAACGAAGAAAGGCCAAAAGTTTATTTGGACCCCAAAATGTGAAAAATCTTTCCAGAATTTAAAAAGGAAATTAACCAAAGCACCAGTATTAGTTGTTCCCGATGGAACGAGTGGATTCGCAGTTTGCATTGATGCTTGTGGAGTTGGATTAGGAGCTGTGTTGATGCAGAACGGTCGTGTAATTTGCAAGTAGGCAATTAAAGATACACGAGAAGAATTATGCAACTCACAATTTGGAGTTATTAGTCGTTGTTTTTGCATTAAAGATATGAAGACATTATCTGTTTGGTGGAAAATTCGAGCTTTTTACAGACCATAAACCATTGACGTATCTATTTTCTCAGAAGGATTTAAATTTGAGGCAACAACGATGGTTGGAATTTCTTGCATCATATGATTTGGACATCATTTATACACCCAGCAAAGCAAATGTAGTAGCTGACGCTTTGAGTAGAAATGTGATTTTATCCCTATTGGAAGTCACACCTACTCTCCAAGAAATAATTATGAGTAATCAAAGGAGAGATGCCAGACTGGAGAAGATAATTCAAGGAGTCTCAAATGGAGAGGAGTTTGATTTAGAGTTGGATAACCAAGAAGTATTAAAAATTAACAACAGATTTTGCGTTCCAGACGTGGATGGGCCGAGACAAGAAGTTTTGAAGGAATGCCATGCATTAAAGTTGAGCATCCATCCAGGAATTCATAAGATGAATAACGATATGAAATGAGTATTCTGGTGGCCAGGAATGAAGAATAATATTACAACTTATGTGAATGAATGTTTATGCTGTCAGCAAGTCAAAGGAGATCATCAAAAGACTGCCGGACTATTACGATCATTGGAGATACCCAATTGGAAGTGGGAAATATACCGATGGATTTTATCGATGGACTGCCCAGGACAAGAAGAGGATTTGAAGGAATTTGGGTAATTGTAGATCGGCTAACAAAAAGCGCATATTTTATTCCAGTAAAACCGACCCGCACAACCAAATCTTTAGCCGAAGTTTTCATGAGAGAGATTGTATGATCCCATGGAGTCCCAACAAGCATTGTAAGCGATATAGACACCATTTTTACAAGTAAATTTTGGGAAGCATTGCAAAAGACTTTGGGAACGAGATTGAATTTCAGTACAACTTACCAACCTCAAACGGATGGTCAGACTGAAAGAGTAAACCGGATATTGGAAGATTTGTTAAGAGCATGTATTATAGATTTTGGTGGATCATGCGAGGATCATCTACACTTGGTAGAATTCGCTTATAACAATAGTTACCAGGCAAGTATAAAGATGGCACCATACGAAGCACTGTACGAAAGACCTTGCAAAGCACCTGCATGTTGGATCGAATCCGGAGACAAATTAGTACTTGGACCAGATATGATCCGAGAAGCAAAAGAGAAGGTGGAGTTAGTGAAGTTAAGAATGAAAGAAGCTCAAGATCGCAAGAAAAGCTATGCTGATCAAAGGCGAAGAGATCTTGTACTTGATATAGGAGATCTGGTATTTGTGAAGATTTCACCAATGAGAGAAGTTGTGAGATTTGGAAAGCCGGAAAGTTAACTCCGCGATATGTTGGACCCTTCCGTATTCTGGAGAGAATTGGATTTCTAGCTTATAGAGTTGAATTACCAGAACATATGGCAGGGATTCACAACGTATTCCATGTATCTCATTTAAGGAAGTGCTTGCAACGATCCGTCCTTAATTCTGGAACCATCATTCAAAAGAGATAGAGATTGAACCAGATTTGACAGTGATTCGACAGCCATTTCGTTTTATCGATAGAGAGAAAAAATAGCTTCGCAACAAAGTGGTAAGTCTACTAAAGATTCAGTGGAGCGAAAATCTGAAGGATTGCACCTGGGAAACCGAGAAACATATTAGGAAATTATACTAAGATTTTTCAATAGATTAGATGGAACCTTTGATGAAGATTACGGCTAGGAAAAGACTGACACCATTTCAGATCGATAGGCTGCAGGAAAAGAGAGAAAGAATGGGAGACGCGGAAGATGTTCGAGAGAGATCACCTAGCGAAGACGAGGGTACTCATAGGACATCAGAGGTGTCAAAAATCGGTAGACGCGAACCTATGGAGCAAGATGAAGACAGTCGAGGATTGACAGATGAAGACGATGTATTGATGATAGAGACAGGATTTGGGGGTCGTGATGGAGGTGACGTCAGCAACAAAGATGAAGACAATGATGAGGATATGGATATCGATGGCGAGGAAGAAGACGAGGAGGAGTATGAGGAAGAGGAGGATGTGGTCCCAGAGAAGCCAGCCGTTGCTATGGGAGATCAACCAGAGGAGTTTGTTGACCCAATGTTAGCGATATGGGCGAGACTAGAGCAAGCTCTCGTAGAGTATCCTGCAGTAGGTGGATTTGTAGAGATCTATGGAAACTACGGATGTCCGGCGATACGGGTGTATTTACTTCCACCAGAAGAGGTTATTGAGATTCTCGATGACGATGAGGAGGAACTAGTTACCGAGGGAATAGTTTGGGGTTTTGAGTTATCAGACGATGAAGATGAGGTGGTAGAGGTTGTGAACATCCCAAACGACGAGTGGATTGTGATTGACAGTGACCCGAAGAAGTAGAATAGAGGGATGTGTGTGGACGATGTATATGTATATTATATAGCTTATAACTTGAATTAGTCAAGTATAACCTAAGTATGTAGTATGTTATGTATGACTAGTACGAATATGAAACTAGTGTATAATTATAATGTACTAAGTGGATATGATATGAAGTATCATCTTTTGGGAAAATCTTTCTACCTTTCTTACTTTAAATTTCGGGGACGAAACTCTTATAAGGGCGGTGGACTATAATGTCCTGACTTTTTCCAACTATTTTCAATTGATTTTAATAAGGAATTAAAATGAGAAATTCCATTTAAAACAAAACTAAAGTAGTTCTTAATATATATATATATATATATAACATATGTATGGAAAAATAGAGAAAATATTGTATATATTTGTTTGATCTAAGGATTTAAAAATATAAAACAAGTATACTACATTTAGATAAAAATCATAAGTGATAATACATACATAGATAAATACTTCATAGTTTATCATTTTAACAAAGCAAGGATTTAAAAAGAAGCCTTATGACATGAATTATATAAAGGGTATTTTATTCACTCTAAAGATAAACAAGGACTTTAAAGAAAAACAACACAACATGTATATGGCAAGAGACAATTCGGCCATAACATGAACAAATGGCACATAAAACATTTGATCTTTCTACCGAAATAAATATCTTAGTACATGAGACAAAAACAAAGTCACATAAAGACAAAAACAATTAATGAGTGATACTCAAAATAGTAAACTAAGATTTTGAAACCATTCCCTAAAGCACCTAAAGAAATTCTCAGGTTAAGCTTGCGTGTGCACAACTTGCATAAGAAAAATATCAAGCAAGAAGGAGATAAAGAAAAACCCATTTTATAATGCTTTAAAATCTAAAGAGGACACATGCATTTAATAAAGGTATGTTCAAGCTTCTAGAAGAGAGAACCTAGTACAAGTCTATTGGCTATTGAACCTTAATAAAACAAATTTTTATTGCTTGCATATTTAGCATATATTGGCCATAGGTAACTAGGGGGAAGGGTTAAGGCTAATGGGAAATTCACTGTAGGAATCATGTGCAGGAAATTAATTTTTAAAACGTTGAACTCAAATATAAATACACCTCAGACCTCTCACATTTTTCTCACAATAAAACTAAAGTTCACACTAAAATTTCTGAAGATCTTTACTGGAATTTTGGAGAGAATTAAGGTGAGGAAACACTTACTGTATTATTTGAATTTCTTGTTCAGTTTTAATACTCTGTAGGAATTTCTGCTATGAACATTGTTTTACTGTCAACAAGAAATGCTTAGTGCTACGAACACCTTCATTTACATCTATATAAACAAATATCCCATGTAGAAACAATCTAGTTTTGATTACACAAGATTGGTTGATGATCTAAGCACTTTTGATAAATCTGAACCGTGCTCTGTGAAACACAAAGTAACTGATCATGGATTCTCAGAAGGGAATACCATCAAAACTTCATCCTAGTATTTTAAGATCCACTGTATTATGTATATAGGTATGAGAATATCAAACAAGAAAACACAGAAATAAACATTTTAAAGAAAAACAGTTTAACTGCTTTTACAGTAAACTCACTATATACATGAATTTTCAAATAAGACGAAACACTGTTTTGTTTACATAAATGGAACTAGGTTAGAAAACCATGATTTTTTAAAGTTAATTCAATGATTTTTAATAATGTGGAACTCGAGAATTTTGGAGATGGACAGAAAATAGAATTAGAGGAATTTCTGATGATCGGCACCATCGAACTCCAAGGCAAAAGGAGGGGAGGAGCGTGGGGGTTCATCGATCATCACAAAAATATAAATTAATTCCATTGCATAAATTAGGATAATGAATCAAATATAGGGTTTTTATCTGTTTCTGGGTGCACGAGATTTGAAGACGTCGTGTGGGATCCTCGGTTGATCGAGTGGGCTGGAACTCGGAGGGGTGGAGCTGGAGTGGTCAGAGAAGGTGCAGGCATTTCCAATGGACTGAGGGGAGAGAACGAGATGGATTCTCCGATGAACCCATTCGAACAAGAAAGTGAAACCACGGTGAAAACACTGTAGCGTCGGTGATGGTCAGGTCTGGTGGCGGTGTCGGCTTCCGGAGGTGAAGTGGGGTCTGCGTCGATCAAATTGGAGGCGGTATGGTGGTTGGATCGATTGTGCATGTGCATCGATCAAGTTGGGGGGACTGTCTACATCATAGGGAAGAAGAAGAGGGGGTATGATGAGCGCACGAGAAAAATGAGGAGAACGATGGTTGTGGCAAGAGGCTTGGTACTAGTACTTTGGCAAAGTACAAGGGTGTTTGGCAATGGTGTGGCGCACGAAAAAAATGAGGTGAACGACGTGTGCAGGGGGGTCTAGTACTTTGTGAAGTGGTACTTCCGATATTCAAAAGTGGTACTTTTGATATTCAAAAGTGGTACTTCCAATTTAAAACTTGGTAAACAACAATCATAATCGTGGCAAGGATTTTTCGTGCCCGGTAACTGGTACTTTAACAGAACTGGTACTTTGGCAAATATGAACGAGATTTTAAATTTAAACTGTTTTAATTTTAAAATTTGAAAATAAATAGAATTTATAAAAAAAGAAAAATTAATTAATTAATTAAATATAAAGAAGACTTTTTATTTGATTAATCAAAGGCAAGTGGAAAGAAAAATCTGTCAGAAGATCAAAACGAAAAGTTCGACTGCAGAAGTTATATCAGTTTTGAAATAAAATAATAAGTGAGTAATTAATTTAAATTACTTATAATAAGGGAATAATTTTAAAAGGGAAGACGAGTTGGAAACATCGTCTGAGCAGTGATAATATATGAAGTAAAAATGTCGTGTGCGAAGCACGTGCATTATCTACTTATTCCCATATAATGATCAAACCTGAACGAAACACTGTGTGCAACGCATACAACTTAACTGATCATTTTTAAAAGATAATTAAATCATTCTGTCATGAACTAGGTAAACAAACACGGTTTGTATAATGGTATCTAATCTGTAAACTGAAAAATAATCAGGATTTAAGCCGATAAACATTCATCGACTATAAAAGATATTCGTATATCGTTTCGAAGAGTCCGAAATAAACATTCCACTTCGACTCGAGGAATACGATGCATGTCAGAATACTGAAGACGATAATATACAAGAAGATTTTTGGTCTGTTCAGTCCCAAGGAAAACCCGAATGGATGAATATTTGACAACGTATATCAGTCAGATCCTACACATCGAATTTTCGTAATTGGTGGTAGGCAAATTCGTTTCTCTCAGCTTTATTGCCCGTAATATATTTGGGAAATCGGATGAGTATTTTTGATGGATAGGACAATGTGGTATTCAAAGTAATTTAAGAAATAAATCTGTCAGAAGAGAAATGTGACCTCAAAACTTCACAACCCGGAAATAACAAAAGTTGGGCTAGGCAGCATGGCTAGTTGGGTCATACCCAAGCAGGGTATATTATCACCATATGGAGAACTTCCATATTTAATTTTTTAAATCTTTTTCGCTGCTATAGCTTTCGGAAACGGTAAATCGAGCTCAACCATAGGAGTGATAATATATTCGTTACACTCAAGCCAAATGAGTGGACAGTCATGTGTGGCCGGGTTACAAGATGTTCTTGTTGAACTCCAATGTATCCCCTCTAGAGTACACTGATCGGTAGGTGCTCCCATACCTTGTCTGTTGGAATCCAATCTCCAATAAGCGCTCTGCGACTTTTCGATTTTATACTATATACCTGAACGTGAGATGCAAGCGTTTCACTAGATAACTATTTATTTGATACAAACTATTGTAATATCAAACGTTTTGATATAAAATATTTTGGTTATTATCCATATGCTAGTTATGGTTTGGCCTTACGATTTCTAAAGTAAATAAATCGGTCAACATGAAACCTTATTACTTATTTCCCTATTTACATCTTTATAACTATGTTTCCTCACACCAGTCCCCTGACTGGCCCAGAGTTTATTTTCTGTGTTTCCTAAACTCTTGGATACTCATAATATTTTGTTATGAGTAGATAAGTGAATTCAGGTAGGCAAGTGGAACTTGATGAAGTACAAGTTCAAGAACCTAGTGGCACATCTATTTTAATTACCCAGTTCAGTATCTATGTTGTTATAGTATGGTAATGTATAATTATGCTGTTGAACTTTGGTGATGATGTATTATGATGTGTACTATGATGTATCAGACTCTATGATGTATTGCATTATGTACTTGTGAAATTGCGCTGTAAGATTCTGATGTCTTCTTATTCTTCTATTCTATTAGTTCGATCTTTCCTATCTCATCTTCTAAATTCTTTCAATAATGACACGACTTTCGAGGCATCAAAAATCGCGCCATTACAGTTGGCTTATGTTGGTGTAATGTGACTGTGGTTACTGCCGTGATTGTGTTTGTTGGTCCTTTTTGATGGTGATGGAACATTGGTCATGAAAGCTAATGCTTAATTAGCCAGGTCACTTGGTTCACCGCTTGTTTTCTTCTATACGCTTTTACTTGTCCTGGCTTGCATTCTTTGCGTCAGATACTAGGCAGCCCGTGTCTGTGATTACTTGGTCGACCGGTTTATGGGCGACCGGTTACCGGTGGTATTGACCGATCGGTCGCTTTCCACCTGAAGCCGGCCGATGGTGCTATTCGCTTGTGGTGCGTTGATCCCATTTTTGTTTGACGGCTTTTTGGCGTTGAATGTCAGATTGTGTCGCTAAATGTGTTGTGACGATGCGTGGTTGCCCATGGTTCTGACCCAGGTCACCACAACCTGTCGTGTAATAATTGAAGCATTGCATAACTCTAGGTTAGTTAATTCGAAATTGATTGTCCATATTAATAACAAACCGATCGCCTAAGTATGATGAATTTCAAACAAGAATCAGTGTTTTTGTAAACTTGTTTCATTCGGTGGTCCTTAAAACCTATCGAAGCTTGTTTGATAAAATACATCATCTTGGTTTGAAGTTGTATCGATACTTGACGATTAGGTGGTTGATATAATTTGACAAGTTATATATTATACACTATTTTATGCTTATGAAACACATATCTATGATTGGTTCTTCATGTTTGCAACACATAATTTCTGCACTTTCTATGAAGATATGTTCCTTTTTTAATGCCCTTGTTTGGAAGCCAACATTTGCATACCCTTTATTCATTGTGACTGAACGGCTCAGCCACTTGTAGAATTTGTAGGATGCTTCTCAAAAAGGCCATTGGGTCCGTCACTAACCGAATTTGGAATCCGGCATATGATTGGACACCCCCGAAGAGGTTTTGGTAATCCGTCAGTAACTGGGTTTGAAAGACATAGAATTGATAGTTGGATTTGGAAGACCCAACATCTGAACGGATGCCTCCGAAGATGTCTTTCCAACTCAGCGCTCTTGTTGTTATCCAGCCATGTATCAATGGCATCGATGAGTAACCGAGTGCCCCATAGGGACGTGTTTAGTTTTTAAAACCCGGTGTTAGTGCGTTTTCCGGCCATGTATCAATAGCGTCGACGAGTAACCGAGTACCCCCTGGGGAGGTTATTAGTTTATCGACTATATAATTTCTTTCTTTGGAATTGACACTAGCTCATTTGCTGGTTTTTATTGCTACCTGTTGGAGCTAGTATTTAGAACCATTTGATAGGCATATTCTTGTTGTCTTGTTTTGCATAGCTGTGCTTTTACACCTTTTAAGCTTACTGTGAATGATGTATTTAGCATTAAATGGTGGACATTTGAGATATCCAGCCAAGACATGCCATAATAATTACTAGGGTTAGCTATACTATGATAGTGTCATCATTCTTCTTTAGACCTGCGATTGAAGTCAAACCTTAGTGAGGAGTTTCTAAATGTACGATTTATGCAGGTAATGCAATTTCGCTTCATTATATTTAAAAAACTTGCAATAGCCTCTCATGGTATGTACAATGCATTTTTTACAAGTAGTATGAAAGGAAAATTAAGAGAAGTAGCGATGGAGATGAATAGCATTCCATGCTCCTGGGAGTTTTACTCCGTCTGTTGTTTTCAGCTCAAATGTGCCATCCAAGAACTTTCGGCTTATTACATATGGCCCCTCCCAATTGGGTCCTAGTACTCCAGTTCCTATCATGATTTTCTTAAGAACGAGATCCCCAACTTGGAAGGTCCTTCGCCTGACTTAAGCACTAAAACGGCAGGCTATTCTTCTCTGATGTGCCATAACCCTGAGTTCTGATTCTTTCCTTCCTTCCTCGAGTAAGTCTAGCGCTTCACGTTGAAGTTTTTCATTTTCTTCTTGGTTGAAGTAGATCCTTTTGTGAGTTGGAATTTCTAGTTCGACTGGGATCATTGCCTCAGATCCGAATGCCAATGAAAACAGATTGTGGCCTGTTGCAGTTTTATGGGTGGTATGGTATGCCCACAATGCTAGTGGAAGCTCATCAACACATCCACCCTTGGCTTTCTCAAGACGCTTCTTGATGGTTGATTTCAGGATCTTGTTGATTGCTTCAACTTGCCCATTAGCTTGTGGATGGCAACGGCCGAAAAACTTTTCTTGATCTTGAATTTAGTGCAAAAGTCTAAGAACTCACTGCTTTCAAATTGAGTCCCATTGTCGGTGATTATTTTTTGTGGTATCCCGAAACTGCAGATGATGTTTTTCAAGACAAAGTTGATCACCTTCTTTGAGGTAACAGCGATTAGTGGCTCTGCTTCGGCCCATTTTGTAAACTAATCGATTGCCACTATTGCGCACTTCATACTTGGTTTTGCAATGGGTAGTGCCTGAATTAAATCTATGCCCCAAACAGAAAATGGCCATGGGCTGACCATTTGTGTCAATTCGGTTGGTGGCGCTCTCGGAATTTTCGCAAATCTTTGGCACTTGTCGCACCTTTTGGCATAATTCATCGCGTCTAGGTTCACGTCAGGCCAAAAATAACCGTATCGTAGAACCTTCTTGGCTAACGTTTGACCACCGATATGACCTCCACAATCTCCCTCATGCAATTCTGCTAAGATTGCTTTTGACTCCTCCTTGGACACACACTGCAATAAAGGCATAGAGAATCCTCGTCTATACATCCTTCCGTCCTAAACAAGATATAGTGGAGCCTTGCACAATATTTTCCTCTGCCTTCTGGGTTCCTCTAGGAGTATTCCGTTGAGGATATATTCCTTAATCGGCATCATCTAGGACTCAGGTTCTTCCGTTGTTTCCATAATCCACTCGACATCTATCTCTTCAATGGCAGGTGTCGTAAGGACTTCAACAGGTAATAGTCCCAACAAATGTGCATCAGAAGAACTAGCGTATTTGGTGAGAGAGTCAGACTTAGTATTTTCTTCTCTTGGAATGTGAGATATAGCATAATGGTCGAGGTTGTTGAGGAGTTCCATGGCTTTCATAAGATAGGAAGGAAGATTTCCCACTTTAGTCTGGAGTTCCCGAAGAACCTGCCCCACTACCAATTGGGAATCGCTGAAGATCTGTATGGTTTTTAGATTCATCTCTTTTGCTAGTTTTAATCCGTTTATCAGTTCTTCGTACTCAGCTTCATTATTGGTTGACGGAAACTCCAGCCTTAACGCATGACATTAAGGATGACCTTCTGGAGTTTCCAAGACAATATCGGCTCTTGAACAGTAATCATATCCCGAGCCATCCACGTATAGCTTCCAGCTAGCGATTGCTCCCATTGGTTCCTCGATTTCCTCTCCTTTGTCCATGAATTCGGTAATGAAGTTTGCCAAAGCTTACCCATTGATAGCCTTTCGGGGGTGATAGGTGATATCATATTGGCTGAGCTCAATGTTCCACTTCAGCAATCTTCCAGAAGTTTCTGGATAGAAGAGAATTTGCCTTAGCGGTTGGTCGGCGAGGACTTTTATCGGATGGGACTGGAAATATGGTCTCAATTTCTTTGAGGCGATGAGTAGGCAGTATGCTAGCTTTTCAAGCTTTGGGTAATTCAGCTCTGCCCCAGCAAGTCGCTTAGTGATATAATAAATTGGCCATTGGATTTTTGAATCTTCACAGACAAGTGCGACACTCAGGGCATCTGGTGATACTGCCAAATATAGGAATAGCACTTCTCCATCTTTGGGTTTAGAAAGCATTGGTGGTGATTCCAAATGATGAATTAATTGTTCAAAAGCTATTTTACACTCTGGAGTCCATTGAAAGTCTTACTTTCCATTTCTTAAAGAGTCAAAGAGCGGGATGCATTGATCCATTGCTTTGGAGATGAAGCGGTTAAGGGCGGCAACTTTCCCATTCAAGCTCTGAAGCTACTTTTTTGTTTTTGGTGCTCGCACTTCTAGTAACGCCGCGACTTGGGAAGGGTTTGCCTCAATACCCCTGGCGTTGACTATGAATCCGAGGAATTTTCCTGAAGACACCCCAAATGAGCATTTCAGAGGATTTAACTTCATACCGAATTTTCTTAGGATATGGAACATTTCTGCTAGATCTTCTAAGTGATCTTCACCCTTTTTCGATTTTACTAGCATGTCATCGACGTATACCTCCATGGTGTTCCCAATTTGGGATTTGAACATGGAGTTCACTAGACGCTGATATGTTGCCCCAGCATTCTTTAGTCCGAATGGCATGATATTATAGCAGTATAGGCCTTTATCAGTTATAAAGCTTGTGTTCTCTTCATCCGGTTCAAGCATCATGATCTGATTATAACCAGAATATGCATCCATGAAAGATAGCAGTGCATGTGCAGCGGTTGCATCAATGAGCTGGTCAATTCTGGGCAAGGGGAAACTGTCCTTAGGACACGCTTTATTAAGGTCCGAGTAATCTATGCACACCCTCCATTTGCCATTAGACTTTTTGACAAGAACTGGATTTGAGACCCAATTGGGATATGTTGATGCTCGTATGAAGTTGTTCTTAAAAAGTCTATCTACTTCTTCTTGCAATGCTATCGATCTTTCAGGTCCCTGGGTTCGTCTTTTTTGTTTTACAGGGGTAACACTGGGATTAACATTCAGTTTATGAACTATTGTATCTGTTGATATTCTGCACATGTCTGAGTGCGTCCATGCAAAGACATCTAGGTTTTCTTCCAGAAATAATATCAAATCCTTCTTCAGCTTCTGGCCCAGCTGAGAACCTATTTTCAGAACTCGGTTAGGATCTTTATCATGCACCAGAACAGAAATGGTATCTTCAGCAGGAACTGCCCGGCCTTCCCCCATACTGGTTTTCCTTGGATCCATCTCCTTCTGAGCTCCGCTATGCTCGCCAGTATGGGGGCCTTGCTTTAGTTGATATATAGGAGGGTTTTGGATGCAGAGCGGTGGCTTCACATCCTTCTTCATTTCTTTTTTCCTTAATTCAGAAAGCTCAGCCAGATAGCACTCTCTTGTTGTTTGCTGGTCGTCTTTAACTATAACGATCCCGTTCTCGGTGGGAAATTTCATTTTCAGGCACCACGGGGCCATTGTGATTCGAAATGCTGCAAGTGTTGGTCTTCCTAAGAAGGCATTATAAGCTGAGAGCTCATCGATTACAACAAAGTCCTGCTCTCATGTGACCCTTTGCTCCCCTTCTCCGAGATCAACAGGCAGGTTAATAGTTCCGATTGGTTGGACAACCTGTCCGGTAAAGCTGTGAATTTTATTCTGACAAGCTCTCACATTTCCCATAGAAAGCTTCATTCTATGAAAGGCATTGATGAACAAGACATTGACGGATGCTCCACTGTCCATCATAACTCTTCTGACGATGGCAGGACCCAAGCCTATGGTTATCACCCTTGGATCTTCAGTTGGGGCTATCAACCCTTCCGAGTCCTGTTCTTTGAATATAATGTCATCCCAAGAGAACCTGGGTATTTCTGCTGAAAAAGCTTTACTCATGATCATGAGTTCTCCTTCCTTTGGGAGGTTCCTTACCTTGCTAGCATACTTCCCAAGATCCCCCCAACTTTTCCCGGTAGGGTGTGGGCCTCCTGATATGGTATTAATGATCAGCTTAGGCATAACAGCGTTTGCAGCATTCTCACTTTGGCCTGGTTGTCCATTAGAGCCTCCTTGGCCTTGGGATGCTTGAGAATTTTGCGGATTCTTGGTATATTGCTGAAGTCTATTTTTTCTTATTAGTTCTTTAATTAAGATCTTTAGGTGTCGACATTCGTTTGTGTTATGCCCCGATTGGTTATGAAACCAACAAAATCTTCTGGATTTAATGGCGGCATCACTAACCTTTATTTGCTTGGGTAAAGGGTAATCTTCAGTCTCCTTGGTGGCCATGAAGATATTTTCTACCGTCTCGTTTAATGGCATCAACTCCGAGTTCTTGAAGTAATGGAACCTTTTACTAGCTCGGTTGTCTCTCCCATCACTACTCCGTTTTTGGCCTCCAAGGTTTTTCTGATTGTTATCGGTATCATCACCCTTCTTCTCAAGTTGTGTGCTATTTTCCGGAATATCTATAGCATGGGAAGGATCCTCATCCACACCTATGTATTCTTCAGCTTTATCAAACCATTCTTCGTGGGTATCGGGTTTCTTCTTTTTAATCCACCGCCCGAGCTTAGTCTTCTTATTCACAGCCCCTTTTAAGGCCATCAAAGCCAATCGTGGCTCGTAATTCCCAACTTCAGCTGCTGCGGTATTGAATCAGGTAAGAAAAGCTCTAATTGGCTCCCCCGGCCTCTGCTCTAGCTTATTCAACTCCATTACATCTTGTACCTTCGTGGTTTGAAGCCTGAATTGCTCTCGGAATATCTTTGCCAATGTGGCGAAGTCATCCATTGATCTAAGTGGTAACTTTGTGAACAAAAGTGAGGTTACTCCCTCGAGGTAGGTCGAAAAATATAAGCATTTTAGTTCATCAGTTGCTCGGGCCCCGTCCATGTGCTGATCATACTTAAATAAGAACACATTAGGGTCAGTTGTCCCGTTGTAGGCCTGAACTGTCGGTGGTTTGAATTTGTTGGGATATGGTGCCATTTTTATCCTTTTTGTAAGGGGAGTCTTTGTGGGAGCGAATTCCAATTCTTTCTCATCGCTCTGCTTCTTCAGCCCCTTTTCCACAAGTCTGTGGACCATCTCCGTTATATGCTCTTCCTCATTGTGTTGTTCCGCGGGGCGGACGCCGTCTTCCTTACTGGATGTCTACTTAAGCGGACGGTCGCGGTACGGATTGTGGGGTCCTGAGCCTCCTGCTTGAAGAGGTGCCCTTTGGCGGAGCCAAGCACATGTTGGTAAGTCACCTTGTCAGTGCGGTTATGAGGAGGTAATTTAGCTTCCTTATATTTAGGATTCTTCATCTCTTGGATAGAATTTTCTCGGCCTGGACTTGAAGAAGAGCATCCTGCGTTTTCCATTTGCGGAGTTTGAAGGGACTTTGCTCGGGAGGATTTCATGGTGACCTTGGCCGTAGTAACTTGTGAGGCGAACATTGCTTCAAGCCTTTTCATTATAACTTTATTTGCAATGTCCATCCGATTTGCTAGTCCGGCCGCCACTTCCTCGAGTTCTCTCTCGTGATTGCCTCTCTGGCGTTAGAAGTTTCTCCGCGTTCGAATGGGTTGGTAGGAGGAATAGCTTCATGCTCGGTATTATCATTATTCTCAATGTTTTGATTGGCGACCTTCTTTGATGGTCTACCTGGTTTCTTCATTATTTCCGGCAAGGACTTGAATTGGACTGTAGTGTAACGGGTTCAGACCTTCAATGCAAGGTGTAGGACCTTGTAAGAGAGTATGAGAGAACATATGATTGAATCGGCCCCACGGTGGGTGCCAAATGTTTGCGTAAAGAATGGCACAAACACAAAGTGTACTCGGGGTACTTCTCAAAAAGCTTGGTACTATGAAATGTGGAACCAATCAACAAAGTAAAGCAAGTAAAGAGACACGATGTTTGTATAGTGGTTCGATCAAATGTGATTTACGTCCACTTTGAATAGTGATTCCATTATTGCACACAGAATTACAAGGAAAACACATCCTCTCATTACATTCATTGGTACACTCTTCTAGGATTTGATTAAGGAAGAATGGTGAAGGTCTTCAATCGTGACAGATGGTAGATCAGATGGAGACTTCCATGTGAACTCTTGTAGATTTGGAGTTTGATCTTCACTTTATAGTGATTGAAGATGATGAAATCTCTAAGTATAAGCAGAAAATGAAGTTTAGCGGCCCTCCGGGATCATAAAATTCCATTAAAGTGGGGTTGGACCTCTATTTATAGGTGTGGAGAAATGAGGAGATATCATCTCTAGTGTCACCGGTCGGTTGACCCTTATTTATGAAATTGCCACTAGACAGCCTGACAACAACTGTTCAGAAGCCAACCTGTCGACAACTGTCTGGAGGGCCGATTGGTCTGGATTAGGTCAAGCCGATCGGTATGACTCCTTTTCTGCTTTGTATGTGTGACCTGGCAAGGATTGCAGAATATGGTCGGTCGGTTGCTCATCCTTAGACCGATCGGTATTGTTTTGCTTGGGCGAACATGATATTCCTAAAGGGACTGGTCTATACTCACTGATCCCGGCCGCCCGGTATCTGACAAGTGTGTTTGGGTTCGGACCGACCGGTATTACTATCATTGCACCGATCGGCGTTGCCTTCTTAGATCAAGCCACGCTATATTTTCCTGGCCGACCGGTTCATTCCTCTGACTATACTGATCGGTACGTTCCCCAATATTTGGTGGATAACACCTAGTATGTAGCAAGGTGGAGAGGTTGGTTTTGATCACTGCTAAGGATCCGTTGAGAATCATGTTTTCGACAGGGTCTTCACGTTAATGATGTTCGAGGGATCCAAAGTGATCGAGGAAGGAGCTCAGATCAAGTGGTAGACGGGTGTCGATGTGTATTGCAAGCACTTTTAGATCGTTGGTTTATGTGCGGTGTAGCTCGTGGTGGTTGATGCGTCTTTTGCATACAATAGGTTGTGTTTGTAATTGAGGTGCGGTCATAGTCCTTTCAAATCGATTAGGTGTGATTGAGCCTGGACTTGAAGAGAAAACATGATGGTTTTATCTCGTAGCCGTTAAAACCGAGATTGTGTTAATTAAGAAAAGAAGGTTGAAAGTGAGAGCTAAGTTGGCTGGTTTTGAGTGGAAGAAATGTTGTGATTTGGTATTAAGGTGGAGTGTTGAAATTTGTGATACACAAATCACAGCAATTACGGGCAACAAATAATCTATGAAGATTTTATGGAAGATTTGTTGCTATATTTATGGGATATTTGGAATTGAAGGCTACAATTATTTGGTGGTTATCCAAATAATTTTTTTAACATATATGAAGATAATATGGGTGCCAAGTTTACTTGGGTATAAAGAAATTCATTCTATAAAATGCATAACGAACATCTTCATTAGGTGTGGGTGAGAGCCACCAAGAGTGATCATTCTAGATATTCCAAATTGAGTGTTCTCCTTCAAATTATTTAGCCATTAATATTCTCTACCTATTTCTTAATAAGGTTATTGGTTCAAGTTGTAATTGTTTGTAACAATAATTGAGATCGATTGTAAACAATTTTTTTCTTAGTGAATCAATAAAGAGAGTGGTTGGGTGGAATATCGTGTACTTATATTTCCGATATTATTTGTGTTTTTTTGTTTTTCAATCAAATTCATCTTCAAGTGATTGAGTGATAAAGATCCTATTTTTCTTGGCCTTTTTTCAAACTTCCGCTGCACACAAACCCTAACAGTTTAGTATCAGAGCAATTTTTGCACAATAGATTTATCAATTAAATATCAAAAATTTAATACTGCAAATAATTATATTTTTATAGAACTCTTATACTATATATAACATGTATTCATTTGAATGTAATATAATTTTATGAAGATGTGCTTTATTAAGCTACACAAGCTCTATATAATGTGTGTAGTTGAAGTATTAAATATATTGGGACCACAAATGCATAATTTGATACATCAAGTAACCAAATATCAATGCACTATTGGCATCCAATATAAATAACTTCAAGATTTTGCATACATAAAGGTTTTATTCATCAATACTGGAGGAAAATTCATATTTTTGGCATTTTATATCGTAGGCTAAATAGTAGGGTTGTATATCGGACAGCACGACCCGTTGTCCGACTCGGTCTGAGGCAATATGGTGTCCGGTCCGTGTCCGTATGATTCTCTTATAGGACAAGACTAGGACACACCAGTACTCGGTCTGATCCAAAATGTTCGATGTTTTCTGTTATCCAAGGCTATATCGAATAGGACGGTCTGTTGTCTGGATCAGTCCAAGGCTATATGGTGTCCGGCCTGTGTCCGTCTGAATCCCTTATAGGACAGGACTAGGACACACCTCCATTCGATCTGGTCTGACCCGTTTACACCCCTACTTAATAGGTTAGAAGAGGTAGGAAGTTAAATAGATGCACTGGCAGTGTACATGCTGATAATTATTAAATTAAAAATTCTAATTAAGAATGCATCAATCCTGAGTTACACTTTTTTCATTAGACATGGTAAAAGTGTACAAAATAATATCATAATATACTTGTATACGTATAAAATTTCTATATTTGGACAATTAGTTTATCTGCAAATGCACATAAGCTTTAAAAGAATATTTATTCAAAATAAAATGCAGAAGGAGAAACCTAAATAAATAATTTGCTTCAATTGTAAAAGATTTTTGAATCTAAAAGCAGTAGTTTTGGAGCCGATGAGTGAAGAGGATCTTGTAGAGGTATGCCGCAGAAATATACAAAAATATAATAGAAGATATTTTAGCACCTGTTTTGCCAGCATCCCAGTTTCTTAAGCAGACAAACATGCTTCAATTCATCATCCGGGTGTGCATGCATCATAATTCCTACTCGTAGCTAAGTTTGCACACAACAGTTCATATGTAGACATAACCTCAATAGGAATTAGTTCAGCAATAAGACCTTAGCTACTGAAAACTTGAATTACACAGGCATAGTAGATAATGAAAACATCAATGAAACTACAAACTGAATTCTATTGAAGATGGTGTGTTGTAATGCGAAGTGCAGGAAACGATAAGGCATAGTAGATAATTCTAATGTTTGTTGACCTCCAAATATGGTAGGAGCAAAAAATCGAAAGGAAATATAAAGTGAATAGTTGATACTTATGGTATCTGATTTTATTAAAATAATGTAAAAAGAAAATTTTGATCTTCATTTTATTCTTTTTCCACTCAAACCTTTGTTTTATTTTCACGGAAGTTTTTAATCTTTTTTTGGGGTTCCATATCTAGCCAACCCCAACTTGTTTGGTATTTATGGCTTAGTTGTTGTTGTAATGTAAAAAGAAAATTTTCAAAAGCTATATGGCCTAGCATATATAACAGCAATAATAATGTACTAAAGTTGGACTAATATTCTGTCTCTATTGTAATATATATGAGTGAATATGCTCTTGTCATATTCTATTTAGTCCCACATCATTTGAATAAGTCTAACATCAACTCCAAAGCCTATATATAAGGAGCCAATGTAATAGAAATTTTACGCACTTGAAGTGATAGAAATAAAAGTCTCTCCCCTATTTTTTTTGTTCTCTCTAATGGCTTCTTGTTTAACGTATGTTCTGTTTTATCTTATAACATGTTATCAATACGAAGCTCTAATCGATCTATTTAATCTCAAAACGGTAGGTTATTTTTCTAACCTGATTGATTTGATTTTCAAATCTCCATTTCTGTTAGATCTCATCTCATTCTAGATTTAAATCTATTGTGTTATCTTCTAGATTTTTTGTTTAGTCTTATAATTTTAGAACTCATATAGATCTACACTTTTAGATCTGATTCTTATTTTATTAATCATATTTCAGACCTTACTCCATTATAGATCTGATTTTTTATGATGTAATCATACTGTTGATCTCAAAATTATACTCAAATTATATACATTTGAGATCCCTACATGATTTAAAAATGAGATGTTGATTGTAGTGATTTATCCTTTTGGACTCGACAAATTTTTGTTCTTCTCTATTCAAATAAATTCATTGAATTTAATTTGATTTTGTTACATAATTCATATTTCCGGAAGAAATGTTGTATTTTTTCTTAGAGAAACAAATATATATAATACGCATCTAGAAGATCGTATTAAGTTCAGATCTAATATTGATATATCACCAAAAGTGAATTATGAAAAATAAACAAGTGAAAAATCAAAAAGTATATTAATATTTGGAATTTGAAATAATATGAACTTGAGGTTCATATGTTGAAGAAGAAAAAAATTAAAGCCCAAAGCTTTCTTAAATGTTGTGACATGAAAAGATTATACTTCCAGAAGAAGTTAAAAGAGACATGTACATTATAATATGTGACAAAAACATTTGATTCAATAGAAAATCTCTAAACTCATTTCATCCAACTGACATCTTTCATGTATAGTTTATATTAAATGAATATCCTGAAGATATAGTATGCATATTAATCTCTTGAAGAGATGTTTTAGAGATCTAATTTTATGTAGCAAATCCAACATGCTAGAAGTGATGTTAATTTTTTTTTTGTTGCATTGCAATTACATAAATAAAAGGTATGTTCCCTAAAGGAATATTATACACTCCAGAAGTAGTGATTCCTTTTCTCTCTTGAATCTTATTTTTATTTAATGAACCTAATTTTGTTAATGCATTTAAGTTATTGATGTGTATTTTTGTATATTGATATGACATTTCAATAGTTTGTATATATTTATCTCTGGAGGAGATAAGTTGATCCCAGAAGCGGTGATAACAAAATATCTTTAGAGGATATTTGTATATTTGAAAATGGTAAAATGTCTCTAGAAGAGATCTATTTATATCTCCAGAAGAAATTTCTACAATTAAAGGTGATAAAATATTTGTAGAAAAAAGATTAAAAAAATTCCTTAAAAAAAGAAAAAAAAGAAAGAAAATATGTATTAGAACTCCATAAATGGTGTTTATGGAATATCCCAGAAGCGATATTATATTCTGACATGTCTATAAAAGAATTTTCATTAAAATATTTTCAAACATCAAAGATGATAATGCAAATTTAATGACTAAAGAAAATATGCATCTCGAAGATCATAAGCTAAAATTTAAATATTGATCTTAATGTAGCACACCTGAAGTGTATGAAGAAGCAATTTTTGTTATAAAAATGGAAAATTTAGAACTTGCAGTTTCTATAATGGTAAGAGATAATTTTGATATAAAAAGAAAGATCTAAAAGTTTTTTATATAGATTGTATAATTTGAACCTAAAACATGTAATTTTTATGTTGTGAATTTTATGTATGGATCTGCAAGTTTATGGAATTATTCATATTAAAGAATATAAAATCTCGGTTCTATAATTAGGCACTTTTACTCAATTCTTGATTAGAATTTATACATATATATGGTATTTTAAAAAATTATGATTATTGAGAATGTAGTACAACTATAATTTTTTTGTTTCAGTTTTGTCGTTGGTCAATACTATAGGTAGATCCAAATTTTATTATGTTGATTTAAGTAAAATTTATTTAGTTGATTCATATATTTAGACCGTATAATGGTTATTTCTATTATTTTTATAATAAATGCATTGAATGAATCGTTATGGTAATATATATTGTATTACCATATTATTATAAATGTATTAAAAGCATTGGCTATTATAAGATAAATGATGTATGTTTGTGTTTGGAATAAAAATAGACATATGTATTATTAGTCAATGTATTTGGAAACTAATATCTAATGTATTGGAAAAAGTTATATAACTCAGATCTACGACCTGAAGTCTTGAATTATGAAAAAAGAAACTTTTCGATGAAGTTTACAAGTTTGAAATCTTGACAATTAGCAAGAATGTAAAAGCTTCAAAATTAGAAGTATGTTAAAAGGTTGAGAACCAGAAGTTCATCATAAATTAATAAACTAGATATAATATGTATGTTTATATATATATATATATATATATATATATATATATATATATATGCATAGGAACTTGAAATTCCTTAATCAATGAACTTGAAATACTTCATGATTTAAAAGCCTGAAGCTTTACTGAAACATTGTAAAATAATAACGTTAATAAAATTGATATAAAAGGTTTCATAATTTTCAAAATGAGTTGTATCCTGCTCATATATTTACATTTACTTATTATGTTGAAGAATAAATTTTAACAACTTGAAGTTGTTTATATATTTTATTTGAACTAGAAGTTCAATGCAGTGAAACCAGAAGTTCAATACAGTTGAATCAGAAGTTCAATACAGTTTAACAAACTTGAAATTGTTTATATAGTATTTGAACCAGAAGTTCAGTATGGATTAACAACTCAAAGTTGTTCGTATATTTCATTTGAACCATAAGTTCAATACAGTTCCAAATCAAATATTTTGGATATTATGAAATGATCTTTAAGATTCACGTTGACATTGCTTGATAAGCAAAAATTAATAATTGGAAAGATATAAACAATTTGTTCTAAAATCAATAACTTGAATGAGTGAGAGTATGAAAATTAATTACATATGTGATAGGTGGACGCACATATATACACATATATGCAAATATTTAATTAACAACCTGAAGTTGTAATGCGCTCATATTATAAATTATGCATATATTATTTTATATTTCAGAAATTCGATTGACATCAATATTTAATAACCTGAAGTCATGTGCATATTCAAATGGTGGAAAATTCCTCCAAGTCATTAGATCATTGAAAGGGAATAAGCAATACAATATGAATGCATCTTATCAACTAATAAGAGCATTATCCTCCTATAATCGAAATACATCTAATGTATTTGCTAGCTATGATGCTATAATGGATCGAAAATGAATCCAAAGTAGGTTTATTATTTAAATTGACAATGTTTGTAAACATTGAGGGGGAGGATAAAGGAATCATCAATGTTAAATATTTGCTAACATATAGAATTTTGCAAAGTATTAAGTAACTTGCATAAATTATCAATTATGTCCCTAATAAACTTTCTTCAATATACATTTGAATCCCCAGAGGATCAAAAGCTTAAATCATAGTTGAAAATGTGGTATAAAAGTTAGTTCAAAATATCTTTGGAGTAATTCATAAAGATGCAAAAGAAAGGAGGTGTGTGTTCCTGAAGAAACACTTAAAGGTGCTTTGAAAGAAACCCATGACATGATTATCAAAATAACCCCAGTAGTGGTTTAGGTACCTAAAGCATGATAAGTTTTGAGATATCAATAAATCATGTATATAACTGACAAGAAATAATCATCGATGATAAATTAATAAATAATAAAGCACTTATATTTATAAATGGATTAAAAATCCCATATTAGAGAGAAACATGATTGGCCATCATGGAATTCTCCTAAATAAGATATATGGACCTGTAGTCCATAAGATATGAACATGTAGCTCATAAGATAAAAATAGAAATATATATAATGACAAAAGCACACAGACGTTACTGAAGCATCATTGAGTGTCAACAACATGTTAATTGCCATGAGCATTGTATTTTGAGAGATAATTGAATTGATTAAAGTGGTGAAAGTGTTTAAAACATTTACAATACACTGAAGGTATACACGATGAAAGTATAAAAATTCCAGAAGAATTTAAATAACTTTGGTAGTGATAAAGAGCAAGAAATGTAGATTACAAATTCATTTAATTATTGTTGTGATGAAAATCTTGAAATAATTCATGGTGAGTAGATCACTTCCTGCTTTCAAGAATTGTGGTAATGAAAATCTTAATATCCATTGAAGTGGTAGGTGCGATATGCAAAATTATTATAATATATAAGTTCCTGAAGAACATAAATAACATTTGTTATTACAAAGAATAAAAGAACATGGATGATAGATTACAACATTCTTCTAAGTATTGTTGTAATGAAAACCTTGATATACTTCAAGGTGAGTAGATTACTCCCCGCTTAGTGTTGTTGAAATAAAAATCTTAATATACTTCATTCTTCTTAGTATTGTTTTAATGAAAATTTTGATATACTTCAAGATGAGTAGATTACTTCCGGCTTAGTAATGAAAGTTTTCTTATTCATCAAATATGTATTGCAACATGCAAGTCCGATTGAAACAGAAAACTATAAGCATTTGAAGTGTATTCATAAATGAATATTAGTAGCATACAAATCACAAAAGGAATGCGTTTTAAATAAGAAAACATGCTTGAAGCATGGAAATGCACATGAAGATTTCAAAGAAAAATTACATTAAGAAGTATTTGTAAGCAATTTGAGTTATTGAAAAAAGAATACGAATTCAAAGGAATTTATTAAATCGGGGGGAGCATTCTTAAGTATGATATAATGCACTCTTTTTCCTTAACTAAGTTTTTCCCTATTGGTTTTTTCTTAGTAAGGTTTTAATGAGGCATGGGTCATGATCCAGAAGTATCAAACCAAAAGTAACATACAAAAATAAGTTATAATGTACACCTTTTCCTTATTTAAGATTTTTGCCACTGGGTTTTCCTTATTAAGGTTTTAACGAGGTGTTACATTGATCCAAAAGTATCATACTACAAACCAACATTCTAGAAGATGATGTACAAAATTGGTATGCATCGACTACATCAATGGACTAATTGAACAATGAGTTATAAATAAGGGGGAGCATATAAATTTTTTCTATAATGCACTCTTTTCCTTTACTAATATTTTTCCCACTAGGTTTTTGTTAGTAAGGTTTTTAATAAGGCATTATCTTGATCTTGAAGTATCAACCCTTACAGTAATATTGTAAAGCATGTTACCTAAAGATGAAATAAATTTGCACTTTTTTCCTTGTTTATGATTTTTTCCACAGGGTTTTTCTAAGAAAGGTTTTTAATTAGAATTGTTTTGATCCTGAAGCATCAAACACTTTTAAGGAATATCATTTTAATATGATATTCATAATGTTAGAAGTTGTACTCTTTTTCCCATTCAAGGTTTTTCCCATTGGGTTTTCCTAATAGAGTTTTGAAGGTAACAAACAATAGTTGTATTGGCTGAATGGATATACGCAAGCAAGATAATTATAAGGGGGAGCAACCATCACATATGTTTTAAAAGGGACAACTTCAAGTTAACATGGCATTTAAGATTTTGAAGACGCGTATCCAAGAGGGAGTGTTGTAATATATATGAGTGAATATGCTCTTGTCATATTCTATTTAGTCCCACATCAAGGGAATAAGTCTAACATCAGCTCCAAAGCCTATATACAAAAGGAGCCAATGTAATAGAAATTTTACACACTTGAAGTGTTAGAAATAAAAGTCTCTCCCCAATTTTTTCTGTTCTCTCTAGTGGCTTCTTGCTTAGCATGTGTTCTGTTTTATCTTATAACAGTCTCATTATTTATGTCCTTATTAATTAAACAACAGGAATGATGGATCTAGATCATAAGCAAACATTTGACAAATGCATGCTGCTAAAATTACAACCCTCTATCAAAATGGAGAATGGATAAGAATGCAAAATAAATCCATTCGCATTTGTGTATAAATCTCTTTGATCTTCAATTTAGGTAAACACATATTTTTCCTTATAGTTCACGCCGCTAATCACCCAACCATCAACCTTTGTTTCCTTTTCCACTAGAAGACAATATCTCATCCTTGTACGTTACATATGGTCAAAACTCCTTAGTGGAATTAATTTCCGTTTTTGTTAGTACATGAATTCATGGAGTTTTTCGATTGAGCATCAATTATCTTCCACTCACTTAAGCATCTTTTTTATCAGAAAAGAAAAAAAATCAATGAATAAATATGTAAATCAATCAACATGTTGTGTTGACCTGAGATATGCACATAATTTGTATGTTCTTGCATACCATAAGCAATGGTGGAAATTTTTGTGCAGTATAATTCACATAGACAAATATTTCAAATGTGATATTAAGCTATAATGAAAGTCGAAACAATATTCTATTAAAAAACCATATACAACTTCTTTATTGAAATACATGATTAATAGTTTGAAGACTGTATTATGAAGACTATGGCTAGCTGCATTTTCTATTCATGGAAAAGGGAAATTTATGGGATTTAAAATTAAGTGGATACATAAGGAATTGTAACAAAATGAATGAAGGGTACATATACAAATCCACTACTTAACTATAAACATTTTGTAGGTGGCTTTAGCATACATTTTTTTGTTTGGAATTGATATCAAGACATGTCCTATTGTGTGTGGGAAGATCGATCGATATTTGAAGTTAAGAAAAAACTATCCTGATTCCAAGATAAAACGGTTATGAATCTAAAAGGTGGTTAAAGAATGGTCATTGATAATTTGAGTATACTCGTGAAATATATTGTTGCAACCAAATAATGCACATTAGAATTTGACATATATCAACCCTCTTCCCAGTGAACATACTATATGAACATATGTTATTTCCTTGAAAACTATTTCAAATACGATAACGTACCAAACATTGGTATACACATGAAATTCAAATATGGAAAGAAAAATAGTAATAGTAAATATATGAGCAAATAATAGTTTTGTGAGAAGCATATAATCTATGGAGGGTATAAATATAGTCATACTCCTAGTCATGATATATATATGGTGGTTTCGGGTTATTTTATGTGTGTGTACTTCGGCTTGGACTTTTTTATCTGTGTTGAAAAAAAAAGATAAGACTGCTAAGACAAAAACATAAGTCGTCAATAAAAATAAGAGAAAATGAGAACATATACGTAAGTACACAATGAAAATCAAGCTTACTCATCAACTCATATATACTGAAAACCTATCTTTTGTCGTCAATTCCATTGATCATCAACTAACACTGACATTGGCATCACTATTTCAAATCTTACAAATATCGCCCTAGATCTCCTCTGAGATCTCGTATTGTGCTCCTTCTGAAACGAAACAGCAAACATCACTCTAAATCTCCTTTCGAATATATCGCCCAAGATATTGCAATATCGAATGATATATCGATCGAGATGAAATACAAAAATATTGTCTGAGATCTTAGTTTTTTTTGTTAAAGTTTAAGTTTGTGCCTGAACAAGAACTATAATTAAAAAACTCAAATCTAGACATATCAATCTTTTATTATTTTACATTTTGCATGTTAAATGACTATATTGTATGCATGTATATGTTTTACAATGCTTATGATTTTCATATTCGTCTTTTTACATACATGTTACTTACGAAATTACATATTTTATAGTCTATTTATGTTGATTTTTTTTAATGTTTTGATCCTTTTAATGTTTCATCTATAACAATATTCCTGTTTTAAGCATATTACGATTTAAAGTATGAATGATCTTTCGCAAAATAAAGAATAATAAAGTTATTTTTCATTTTAAGTTTAAGATACTATGTTTTTGATAGCATTCATAAAAATCATTTTGTTAAAATATCATTTTTAACGTATCATGTATCCCGAGATTGTTCCGATATGAACTTTCGGACCCGAGATGAAAATCCGAGATGAACTCCCGAGTTAGACTCATCTCGTCCCGAGATCTTCCCCGATACGAGACCGAGACTATAAAATCCCCGAGATGAAACGCGACCGTTATCCGAGATTTAAAACCTTGATTGGCATATACAATATGAACAAACAACTTGTATAACATAATGTCTTATTGACCTAGTGTATACAGGCGAGTCTTACAAACTAATGGAAGATTTATCAGTTAAATATCAATAATTTAATACTACAAATAATTATATTTTTATAGAACTTTTATACTATATATAACATGTATTCATTTGAATGTAATGCAATTTTATGAAGATGTGCTTTATTAAGCTACACATGCTCTACATAATGTGTGTAGTTGAAGTATGAAATATATTGGGACCACAAAGACATAATTTGATATAGCAAGTAACCAAATATCAATGCACTATTGGCAGCCAATATAAATAACTTTAAGATGTTGCATACATAAAGGTTTTATCCATCAATACTATAGGAAAATTCATATTTTTGGCTTTTTATATCGTAGGCTTAATAGTAGGGTTGTATATCGGAAAGGGCAGCCCGCTGTCCAGCTCGGTCCAAGGCAATATAGTGTCCGGTCCGTGTCTGTATGATTCTCTTATAGGACAAGACTAGGACACACCAGTGTTCGGTCCGATCCAAAATGTTCGATGCTTTTCTATTATCCAAGGCTACATCGGATAGGACGATCTGCTGTCCGGCTCGGTCCGAGGCTATATGGTGTCCGGTCTATGTCCGTCTGAATCCCTTATAGGACAAGACTAGGAAAAACCTCCGTCTGGTCCGGTCCGACCCGTTTACACCCCTACTTAATAGGTTAGAAAGGTCGGAAGTTCAATGGACACACTGGAAGTGTACATGTTGATAATTATTAAATTAAAAATTCCAATTACGAATGTATCAATCCTGAGTTATACTTTTTTCGTCAACCATGGTATAAGTATACAAAACAATATCATAATATACTTGTATACATATAAAATTTCAATATTTGGACAATTAGTTTTTCTGAAAATCCAAATAATCTTTAAAAAAATCTTTATTCAAAATCAAATGAAAAAGGAGAAACCTAAATAAATAATTTGCTTCAATTGTAAAAGATTTTTGAATCTATAAGCAATAGTTTGGGAGCTGATGCGTGAATAGCAATTTGTATATCATAGAAATATAAAGAAATATAATAGAAGATATGTTAACACCTGTTTTGCCAGCATCCCAGTTTCCTAAGCAGGCAGACATACTTCAATTCATCATTCAGGTTTGCATGCATCATAATTCCTGCTGTAGCTAAGTTTGCACACAACGATTCATACGTAGACATAACCTCAATAGGAATTAGTTTAGCAATAAGACCTTAGCTACTGAAAACATGAATTACGCAGGCATAATAGATAATGATAACATCAATGAAATTACAAACTAAATTCTATTGAAGATGGCGTATTGTAATGTGAAGTGCTAGAAACGATAAGGCATAGTAGCTAATTCTAATGTTTGTTGACCTCCAAATATGGTAGGAGCAAAAAAAAAATGAAAGGAAATATAAAGTGAATAGTTGACCCTTATGGCATCTGATTTTATTAAAATAATGTAAAAAGAAAATTTTAATCTTCATTTTTTTTCTTTATCCACTCAAACCTTTGTTTTATTTTTACAAAAGATTTTTAATCTTTTTTGGGGTTCCATATCTAGCCAACCCCAACTTATTTGGGATATATGGCTTAGTTGTTGTTGTAATGTAATGTAAAAAGAAAATTTTCAAAAGCTATATGGCCTAGCATATATAACGGCAACAACAATGTACTAAAGTTGGACTAACATTCTATCTCATTATTTATGTTATTAGTAATTAAATGTTAACATAAATTACATGATTTCAGCGTAGCATGCATGCATGACAAATCATTAACAATATTCCCAAACAAAACTTCCAAATAACAGGTATCAATTTAGTTGAGAACTGTGCATACTGGAAAGTATTAACGTAAAAATACTCTGTAATACTACATCAGTCATCAATTAAATTTTATGTGTTAGCCATGCTAAAAATACGCAAAATAGGCATGTTATCATTTTATAAAGAAATAAACCAAAAGGACAAACTCTAATTGACAAAATATTTTATTCCACTTCATGTTTATGATATAAACTTCAAAATAGTGACATTTGTTGAATGGAAAGCTACATGTTCCATGTGTCATGTATAACACATGATCAATGATAGGTGGATTACTGAATAAGCAAAGCTAGATGCATTGTTTTGTACTATCAAGCGATATATGAATTACTGTTAAATCTGTAATTACGATTAGTATTGGTTCGAGTCTAAAAATGATTTCGGTTATGGATAATTCTAATGTTTGTTGACCTACAAATATGGTAGGAGTAAAAACTCCAATAGAAATACAAAGTGAATAGTTGACACTTATGGCATCTGATTTTATTAAAATCATGCAAGAAAATTTCTTCAGAAGTTATATGGCCTACCATTTATAATGGCAACAACAATGTAGTAAAGTTAGACTAATATTGTGTCTCATTATTTATGTCATTAGTAATTAAATGTTAACGTAAATTACATGATTTGCAGTGTAGCATGCATGCATGCCAAATCAGTATCAATTTTCCCAAATTAAAGTTCCAAATAACATATAACAATTTAGTTGAGAAAACAATTGTGTTATCTTTAAACTAAATGCCACTCGACATATTGAGACAAATGCAATTTTGGTAGCATACATAAGAACTCAAATGAAAAAATTTCTAAACTCCAAATCATATTCTTTTAAGGTGTTGCATTATGTGCAAACCATTGACACTCCTTGCAGCTTAATCCCGTCAATGTCATGGTTCTGCAAACATACATGGCGACCAATTTAAGTATTTGTACAAAAAGAACTCATCAACGGAAATGACAATATGTATGTAGGTGAATCTCCACCTTGCATAAGATATAAAATCCATAACAAAATAAGTAAATGATTTCAAAGTAGAATATACTTATAAGGCACAAAACATTCCTAACCTTTCATAAAAATTCAGTGATAAAAATAAAGGTAGAGTATGATTGTAACACCCCAAATTTTTTAACAACATTAAAGAGAATAAGTTAAATAATTATTATTTTAATACTCATAATTAGAGGAAACACACTGCACCATTACATCCGTCTCGAAATTTTGGTTAAGATAGACGTTTGGTTTGTGTAAAACGGACAACGTATGAAGAAGTTATGAAGGTTTTAAGTTTGTATACGCACAGAAATATTTTATATATACGCATGAGTCAGTGGTGAGCCAGAGGTCTATCCAGAGGATTCAAATTCAAAACATTCCTCTGAGCGGTGAAATTCCCACTCTAGGGGGTCGACCCCCCTAGAGGGGTGTCGACCTAGGGGTCGACCCACCTACAGGGGTGTCGACACCCCTAGGGCTGACGTGGCACTCGGTTTCAGGGGGTCTGGCAGCTATATATACGTGTCCTATTTATCATATTTTCTTCATTGGAAGTCGTTGATTCCATATGCTGTTGGAGTGCGAACTGAACCATTTTCTACAACGACATATTCTACAAATCCAATTCAGAAATTCTAGATATGTTCTTTCTCAATTCTCTAAACCTAACGCTGTGAGTTCTAGTTGTTTTGAGGTTCAAATAAATAAAAGTATATTTTGAAAGGCTATGGATTAGATATGTTGCAAAATATGATTCTGTGTTAATGTGAAATCATATACTACATCATGACAGATCTATTTTCCTAGATCTAATAAATTTGTGGTTATTCGATTATGTTGGTTTTGTGGATATTGACTTGTAACCATGTTATGGTGGATGGACATCTATTAATTTGGATAGTTGTAGCATTACTTAGATCTAAATATTTATGTTAATCACCTTTCACATGTCATATTGTGATCCATTGAGAAACGTTGTAAACTTGACATGTGAATCCATCTTTAGGTCTAACATGTTACTATGTCATCCTAACTATGCTAGATATAAATAATTGGACACCTAATGTTTAATCTAGATCTCATTATTCTTGCTTGGACATTATAGTGATTACCATAAGTTACCAGTTTGATGTCCACCTTATTATGATGTTAATCACATGTCCATTCACTTTGTTATTATGCCAGTTTATGTTCATGTTTATGCCAAGATATGTTGAAACTACCACCCATGTCATATTCCCTTCTTATTGTTTTAGCTAGGCTACTTTATAGCATAGATTTCACCAAAATACATACGAATATGTTAGAGAGGAAACAGGGAAAAGGGATTACAATTGGCATAATTTATGTAAAATTTATATGAATTGGACATGTAATTCAATTGGGGAAAACATAGAAATAGTTACCTATAATGACATAGGTAGATTTGGATTAATTTGGAACGTTTAGTAATTTACAATTAGGAATTGTAAATTGTACTTATGACATGAGGTTAGGTTATGTTAGTGGTGGAAGTCAGCCCGGACCCGACTGGCATATCCAGTAGCCACTAATGTTGAACCTAATGTAGGAGGTCTAAGTACGCAAATACGAATCAGGCTAAGACATGAGGTAAGGCCCAATTGTGGAATAAGACTGCCCGGACCCGACCGACCAGCATCCACATGTTGTAGGCCTAATGTGGGAGGTCTAGCCCATTATAAAACCATAAATGGACATGGTAAAGAATTGGACTACTTAACCTAATTTAATCCATAAAGACTGTATGACTATGAACTTAAGTTAGGATTAAGTAAAATTGGATAGGTAGTGGGTGGGTTAAGTAAATTAGAGGGGGCAGGTAATACGCGTATATATAGGCCCACAAACTTAACTCAATAAGGTTATGCAATTTAAGACACCTAGTGGTATAAATAATCCGTAGATAATATAATAAGGTTATGTAATTAAAGACACCTAGTGGTATACATAACCCGTAGATAATGTAATGAAGTTATGTAATTAAAGACACCCTTTAGGGTAAGCATAACAAGTATAAGGCTATGTAATTAAAGACATCCAAGGGTATATATAGTCAAGTGGAAAACCTAGTGGGGATACAAGACAAAGGGGAGAGCTTGTATCATATTGTATGGGACCCATTTCAGTCAGTATCCCGAAGTTGGTATCAAGTAAAGAACTCCGTACTAGGTGGAGAATGGGAACGCTTACTGGTTGATTGTAGGAGATCCAAACGAGGCGGATGGTGTGGGCGGCGGCGCAAACCGACCGGGGACATATGCATGCATGAGTTGGGCAGAGGGGGCTAAGATGACTGTGACACCAGTAGATATGGTTGTGCACACCATGGGTTGCCTGTAACGACCCGGGGTTTTCGCGATCTTGGATATCGGCATATAACACCATGTCGACTACTGAAGCATCGGAAACACTAGATAGTCCATGAAATAAATTAGAGGGTGAGAATAGATAAGATAGAAACTTAGAATAGAAGAAGAAGAAGAAGAACATACAACATCAGAGTAAACACGAATCTCACAGCGGAACGAATAAATATATTTCATAACATAACTTTGAAATAAAACAGTATCTGTATACAATACCATTATTTGAGTATAACACTTACAACATAAAGGAAATAACAATAGCTATATAATCCTGAAGCCTCCTGCTCTAGCTCTTCAAGTATGTGTAAAATCCCGACTACATGACTGCCCGTACAAAATTGGGCACCCAAGGGTTTAGGGAAAACAAAACAAAATAAACTCTGGGTCAGTCATGTGTCTGGTGTGAGTAAACTCAAATCATTTGATTTAACTTTCAGAATTCTTTTGAAACAAAGGATAATCATAAGACCGATCCACACATAAACACGGATGGCTTTTACCTTATGATAACCCAAAATATTTCTAAAACGATACTTGCCTGATATTATAATAATGTCTAGATCAAGTAAATAGAAATCTAGCAGAAACGCTTGCATCTAACATTCTACATATGTAATATACAATCAAAACCGCGGGCTCTTATTTTGGGAATGGATTCCAACTATGACAGGGTATGGATCCACCTTCCGATCAGTGTACTCTAGAAGCGATACACTGGAGTTCAACAAGAACATCTTGCAACTCGGTCACACATGACCGACCACTCATTTCGCTTGAGTGTATTGAATATATTGTCACATAACAGTTGGTAAACCAACATAACCATTCCCTAGAGAAACAGAATTGAAAGAAGCAACAAATATGAATATTCTCTAGATGGTGACAATATACCCTACTCGGGTGCGGCCCACTTAGCCATGCTGCCTGCACGATTTCTGTCATTTTCCAGTTGATGAGGCTGGAGGTCATAATGTATCTTCCAATAGATTACTCACTCATTCACTTTGAATGCCACATCGTCATACCCATCAAATCATAAATTGATTTCCCCAGAATACCACGGGTATAAGCTAAGAGACATGAATTCCTCCGCCAATTACGTAAATACGTTTGAAACGAACAACTTACATGATCTACCAGATATACTCTGTCAAACATTCGTCCATTCAAGTTGTCCAGGGACTGGAAAAACCGAAGGCACTATTCTGTAAATCCATCTTAGACAATTTCTACCTAGGATTGCCAGAATAACCCTTGTATAAACTCCATCTTCAATTTGTCTTCGGTCTATTTGATTCGAAACGCTAATGCTCATACGGAGTGGTTCTCGGATAATAATCCAACCGGCCCCTCCGTATTGACGATGGAAAAATTGTCAAAACTTTGATAGTCTGGGATTTAATTATCAAAAGAAAACTCGTGTGCAAACAACGATATTATTTCCAAATGGATATTTTATCGATCAATCAACATTCAACCTTTTGTTCCTTTAAATTAATTTATCATTAATTTATTCATTTCCTTATTTCCCATTTTCATATATTCGTAAATCCTTATTTTCTAAACTTAGAAAATATATGTTATTAATCACTGGAAAATGTTTCCATATTTATTCCTATTTCTTATTTTCTATTATTAGAAAACATTTCTGATTCTTATTTGGAAAACATTTCCAAAACTCCTTCATTTGATTTAAACTGATGTTTAAATAAACATCGCTATGCCAACACAAACCATTATGCTCATTAACTAAATTCACTTAACCTACCTTTACTATCAAACTTTAACCATCCTTAGTTAAGAAGGAAGTCAATCAAGTTGGGGTATAATTACCTCTCAGACCTTAACTGAACAACGTTTAAACTTCGGAATAGACAAAGTTTATCTTTTTAAACCTTTAACAACTTCCTTGCGAACCTCACGGATTATATTTACGAATCCACTTCTTTTATAAAAACATTGGTTATAACGATAACGTTATAATCCCTACTTTCAAAATATCTAACTTCAAATATAACTTTTATTCTTTAATTTGAATAAATAAATAAACACCTAATTTATAAATAAATAAATCTTGATTTAAACACTGGAAAGTATAAGTACTTTCCCGAATTCGATATAATCGAATTCGACGATTAACTCTCTTCGAATAACTAATATTCGATTAACTCTTTCTTTCGAATAAACTATATTCGATTACTCCTTCTTTCGATTAAACTTCGATTAACTCACTTCGAATAACTAATATTCGATTTCTCACTTCGAATAACTTAGTATTCGATTATCTCACTTCGAATAACTTATATTCGATTTCTCCCTTCGAATAAACTTATATTCGATTATCTCACTTCGAATAACTTATATTCGATTTCTCCCTTCGAATAAACTAATATTCGATTATCTCACTACGAATAACTTATATTCGATTATTGCACTTCGAATAACTTATATTCGATTATCTCTTTTTGAATAACTAATATTCGACTAACTCCTTTTGATTAACTCATTTGGATTAACTCGGTTTGATTAACTCATCTTGACTAACTTAACTTAATTAACTCGACTTATTTAACTCAACTTGACTAACTCTACTTATTTAACTTAACTTGATTAACTCCTATCGAATAACTAATATTCGATTTAACTCCATTCGCTTGGCTCTAGATCGCAGCGATCACAATGGTTATGCCTGATTCCCTCAGGAAACATCCGACCGCCATAGACTATCTGCAGCCCTGCGAATTATGCTGGCAGTCATACGAAATGGCAACTCATCCTGAATAACTATGTTTGACTAACTCTATCTCAAATAACTATATTCGATCAACTCTAATTGAATTACTAATATTCAATAAATCCTGATTCGATTAACTATGTTCAATTAACTCTAATTCGACTAATTCTAACTCTAATCGATTAACTCTAATACGATTAATTCTAACTCTAATCGATGAACTCTAATTTGACTAACTCTAACTCTAATCGATTAACTCTAATTTAACTCTAACTCTAATCGATTAACTCTAAGTGGTTAACTCTAACTGGTTAACTCTAACTGATTAACTCTACATTTATATTCAGTTTCAAATATCGATGTTGAAATCGATTCTTACTTCTCTACATAAGTCTTGACTTATATTTTCTATTTATCCAAAAACATTTTATTCAATTTATAAAATATTATTTATAAATTTATCTTTTCCACTTATCTGTTAAATAGATTTCTATTTAAAATCTACTTTAAATTCATATTCTGTTATACCCGTGTGCGAAGCACAGGTCTTAGCTTTCCTAGTGTAAAATTCTCTTTTTACACACTTCTTCATTTTTCAAGTATTTCCTTTTATAATACATTTGTTTTCTAAATAAATATTTCCTTTATAATTTTATTTATTTACTAAATAAATATCACTTTTACTTTATTTTATTTATCAAATGATAAATATTCCTTTTATAAAATCCTTTGATTTTATAAATATTTTATTTCTAATATACACTTTCAAAAGATCTTATTTATTTTCTAAATAATATTTCCTTTACTATTTGTTATACAATTATTTCGCTTTTCTATTTGTTACACAAATATTTTCCTTTTCGGTTTGTTATACAAATACTTCGCTTTTCTATTTGTTATACAAATATTTTCCTTTTATATATAAAATCCATTGATTTTATATAAATACTTATTTTCAAAATACACTTTGAAAATCCCCTTTTCTATATCCCAGTATTTCTTATGGTATTTAAAATACCTAAATAACAATGATCGATATCATTCAACACACGTACTCAACACATATTGTATATCAGATCATACATTACAGTATATGAACAGAATAGTATTATAAATATTGAGGAATCCAGTTGGATCGCTCTATCCTGTTTCCCTGGATCATAGATCTTAAAAAATATAATTAACATCGATTTTATCTCAATATGAAATATTTTGCTAAACAGAATCAATATGCGATTAACTATATATATATATATATATCGTTTTTTATAATTTCAACCAATACTTAAGCAATTCAACCAAACAGTTAACACACAGCAATCAACAGATAATTATCAGTTCTAAAAATATGTTGTAAAAATATAACTGTTCAGAGTTAGTGAGTTTTACTCTCATTGAACGATCATCGTTAATAACGATAATAATCGCTTGATTCATACGGACAATTTATTTCACTATAAATTGTAACGAGCTCCAATTGACTCCTAGTCAGTTCCATTGCGTAGCCTCCATCCATACGATCCTAAGGATCATGTATCGCTAATTTCCGATAATATATGAGCAAGTTATCTAGATTACAAGTTAAAAAAAATTAAACTAAAAATTAAACTTAATCAATTCTAATTGGGCTTTGTCCAATAAAAGACTCCGGCCCAAACACCATTTCTAAAACCCGACCGCTTAATCCTCCTTCCCAAACTGGAAAACGCGATCTCCAGTCAAAACCAAATGGCCATTTTCGTGATTTCGCCGGCCTCATTCAACCCCCTCCCTTCACGAAATCCATCATCGTCTCCACCATTCAACTCTCCTCCTCGCGCTCAACCTCTCCACATCCATTGGGTCGAACTCGCACCAACACAACAAAATCCGACATCATCCGAACCCACTCGCTATAGTAAAACCCACGAACGAATTTAGTACCGCTCCTCTTCTAAAACTACATGCAAGACCCAAATCAAACACTGAACTCAGATTCGAACTCAGATTCAACTATCTATGCACAAATTTCAAGAATCGAGCAACCCTAGAAGTTGTTGTCAATTTCCGTGCTCGCCAAACATGAATCGCACTCTTCAAAACTTACATGGAAACGAAGTGAACAACATCAGGAGCTCAAATATATGAGTTAGGAGATTTTTAGGACTTTCTTGCATTTGATTTGGATTTTAGAAGTTTGATTTTCCATGTTTATTTTTGAAGAGGAGTGGCGGCTGAGAAAAAATGAAGCGTGGCCTTCTTTTGATCGGTTAAAAGGATTAGAAGTGTTTATATAGGATAAGGGGTAGGAGATATTTTGATGATATCCTTTTTAGTCAGACGCTATTTGTGCTTGTCTTCTAAAAATTCCTATGATCACATATGATACCCAAAAATCACGAAAATGGACAAGTAGCTACAGTTCGACATTACGGTCCTAACGAAATTGGTCTCGTCGAATTCCAACTCCATTTGCTCACGCAGCGTATTTTAACCGTCAATTTATTGATCGTATTTCACATTAAAATCCCGTATGGCCACAAATTGACTCTAAAAATCACGAAAATTGAAATCTAGCAATAATTTGACATTGCGGATCCAACAAAATTAGTTTCGTCGAAAACGGAGGTTGTTTGCAAAACTGGCTAACTTTAAAGTTCTAAATAAACCATTTAAATGCATTTAAATATATAAATATATTTAAAAATAATTAAATTTAATATTTAAAAATAAATATTATCGTATATATTCACAATAGAATATCAAACAACTCCACTGGGATTTACAACTCGATATTCAAATCCCGGTTGAATCGGTATTCAATTTTTATTGAAAAACCCTTTTAAAAATATAAATAAATAGTTATAAATTATAATGGAATTCCATAGCGACTTTTCGAAAATTTGATTTGGACATAAATCAAAATCTACACAATGAAATCTTGATTTTTCTCTTCCATTAGAAAAATATACTTCACCAGCTCCAAACGTTTCTTGTTTCACAGAAATCCGGCTTAAAACGAATCATGTACATTCAGTTGAAGTTCAAATCGCCAAATTACGAACTGCAACGCCATTTCGGGCTCGATTTTAATTATAATATAAATTATACGTTCAACTATCGTTCAAATAATATATTCGTTATTCAAGTTCAATTCTAAACTGAATTATATATTTTAAATTGCCCAATTCACATTATATCGTCAATTCACTATTTCTGACTATTTTGAAATTAAATATATTATTTATTATTTAATTTAATTAAATACTCACTATTATTTAATTAAACAATGATTTAATTCCCTAAATCACTATTTAAATAATTAAATAAATTAATTATATATCGCTAAAAATACGGGTCGTTACATTCTTCCCCTCGTAAAATAATTTCGTCCTCGAAATAACTAAGGTCGAAAACAAACCCTGTTAACTGATTAAAAATTATTTGTTTAATTCTTTATTTCAGTTTCAACTGAACAAATAAACTTCAATTAAATATCTATTTATTTCTATCAACGAAAATTTCCAAAAATCTTGAAAATTTTCTAACACCTGAAATTTTCGAAAAATTTCGCCAGCACCTCCTTTGTACTGGTCAATCGGTACAAATACAAATCGCCTCTCTGTGCTATCTCCAACCCAAAAGAAAATCAAACAACTAAGCGTCTTGCCAATTCGGCTCATAAATCTCATGCTTATACCAAATATAAACTTGTACCTTTTTGTCGGGCATATCCACTTTATCACTTTTACCTGCTATCAATTCAACATATACCAATGTCATCTCAACCAATTTCCAATCAGTATCTGTTCAACACAGATATTCGCTTACATCCAAACCAAATTCCAATTTAAACTCCCGTTCCAATTTCAATTCCAAACTCTTACTCAATAACCCAATGACATTCGGGATCATCTTTAACCCAGTCTAATTTAACTTAGTTTTAAGTTAAACATTAATTTATCAATTCACTTTTTACCATCCAATCTATTTAACTCCATAACTTAAATTTAAACTTCAGAATTCAAATCCCTGGATTTTATTTCAAATTGATCTGAAATCATATATGATAATAACAATTCAAAACATCTGAATTTCTATACAACTTATTTACTCAAAATAATTCAAAATCAAAATCTTTGGTAGTAATCCATCACTTAGAACTTGAAAATGAACACTGATTATGCTGCACAGTCATCATCAGAATTATTTCCCAGCAACTCAAGTGAGTTCAATACTATATCACTTTCAAAACCATTTCTAACCATTTCCGTTTTGAAATTCATTTCAAAATAGAATTTTCAATGCTTTAAAACAATTTAAAATCTCCCAGGATTTTAAAATTCCCATATATTTAATTCTATTCCATTTACAAACACTTCTACAAATTTCCTGAGTTTTATTAATTCTAATTCTGATTAAATTTCAGATTTAATTCATCGGATTTCATATGTTTCTCTTATATGATTTCTGATTCATTATTTACATAACCATATTACTTTTATAATCCCATTTTATTATAATAACAACCAACACATCCTATATATGATAATAATTCCAATATATATATTTTCTTTATATCAAAATATACTTTGGATAAAATTATTTCCATTTACCCTCTTTTCAAAACATATCGTGACGACCCATCGTATTCGAGTGTTTAGAAACTCCTACCGATACAATGGATCAAACTGATCGACCATAACTCATAAACACTCAATCAATAAATCTCCACAATATAAAACAATTTTATATTGAATAACAAATACGTACACTTGTATATATACACTTAACTCAATCTAGGGCATTACTAACCCTATCTCTACTGAGTTACGCCATAGAGCCAAGGTAATTACTTAACCTTTGCTCTGTTACCACTGTAACGACCCGGGGTTTTCGGTTGGCTTTTCAACCATCCCTCATCCCCCAAGGCAGAGAGCTAACCTCCCCCAGTGGCCTACAGAGGTACCCCAACTCGACGCTTTACTGCTAGCCTCTCGACTCGACCAACCCCCTATATTGCAGGACCTGTATCGTGATTCATTATTACAATCATTGATTGTTGTTCCTTGTTTTCTTTTCTATATATCTAAGTATATATAGATATATAGTTTAGTTAGTGTCTATTTTTTTTATTCCCCTTCTCTTTCCTGTTCGCCACCAAACAGCTAAGCGAGAACCCCCTATTAGACGTACCAGTTAAGCAACATGGACTGGTGTGAGTAAGCTCAAATCATTTGATTTAACTTTCAAAATTCTTTTGAAACAAAGGATAATCACAAGACCGATCCACACATAAACACGGATGGCTTTTACCTTATGATAACCCAAAATATTTCTAAAACGATACTTGTCTGATATTACAAAAATGTCTAGATCAAGTAAATAGAAATCTAGCAGAAACGCTTGCATCTAACGTTCTACATATATAATATACAATCAAAACCGCAGGTTCTTATTTGGGGAATGGATTCCAACTATGACAAGGTATGGATCTACTTCCGATCAGTGCACTTTAGAAGCGATATACTGGAGTTCAACTAGAATATCTTACAACTCGGCCACACATGACCGACCACTCATTTCGCTTGAGTGTATCGAATATATTGTCATCTTACAGTTGGTAAACCAACATAATCATTCCCAGGAGATACAAAATTGAAAGAAGTAACAAATAAGAATATTCTCTAGATGGTCACAGTATACCCTACTTGGGTGCGACCCACTTAGCCATGGCGCCTGCCCGATTTCTGTCATTTCCCAGTTGATGATGCTGGAGGTCATAATGTATCTTCCAACAGATTACTCATTCATTCACTTTGAATGCTACATCGTCATACCCGTCAAATCACAAATTGATTTCCCTAAAAATACCATGAGTATAAGCTAAGAGAAACGAATTCCTCTGCCACCAACTTAAATACGTTTGAAACGGTCAACTTACATGATCTAACAGATATACTCTGTCAAACATTCGTCCATTCAAGTTGTCTTGGGACTTGACAAACCAAAGGCACTATTCTGTAAATCCATCTTAGGCAATTTCTACCTAGGATTGCTAGAATAATCCTTGTATAAACTCCGTCTTCAATTTGTCTTCGATCTATTTGATTCAAAATGCTAATGCCCATATGGAGTGGTTCTCGGATAGTAATCCAACCGGTCTCTCCGTATTGACGACGGAAAAATGGTCAAAACTTTGATAGTCTGGGATTTAACTATCAAAAGAAATATCATGTGCAAACAACGATATTATTTCCAAATGGAAATTTTATCGATTAATCAACATTCAACATTTTATCCCTTTAAAGAAATTTATCATTAATTTATTCATTTCCTTATTTCCCGTTTTCAGATATTCATAAATCCTTATATTCTAAACTTAGAAAATATACGTTATTAATCACTGGAAAACGTTTCCATATTTATTCCCATTTCTTATTTTCTATTATCAGAAAACATTTCTGATCCTTATTTGGATAACATTTCCAAAACTCCTTCATTTGATTTAAACTGATGTTTAAATAAACATCGCTATGCCAACATAAACCATTGCGCTTATTAACTAAATTCACTTAACCTACCTTTACTATCAAACTTTAACCATTCCTCAGTTAAGAAGGAAGTCAATCAAGTTGGGGTATAATTACCTCTCAGAACTTAACTGAACAACGTTTTAACTTTGGAATAGACAAGGTTTATCTTTTTAAACCTTTAAAAACTTCCTTCCGAACCTCACGGATTCTATTTACGAATCCACTTCTTTTATAAAAACATTGGTTATAACGATAACGTTATAATCCCTACTTTCGAAATATCTAACTTCAAATATAACTTTTATTCTTTAATTTGAATTAATAAGTAAAAACCTAATTTATAAATAAATAAATGTAGTGACCCGTTACTTCCCCGGTAAGGAAAGAGCAGATACTTTGAGAACAACACACAAAAGAACGCAGACGGAAGAACATTTCATTGCTATTACAACAATTCCATCAGATACAAGAATATACAGAGTATAAATGAATACTATACATTCGATAAATATCAGATATTACAATAAATTACATAGCAGCGGAAAAACAATAGAAAACACAACTGAAAGTAATGCACGGATACAGAGCTTTCCGAGCATCGTTCCAGATGTAGATCAGGATCCTGTGAATATAAATCTGCAAAACCAAAACTACTAGCTGCCCGTGTCGAAAATAAGGGCACCCAGAGTTTGGGTTAAAACAATAAACTCTAGGTCAGTCATGTGACTGGTGTGAGAACTAAAACTGTTATTTAAAGCTTTACATTAAAAGAGAGTAATTCAAGGGACTACGCCGTATAACACGGAACGGTTTCCTCCCAAGAATACCAGTGCATAGAAAAGACAACGCAATGCTTTTTCGAAAAATGAAGCTATTATAAGACTCAGGTCCCATCACATAATGCAACGCAAGCCGGAGGATAGGATTTTCCCTTATAATAGCCAAACATGCTTGGTACGTTTAAAACAAATCACTTGATATTATTATAAGTGTATAGTGTCAAAACAATTTCAATCATAAATATCAATCATAGACGGCATGGGTACCATATATCATGCTGCCATACTAGTTCTACAATTAAAACTGCAATACACGTATTGGAAATTGGATTTCCGTCATGAGTTGAGGCAAGGGGCAAGCTCCTCTCCTCTTTGAGACACTCTAGCAAATGCCTCAGGACTACACACTCTGGGTAACCCCTGGAATCCTCCAAGACCGGTCTCTCTTACGTTTGAGGATTAGTTATTCATGAACACACGTTTCCCGGCCCTATAGGACCTATAATTGAGGCGCCTCGTAACCAAACCACAAAGGTGAAAAGTATATAAATGTCAGGGCTGGTAGGTCACTGACACCACCCATAGCTAGAAAGAAACGTCGTGCACTCCTTGGGTCCTCATCCCGTTTTTGACTCATACCAAGGTGTGAGGCTCGCGAATCCACGCTATACACAAAGTTACGCCACAAAGGATGTGCTTTGATCATCAACCACATGACTTTGCTTTTCAACAGAAGCCTTGATCCATGCAACTCAGCGTGCCACACAGGGAATTCATGCCATGCGATTGATATCTATCGATATATAACCTCTAAGCTCGTACGTCTCAGAGAAGGGCGTTAAGCAAGAGAATAAATTCTCCGCTGCCAAACAGATATATATTTAACAGAAATCAATCAACACAGAATAAAATCCAATGTCAGACAAACAATCCATTTACAAGTTCGGTCTGGGTCTGAACGAAACCGGAGGCACTTTCCTCGCATATCCATCTATCTCCAAGTACGTCTGGAAGACCACCAGCTATTTCCATCCTCTTGGGTGAACAGCCCAATCAGGATCATCAGTAATTATCCAGACGATGTTAAGACTTCCGGTCTTCAACCACCGTCTTCATCTTCGACATATCGTCGAATCGGTTATTCAGAATGGATATAAACCCGGCCTTTCCGAACCACCCACGTATATTAAAAACAAATGTTACACAAACACAACATACGCCTCATTCCAATTCATTAGTCACTAATCGTAAATCATTAAGAGAGCAATTCCACAAATATTAACCCCGAAGGACGAAACCAACATTAGGTCAATACCCAGGAAACCATTCTTCTTAACTAACCTACGGCTAGTTTCTAAATTTCAATTCTTAGGGAAATGTTCCCATTAATTTTATCAAAGATAAATTCTTTAAAATTTATTCTTTAATCTTCCTTTGGATATCATTTTAAACCAGATTATGATTTTCCAAACTAGTCGAGATTAGCGAACCACACCGAAGTCATTATTTGTTTTATTTCTCAATCCCAACCTATTCATCCCATGAAGAAAAACTGGTAATACTCCATATCTAACACCACGATGTTATCGGTAAAATTAATTACCATTTCACGTTCAAATCTAATTAAAGATTTAACTATTGCTTTGGAGCAAAACTGGTAATACTCCATTCTCGCTCACTTTCCAAATTTGATAATTTAAATTATCAATTCACATTTCAATCTAATTGCAGATTCATTAAAACTCCTTTTTCTGGGTTAAAGAACTAATGTCATTTAAAACACAGTTCACGATAAACCCAAATCACATTCTATTTATTATCGGGTTAAAGAACAAGTGTCATTTAAAACACCCTTCACGATAAACCCATAAATCAATTCTATTTACAACCCATTTCAAATACAATTTATTTATTTAAAAATAAATGGGTTTTAATTTTAGTTCAAAACTAGTTTATTTCGATAAAAATCTATTTTTATATTTTCAAATATGGAGTTTTTCATCCCAATTTTTCCCAAATCATTTCTTATGATTTTACACAAATTATTACTATTTCTAATAATTTTATCAAGGCCCGTACAGTCGATTTCCATCAACGGCCATCGAACTGCACTTACAGCGACCTTTTCCAAATTCGATTTGGACGTATCTCCAAATCCAACTGTTAGATTTTAAATTTCTAATATTTGTTAGAAAGTTCTTTTCGATACGAACCCAACGGTTCCGGTTTTAGGAGAATTCGATGGTCGGATCTCCCGTAATGTCCGTTTGAAATAAATGGTCGAAATTCACGAACTGCTGCGGTGCGGCGCGTTCTATTCAGGCCATTATATTATATATATAATATATATTTCGTCGATTTCTATTCAAAATGAATTTTATGAATATTTTTAAATTCGTTCGAAAACATTTCAACTTCCATTTCCAATTCAATTCAAATTCGTTTTCTATTCAATTCAAATTCGTTTTCTATTCAATTCAAATTCGTTTTCTATTCAATTCAAATTCATTTTCTATTCAATTCAAATTCTTTTTCTATTCAATTCAAATTCGTTTTCTATTCAATTCAAATTCGTTTTCTATTCAATTCAAATTCGTTTTTTTATTCAATTCAAATTCGTTTTCTATTCAATTCAAATTCGTTTTCTATTCAATTCAAATTCGTTTTTTATTCAATTCAAATTCGTTTTTTTTATCTCTTTTCAATATTCATTATATAAACGAATATAATCGATATAAATATCGTTCGCGTCAAAATAGCGCATCTCTAATCAACACGGCTTTATATTTTTCAATAACTTCGTTATTCTATTCAACAAATGTTTGTTAACACATGACTAATCTCAACAAATGAGTACTATCCACATGTGACTGTTTTTGTTATTCAATATATTTTATAAAATTATGATTTCTATCATTTAATTTCAAATCAGACTCCAACCGTAAATTAGTAAGAGAACGATTCCCTGAATATTAACCCCGAAGGCAACCAACATTAGATCAACATCCAGGAGACCACTCATCTTATCTATTTTTCAGTTAGTTTCTAATTTTCTATATGATAAAGATGTAAATTTTATTGTTAAATTATTTCTTTTAACACATGACTAATCTCAACGGATGAGTACGGTCAACACATGAACCTTTATTTTATAATGATAAAGATATAAATTTTATTGTTAAAATATTTCGTTCAACACATGACTAATCTCAACGGATGAGTACGGTCAACACATGAACCTTTATTTTATAATATTCTTTATTTTCTAAATTGGAATGAGGCCCAATCAATTACCATATAAAGTTAATTATATGGATTCCATACAACACATGTATATAATAGCAACGATAAATAATCAACCATCATCCAAAGTGCACTACACTGTATAAGCATCAAATATAGATATCTAACGCTTATAACAGCCTGTCGATCCATCGATCGACAAACAACTAATTATTGGGATTAGTGTATGCCGTATTTTATCCCAATACCCGTATGGGGTTTCAAATCAACAAACACAGATTTTTATTTGTGTAGTTGGGCGATCTGTAAAATTTATCGTCCCAATCAATGTCCTTCAAATAGGTGTACATAAACAAACCTTCCGGTTTGTAAATGAATATTTATTTATTCACGTTCACGTTAAAAATTATATTTTTAACGACCAAATTATTTTATTCAACCTATGAATATTCTATTCGGTTCATTTATTAAATAAAATGATATCTTTATTTTTCTAACTTATTTTGGAAAATTTCGGCGGCATAACGGCACGATACTAGAAACGGGACTAGGCCTAGCCTTATCCCCGGTCTAATAATGGCCCACGCAATACACATCCCAATCAAATCCATTCCATTACACCAAACTATCAAATCCAAATCAAATAATCTAAATAATCTATGCAACCAAACAAACAAGTCCATGGTCTATGGACAGTGGTGTCGGATGCTACTAAACACCGTCTGTATCCTAGTATATATATTTATAACTAGAAAAAGAGATTGAAGAGTGAGAAATTCTCACCGAGGTTTCCACTCCGTCGTGCTTTGCTTTTGAACTGCTGAACCGTCTGGATATGTTTTGAAATCCCAATGCAGTCTTTTTCCCGCTGTTTATAATAAAAATTATATTTTTATCACTTCATTCTAATGAATAAAAATCATATTTATTTTCGACGCTTCATTCTATACAAAAATTATATTTTTATATTTCTACTTTATATATATAAAGATCGAATTCTTACTTCGTTATTCAATATATAAAAATCGAATTTTTACTTCGTTATTCAATATATAAAAATCGAATTTTTACTTCGTTATTCAATATATAAAAATCGAATTTTTATCTATATCACTTCATATGAAAAGTTCAATCTTTTCTATCGCTTCTTCTTTTTACTAAAAATCTATTTTTTATCATCTCACCATCATTATAAAAATCTAATTTTTATCCATATGAACACCGTATAAAAATCGCATCTTTATTCATATGAATACACTATAAAAATTCGACCTTTATAATGTTATCCACATAAAAATCATATCTTTATAGTGTTACTCCTTTATAAACAATAAAAACCCGACTTTTCTTGTTTTAAACATCGTAACTCCTTTCAGTTTTAATAAGTTAATCTTTTCAGTTTTAAACTAAACTAAACAAATAATTATAAATCAGTTTTTTAAATAAAATAAAAAGTTAAAAACTTACTGGCTTTCGAAGGAGTGTGCCGTTCGAGCTCGCGATGGACTAGCAGCGCATGGATCGAGGTGGAGTCGGCTGCTGCGCTCGAAGGGGGCTGCTGTTCATCGCGGAAATCGAGAGGGGGGAAAGCTTCTCGTCGGTGGTTGGCCAGGGAGGGAAAGGTTGGTGGAGAGGGTGCGGTGGGCAATGGGGTGGCGGATCGGAGCAATGGGAGGATGAGTGGGCGTCGGTGGAGGCTAATGGAGGCGGAGTGGGGGTTTTCTGGCTGGGGCTCTGTGACGGAAAGAGGGAGGGGCAAGCTGTGCCTCGTCGGAGGGGAGAGGAGGAGGGTGGAGGTCGAAGAGGGGCGGTGCGGTGGCCCCACCCTAGGCGGCGGCGGCGAGTAAATAGGGGGGCGGCGATCGCGACTTCCCCCCTCCCCGCTATATTTATTTATTTATTTATTTTATTTCTGATCTAAGAAGAATGAGGGGGGTATATAATAAAATATATATTAATTTATTTTAATTTCTCTTTAAAAAGTAACTTTTTATTTCGAAGTCGAAATCATGCCCACCGCCTGTCGTCTATAGCTAATTGCCCCCATTCCGAACACAATGGGATATGTATCACAAGCTGATTCGATCGTTTCGATAAGTTTTCGTCAAAATAAACATATAACTCTATATATTGAATTTGTACGCGCATTTCAATTTACTGGGGTCACATACTGACTCGAAAATTTCCAGAAAAATATTTTCTAGCTTCGTATTGACGATACGGTCCTAACAAAACTAGTTTCGTCGAATTTTGAGACCGTTTGAAAAATGGCCATTTTCCAGTCGATTAAAATCAACTGAAACTGGTCAAACGCGTTTTCCTTTGCCGCGCTCACATATTGATTCGAAGAAATATGAAAATTGGAATCTAGCAAAAACTTGACATAACGGATCCAACAAAAGTGGTTTCGTCGAAATCCGAGGTCATTTGCAAAATTTCCATTTTTAAGGGCCAGAATTCCATAGCGACTATTCTGAAAATTCATTTGGCCATATCTTTTGATTCCCACTATGAAATTTTCATTTTCCGGATTCATTGGAAAGATATTCTCAATTAGATTCCATTATTTTTGGTTTCACCAAAATCCGGTTTATTTTGCACCTGGTACATTCATTTGAAGTTAGAAATCGAATTATCGAACTACCGCGCCATTTTCAATTCCTTTTATAATTATAAATAATATTTTATATTCTAACGACGACGCGTATAAATATATACATTCTAATTCATTCAAAATAAATTTCTCGTCGATATTATTTAAAATAATTCATTTTAAATATGCAAAATTCTCTAAAATTGCCAAAATAAAAATTTTAAACTGGCTCGCATTTCCGGGTTATTACAATAAATATTAATTTAAACACCGAAGAGTATAAGTACTATCTCGAATTCGATATAATCGAGTTCGACGATTAACTCTCTTCGAATAACTAATATTTGATTAACTCTTTCTTTCGAATAAACTATATTCGATTACTCCTCCTTTCGAATAAACTATATTCGATCAACTCACTTCGAATAACTAATATTTGATTTCACACTTCGAATAACATAATATTTGATTTTCTCACTTCGAATAACTTATATTCGATTTCTCCCTTCGAATAAACTAATATTCGATTATCTCACTTCGAATAACTTATATTCGATTTCTCCCTTCGAATAAACTAATATCCGATTATCTCACTTTTAATAACTTATATTCGATTATCACACTTCGAATAACTTATATTCGGTTATCTCTTTTCGAATTAATAATATTCGACTAACTCCTTTAGATTAACTCATTTGGATTAACTCAGTTTGATTAACTCATCTTGACTAACTTAACTTAACTAACTTAACTTAACTAACTCGACTTATTTAACTCAACTTGACTAACTCTACTTATTTAACTTAACTAGATTAACTCCTATCGAGTAACTAATATTCGATTTAACTCCATTCGCTCGACTCTAGATCGCAGCGATCGCGATGGTTACGCCTGATTCCCTCAGGAAACATCCGACCGCCGTAGACTATCTGCAGCCCTGCGAATGACGCTAGCAGCCGTAAGAAATGGCAACTCATCCTGAATAACTGTGTTTGACTTACTCTATCTCAAATAACTATATTCGATCAACACAAATTTAATAACTAATATTCAATAAATCCTAATTCGATTAGCTATGTTCAATTAACTCTAATTCGATTAATTCTAACTCTAATCGATTAACTCTAACTCTAATCGATTAACTCTAATTCGATTAACTCTAAACTCTAATCGATTAACTCTAACTGGTTAACTCTAACTGGTTAACTCTAACTGATTAACTCTACGTTTATATTCAGTTTCAAATATCGATGTTGAAATCGATTCTTACTTCTCTACATAAGTCTTGACTTATATTTTCTATTTATCCAATGATAAAAAATTTATTTAATTTATAAAAAAATATTTATAAATTTTTCTTTTCCACTTATCTATTAAAATAGATTTCTATTTAAAATCTACTTTAAATTCATATTCTGTTATACCCGTGTGCGAAGCACGAGTCTAAACTTTCCTATTGTAAAATTCTCTTTTTATACACTTCTTCATTTTTTCAAGTATTTCCTTTTATAATCTATTTATTTTCTAAATAAATATTTCCTTTATAATTCTATTTATTTACTAAATAAATATCACTTTTATTTTATTTTATTTATAAAATGATAAATATTCCTTTTATAAAACCCCTTGATTTTATAATAATTTATTTCTAATATACACTTTTAAAAGATCTTAATTATTTTCTAAAAAATATTTCCTTTACTATTTGTTATACAAATATTTCCCTTTTCTATTTGTTATACAAATATTTTCCTTTTCTATTTGTTATACAAATATTTTCCTTTTATATATAAAATCCATTGATTTTATATAAATACTTTATTTTCAAAATACACTTTGAAAATCCCCTTTTCTATATCCTAGTATTTCTTACGGTATTTAAAATACTCAAATAACAATAATCGATATCATTCAACACATGTACTCAACACAGATTATATATCACATCATACATTACAATATATGAAGAGAACAGTATTATAAATATTGAGGAATCCAGTTGGATCCCTCCAACCTGTTTCCCTGCATCACAGATGTTAAACAATATAATTAACATCGATTTCATCTCATATGAAATGTTCTGCTAAACAGAATCAATATGTTATCAATGATTTATATATATATATATATTGTAATTTATAATTTCAACCAATACATAAGCAATTCAACCAAACAATTAACATAGAGCAATCAACAGATAATTATTAGTTCTAAAAATATGTTGTAAATATAACTGTTCAGTGTTGGTGAGTTTTACTCACAATGGATGATCATCGTTAATAATGATAACCATCGCTTGATTCAGACGGATAATTTATTTCACTATAAATTGTAACGAGTTGCAATTGACTCCTAGTCAGTTCAGCCGCCGTCCATATGATCCCAGCGGATCTTATTTCGCTGATTTCCGATAATATATGTGCAAGTTATCTAGATTAAAATTTAAAACAAATTTAAACTAAAAATAAAATTTAATCAATTCTAATTGGGCTTTACCCAATAAAAGACTCTAGCCAAAACACCATTTCTAAAACCGTAGCTCTTAATCCTCCTTCCCCAACTGGAAAACGCGATCTCCAGTCAAAACCAAATGGCCATTTTCATGACTTCGCCGGCCTCGTTCAACCCCCTCCCTTCGTGAAATTCACCACCGTCTCCACCATTCAACTCTCCTCCTCGCGCTCAACCTCCCCATATCCATCACGTCGAACTCGTACCACCACAAGAAAATCCGACATCATCCAAACCCACTCGCTACAGTAAAACCCATGAACAAATTTAGTACCGCTCCTCTTCTAAAACTACAACGCAAGACCCAAATCAAAACCTGAACTCAGATTCAATTATCTTTGTACAAATTTCAAGAATCGAGTAACCCTAGAAGTCGCTGCCAATTTCCGTGCTCGCCAAACATGAATTGCACTCTTTAAAACTTACATGGAAACGAAGTGAACAACATCAGGAGCTCAAATATATGAGGTAGGAGATTTTTAGTATTTTCTTGCATTTGATTTGGATTTTAGAAGTTTGATTTTCCACCTTTATTTTTTAAAAGGAGTGGCGGTTGAGAAAAATGAAGCGTGGCCTTCTTTTGATCGGTTAGAAGGATTAGAAGTGTTTATATAGGATAAGGGGTAAGAGATATTTTGGTTATAATATCCTTTTTAGTCAAACGCTATTTGTACTTGTCTTCTAAAAATTCCTGTGACCACATACGATACCCAAAAATCACGAAAATGGACATGCAGCTACAATTCGACATTACGGTCCCAACGAAATTGGTTTCGTCGAATTCCGACTCTATTTGCTCACGCAGCGTATTTTTAACCATCAAAATATTGATTGTATTTCACATTAAATTCCCGTACGGCCACATACTGACTCTAAAAATCACAATAATTGAAATCTAGCAATAATTTGACATTGCAGATCCAAGAAAATTAGTTTCGTTGAAAACGGAGGTTGTTTGCAAAACAGGCTATTTTTAAAGCTCTAAATAGACCATTTAAATATATAAATATATTTAAAAATAATAAAATTTAATATTTAAAAATAAATATTATCGTATATATTCACAATAGAGTATCATACACTCCACTGGGATTTACAACTCGATATTCAAATCCTGTTTGAATCGATATTCAACTTATATTGAAAAACCCTTTTAAAAATATAAATAAATCGTTATAAATTATAAAGGAATTCCAGAGCAACTTTTCTAAAATTCGATTTGGACATAAATCATAATCTACACGATCCCGATTTTTCTCTTCCATTAGAAAAATATACTTCACCAGCTCTGAACGTTTTTTGTTTCATAGAAATCCGGCTTAAAACGAATCCTGTATATTCGGTTGAAGTTCGAATCGCAAAATTACAAACTACAGTCCCATTTCGAGCTCGATTTTAATTATAATATAAATTATATGTTCAACTGTCTTTCAAATAATATATTCGTTATTCAAATTCAATTCCAAACTGAATTATATATTTTAAATTTCCCAATTCACATTATATCGTCAATTCACTATTTCCGACTATTTCAAAATTAAATATATTATTCTATTATTTAATTTAATTAAATACTCACTATTATTTAATTAAACAACGATTTAATGCCCTAAATCACTATATAAATAATTAAATAAATTAATTATATATCGCTGAAAATACGGGTCATTACATTGCTCCTTTAGATACCTCCTATTATGTGGCCAGCACAGGATATCTACAGGGTAGGGAGCCGATCGATTAGGGTAGTGGTTAGGGTATATTTGGACATATGACCTAAGCCTACTGACTCATAGTGGAAGGGATCATCTCATTTCAGTTATACTAGTAATAATGCAGAGTAATCATTAGTGAGGCACATACACCTTATCTGGCTTACCTTGTCACACCTGCCATTTATGTAGTGATCTCACTTATCCACTTTTTATGCCTATCATGTTGCTTTTATTTATCTATTAGCTAAAAGTAACTAAACTCGCTAGACTTTATGTCTGGCCCTGTTGTTTCTCCTTCTTTCTTCCGTTCCCCCCTAAGGTTCTCAGGGAGCAAACACTCAGACTTAATCAGGAATCAGATATCATCTTGCTAGGAGCTACTTCTGAAGTATGGCTCAAGTTCTTGTCTCTACTATGGCTTAACTCTTTTAATTGGGGAATGATGCTTTTTATTTACTTATGTACTCTGATGGTGCAAGACAGAAGATATTTTATTATAATGGTTTAATGACTTATGAAATTGTGGGCTATAGTATTATGACTTATGATTGAAATAAAAGTTTAAATTTTCTACTGCTGCCTTATTTATATCTGTCTTATAATTATTCATCATTTGTTTACCTATAGCGCTCCATGAAACTTATTGTGTTCCCTTAGTGAGTGACATTAACGGACATGGGGTGTCACACTTGGTATCAGAGCTGAAGGTTACCAGATTAGATAAAAGATTTTGGAAATTATTTTCAAAATGGTTTTAAAAGAAAGCATTTTCAAAAGGAAAGTCTATTTTGAAAAACATTCCCCAAAAAGCCATATGTAGTATCCTTCGGTCCTTTATCTAAATTTCTTCCTTTTCCCTTTTTCAGCATGTCTGGGGAACAAAACATCCTTAATATACCGGAGGGCGTCACAATACCCGGATGGTTCCATAGGAATTTGGATGCCACAACACCTGCCGAAAGCCAAGAAAACGTTCCTACCCCAGCTGCACCAGTCATTCCTCCTCCTCCTCCCCCTCCAAGAGCTGATAACTTTACCAAGATCTGCAAAGACTTCTGGGCTATAGGAGGAAGGCCATTCCATGGGAAAGAGACATTCGTAGAAGCTTGGAATTGGCTTAAGGAGATTGAGGACTTATTCGTAATCTTTGAAGTGAAGAACCGAAGAAAAATTCAATTAGCTGCTTGGCTATTAAATGACGAAGCCTCATTTTGGTGGGAAATCACCCAAGCTGGGTGTTCGGTAGAAACTTGTGAAGACTTTAGACAGAGATTCGAAATGAGATCTCTTTCCCAAGCGAAGAGATGCATACAGATGGAGAGGTTCTTAACACTCAAACAAGGAAATTTGACGGTAAAGGAGTATGCGAACAAGTTCAACAGCTGGCACGGTTCAGGCTAGAGTTGGTTGACACACCGCACAAAAGGGATTTGCAGTTTGCTAAAGGGCTGAATGAGCCTCTGCATGGTTTAGCCATGTCCCATATTACAATGTGGGCCACTTTTGAAAATCTTGTAGATATGGCCCTAATGCTTGAGGAGGACAAGGGAGAGAAGAAGGAAGCAAAGACTAAGGGGACATCGCAGAATAAGAAGGTGTGCCCTAAGAAGAGGCAGCAATAACAAAAGAAAGTGGGAAAATGACAAAGGAAAGGATAAGAGAAAATGTCACAATTATGGGAAGGAGGGTCACTTGATCAAAGATTGTTAGAGAAGGAAGGCCAGTTGTTTTAATTGTGGAGAGGTCGGACACTTCTCTAAAGAGTGCCCAAAGAAACAGGGATCGCAGGGGCATGGGCAAAGAGCAGGCGCTTTTGGAGGGCAGGTGCATGCTCTCGCGATTAGTGCTCCTGAAAGAGGTAGAAAAATTTCTGTAGAAAGTTTAGTTTCTCTTTCAAACTATGCAATTAGAACACTTTTTGATTCTGGTGCTTCACACTCATTTATATCTAGTTCTGTGTTGAATCTCGGCATTTAATTACTAGTATGGTAGTAGATCCCGTGGTTGTTTCAAACCCCGTTGGTGGTTCGGCTCATTTATCGATGATTTGTCGGGGTTTGAAAATATCTGTTTTAGGCGTTGAGTTTGAATGTGGCGTGTATGTGCTCAGGTTTATGCGCTATGGGTTGATTCTAGGAATGGATTGTCTTACCATGTGTGGGGCCATCCTGGGTTGTGAAAGGAGGGTTGTTAGACTCCTAACTTGTCATGGAAAGACCCTCGAAATTTCTTGTGACCCCCAAGTGTCTGTTATGGTTAGCTTCCTAGAGTCTCTAGATGCATCCATAAATGATTTGCAATCTGTTCCAGCGGCACGAGATTATCCCGATGTTTTGGATGAGGTACAGGGTTTACCTCCAAGGCGTGAGATCGACTTCCGCATATATCTGGTGGACAATGCAAAGCCAATTGCATTACTAGTGCACTACATGGCTCCAAAGAAAGGAGTGATTTGAGTAAGCAAGTAGGGGAGCTACTTGAAAAGGAGTTTATCAGACGAAGCATATCTGAGTGGGATGCTCCCGTGGTATCCGCAACTAAAGCAGATGGTTCGCTTCGTTTGTGTGTTGACTATAGAGAGTTAAATAAGCTCATCAAGAAGAATAGGCACCCACTTCCGAGGATTGATGATTTATTTGATTATCTTGTTGGTGTCTTGGTATTTTCTTAGTTGGACTTGGCTATGGGGTTTCCATCAGTTGAGGGTGGCTGAGGACAACATAGATAAGACTGCTTTCAGGACTCCAGATGGTTTCTTTGAATGGTTAGTTATGCCTTTTGGGTTGACGAATGCACCTGCCTATTTTGTTGAATTAATGAGTAGGGTGTTTCGGGAGTTCCTAAACAAATTCGTCGTAGTCTTCATTGATGATAATTTGATCTTCTCCAAGAGTGGAAAAGAGCATGCCCAGCATTTGGGAGAAGTTTTGAAAACTCTCCGTGACCATCAGCTAAAAGCAAAGTTCTCTAAATGCCATTTCTGGAGAAAGGAGGTGAGATTCTTAGGGCATGTAGTCTCCAAAGAAGGGATAGTTGTAGATCCCGCGAAGGTGGTTGCAGTACAAGATTGGCAGATTCCTCAAAATGCAACTGAGGTGAGAAGCTTTCTTAGGTTGGCAGGTTATTATAGGAAGTTCATTAAGGACTTCGTGAAGATATCATCCCCTATCACGAGGCTGACAAAGAAGAATTTGGCATTTTCATGGTAAATAGACTGTGATGTTGCTTTCCAACGACTAAAATGGGCTTTGACAACAGCCCCAGTTTTGACCTTGCCCAATGGGAGTAAAGTGTTTACTGTTTACATTGATGCGTGTGGCACAGGGCTTGGTGCGGTTTTGATGCAAGAAGGGAAAGTAATATGTTATGGGGGTAGACAGTTGAGAGTTCACGAGAAGAACTACCCCACTCACGATCTAGAGCTAGCTGCCATAGTATTCGCATTAAAGATGCGGCGTTATTATTTACATGGAGAAAAGTTCGAGTTATACACCGATCATAAATCTCTCAAGTATCTATTCTAACAGAAGGATCTCAACTTAAGGCAACAACGGTGGATGGAGTTCTTAGCTTCATATGATTTTGAAATTGCTTATACTCCTGGCAAGGGTAATGTGGTGGCAGACGCATTAAGTAGGCAGAGGGTGTCCCTGAGTCCTCTATTTGTGGAAAGAAAGAACTTGGAGTTCATATCAGCTTTTGATTTTAGACCCTCCAACGAGGTTTTGCCTGATTTATTTGCATCCTTGGAGATACGACTGACTCTTTTGGATCTAATAAGAGCTTCGCAACAAGGTGACGCACAGATTCTTGACATCATAGATAAGCTCAGAAGAGGGGAGACTTCTAGTCACCAGGTACGCCATAGATGAAAAGGGGTGGTTGTGATGGGATGGAAGGCTTTGTGTTCCTCAAACCGGAAGCTTGATAAATGCAGTCCTAGAAGAAGCCCACCATTCTAAGTTGACCATTCATCTAGGCGGTGATAAAATGTACAGGGACATGAAGAGGGTTTTCTTTTGGACTGGGATGAAGAAGGATGTGGCCGAATTTGTTTCTTAATGTTTAGTTTACCAGCAAGTCAAAGCTTAGTAAAAGAATCCCGGTGGATTACTTCATCAGTTGGAGGTTCCGCAGTGGAAATGGGATAGCGTCTCTATGGATTTCATAGATGATTTGCCTAGATCGACAAAAGGTAATACCAGTATTTGGGTGATAGTTGATAGACTCACTAAGAGCACTCACTTTATTCCAGTTAAAAGCAAGAGGACGACATCATGGTTGGCAAAAAATTATGTTCGTGAAATAGTTCATCTCCACGGAGTTCCTTCCAGCATCGTGAGCGATCATGACCCCATCTTTAGCGGCGAGTTTTGGAGGAGCTTACAAGAAGCATTAGGTACACAGTTATGTTTAAGCACCGCTTATCATCCTCAGACCAATGGGCAGACGGAGAGGGTGAATAGGATTCTAGAAGATCTTTTAAGGTTGTGTATCCTAGACTTCAGAGGGACTTGGGAAGAGCATCTTCCTTTAGTAGAGTTTGCCTATAATAACAATTTTCAAGCTAGCATCGGCATGTCATCCTACGAGGCATTGTATGGACAACCCTGTAGATCGCCAACTTGTTAGTGGGAATCTACAGAAAGATTATTACTTGGACCAGATATGGTTAGAGAAACGTCCGAAAAGATTAACCTTATTCGATGGCGGATGAAGACAGCTCAAGATAGGCAGAAGTCCTATGCAGACAAGAGAAGGACTAACATCGAATTCGAAGTTGGAGACTTAGTTTTTATCAAAGTATCACCTCTGAGGAATGTGGTTCGCTTTGGATCAGTAGGGAAGTTGGCAACTAGGTTTATGGGACCATTTCCCATAACCGAGAGGATTGGCCAAATGGCCTACAAAGTAAAGCTCCCAAAAAATCTATCTGGTGTTCATGATGTTTTCCATGTCTCTCATCTGCGGAAGTGCCTGCATGACACCGTGTAAGTTGTTGAGCCTAGCATGTTGGAAGAAGTCAAAGTGGAATGGGAGGTGACAGTCAAATGAGTCCCTACCCGTATTCTTGGGTCAGAAGTTAAGAAGCTGCGCAATAAGTAAATCAAGTTGTTAAAGGTTCAATGGGGAGATAACCAGAAGATGCAACTTGGGAGGCCGAAGACAAGATTCGTGCTTTGTACCCATTTCTTTTCGAGGGTATGTTCTTAACTCCTTTTTCCTAAATTTTATCAGTACTTGCTTCTGCCAATTGATTATATCTTATCCATAGTATTTTCGCCATTTAGATAGTAATCCTATAGATACGTAAACATGTATTTGAAACATGTTATGTTTGATGGATGCAAGCGTATGCTAGTGGTTGCATGTGGATGCATATACACACACATTAGGCACTAAGATCGGGTCAATCACTTTCATATTGCATATGGATGTGTGTGCATTTACTTTTCTTTTATGGATGGAAATGGATGAACAGCCATATGGATGTTGCATTTGGATGAATGGGTGTGCATACATATAGAAGTATTACAATACAATAGGTTTATTTGCATACATATTGGATTCATGGCACTAATATACATTGCATTAAAGAGGTCAACTGAATCAGTAGATCGCCTGATCTTCGCATTAGTATTGGGACATATACACACACCATTGCACATAAGCATTAGAAATCTTTAAGGACAATGGATGCTAGTGATTGGTGGATGAGTAGATGGATGATGGATGGTAGGATATGCATTCTTCTCGACTTAGAGAGTTCAGGACGAAATCCTTTGAATAAGGGAGAATGTAACACCCCGAATTTTTTAACGACATTAAAGAGAATAAATTAAATAATAATTAGTTTAATACTCAGAATTAGAGGAAATAGACTGCACCATTATGTCCGTCATGAAATTCTAGTCAAGATAGACATTTGGTTTGCGTAAAACGGACACTGTATGAAGAAGTTATGAATGTTTTAAGTTTGTATATGCACAGAAATATTTTATATATACGCATGAGTCTGAGGTGAGTCAGAGATGAGTCATAATTCTATCCAGGGTATTCAAATTCAAAAATTCCTCTAAGCGGCAAAATTCCTACTCTAGGGGGTCGACCCCCATAGAAGGGTGTCGACCTAGGGGTCGACCCACCCACAGGGGTGTCGACACCCCTAGGGCTGAGTGGCACTCAGTTTTAGGGGGTCTGGCAGCTATATATATGTGTCTATTTCTCATATTTTCTTCATTGAAAGTCATGGAGGCCATATGCTATTGGAGTGCAAACTAAACCGTTTTCTACAACGACATATTCTACAAATCCAATTCAAAAATTCTAGATCCATTCTTTCTCAATTCTCTAAACCTAACACTGTGAGTTCTAGTTTTTTTTACGTTTAGATAAATAAAAGTATATTTTGAAAGACTATGAATTGGATATGTTGTAAAGTATGACTCTGTGTTAATGTGAAATCCAATACTGTGTCATGACAGATCTATTTTCCTAGATCTAATAAAATTGTGGTTATTCGATTATGTTGCTTATGTGGATCTTGACTTGTAACCATGTTATGGTGGATGTACATCTATTAATTTGGACAGTTGTAACATTACTTGGATCTAGATCTTTATGTTAATCACCTTTCACCTGTCATATTGTGATGCATTGAGATATGTTGTAAACTTGACATGTGAATCCATCTTTAGATCTGAACATGTTACTATATCATGCTAAGTATGCTAGATCTAAATAATTGGACACCTGATGTTTAATCTACATCTCATTATGCTTGATTGAACATCATAGTAATTGCCACAAGTTACCAGTTTGATGTCCACCTTATTATGATGTTAATCACAAGTCCATTCACTTTGTTATTATGTTGATTTATGTTCATATTTATGCTAAGTATGTTGAAACTATCACCCTTGTCATATTCCCTTCTAATTGTTTTAGCTAGTCTACTTTATAGCCTAGATGTCGCCAAAATACGTATGAATACGTTAGAGAGGAAACGGGGAAAAAGGGAATATGATTGGCATAATTTACGTATAATTTATATGAATTGGACATGTAACTCAAATGGGGAAAACATAGAAATAGTTACCTATAATGACATAGTTAGATTTGGATTAATTTGGAATGTTTATTAATTTACAATTAGGAATTGTAAATTGTACTTTTGACACGAGTTTAGGTTACGTTAGTGGTGGAAGTCTGCCCGGACCTGACAGGCATATCCATCAGCCACTAGTGTTGAACCTAATGTGGGAGGTCCAAGTATGCAAATACGAATCGGGATAAGACAGGTTCGGCCCAACTATGGAATAAGGCTGCCCGGACCCGACCGGCATATCCAGCATCCACATATTGTAGGCCTAATGTAGGAGGTCTAGCCCATTGTAAACCATAAATGGATATGGTAAAGAATTGGACTACTTAACCTAATTTAATCCATAAAGACTGTATGACTATGAACTTAAGTTAGGATTAAGTAAAATTGGATGGGTAGTGGGTGGATTAAGTAAATTAGAGGGGGTGGGTAATATGTGTATATATAGGCCCACGAACTTAAACCAATAAGGTTATGTAATTAAAGACACCTAGTGGTATACATAATCGGTAGATAATGTAATAAGGTTATGTGATTAAAGACACCTAGTTGTATACATAACCCGTAGATAATGTAATGAAGTTATGTAATTAAAGACACCCTTTTGGGTTAGCATAACCAGTATAGGGCTATGTAATTAAACACACCCAAGGGTATACATAGTCAAGTGGAAAACCTAGTGGGGACACAAGACAAGGAGGAGAGCTTATATCATATTGTATGGGACCCATTTCAGTCAGTAGCCCGGAGTTTGTATCAAGTAAAGAACTCTGTACTAGGCGGAGAAGGGGCATGCTTACTGATTGATTGTAAGAGATCCAAACGAGGTGGATGGTGTGGGCGGCGCAAACTGACCGGGGACATGTGTGTGCATGGGCCGGGCAGATGGGTCTAAGACGACTGAGACACCAATAGGTATGGTTGTGCACACTATGGGTTGCCACTTTAGGAAGTGATACCTCCTACTGTGGGGCCAGCGCAGGATATCTGCAGGGTAGGGAGCCAATTTGTGACGGCCCGCCCCGCACCAACCGGCATTTACTCCAAATGTGCGTTGTACACATGTCCAGTTAGCGCGGGTCTGTCGTAAAAAGGAAAGGGAAGAAGGAAATGAACTAACAAGGAACCTGCAGAATGTCTCACAGCGCATGGAACAAAATATAATAACAACATACTTGACATAAAACAGCTGAGACGGTGCATAAGCTGAAAACAAATTAACATAGCAGCGGAAAATCCAAGTACAGCTTATAATCCAAAGCCAACATTATTACAACTTTTCAAACTGTCTCAAAAAGCAAAAGCAAGATAAGGGAGGTACACTACTAATGCCCAAGTAGCGACCACCAACGACACAATGAGAATATCTATACATCATACGTGGAAGCCTCCTGCTCGCCTCCGAATCAGCTACTCGTGCATCACCAGCTGACCCGTCTCTAGTCTGCTCGTGTGAGCACCCAGAGTAATAAGAAGAGACATAAAACTCTGGGTCATACAAAAGTACGGTATGAGCGATAAGCAGCTAAACAGAACAATAACAAGTATACTAAACCATACCTGAACCTGCAACCAAAGAGTTAGCACTACATACTGTACAACACTCTAAGGTGCCACTAACATATGGTGTACAGATACGGGGGTGGGGGTGTGCATGTCATAGTGATGGCAAACAAACAAGCATAGCAACCATCCTCACATCTCTCACTCAGTGCGTAAAGCATACGATATTCACCAATTCGATCACCCAATACTTTGCTATGATCACCTTGCCCCATGAAGTCATAATGGCTTCATCTGCACTAATCCATCGCTATGTCCACTTTGCCCCATGGAGTTGTTCACCCCATCTGCGCTGGCTCATAGCCTTACTAATCCTTTACTATGTCCACTTTGCCCCATGGAGTTGTACACCCCATCTGCGCTGGCTTATAGTCCTACTAATCCTTTACTATGTCCACTTTGCCCCATGGAGGAGTTGTTCACCCCATCTGCGTTGGCTCATAGTCTTACTACGATCACTTTGCCCCTTGAGTCATAATGACTCTACTGCACTGATAACGTAGTCCTGTCATTCATGGTGAATCGAAGTTATGAACGTCGATAACTCCTTAGCACACATCCCACAGCAAAGCCCAATCATGAAGTGAACTCATTGGTTCCCAACTGGATCCTGACTCTAACTTCCAACTTGGACTACCTTTGCATTTCGGGTTATTGGTCAATATTGGATCGGTTCGGATTCCTCCTTGCCATCGGTTCGGTCATGTATATGCATCTCGGTTCGGTTTAGGTCCTTCACGTCATATTGGTTCGGTTCGGGTTCCCTTTTTCTCCATCAGTTTGCTTCATCGGTTCGGTTCGGGTCCTCCACTCTCTTAGCTCCTGGCTTGGCCTTCTGGTCCGATCCGATCCCCTTCCTTATTCCCATCCGCTCTGATCCGACCCCCCTTCCTTAGCCCGATCCGATCCCTGTTCAACCTTTGTGGCCTTCCTTTTTTCCATACTTTCTCTTGTGCTAAGCTATGGTTTGGTTCGGTGATCCTTTGCCCGGTTCGAGCCCATCCACCCCGATCCGATCCGAAAGCCTGCACTGTTTTTCTGCAACTTTTCCAACGAACATTTTTCACCATTCGACGACGTTTTCGACCATTCCAACTATTCTAATCAATCACAAAGCATACCATACAGTCATAGCAACAGGTATAATCAACCACAAACACCAAAACAACAATATGATAGGTTCAAATAGATCAAACATAGCCAAAACCCCATATTTTCCCTTAAACATGTTTAGGTGAAACTAATGATATGGTTAGCAAAACTTAACCGAATTAACCCAAACTCATATCAGAGGTTTAAAACATCATTTAAGAATTTATGAATATTTTTACAGAATTTTATCATGTTTAAATTCGCTAATTAACACTAATTACCCTTAATTAACCATAATTAGTGAACTGGCTTCATCGCCTTCCTTCGAAGTTGCTTCGTATCGTGCTCGACAATACGAACTGGCTTGCGGTTCCCAACCGCCTCGGGTTCCACTTCGAAGTCCTCTAACTGATCAGGTGAAGTAGTCATATCTGTGTCGTGTACGAACTTCCTTAGTTGGCAAACATGAAATACGTTGTGAACTCCCGCCATCTTTTCGGGTAAGCCAACTCTATATGCCAAATTCCTGACTAGTTCAAGAACTGGGAATGGGCCAACAAATCTTGGTGCCAACTTGCCTCTCTAGCCAAATCGTATCACACTCTTCAATGGAGAAACCTTGACAAACACCAAGTCACCAATGGAGAATTTTAAGTCTTTTCTCCTCTTGTCAGCATAACTCTTCTGCCTATCCTGGGCAGCCTTCATTCGTTGCCGAATGATCTTAATCTTATCTGAAATTTCCCTCACCACATCTGGTTCAAGCATAAACTTCTCGCCATTCTCTATCCAACATGATGGTGAGTTGCACGATCTTCCGTACAAAGCTTCATATGGAGCCATACCGATACTGGATTGGTAGCTATTATTATATGCAAACTCTGCTAGATGCAAATGGTCATCCCATGATCCACCAAAATCCAATATACAAGCTCTCAAGAGATCTTCCAGTATACGATTCATCCTCTCTGTCTGACCATCAGTTTGAGGATGATACACGGTACTGAGATGTACTTCCGACCCTAGAGCCTCTTATAAGCTTTTCCAAAACCCACTAGTGAACAACGGGTCTCGGTCACTCACAATATTTTTAGGTACTCCATGAAATCTCACTACTCACTTCATATACAATTCTGCTAACTTAGCTACTGTTCTGGTCGATTTGACTGGTATAAATCTTGCACTCTTAGTCAATCGATCCACAATTACCCAAATGCTATCATGTCCCGATCTAGTCCTTGGTAAACAATCAATAAAATCCATCGATACTTGTTCCCATTTCCATTCGGGAATGTCTAATGGTTGTAACAAACCAATAGGCTTCTTTTGCTCAGATTTAACTAGCTGGCAATTCATGCACTTTGATATAAACTTCCCAACGTCTCTTTTCATCCCTTCCCAGTAGTAATTCTGCTTCATGTCTCGATACATCTTATTACCACCGGGATGTATAGTCAGTTTTGAGTGATGACATTCCCTAAGCACTTCATCTCTCAAACCATTCACGTTGGGTACAACTAGTCTTCCATTCTTTCTAAGCCATCCATCTCGATCAAGCCCATACAAATTCATCTCCTCACCGTCGATATTCATCTCTAACTTGGAGATGATAACCAATAGATTAGGATCGTCTCTCTGGCTGGAACCAATCCGCTCTATCAAAGTGGGTCTGACCGCCAAACTAGCTAACATTTCTGGATCCAATTCGCACTTTGGTCTGAAATCATACCCTGCGATATACTCCAGTTGCTTCCATTCTAGAAACATAGCCCCTAAACTGGCATGTCTCCTACTCAAGGCATCGGCTACTGCATTTCCCTTCCCAGGTGTATATGCGATATCAAAATCATACGAAGCCAAGAACTCTAACCATCTTTGCTGGCGGAGATTCAGATCTTTCTAAGAGAAGAGATACTTTAACGATTTATGATCGGTAAACAACTCAAATCTCTCTCCCAAGAGACAATGTCTCCACATCTTTAGCGCAAACACGATCGCTGCTAGTTCCAAATCATGGGTAGGGTACTTTTTCTCATGTGGCTTTAGTTGTCGACTAGCATAAGCTACAACCCTACCTCCTTGCATCAATACAGCACCTAGTCCGGTACCACAAGCATCCGCGTATACCGTCATCTCTTCATCCCCTTTAGGGAATGACTAACACTGGCGCACGCGTCAACTTTTCTTTTAGACTTTTGAATGCATTCTCATACACTCCGTCCCAGACGTAGGCCTGATTCTTCTTAGTCAACTGAGTCAACGGTGCTGCTATCTTGGAGAAGTCCTGGATAAACTTACGATAATATCCAGCTAACCCCAAGAAACTTCTTACATCTGTTGCATTCTTAGGCGTAGGCAAATCCTGTACCGTAGCCACCATTGCAGGGTCCACGGCAATACCATTCTCTAAAACAACATGGCCCAAGAATCTCACTTCCCTCCTCCAGAAGTGACACTTAGAGAATTTCGCTTTCAATTGGTGTTTCCTCAACACCTCCATCACTATCCTCAGGTATCCCTTGTGTTCCTCCTCTGTCCTCGAGTAAACAAGGATGTCATCTATGAACACAAGAACAAACTTATTCAAATGATCTCTGAATACTCGATTCATAAGATCCACAAAGTAGGCTGGTGCATTGGTCAACCCAAATGGCATGACCAACCACTCATAAAATCCAGACGGCGTCCTAAATGTCGTTTTCGGAACACTCTCATCCGCTACTCGGAGCTGATGAAATCCTGTCACGAGGTCCAACTGGGAGAACACTCTTGCTCCTTCCAGTTGATCAAACAAATCATCTATCCACGGTAAAGGATACTTATTCTTCCTCGTTACCTTATTCAACTCGCGATAGTCTACACACAAACGAAGGGAACCATCTGCCTTAGTGGCAAATACAACTGGTGCTCCCCACTCGGAGACACTTCTTCTAATAAATCCCTTCTTCAAAAGATCGCTAACTTGCACCCCGAGCTCTCGCTGCTCCCTTGGTGCCATATGATGAAGTGGCATCACTATAGGTCTGGCATCTTTCACTAAATCAATACGGAACTCAATCTCTCGGTGTGGTGGAAGCTTGATCACTTCCTCGAAGACGTCCGGATACTGGCCAACCATGGACACATTTGACAACTTATCATGCGGAATGTCGAGGGAATTTATAAAACTAGCCATTACCGCATCACTAGGTAGACTACTAAACACTACCCTCCGCCCATCATCCGCCCCAACTATCACCAAAAAGCCCTCATAGTCTACCACCGCCCTGTATCTTAGGAGCCAATCGACCCCCAATATAATGCCATACCCAGTAAAGCCCGAAACAAAGCAATCACAAACAAACATACATCCATGACTCGATAAGACCAATTTTCGGCAAATCATACTAAGGTTTGTCGAACCACCAATCGGGTTCGTCACAACCAACAGTCTATCGACTATTTCGGGTTCCAGTCCCAACCTATCTACCAGGTCACTAGATATGAAGGAACGGGAAGCCCCAGTATCAAACAAAACTCAAACAGGTACATCAGAAATAGAAAGCATACCTTGAATGACGACATTCTTTCCTTTCTCAGCCGCAGTTGGGGCATTCGACGAAGAAGGAATAGCGTTGATAGCATATGCTTTAACAATCTGCTTCTCTTTAAGAGGTTGTGGAAACTTATCCTTGAAATGTCCCACTTGGCCACAGTTGAAGCACTTTTTATCCATTGACTTGGCCCGACAATCCTTAGCATAATGGCCCTTCTTACCATAGCTGAAGCACTCCACATCCTTCTTATTCTTTTTCTGGCCATCCTTGGTCTGATTCTGCCTCCTCTTGTTCTGAGAGTTATTCTTTCCTCCACCGCTTGCTTGCAGCTTCGGCCCTTCTGCAGATGCAACCTCAGTCTTTGACTTAGGGTAAAGACTCTCTGACCTCAAAGCTTTCCCTACAATCGATTCAAAAGTCTCATCGATGTGGTTGATAAGCCTTTCCCCCGAGTATCCATCCAACCCAGTAATGAACTTCTCATTCTTCTTCTCAGGAGTATCGATAACGGATAATCCATACTTCGACAAAGTGTCGAACTCAGCAATATAGTTCGAGATTGCCCTACCATTCTGCTTAAGCTCTAAGAACTTCCTAAACAATTCTGACTTCTGAGCAGCCAGGATAAACTTGTCGCTAAAGCAAGCCTTAAACTGATCCCATGTAACCTGATCCTCTGGAGTGGCTGCTCTAATAGCATTCCACCAATTCATCGCTCGCCCTTGCAGCTGACGAGACGCTAGCCTTCTCTTCATCGCATCCTCGATACCCAAGTCGTCGAAGATAAGATCATAGCTATCCAACCAATCTTGAACATCCGTGGTTGACTCCGTTCCGTGAAACGGCTTCCCACCAAGGTGAGTATAATCCTTGCACAACTTGGCAAAATCGGCCCCAGGCGCCTGCACTACTGGACCACCACCATTTCCGGGATTGGGAACTGCTCCCTGAACATCCCTAAGCATCTCCCTCATGAATTTAGTGAACATCGTCCTCATGTCAGGAGCATTTCCATTATTGGTCCCTCTACCAGCACCCCTCGTGTCTTGACTCATCATTCAATCTGTAAAGAGAAAACGATTAACGGCCTCATAGTGGTGCTAGTGCAGTACGACTTCATCCTTATACTACTAATAGTATATCTATATATAACTTTTGAAAACCAAAGTAATCACAAATACGCGCTCTCATATACGTACTATCTCTCCTTAGTTTCTTTCCCTAGGTTAACTATGCAACCTAGAGCTCTGATACCAAATGTGACGGCCCGCTCCGCACCAACCAACATTTACTCCAAATGTGCGTTGTACACATGTCCAGTTAGCGTGGGACGGTCGTCAGAAGGAAAGGGAAGAAGGAAATGAACTAACAAGGAACCTGTAGAATGTCTAACAGCGCATGAAACAAAATATAATAACAACAAAGTTGACATAAAACAGGTGAGACAGTGCATAAGCTGAAAACAAACTAGCGTAGTAGCGGAAAATCTAAGTACAGCTTATAATCCAAAGCCAACATTATTACAACTTTTCAAACTCTCTCAAAAAGCAAAAGCAAGATAAGCGAGGTACACTACTAATGCCCAAGTAGCGACCACCAACGACACAGGGAGAATATCTATATATCATAAATGGAAGCCTCCTGCTCGCCTCTGAATCAGCTACTCGTGCATCACCAGCTAACCTGTCTCTAGTCTGCTCGTGTGAGCACCCAGAGTAATAAGAAGAGACATAAAACTCTGGGTCAGACAAAAAGTCTGGTATGAGCGATAAGCAGCTAAACAGAACAATAACAGGTATACTAAACCAAACCTAAACCTGGACCTGCAACCAAAGAGTTAGCACTACATATTGTACAACACTCTAAGGTGCCACTAACATATGGTGTACAGATACGGGGGTGGGGGTGCGAATGTCTAGTGATGGCAAACAAACAAGCATAACAACCATCCTCACATCTCTCACTCAGTGCGTAAAGCATACGATATTTACCACTTTGATCACCCAATACTTTGCTACGATCACCTTGCCCCATGAAGTCATAATGGCTTCATCTGCACTGATCCATAGCCACTAATCCTTCGCTATGTCCACTTTGCCCCCTGGAGTTGTTCACCCCATCTGCGCTGGCTCATAGCCTTACTAATCCTTTACTATGTCCACTTTTCCCCATGGAGTTGTACACCCCATCTGCGTTGGATCATAGTCCTACTAATCCTTTACTTTGTTCACTTTGCCTCATGGAGTTTTTCACCCCATCTGCGTAACGTAGTCCTATCATTCATGGTGAATCGAAGTTATGAACGCCGACAACTCCTTAACACACGTCCCGCAGCAAAGCCCGATCATGAAGTGAACTCATTGGTTCCCAACTGGATCCTAAGCTCTAACTTCCAACTTGGACTACCTTTGCATCTCGGGTTATTGGTCAATACCGGATCGCTTCGGATTCCTCCTTGTCATCGGTTCGGTTCGGTCAAGTATATGCATCTCGGTTCGGTTCGGGTCCTTCACGTCGTATTGGTTCGGTTCGGGTTCCCTTTTGCTCCATCAATTTGCTTCATTGGTTCGGTTCGGGTCCTCCACTCTCTTAGCTCCTGGCTTGGCCTTCTGGTCCGATCCGATCCCCTTCCTTATTCCCATCCGCTTTGATCCGATCCCCCTTCCTTAGCCCGATCCGATCCCTGTTCAACCTTTGTGGCCTTCCTTTTTGCCATACTTTCTCTTGTGCTAAGCTACGGTTCGGTTCGATGATCCTTTGCCCGGTTCGAGCCCATCCACCCAATCCGATCCGAAAGCCTGCACTGTTTTTCTGCACTTTTCCAGCGAACATTTTACGCCATTCGACGACGTTTTCGACAATTCCAACTATTCTAATCAATCACAAAGCGTACCATACAGTCATAACAACATGTATAATCAACCACAAACACTAAACAACAATATGATAGGTTCAAATGGAGCAAACATAGCCATAACCCCATATTTTCCCTTAAACATGTTTAGGTGAAACTAATGATATGATTAGGAAAAGTTAACCGAATTAACCCAAACTCATATCAGAGGTCTAAAACATCATTTAAGAATTTATAAATATTTTTCCAGAATTTTATCATGTTTAAATTCGCTAATTAACACTAATTACCCTTAATTAACCATAATTAGTGAGGAACTATGCGAATCACTCACCTTAGCCACAAATAAACCTTAGATCTGAAATAAATCTCGGATTTGGCGCGGATACTTATGCTAAACAGCAGCTCTAATCTTGATTTGGTGAAGGTCTCCCTTGATTTGATGTTGCTAAGCTTAATCCTTGATTAGAAGGTGAATTGGAGGTGATTTAGAGGTTGGAGGCCATTTTTAGGGTTTCTTAGATGTAAGTGGAGGCTAGAAAACTGAAATGAAATGAAACCCTAACTCATTTCAGCCTCCCCATAACCCTAATCCCGAAATGGGTTATGGGCCCATTTGCTAATCACCTCATTTGGCCCGGTTAAGCTGTTTTTCACCTTCCAAACCTTATTTCAGCCATATCTCCCAAACGGTAAGTCCATTTCTCACATGTGACCACTCTACGGAAAGGTATACCATCATCCGAAGCCAATGGAAGTGGTTTCAGGTCAAAATTCCTTTTCAATCAAAAGTTATGGTCGAAACAAGATCAGCTAGGGGCAAAACGGTCATTTAAAAATCGACAAAAATCATGAACATTGGAAATGACTCTAATGGTTGTTTCCCGAAGTTACATGACTATACGACTTCATATGGGAAAGAAATAAATATTCTACGATTCTCCGATGCGTAGAATGCGGGTTGTTACACAATTGATTAGGGTAGCAGTTAGGGTATACTTGGACGTATGACCTAAGCCTACCGACTCATAGTGGAAGGGATCATCTCATTTTAGTTATACTGGTAATAATGCAGAGTAATCATTAGTGAGGCACATACACCTTATCTTGCTTACCTTGTCACACATGTCATTTATGTAGTGATCTCTCTTATCCACTTTATATGCCTATCATGTTGCTTTTATTTATCTACTGACTAAAAGTAGCTAGACTAGCCAGACTTTATGCCTGACCCTGTTGTTTCTCCTTCTTTCTTCCGTTCCCCCCTCCTCCAAGGTTCTCAGGGAGGAAACACTCAAACTTAATCAGGAATCAGATATCATCTTGTTAGGAGCTACTTCTGAAGTATGGCTCAAGTTCTTGTCTCTACTATGGCTTAACTCTTTTAATTGGGGAATGATGCTTTTTATTTACTTATGTACTCTAATGTTGCAAGACAGAAGTTATTTCATTGTAATGGTTTTTATGACTTATGAAATTGTGGACTACGTTATTATGACTTATGTTTGAAATAAAAGTTTAAATTTTCCGTTGTTGCCTTATATCTGTCTTGTAATTATTCTATGTCTGTTTACCTGTAGCGCTTCACGAAACTTAATGCATTCCCTTAGTGAGTGACATTAACGAACGTGAGGTGTCACAATGATCATTGCTAAAGTAGAATTCTCCTAATGAAATATGTGAGTGGAAGATTTGTGTATAGGGAAGTACTTAAGTTCCAAAATAAAATAAGAAACTACCTAAACTTATATCTAATAACAATTAAGCAATATGTTGGAGCACTATTGTAGTCATCCCAATCGCAAGCACTAATTTCATCCTGCAAGTTCTAAATAAGCACACAGAAACAATAAATAACCGATAAAAAAAGGAAAATAAAGAATCCACAGATAAATTAGTTACATATGTACATAAATGATGGTAAGTTGGAAAAATGAAGGTAATAAATTACAGTAAACCATAATGGTTAATGTATCGTAGGCTGGTAACAAACGAAATGGAGATGAATTTATGTTCACCAAAACTTCCAATAAACCATGGAAAAACCAAGGAAGTAACAAATTCAGTAGAGTGTATCCTATAAGCATAGATTTTGATAATCAATTTGTAGATCGTGACCGACAATCTGGAGCAATGATCTTCTAGAAAACATGATATACCGATCGTAGACTCCGGCTTACTCATGTCGACAAGACCATAAAATCAAGGCTAAATATGTATAACAAACTGGAGATGAATTAATGTTCACTAGCGCTTCCAATAAACCATTGATGAACAAACGACATAACAAAATCAGAAGAATATAAACTGTAAGCATAGATATTTAAAATCAATTTGAAGGCCGTGAACAATGATGAAGAGCGTTGATCTTGTAGAAATCACGATATCGCCAATCGCAAATTCCGGCGAACTGAGGTCGGCAAAACCGTGTAATCAACCGCTTCAATTTCTAAATTTTTGTGCTTATTTGGTTTTCGTATTTCAAAGACGAAACATACCCTTATCCAATATTTCAAAGGAACAATTGTAAAAGAACCTTTCTAGAAACTCCAAAAAGGCTTTAAAAGGGGATGTATTTGCTTCATATATAAGATATATATATATATATATATATATATATATATATATATATAAGTAGGTATAATATGGAAAGCGTTCGGTTGCACCAAAAAATGGAGCACCCCAATTCTCCCTTGATATCAGCCCCGCATTTATAGTAAAGAAAATGAGTGGGAAGTGAGAGAATGAGTGAAAGAAGAGAGGGAAGAAATGTGTGGTGAAAAAGTGGTAGGCCAAAGTGGTGCTCCACCGTTTGAGGTGCCATTGAACTTCTCTCTCTCTCTCTTTATATATATACACAAACACACACACACACACACACACACACACACACACATATATATATATATATATATATATATATATATATATATATATGAGCGTTCATTGACACCCCAAAAATGGAGCACCCCCTTGGCCCCCTATTTTCCACCTCTCATTTATATTAATTAAAGTCAGTGGAAGGTGAGAGAGTTAGTGGAAGATGAGAGAGTTGGTGGAAGGAGAGAGGGAGGAAATGTGTGGTGGAAAAGTGGTATGCTAAAGGGGTGCTCCATTTTTGGGGTGTTGTTGAACCTACCTATCTACATGTGTGTGTGTGTGTGTGTATATATATATATATATATATATATATATATATATATACATATACCTTGTTGCACCCCCTACCCTATCGTGAGCCACGACGATTCAAATCTAACGAGAATTTGTAGATGTTCAATCCACATATATATTAGCATCTATCCAAAATTTGAGCTCATTCCAACATTCGTATAATAATATATTTGATGTTTATATTTAACAGTTTGAATAAATGTCTGAACGGTGAATAATTGAGCTATGATTTTGAAAATATTACGAATGTCGGAACAGGCTCAAATTTTGTGTAAATCGTTATATATGTGTGGATTGAACATCTACAAATTCTCGTTGTATTTGGATCATCTCACGAGAAGATATGGGGTACAACATGGGTGCCCCTGATCGCTACTCATATATATATATATATATATATATATATATATATATATATATATATATATATATATATGGGAAAGTCTACAGATAGTCCCAGCCCTGGGCCTAGGCGGCCCAGGGCCTCGGGCCTGGAGGGAGCCTCAAGATAAATAGCTTTGCATTTATATCTTGTCCTGTTGCTTGAATTCCAAAATTGAATGTGGCCGAGTGGGATGGGTATTCAACCTGCTTGTAATAGTTGCGGGACCAATACCTGCAACATCATTTCCAGCGCATGTGGTTTTCGCTCTCCCCAGCTTTCTACACTTTTCTACTACCGCTTTTTTTCTCGTCTAGTTTCTACCCTTTTTCTACGGCAGCATACAAATTTCGCATAGGGCCTCACACCACTCAGGGCCGACACTATCTATAGAGACAAAATTTTGACACAAATGGTGACACAATTGTATTGCACCATGAATTACACATCTCTGTATAAAGACAAAATGATCCAACGATTGAGGCTTTGTGTTTCTTTCTTTGTGTCTAATTGTAACATCCTACTTAGGCCTCCATAGCAGAATCTCATAGCAGAACGAATAAAATAAAATATAATATAATATATACAAATATATCTTTACACAAAAGGAAATCTTTTATACATATCAATCATCAGAGAATAACATATACCAGATATAGCGAAACAAACTTTAAATAATTAACAGTGAAGCCTACAGCTTCTAGCTCTTGAAACTCCAAGCTAAAACTAACCTGGAAAATATGTTCGGTCTAACCCGAGCACATTTTGAAGCAAAGCAAAAAAATACTCGGATCAGTCTGGAATATTTTCAGTGATAAATTCACAGCAACCAACTTGCTTAACTTTAGAAATCATTTTTCAAAGAAAAAGATAACAGTAAGACCAGTCCACACATAAACACAGACGTTTTTACCTTACTATAACCTAAAACATTTTGATATATCAAAATCCAGTGATATAATAATAGTGTCTATCAAACCACAAATAAACAACCATCTAGTAGAACGCTTGCATCTCACGTTCTACATATTTAATATAAAATCAAAAACCGCATGGTGCTTATTGGAGATTGGATTCCAACTATGGCAAGGTATGAGACCACCTTTCCGTTTAGTGTACTATAGAGGGATATACACTAGGTTTCAACAAGAATGTCTTGCAACCCAGGCTAATCATGACTGGTAACTCATTAACTTGAGTGCACCGAATGTATTACCACCCTACGGTTAGGATCGGCAACCGTTCCTGTGGGAAACATCAAAAGGTTTAAGAATGAAATGGAATCTCTAGATGGTAGTAATGCACCCTGCTTGGAGGCGACCCAATTAGCCATGCGACCTACCCGATTTTAGCCATTTCCCGGTTGTTAAGGTTTGAGATCACGTTTATCTTTTAGAACATCTGGCCATCATTCACTCTGAATGTCACATCATTAGATACGTCAAATCACTAACTCATGTAGCAAGAGAGTTCCTCCGCCACCAAACTCGGTATATTGGTAAAAACCAAGTATGTGAGTTTTTCGGAAATACATTGTTAGACATTCGTCCATACAAGTCATCTAGAAATAAGATGAACCGAAGGCACCCTCCTGCTGCATCCTAGGAATCACCTTACATATTAGTAGCGAGTAGTCCTTGCAAATCCTTGAATTTCAATCACGATAGAACCACAGTACATCTTTGGCTGTAGATCAGAGATTATAAGTAGTTCTTCCATTTATGAATATCCACGGTCTTCAATTGATCCATCTCTCTTCCCTGTAAGTTAGTTTCGATCGAAACGTTGATTCGAAGTGGTTTTGGGTCTAATTCCCATCCCGGTCTCTTCGAAACAACACATCAAAAGGTCCAATTAAATATTCATTGATAGTTGGGTTTTTAACTATCAACTCACGGCAGTATTATTAAGTACCTCGATAGCTCAGACCCTCATTGTTTAAAACCATTCATTAAAACCCTTTATTGAACCATTGAAAACATTTCATTATTCCATTTCCATATCTTGACATTTCATCTTTTGTTCACTATTTGGAAATAATATCTCTCCTTCATTCACGCTCTGCTTTATTCTCCTTAAAATACAGAAAACATCTCCATATCTTCATAACCCATTTATGTCCTTAAATTTGGAAATATCAATATATTTTTAATTCAATAATATAATCCAATTACCGATTCTTATATGGAAAAATCCCTGTTAAACGACACATGCTTTCTTACTGAAACCCAATAGCTTTTCTTTCACTTTCACTTGAAGATTTTGTGGAAATTTACTTAAATTACTAATGTTTATTTACAAATTAATATCGCCCTTTCTATTTCTACTACATATTATTTCAAATAAGTATAGCTCACTCATATTATTTCCATTATCTGAAAAACAGTGCAATATAAATAACTTAATGGTATAAATAAACTTTATATTTCAACTTTGCTAAACCTTGTCACATTGTTAAATTTCAAACTCATTATGTTAAATTACATTTCAAACCTTGCAAATGAAATATGCAAATGCTTCATGAAATATTAACTCGTTTCAACCTCCTTTATCGTTACAAACTAATATTATTCCTCGATAATAGTGAAGTCGTTCAAGTTGAGGTATTTTATTTACCTCTCAGACCTTGATCGACAACGTTCTTATCTCAGAATAAATAGAAGCTTATAACTCAAAACTCATATTCTTATAATATCGTTCAGGTCTTATTTTCTATTTAAATCATGGTTTTATAAACCAATCCTTTTTTTAATTCTCAACTTGACTATGCCATTTTACTTAATATATTCAATAAGTAAAACATTACTAAAGTATTAACCCTTTACTTCAAAAATCCTGTATGTTATTCAATTCATAACTTGGATCCATTATTATACTCCATTTATTCGTACCCCTTCAAAAACCCTTTTTAAGGATCCATCTTAAATTGAACTAAATCAATTTTAAAATACCTCAATATAATAAAATTAAAATTATAATCAGACATACCCGAGCAGAATTACATATATTATCAAAGTAAAATATTCCAGGTTGAATCCGAGCCAAAACGATATTTAATAAATTAAGAACCCTTTATTTTAATATAATAAATCGTTATATTATATAATGAATTCCATAGCGACTATTTGGTAATTTGATTTGGATATAAAACAAAATCTAAAATACGAAAACTCAATTTTTCTGCTTCATTAGAAAATTATTATCAAATAAATTTGGATGTTTCTTGTTTTGGAAGAAATCCGACTTAAATTGGATTCTGTACAACCATTTAAAGTTCAAAACATTATATTACGAACTACCGTGTCGCTGCAGTTCGTTATATAATTAAAATTATAAATTAAACGTTCAAACAACGTTTAATAACGAAATAGTTATTATAATTCGATTCCAAATTGAATTAAATTATTTATATCGCCAATTCATATAAAAACTGCAAATCCAATATATTCCGACTATTTTGGAATAAATAATTATTTTATATTAATACAATATTCAAAATTATTAAATTAAATTCCAAAATAACATATAAAACCATTTTTAAATATTAAATAAAATGGTTAAAAATCTTGGTCATTACATTCCTTCTCCCTTAAAAGAGTTTCGTCCCCGAAATTACTAAGAGAGGAAAATGTCCCAATCCCATATTTTTTCAAAACTCTAATTTAGTTAAAACCCATCAGTTTATAAATTTAAATTAAAAACTGGGCCCAATAATTTTGATCGAAAAACAAGTTTATTCTTATTAACCAAAGATTACGAAATGATTTTGATTTTTTTCTAACACCTTAAATTTTGGAAAAATTTCGGCAGAGTCTCCCTTGTACGGAGGGACACCTGCAATATTGCAGGTTCAATAAATATATATACATCGACCAACACGATCGAAAAGAGGAAAAATCCAATTCAAAACCCAAACCAAAAACCCAAAAATTATATTTCGCGTAAGCGTACCTTTTCGAGCACTATAAGCAATAAACAATAAGAGAGCCTGCTCAATTACTATGCAGCTTCAATCAAACTGGATTTAGTTAGTTGCAGAATCTTCATGGACATGTTTTAATGATAAATTGGCTCTTGTGCACCTGCTCTCAACTCTAATGAACTTCATTAGTTTCAAAACGATGTTAGTTAAATTTAAATATTAATACCATCCTGGATTTATCTCAATAAATCAATTTTATTCAAGATTGGTTTCAATCAAGTCCATCCAACTTTAAATCCATATCTATGCAATCATCAGTCTCAGCCATATAATCCCAAAACATTCTATTTGGATATTCCGATTTCTCAACTCGAGTCAAAATAGCGTTGACCAAAGTTATATTTTATTTCAACTAGGGTGGGACCCGTGCTTCGCACACGGGCGTTGGTGGAAGGAAGGAGGTAGTTGAAAGTATTTTGAAAGTTTGTATTTGGCTGTCGTAGTGGGGTTTTCATTTAGTAATAGTTTACTATGGTGCCATACTACTGTGTAGTGATGCTCAAACTCGTAGGTAGTTGGACGGCAGTAAAAATTAAAAAACGATTGCATTAATGCTGGATTACTTCAATCACAGCAAATTATTATACTCGTTAGAGGCCACAACACACGTGTGACGGAAGTAAAATAAACTGCACTTAAACGTTGAGTTTGGTGTGAAAATGACGCATGTAGATGGTTCCACAGCGGTAGGGAAAGCAGTAGTGTATGGCGGAGTGCTTGGCAAAGTAAGTTCCTCATGCTAAGCACATGGGTTATTTGGATAAATTTAGCTGAATAATTGTTGCAGCAAGAAGATATTGCGGAAGTTTTTTTTAATTATTAGTTTACTTTTTTGTGGGCCGTATTTTATTTTTTGTTTCATGTGTATTTTACTTTGCATGCATGAAAGTTGAATAAGAAAATAAGTGAGGTTAGCTAAAATATAAAATGCTGGAAAGTATGCTTGAAACATTAGAAGGTCAGGTAATAAAATAAGTCTAGATAAATGACCGTGAACGTAAACAGTATGCATGATGCATAGAATGGGGTACGGGTTAAAAATCTTGCATAGGGACATTAGTCTAATTTGATATGCGTAAAAGTTAGCACAATAATATTTTAAATTCCTGCATAAAGTCCAGAAAAAAATTATGTTATATAAGAAATTTTCTTTAAATTTTAACACATAAAGGCTTTTGTTAATTTCGTATTTAAAGTACTTACATAGTTACATTAAGGTGTACAGAATTAGCAATCGGTCTAATGGGAGTTAGTGGATGTTTATGGATATTACCTAACATTTGACAAAGACAACATACGATTTAATATGTTGCAATGACTGAAATTCAATAGTCAATTCGTGAAGTTTAGAAAAATCTAAACCATTGTCATTGGAAACAGATAATGTCTTATAACGCTTAATATATGCAAATCAAATCCTCCATCCCCAAAACCCTGTATCCCTCTATATCCAACCAGTCACCACCCCTACTTTTCATATTTTGCAAATTAAGCCCTCTTTCTATTTCTGGGTTAATTGAAGAAAAAAATTAGGGATTCTGTTTAGTTGGATATAGGGGAATAGCTAACGATTACAATATTGTTAAAACGCAAGCATGTACGTATTATAAATGCCATTGGGAAATCCATTTCTCATGCACAAAGGACCAAACTATCCTTGTATGTATGTAGTCATACCAGAAGCTTCAGAGATACTCCAATGTCGGCGATGCATCTGGTATTTAAACATGAAATAATGACTACTACATATGGAGTTAATATACTGGCTATCAATGTAGAAATTATAGTGTGTTCAAATAGGCACCACATTTTTTTCTTTCTAATACCATTGCTAAAAAATACCATTAGATTTTATACTACACTCTTCCTAATATCAAACTTTCCAAGGGCTACCAAATGAATTATTTTAATTTATTTGTGTGGTGAACAACCCCGATCAACAGCGTTTTCTACAGTGATCAACAAACGGTAGTTCAACGATTGATGACCATGTAAAACAGCGTTGATTGTAGGGCTGTCAATGGATACCCCAAAAATCCGAAATCCGTCCGCATCCGTATCCGAAAAGCAGATAAATATCCGATATCCGGGAAAGCGGATGCGGATATAGGCATATCCGCATCCGAAAATTATCCGTCCGCTTTTTTTTTCCGACTATAGCTTAAATTATGTGTATTTTAACATAATTAAATGCACTAATTTATTAATTTGCAAAATTAAAAGTCTACTAAATGCATGTTAGTTGCTCAAGATTATATATTATCATCATATTCATTTGTTTTTAGCACTTTAGTAATCAATTAGGTTGAAAAAGATTAATATTAAGCTAAAAAAAATTCATTTATATTCATCGATTTATCGATTGTTAGCGGAGCGAATAATTATCCGATATCCGTCCGTATCCGCGGATACGGATATCCGATATCCGAAAATGGTTTCGGATGTGGATACGGATATGACACTATCCGTATCCGAAAGCATCCGTTGACAGCCCTAGTTGATTGACGGTTATTTGCCGTGCAAAATAATTTTGCATGGTGATTGATTGCCGTGTGAATTGGGTGTGATATTAGGAAGTACATAAAATTTATTGTGTTTATTATTTTTATTTCTAGTATTAGGAAGAGGAAAGCAGTATGGTTTTAGCATCACATGAATTATATAAAGCGTAAAAGGACAATGCTAGAACGATCGAGGAAAAAACAGTTAGAAAAATAGGATCTAAGAACGAACGAACCGCAATTCAAGAGTGACGATCCACAATTAAGGAGGATAATAATTGTACCGTTCAAACTTTTTCCACATAAAATTAAAGCATCATTTCCAGTTTAAACAGCTTATTCGGGGGTAAAATTATAGTAAAATGCTACAAAAAGTCATTAAATTACCATTGAGAAGTACAACACACACTATGACATGTCAGCAAATTACCATTTCCTGCAGCAACAACGGATGCTGAACGAAATATGCATTATGATGCATATATATTTGTACTTTATAAATTGTAAAGATATTTATTTTCGTTTCTTAAGACATCCAAATTGTTTGACTTCTTCTTCTTCTTCTTCTTCTCTTTTTTTTTTTTTTTTTTTTTTTTTTTTTTTTTTTTTTTTTTTTGTCGAGAAACGTGTCACTGATAAATCATGATATATTAAAAATCACACACATTAAAAATTATTGACACCAAACCTTTGATCCATAGTTGACCTTTTTCAATAATATCCATTTACAAATGACACACTTCTACATGTTTAGAAATATACATATACATATACATATACATATATATATATATATATATATGTATGTATATATATATATGTATGTATGTATGTATATGGGTACTGATGAATAGATACCATACTTCATAAGTTTAACATCATCTGTTATACCATAATCCAAATAATGAATTCCATCTTTAAATCAATATTGTTACTCCTAAGGCGCTGTAAACTTTGAACCTTTTTTGCCAACCAGAAAACAGCACGAATAAACAGCACTAAGGATTGAATTTCTTTTTACCCTGAGTATCAAACAACGCCAAGAAAAAAGATAGGTCTTTGAATTTTTGTGGGCTGCCAAATAAAAAATCACCAAATCCAAGAATCAAATCATTTGTGGGCCGGGAGACCTACCAGATAATGTGGTTTCTCCTTCACCCATTGCATTGCAAAACTTGTCTCATCCGTCAATGGCAGCTGTGCCATAGTGATGCCAAGGATCCCATTATCGAACTCATTGTGAGCCCATTTACCTCACCATGAAGGAAAGGGAATGACGACCTCGGCTTTTAGGTAATCCTAAAGGAATGATGTCCCCACAATCTGTAAGCTGCATGAGAAATTAAAAGCAAATATTGATTCCATGGAGCTTTCCTTGTTATCACCTAGTTTAGCAAAGTACAATGAATTAGAGATAATTCTCCATCATTTCTGTCACTCTTTAACGTTCTTCCCATTGAACACCTAAAAATTAACTAAAGCATACTTGATAACAGATATATTACCAGCGTATAAAAATGTCTACAACGCATAAATTTCAACTTGTGCAATTCCCTGATCAACCATTTTTTTAAGAGTTATATTAATTCCTATGAAAAATTCATGCATACCCATTGTACTATTTAATCACTGCAGACATTAGATAATGTTGTAGATTACTTATCAAGAAAACGATAACTAAAATAGATGCAAATTAGTTTTCATTGCCAAAAATTGGCTAATTATATTTTACAGTTAAGATAAGTAAAAATAGAGCAATTGCAATAAGCGTTTTAGTAGATTAAAAGGACAACTATTTAAATTTTATTTACGGTAGCATATCTACCAACAATATAATGAAAACTGCAATTACCACAAATCTTGCACCTGTAGTTAAATAAAAGTAGTCATAATTAAATGAAATTTTGCACCTGCACTGAAGTTTAGCCCTTGCTAGCATATAGCTAGTACCGAGTGGAGAAAAAAAAGAGGAATAGAAAAGGGCACAGTGAGGGAACTGATTGGTAGTCAAATAATTTATTAGATTGAGTGTTATGAAGCCTACATTTGGATTAAAAAAACACACATCAATGAGTTTTTATTTTATAAAGGATAGAGAAATAGATGATACATGTCACAATAATATATGCAAATGCGTAACTATTATTTTTTGGCTTGACAACAAAAACCTTAATAAACAGTAAAATAAATATTATTTTATTTGGGAGCATAATACGCTCAACAAAACTACAATATTTGTCATAACTTCATGTATGACCATTATGTCATACTTTTGCAAAAGCTCCAGTTTCCTTCAGGGATTCTCTTTCAAAGGGAAAAAGCAAGCAATGCAACATTATAATTCCAACATGGCCAAGACGTCCTTTTCCAGTGTTGGTCGATGTTATTGTATCAAAAATCGTCATTGTCCGAATTTCTAAATTCTATTGTGGAGTTGATCAAAGTTCGGTCTTCAAGACCTGGAGTCAACTGCAAACAAAAGAGGTCCAAGTCGTCTATGTGCTTTGCTAGGAGTTGATCATGACTTTAAAGTAACCAACAGCCTTTATTAGGTGCAAATAATAACAAAAAAACAAAACCATTAATCAGTCAGTTTGTAACAGCGAGCATTTAAACAAAGGATTAAAACGTTCTTAAAAGAATCATACCCAAGTAGTGATTCAAGGTCAATCTTCGAGATCTGGAGTCGATCAACAAAATCTAATGTCCAACTAATCTATGCACCTCGCTTGAAGACACCCATAACGTTGGAGTAAGGAGTTGCCACCACCCCCACTCCACCTTTGGTCTGGTGCAGATATCATTAAAAAAAAAGAATCAAACCATTAGTCAATTAATTTATAACAGTGGCCTTTTAACAGCAATTAAATAAAGGGTATTAAATTATATAAAAAGAATCATGTCCGATAGTATCCTATATATCCTCAAGGCACATGATATAGAGCATGACTTAAAAAAGTTTAGAGGTAAATATTAAACCCTTCCTCCAAAATGGTTATCATTCAATAATGTCGAATTTAGCTTACATTTATTTAAAAAATGACACAAACAACATATGGTCCAATCCATAAATTAGTAAACAAAGAAAGGTATACATTCAATGGAAACCCGATTAAAATCTCTCAAACGTGACCATCAATCATAATACAAACATGAATCGATGTTGTGTGACGTTATCAACATTTGATATGCAAACACATTATAGCCAAGTAACAGGAACCTGTTATTTTGCACAAAATATTATATGTTCCCCCAAAAATTCATTCATATATCATCGTTATTTTATTGAACAGGTAAGTTTTAATTCGTTAAAACATCAGTTTAGCTTGGTTACTTTTTATTATATAGTTCAGCGGAGATGGCTTTAACAAGCAATGTTTGACACTTTTGTTGTGAGAAAAGTAGAAAAACACATAGGAAATTGAAGATTGCAGGAGTACTCGATAGTTTGATCATGTATTAAACTTGTTATTTATCACTTAAGTAGAGTCTTCACGGAGATATGATTAAGCCATCGTTGACAAAAGTTACAAACGTCAAATTCCTCCTGCTCTATGTTTCTTCCAGTCCATTCAAAGTGAAATAAGTTCCTAATTCTTCTTTTCTCTAAATTAATCGGAAAGTTATGCAATAAGTTTCCATATACAACAACTACTAATAATTGTTCGTTCCATAATTGTAAAATATATTTTGATAGCCTCAGTTTTCGTATTAGAAATGCTTCTTTTAATTTAAAATAGAAATAAATATCCTTTATGGTTTTCAAATAATTACACAGATAATTTGGTTTTTTAATTCTACCTGCATTTGCATTTGGAAGATATATTTGCGTATATGGATCATCGTTATTAAAAATCTCTCTAGTAAAGGCAATTGAAACTGGGACACATGCGTGAAAGCTTATGTCAATTTGAATCATCTGTTATTGCAGTAATAACATTTATATATCCGTACACGTGAAGCCTTCATGTTCCCAAAACCTGCATTCAAGAAATTGTGAAATTACATCCATTTAAACGCTTATAGAGCAGTTATAGAAGTTCTGAACCTGAAGCGATTCGTTTGTTACAATCTACAGAACCTTAACAATGTTGAAAATTTGTCTAGCTTTGATACCAATTTATTAATTATATGAACTACTAGATAGTCTCTGAGAATTATAGCAAACACAGAAGGAGAAAACAAATACTGCAAGAAAATAAAAACTCTACTTTTTTTATTTCTTTCTTTTTTGTTCACATTTTGCTTTAATTCAAATGAGGAGAGAGCTCTTCTATTTATAGCATACAATGGACCATTCTAGATTTGCAATATTCTAGAAAATATCTAAATATTTATGGAAAAATATCTTTTCCTAAATAATAGCAAATTTAAAAGCTCTCTCAATAAAAATAGGATCATAAATTTGAATTATTACTAATCACGCTATAATAGAGATTTGACTCTTTCTATTCCTAAAATCTTGGCTAAAATGCTTGAGATTAATTCTCAACAAATCCCTCCTTTAAGCTCAAGCATCTACCATCCTTTATTCCAATCATTGTCTTGCAATTTTTGAATAACAATTTTGGCAATGGTTTGGTGAAGATATCCGCTACCTGATCACGACTTATAACATGATTCAGCTGCACATCCTTTTTCTTGACATGCTCCCAGATGAAATGAAAACGAACATCTATGCGCTTACTCCTTTCGTGGTGAACTGGATTTTTCGATTGCAGACTTTTATATCTCACATGTTTTGGTAGAAGTATAGTAATCGTCCAAACTTTCTTTCTCATCGGCTCTTCTTTTCTCGCTTTCTTATCTTCGGGTTGCTCTACCACCACGGCTTCTGTAGTTGTCATTAATGAAGAAACACTTGCAGCATCCACTAATGCAGTTCTGATCACTTTCAATGAATTGATAATACCAGCCTTTACCGTATCAACATATTCACCTTTAGCAGCGTTAGCTTGATCCTGCTCCAAAAGCTTGCCAACAAGAACCGCACCTTCTACTTGATCAGCATTCGCAACAATAATATATGCTGGCATCTTCAAAGCATTTTGAATGATTTGAATATCAATTTTCTGGTCAAAATTAGCCGTCTGCAAGTTCGCTAATTCTTCGAATGCATACAGCAAGGAAACACCACCTCCATGCACAATTCTCTCTTCCACAGCAGCTTTAGTTGCATTCAAGGCATCGGTAACTCTATCCTTCTTCGCACCCTTCTTCGCACTAACTTCAGTTTCGCTCGCTCCTCCAATTTTCGGAACTGCAATGCCACCAAATAACTTTGCCAACCGCTCTTGCAGCTTCTGTTTATCATAGTCCGATGAATTCAAATCAATAGCAGACCTTAGCTGGTCACATCTTTCTTCAACTTTAGCCGTATTTTCTTTTCCTACTTCATTTGATTCAACCGCCCAATAAACATTCATGGCATTATTTGCATTAAGCCCACCTTCAGTATCCTTCAAATCTACTTCTTTCTCAACAGCATCATCATTAGTGTTACTTCTATCCTTGCCTTCTACATCAACAGTCTGAATCTCTTCTACATTATCAGGTTCGTCCTCATCAAAATTGTTATCAAATACGTTATATTCTTCCTTGTTTACTGCTAGTACCTCCTCAACATGGTCTGTATCTCTCTCTCTTGCTTCTGAGGCAGTCCTTTGAACCGCGGCTCTTTCTGCATGCAATCGTGCTTCAACATTTGCTTTATCAACAGCTGTCCGTTCTTGTTTTGCAATTGCTTCAGCGGCTGCTCTTTGCCTTGCCTCTTCTATGTTCATTATATCATCAATTTTTGTATCATTGTCATTAACAATCTCATCATTATCCATTTTTCCTATGACTTCCTCAGCGAATTCTTGATTGTCAACAACTTCCTCCTGCTCTACTCTTTTCAGAGTCATACAATCAGCCTCGTCTTCTTTATTTTCCATTAGGGCCTCCTTGTTTGCGTACACCTCTTTCAGTAATTTCCAAGAATCTCTTGCAGAATTTTCTCCTATAATATGGTTGAAAGCTTCTTCATCAACGTTCTCACACATAGCAACACGGGCTTGATGGTCTTTCCATCTCGACCTTGTAAATGTCTCATTCTCTTTCTCCGTCATATTTTTAACATCTTTTGGCCACTCGTATCCGCACTCAACAATCTCCCATAATCCTTTGGAGATCAATTCTTCTTTCTTTTTGTTACTCCACTCTTCGAAGTTTTCTTTTGTGAGAACAAACGTCGAAAGAAATAAAAATGTCATGGTTTCAACCTGGCGCTCTGATACCAATTTGTTGAAAATTTGTCTAGCTTTGATACCAATTTATTAATTATATGAACTACTAGATAGTCTCTGAGAATTATAGCAAACACAGAAGGAGAAAACAAATACTGCAAGAAAATAAAAACTCTACTTTTTTTATTTCTTTCTTTTTTGTTCACATTTTGCTTTAATTCAAATGAGGAGAGAGCTCTTCTATTTATAGCATACAATGGACCATTCTAGATTTGCAATATTCTAGAAAATATCTAAATATTTATGGAAAAATATCTTTTCCTAAATAATAGCAAATTTAAAAGCTCTCTCAATAAAAATAGGATCATAAATTTGAATTATTACTAATCACGCTATAATAGAGATTTGACTCTTTCTATTCCTAAAATCTTGGCTAAAATGCTTGAGATTAATTCTCAACAAACAATTCTTCCGAACCCAGTAATAAGCGTGGGGTCTTTTGGTTTTGGAAATCAACAAAGTGCCTATTTTCGAAATAAACATGTATGACATCCGCTTTACATATTTTGGATCTGTATTCCAAACTTCCGATGTACATATTTTAAAATCGATAGAAAAATTTCCGCACCTAGAGGTCTTTGTTGGTATTGATCTGAGTGAGTTGAAGTTGCACTTTTGGAAGACAATTTAATTTTTGCTTAGACTGCAGGCTTTCAACATCCAGTAGAAGAAATTATCAAGATACATCCCACCGCCTCGTAAGTAGCCATTGTGAAGTCCAAAATTTATGTTCAGTTCCCTCTCCATCATTCCAAATTCTCGTGTCAATAATCAGGTTGAACGACCGCTGTAATGGGAATTCGGACAACTCAGCGTGAAATCGACATTTCATTCTATTTTGTTCCCGTCGGCCAGAGTGAAAAGGTTAAGAAAATGTAATTTCAGGAGAGGAGACAAATTTAATGAATGACCGTGTTGAATCTCTGCCATTTATGTGATTTAGGGAAAGGAGGAAGGGAAGGAAAATTATTTTTGGAGGGTTAACGCAAGCACGTAGAACCGTTGGGGATGAAAAGGGATTTGGTAAAATAATATTGAGGAGGGAACGGTTGGAAAGGAAGGCGAGTGCTTTCTGATGTTGGGGTTATTTGTTTTATTTTGAAATGCGGAAGGATAAGGTATGCCAACTCAGCATGGGTATGTTCCTGTTTTCTGTTATAAGTAATAGAATAAATATTGAAGTTCAAATATACCTTATATAGTTCATTTTTTTACTTAAATTGAAAATTTCTTATTCACTTTTGCAGTTTTTCCTTAATAATCTTTCAATTCTCTAATCAATCAAATCAAGCAAAACAAGTTTCAACCATCAAATTAATAATTTGAGGGAATTACTCCCACCTCTTTTTTTATGTATAAAAAATGATTCGAGTAAAGTTACTTCATTTACCGTCTTTACACAAAACTTAAAAATAATTTATATTCAAATTACAAATACGCACTCATATATATACACTCAAACTCAATCAAGGGTATTTCTAACTCCATCTCTACTAAGTTACGTCACAGAGCCAAGATTATTACCAAACCAATTGCTCTGATACCAAGTTGTAACGTCCCAGTTTTCCGTACAAATTTAAGTTGACATTTAACTACCACTGTCAACCCAAATTATACAGGAAAACAGTAAGTTAAGAGAAATAAATTAGAGGATGAGAGAGAAAGAAAGAAATATTAGAATAGAAGAATGTAGTAGGACATCAGAATCTCATAGCGGAACGAATAAAATATAATACATATACAAATATATCTTTACACAAAAGGAAATCTTGTATGCATATCAATCATCAGAGTATAACATATATCAGATACAGCGGAACAAACTTTAAATAATTAACAGTGAAGCCTCCAGCTTTATCCCCTGAAACTCCAAGTTAAAAATACCCTGGAAAATATGTTTGGTCTAGCCCGAGCACATTTTGAAGCAAAGCAAAAAACACTCGGATCAGTCTGGAATACTTTAAGTGATAAATTCACATCAAACAACTTGCTTAACTTTAGAAATCATTTTTGAAAGAAATGGATAATAGTAAGACCAGTCCACACATAAACACGGACAGTCTTTACCTTACTATAACCCAAAACATTTTGATATATCAAAATCCAGTGATATTATAATAGTGTCTATCAAACCACAAATAAATAACCATCTAGTAGAACACTTGCATCTCGCGCTCTACAAATTTAATATAAAATCAAAAACCTCATAGTGCTTACCGGAGATTGGATTCTAACAATGGCAAGGTATGAGACCACCTTTTCGATCAGTGTACTCTAGAGGGATATACACTGGGGTTCAGCAAGAATGTCTTGCAACTCAGGCTAAACATGACCGGTCACTCATTTAACTTGAGTGTACCGAATGTATTACCACCCTATGGTTGGGATCAGCGACCGTTCCCGCAGGACAGCATCGAAAGCTTTAAGAATGAAATGGAATCTCTAGATGGTGGTAATACACCCTGCTTGGGGGCGACCCAACTAGCCATGCGACCTGCCCGATTTTTGCCATTTCCCGGTTGTTGAGGCTTGAGGTTACATTTATCTTTTAGAACATCTGGCCATCATTCACTCTGAATGTCAGATTATTAGATCCGTCAAATCACTAACGGACGTTAACAAATATACTCTAGGTGTTAAGAAAGAGAGTTCCTTCGCCACCAAACTCGGTAAATTTGTAAAAAACCAAAGTACATGAGTTTTTCGGAAATACTCTGTCAGACATTCGTCCATACAAGTCATCTAGGAACAGGATGAACCGAAGGCACCCTCCTACTGCATCCTGGGAATCACCCTACATATCAATAGCAAATAGTCCTTGCAAATCCATGAATTTCAATCACGATAGAACTACATTATATCTTTGGCTGCAGACCAGATATTATAAGTAGTTCTTCCATTTATGAATATCCACGGTCTTCAATTGCTCCATCTCTCTTCTCTGCAAATTAGTTCCGATGGAAACATTGATTCGAAGTGGTTTTAGGTCTAGTTCCCATCCCGGTCTCTTCGAAGCAACACGTCAAAAGGTCCAATTAAATATTAATTGATAGTTGGGTTTTTATCTATCAACTCACGACAGTATTATCAAGTACCTCGGCAATTCAAACCCTCATTGTTTAAAACCATTCATTAAAACCCTTTATCGAACCATTGAAAACATTTCATTATTCCATTTTCATATCTTGACATTTCATCTTTTGTTCATTATTTGGAAATAATATTTCTCCTTCATTCACGCTCTGCTTTATTCTCCTTAAAACCCAGAAAATAACTCCATATCTTCATAACCCAGTTATGTCCTTAAATTTGGAAATATCAATATATTTTTAATTCAATAATATAATCCAATTACCAATTCTTATATGGAAAAATCCCTTTTGAACGACACATGCTTTCTTACTGAAACCCAATAGCTTTTCTTTCACCTCCACTTGAAGATTTTGTGGAAATTTACTTAAATTCCAAATGTTTATTTCCAAGTTAATATAACCTTTTATATTTCTACTACTTATTATTTCGAATAAGTATAGTGCACTCATATTATTTCCATTATCTTAAAAACAGTGCTATACAAATAGCTTAATGGTATAAATAAACTTTATATTTCAACTTTGCTAAACTGTAAAGACCCGTAAATTTCCGCCCTTTGAATCGACCATAAACCACACAGGTCTGACCCAAAAAGTGAAAATCTACGAATACATTAACTTTGGGCATACAACACATTACAACAGATAACAGAAGACTTTTATAACACTATAATAAATGTTACATCAGAGTACAGAATATACATATCAGAGTACATTGGAATATAATTACAGCGGAAGATGAGTACAAAAAATGTAATATACTGCACTGGAAGAACACAGCGGAAGGCTCTCTATCTCTGGACACAGCTTTAAGTTTCAACCCAGAATCTTGCTTAATATATCTGCAAAAATAGCTACTCGACTGCCCGTGTGGAAAATATGGGCACCCGAGTTTGCCAGTGGACAAACTACAGGTCAGTCATGGGACTGGTGTGAGAATTCTACTTAACCTATATAATATAATAAGGCTAATCACAGGACCACGCCACTTTCGCGGAACGGGTTTTCTCCTATGGATTGCCAGTGCATGACTAAAGTAAATCGTCAAAATAACGCAATGCTTTTTAGAAAAATGAAACCATTATAAGACCCAAGTCCCATCACACAATGCAACGCAAACCGGAGGATAGGGTTTTACCTTATAACGATCAAAAGATGCTTGATACGATAGACACGGTATTATATAATAATAGTGTGCAACCAATTTGAAATACATCAAAGTAAATGTATCAATCCTAGACGGCATGAGTGCCCCATCCCACTATGTCGCCATATATAGGTATACAATCAAAACCGCGTGATGTCGTATTGGAAATTTGGGTTTCCATCTGAGTCAAGGCTAGGGAGGAGATCCTTACCGATTCGAGACACTCTAGCAATGCCCCAGGATTGGTACTCTGTCCAACCCTTGGATCCTGCAGGGCCGGTCCATACGTTAACGCTTAATGGATTGGCAATTCCTGAACACACGCTTCCCGGTCCTTTTGGACCTATAATACGGCCAGTGGCGACCGCATAAACCGAGGCCTCGAAAAATCCAACAACCACAATGAATAAATGCCAGCGCTGGTAGGTCCCTGGCACCACTCTAGCTAGAAAGCAACGTGTGCACTCCCTGCGTTCCCTTCTCCCGTTTTAGACTCTACCGGGCTGTGAGGCTCGCGAAGTCACGATATACACAAAGCTATGCCTAAATAGACTGTGCTTTGATCATCAACCACAAGGCCTGCTTTTCAACAAAAGCCTTGATTAATGCATCTTAGTATGCCACATTGTCAGTCCATACTATACCATTGATTTCTACCAATATATAACCTCTAAGCTCGTACGTCTCAGAGAAGGGTGTTAACCACCAAACAGATATATATTGAGAGAGATCAACGAATGTAGTGTAAAGGACTACAACGTCAGACATACATTCCATTTATAAACTTATGCTCTGGGTCTGAGCGAAAGTCAAATCCGTACAAATCAACACTACGTCCGAACGGCCACCACTGAACCCCTTTCAAGGTAGCTACTCCTCTCATGGGTCTCAGTGGCAACACATCCATTCGATGTGAAGATCGTCGGTCTTCAATCACCGTCTTTAAATCTTCGACTTAGAACGTCGTATAATCATTTGAAATGAGATTGAACTCGGTCTTTTCAAATGATTCTCGTATATATATAACTTGAAATCATTTCATATCGTTATTGGTATTTAGTAACGATCTATCGCTATTTTTATTTATATAAAAATAGCTCGAATTAATTTAACGACGCTTCGGGTCAATGGGCGACCTTGGCGCTGTTTTCAACCAAATTTGATTTACACTTATCTCGAAACTAACCGTTGGATTTTGATGAAGGTCTTCCCAAAGCGGTCTTAACGGTTCCAGTTTTGGGAAAATCCGATGGTCGGATCTTTCGGTATAACCGTTTAAAGTTACGATTGTCGATACGCGAACTGTCGCGCGTGTGTCATTAAGTTTATAATTTATATTTATATATATATAAATATAAATCATTTGGCGATTTTAATTATAAAAATTTATTCGTTTTATCGCATATAAAATGACGATAAAAATGTCACCTTTATTATCTCTGTTTTATTTACACTAAATGTAAATAAATATTTCTCTACTATCATTTATTTATTTACCTAGATATACATAAATGTTTTCATTTTCCTTTTCTTATTTATTTACCTAAATAATTTTTTTCCTATTTATTTACCCAAATGTAAATAAATATATTCTTATCCTTTTGTTATTTATTTACCTAAATATAAATAAATGGTTGCATTTTTTTTCCTCCTTATTTACACTATTTGTAAATAAAGGGTTTTAATTTCTTGTTCTTATTTATTTACTTAATTCCTCTCCAATCTAATTAAAGTTTTAATTAAAACCTTATTTCGTTTTAACCTTCCAAAGTCATTATTAAATAATTAATCAAAAATTAGGAAATTAATCCCCTCATTAATCCGGGTTAAAGAATAACTGTTATTTAAACATAATTCACGATAAATCCAAATTCAAATTTCATTGTAAATCTGTAGTTATGATAAAACCATTTTTAATTCCTTTTATTTATTTTAAAATAAACAAACCATTTATTCTGATCAAAATATTATTTCTCATATTAAAACATTATTTTCAAAATATTAATTTTGAAATTAACCCTTTTAATATTCCTTATAAAATGGATAATATAAGTTAATAAACTTATTCAGGTTAAAATGATATTTCTATTCACAATGGATTAAATAATCCAATTCGTTATATTATCCATTTATGTTTTATAATGGGCCAGACTTCTCACATTAGGCCTACAACTTGTGGATGCTGGATATGCCGGTTGGGTCCGGGCAGACTTATTCCACAGTTGGGCTTAACCTCGAGTCGAAACCCAATTTGTATTCGTGTACTTGGACCTCTCACATTAGGCCCAACATTTATGGCTGCTGGATATGCCGGTTGGTTCCGGGCAGACTTCCGCCATAAACGTGACCTAACCTCGTGTCCAAGAACAACTATAATTATAATTATTTTCTAAAAATGTTATTTTAAAATATTTCATATTTTAAAAATATTTAAATTCTGAAATATTATATTTTCCTTTTCAATTCTTTACATTGAAATGTGAATCCTTTTCCTTTTTTTCTCTTTACATAGAAAATGTAAGTGTTTGCTTTTATTTTCTTTTGCATTGAAAATGTACATATTACTTTTCATTTACATTTACATTAAAAATGTACATATTACTTTTTAGTTACATTTACATTAAAAAGTACATATTACTTTTTATTTACTCTTTAAATAACATAAAAATACTTTTATCTTAATTACATTTTAAATATCATAAAATGTACTTTTATCTTGATTATATTTTAAATATCATAAAATGTACTTTTATCTTGATTATATTTTAAATATCATAAAATGTACTTTTATCTTGATTATATTTTAAATATCATAAAATGTACTTTTATCTTGATTACATTTTAAATATCATAAAATGTACTTTCACTTTGATTATGTTTCATTAACATAAAAATGTATTTTTAATTTTAACTACATTTTAATAACATAAAATGTATTTTAACTTTATTTACATTTTAATAACATAAAATGTATTTTACTTTGATTATGTTTAATTAACATAAAAATGTACCCTTAACTTTAATTACATTTCAATAACATAAAATGTACTTTTAACTTATGACATTTTAACACATAAAATGTGAATCTGTCTAATAACATTTTTAATATGTAAAAAAAAATGTGAATTTCCATGTCATTAACATAACGATGTAATTCGGGGTCATAATATTTAAATTAACACAACGATGTAATCTTGTGTCATAACAATAATATTAACATGATGATGTAAATTTGCGTCATCTCAATAACGTTAACACAACATATAAATTGGTGTCATACAACAAGGTTAACCTAACATATAAATCGGTGTCATCTCAACTATATTAACACAACGGTGTAATTCATGTCATTGAAACTATACTAACACAATGATGTAAATTGTGGTGTACTTTTGATGAATCACAATAAAAGTCTCATCTTTATTTGTAAATGAAAATAAGATTAAAACTTACATTTTGTTTTATAAATAAAGATTTAACTTGCACTTTATAAAATAAACATAAAAATTAGTATTTTAATTTGTAGACAAGACAAAGATAAAAATTGTCCTTTTATTTATGTTGACAAAATAACGTAAAAATTTGTCTCTTTATTATGTTAACATAATAACATAAAAGTTTGTTCTTTTTATTATGTTAAAAAATGACATAAACATAAACACTTGTATGTTAATAAAATGACATAAAAACTTGTTCTTTTTATATGCTAACAAAATTTATCCTTTTATTATGTAACAAAATTTGTCCCTTTTATTATGTAACAAAAATTTGTCCTTTTATTATGTAACAAATTTTTTTTCCTTTTATTATGTAACAAAAATTTGTCCTTTTATTTTACAAAAAAAAATTACATGTTAAAATTGCCTTATATTTTATTTGCAAACCAAATAAACAAAACCAGAATAAATGTTTCAATTTTATTTAAGAAAATAAAATGAGAATAAAAATCAAAGTAAAAAAAAACTTTGTCATTTATTTAGTAGACAAAATTTGTATAAAAACTTTGTCTTTTATTTTGTAAACAAAATAAATGACAAAAATTGTCTATTATCTTATTAACAAAATTAAGATCCAAACTTTTCCTTTATTACTTTGTAAATAAAAATAAAATTCCCATATTTCTTTATAAATTAAAATTTCCATTTGTGAAAAATAATAATAATAATAATAATAATAATAAGAATAACAGTAATAAAGATGAGGACTCATATAGATTACATCAGAATGTAGAACTGGACTAACATAGCTATTTCAACACAGCATAAGATCGTCACAAATCACACATCAATATAGATTCTACATTACCACATCGCAAGACATACATACAAATCCAAACGATTGCGAATAATAATTATATTATTTAATTATTAAGATTTTAGAAATCTCACGTGTATTGGTTTTCAGAAGTCGTTTGAGTTCAAAATAGCTGAATTTCCAAAGTGCTTTGTTCTGATCGTGGACAGTCCCATCGCGTAGATCTCATCAACACTAGTCCATCTCAAGTCGTTTTCGTCAAATTTGGTTTATTCTTCCTTGGCTCCTTGTTAAACCCGAAACCATGACCGATTTGCAAAGCTTCCACCCCAAAGCATAAAACCAAAGAGAATATTCATCTGAGTTGAATGAGACTAGTTTTAGATTTTTTTTTTCGATGAGAGGTTCACAAGATATTGATTTTTTTTTTCTTGAATGAGGCAGAGGCCATTGTTGTTTTTTTAATTTTTTCAGAGCGACGGCTTGATCAGAGAATAGCAAATGAGGGTAAGGTTAGAATGAGAGATCATTTGTAGGTTGGGAATTTGCTTAAAATAGATTTGTATAAGATGTATTTCTAGTCAAAGAATTCCAACGGTTAAATAAAGAAAGTATTCGAATTTTCATTTGTACATCTTTAATTCAATTTTAAGGATTAAATTATATTTGATTAAAGTTCATTAAACCGATTTATATATAAATCAAATGAATAATTAACTTTCCTACATGAGCAACAAATTTTCCTGTTTTGATTGTTCAAATGTTTACTATAATTTATGACAAATTCACATAATAAATTTAAAGTTAATTATTACACTAATCTTCCATGTTTGGTTTCAACCATAATTAAATCTTCATTAAGTATATATTTAATTCCACTAAATTGGTTTGATTTAATTTGTTTTCTTTTTATTCAACCAATCTTGAATTTAAAGGTATAGTTAACAATTTTGTTCATATCCTACTACATTAGAATGATTGTTGACGAGTGGATTTCCATGTTTTAGTTAGGTCAAAACCTTATAAATTACAATATGTTAAAGTATAAAAGATAAATATATATAATTACTCCCAAGGGAAAGACATATACAAAATAAGGATAAGTATCATATATATATATATATATATATATATATATATATATATATATATATATATATATTTACTGCCCTAAAAAAAAAAAATTCTTATAAATGCATGCCATTCTGTTTCACATTAAAGGCTGAAACGGAAGAATAGGTATTCAATTCTTTCTATTGGTTCATATTTCCCTAAAAATATAACTCTTATTGACTATCCTTTCCCTTAATTACATAAAAAAATGCAATTTTATATTACAATGTAAATTGTCATCTTTAATTACATAATGAAATGTAATTTATTTACAATGAAAAGTTCATGTCCTAATCACCCTGAATATAAATGTAATTCCTTTTATATGGCAAAATCACATCTTAATTACATTATAATTAATGTAATTTTCATTACATGGTAAATTCATATTTTAATTACATTATAAGTAATGTAATTTCCTACGGTGTAAATTCCTTCCATTTATCTTACTAAAAAGAATGTAATCTTTCCTATGTTGTAATTTACTATTTATTCACATTAATTAAAATGTAAACCATACCTACGGTGAAATTTCTTTTATTTACATTAATTAAAATGTAAAATTTTACATATGGTGAAACTTACTATTTTATTCACATTAATAAAAATGTGAATTTTACCTACGGTTAAAATTTCAATTTATTCTCATGAATAAAAATGTGAATTTTTCATATCTAATATTTTATGTCAAATACTTCATGTCCAATCCAACCACAACAATAATTTAATTAATAAGAGTGATCTACTCTAATTAACAATATATAAACAAGTGGTTCATGAATGTCAACAAAACATGGTTGGTAAACTTAACCAACAAATGTTCATAGTAACTACGACTAAGGTTTAACACTTAAATTCTCAGACCTAGTGTCATAGCATCACAACAATTCAGATTGTAACATATAATAACATACGTCGCAGATCCATCATTCAACTTCACATCACATAGTATTAATTAAATTAATCTAATTTAATTAGAAGTAAATTCTCACTAATAATATATTTCCTTAAATTTAACATTCGTATTAGAAACAATCCCCATTTGATTATAATTATATTTTTGATGAATTATTATACTCTGATTTTACCACACCATAAATATCATATGACTAATTAGCATTTATTTACACATGTCAATTTCATAAATAGCTTAATTCTGAAATTACTTTGAATTCTTACTGACTCAAATTTAAAGAAATTAATTACTTTTATGTATTTAAATTAAAAAATTTATTTTATTACAAATTCATTAAAATTTCTAAAACAAAAATTTTAAATTGGCCCCAAAATTCCGGGTTGTTACATAAACCATGTTAATTGTCACATTGTTAAATTTCAAACTCATTATGTTAAATTACATTTCAAACCTTGCAAATGAAATTTGCAAATGCTTCACGAAATAATAACTCGTTTCAACGTCCTTTACCATTACAAACTAATATTATTCCTCAATAATAGTGAAGTTGTTCAAGTTGGGGTATTTTATTTACCTCTCAGACCTTGATCGACAACGTTTTTATCCCAGGATAAATAGAAGCTTATAACTCGAAAATCGTATTCTTATAATATCATTCAAATCTTATTTTCTATTTAAATCATGGTTTTATAAACCAATCCTTTCTTTTGAAAATTCTCAATTTGACTTTACCATTTTACTTAATATATTCATTAAGTAAACCACTACTAAAGTATTAACCCTTTACTTCAAAAATCCTGTATGGTATTCTATTCATAACTTGGATCCATTTATTATACTCCATTTATTCATACCTCTTCAAAAACCCTTTTTAAGGGTCCATCTTAAATTAAAATACCTCAACATAATAATATTAAAATATTATAATTGGACATGCACGAGCAGAATTACATATATTATCAAAATAAAATATTCTGGGTTGAATCCTGAGCCAAAACGATATTTAATAAATTAAGAACCCTTTATTTTAATATAATAAATTTTTATATTATATAACGAATTCCATAGCGACTATTTGGAAATTTGATTTGGATATAAAACAAAATCTAAAATACGAAAACTCGATTTTTCTGCTTCATTAGAAAAATATTATCAAATAATTTCGGACGTTTCTTATTTCGAAGAAATCCGACTTAAATTGGACCTTGTATTTAAAGTTCAAAACATTATATTACGTACTACCGTGCTGCTGCAGCTTGTTATATAATTATAATTATAAATTAAACGTTTAAACAACGTGCAATAACGAAATGGTTAATATAATTCAATTCCAAATTGAATTAAATTATTCATATCGCCAATTCATATAAAAACTGCAAATCCATTATATTCTGACTATTTCAGAATAAATAATTATTTTGTATTAATATAATATCCAAAATTATTAAATTAAATTCCAGAACACCATTTAAAACCATTTTTAAATATTAAATAAAACGGTTAAAAATCTGGGTCGTTACACTAATTTTATGTTCAAGTAGCTGCCCATATATATATATCAACAAACTTTAAATTGAATTCAAACTCACTTTTATGCCACCCATATTTATTTATTGCATAGGAAGTCGAGCAAAAACCAATGCTCATGAGAACCGATTAAAAAATAACTAACCGATGCTTATGATATATTACTCAAAAACGAAATATTTATTGCCTTCTCTTCCTTTGTATACTGCAAGATCTTAAAAAGTAGCAAGCTGACATAACTATTTGCTACATAGCTAGGACAATGGAAGAAAGGTAATAGATATTTAGGCTAAAACATGCAGGTTTCTTTCACTTTAAATGAACAGATTAATAGTAGCAAACTTTTCTTGCTAGTATATCAAATTTAGGTCAGCACAAAGATAAGTTAATATGGGTTTAAAAGCTTGTCAACCCGTGGATCTGTTAACATGGATAATAATGTTAGTTGTCTCACAATTGTAGTACAATAATTTATAAGAGAACCGAAGCAGAAAAACATTGTAAATCAATGATTCATATTCAAATCATATGACAATGAACAAAGTTAAAAATGTGATCTTTGGTGGTGAAATAAAAATGAAAGAATATATAAATAAACATATATTTTGGTGTAAGTTTAATCTATATGTATACGGATGAGTACAGACACAAGCACAAGCCCACACACATATACACATACACACGCGTAAAAAGAGATGAAATCTTTTTTGTTTGAAATGACTATCCAGTCTAGTTTAACTGAATTATGGCAAGAATAATGGTTTAAAAATATAATGAAAAATACCATGAATACTTATAAATGTACTATTCAGTTGTTAGATCAGAGGTGTAATCATAAAAGCAGTGCAACAAAGATGAAGCAACCTATATTGGGCCGACAATCAAGTGATGAATCCACTTTCTAACATTCACCATGAAACAAATTGATTCACTTCCAACATTCATCATGAATAGCATCAAAACTATAATATAACAATAAAAAAGGGAAAAGTAGATTTTATGATATTTCAGTATGTAGAAAAAGGGTGCTAGTCGAAGATCCCAATTCGATTTGTAATGCATCGATGAGATAAATCTAAAAAGATAAGGAATCATATTTCAAGTTTTGTAAATTTATTCTTCTAACTTGCATCATGAAAAAAATTTATCATGTTAGTGTATGTGTTGCAGAAGTATGTTTAAAAAAACTCAAGTTTTATCTGAGCACCTCATGTGGTTATGTGCCTTGTAAATGAGTGCTTGGTCGAATAATTGAGGTTTCGAGTTGACTTAGTTCTCATTTATGAGAAATGTGTATGTTTTGCTGCATTTTATTCTTCTATAGCTAATAAGATAGTTAGTGAGGCGTTATCATTATGACAAAGCTTCTTACATACCACGTCAAATTTGCTTTATCAAGTTAGTTAGTTTTGAATTTAATACCAATAAGTGAAGAACAATTTTGTAGGTTAAATAAATACACAAAGGGAAATAAAGTAGGAGTTTATTTATGATTTTAGTAGCTTTCATCTACAATTACTATATACCCATTTATTGGGCAATATTTCTTTTCCCATCGGTAATTGTAAAAATTCACATCGAAAGAAGAAACGATTTTACATTTAACCGAACACTTTGTTTTGAAAGGGTTATCTTAGATTTACCCCCATTTAATGAAGTTGTATTAATGCATAGTTCACAAACTAAAGCACTGAGTAAATTGCGGAGACAGCTTAACCTTTGGAAACTTGATTTCTATTATGTAAAAATAAAAAAGTTAAAAAAAACTGCATCTGTGTTTAATAAGTTAACATTTTACAAAGAAGAAAACCTAGGTATAACATTTTCAAAGATTAGCAATAAGATATATTTTTATTCTATATCATATTGTGGTATATGATAATATTTTCATGGAGAAGTATTCAAATACGCATATATTGTCCAAATCACAATATATTCAGGCATACGCTTTTGAACAAATCTGACATAAGATAGCATACCATAATGTTAAATAAATGAGTCACATAAATGTCTTTTATAACAAAAAGATAGTAGTTTTCTAACTTGGTTTTGTTCAATGCCATAGGGTAAAAATAAAGCACATAAGAGAATAAAGTGGTAGAAATAGAAATAGCACCATTCATTTTTGATCAAAGATATAAAATACTTTATAACTATATAAGTAGAAGACCATAGAATGAAAATACATAGACTAAGTCTTAACTTTTTTAAAAGGCCAATTATGCCAAAGCAGGTGAATGATATTTCTTTTTATTAGACATTGGTATATGTAGAGTAAATGAATTATATTAATCGATTATATGCATATGTAGGTTGTTGGTTACAATCCACAAATGGCTTTATTCGATCATATTACAATCCACAAAATCTATGAAGATCAGTAATTAAAGGTTGAGACATATTTTAATTAGGACAAAACATGAACTTTAAAGATGTGTGTACTGTTGTAACGACCCGTATTTTTACGGTATTATAAATAATTTATTTAATTATTTAAATAATGGTTTGGTAATTTAAAATGAGCAGAATTAAGTAATATTGAATATTTAATCAATATAAATAATAGAATAATATATTTAATTTCTGAAATAGTCGGAAATAGTGGAATTCACAATATTGTGTGAATTGGATCATTTATAATATATAATTCAGTTTAGAGTTGAATTATATTAACGAATGTATTATATAAACGACAGTTGAACGTATAATTTATATTATAATTATAATCGAGCTCGAAATGGTGTGGCAGTTCGTAATTTGGTGATTCGAACTTTAAACGAAAATACACAATCCGTTTTAAGCCGGATTTCTGTGAAACAAGTAACGTTCGGAGAAGGTGAAGTATATTTTTCTAATGGAAGAGAAAAATCGAGATTTCGTCATGTAGATTATGAGTAGTGTCCAAATCAAATTTTTGAAAAGTCGCTATGAAACTCGTCTATAATTTATAATGATTTATATATATATATATATATTATAAATGGATTTTCAATATAAATTGAATACTGATTTAATATGGATTTGAAATGTTGAGTTACAAATTCAAATAGGAATATTTTGGAGCTGTATTATATATACGATAATATTAATTTATTAATATTTAATTTAATTAGTTTTAAATATATTAATATTTAAATGGGTTTATTTAGAGCTTTAAAAATTGCCACTTTTGCAAACGAACTCCATTTTCAATGAAACTAATTTTTTTGGATCCAGAATATTAAACTATTGCTAGATTTCAATTTTTGTGATTTTTGGAGTCTGTGTGTGGCTATACGGGATTTTAATGTGAAAAACAGACAATAATTTGACTTAAAAATAAGCTGTGTGAGCAAATGGACTCGAAATTCGACGAAACAAGTTTCATTAATCCGTAATGTCAAACTGTTGCTGCATGCCCATTTTTAACGAATTCAGATATTTTATGTGATCATAGGAATTTTAAAAGACAAATACAAACAGTGGTTGATTATAAATAAATATAATAATCGAATATAAAATTATATAATCTACCTATAAATATCCTAGCTCCTTTCACTAAACCCTAAACAATTTTCTTCCTAGTCAACAACAACAGAAATTCATGCCTCCATCTTAAACTCATATCGTGAGTTTTAAAGTCCAATATAAATTTTTATAAATCCTAAAATAATTATATGCAAGATCATAGGGTAAAGCTCATCATTTCTATGTGAGTAATCTGGGGTTCGACATCATATATGTTCGCTGGTTTTGTAGTAGCGTGAGTTCGACTAGATAGGGTTAAGTTGTTCTTCAAGTTGAAGCTGTAATTCGAGTTTTTGATATCATTTTTGGATTCATAATGTGAAATAGCACTTGCGTGCAAAGCTAGGAAGGAATCGATGATGATAGATGTAGCAACTTTGCCTGTAGGGTGCGAGAACTTCTTGAACGACGCGATGTAAGTAGGGGAACTGAGTTCTGTGAAAATTATATGGGTAGATGGAGATTTCAGTGGAGAAGATCATGGTGGTTTTGGTTTGAAGTTTCGGTGAAGGGATGAAGTCGTGAAGGCTTTGGAATATTCGGTAATGGAGTTCGACATTTGAGAGCAATGGGTTTTTGTCTTGAATTGCCGAAAGAAGACTAGTAAGGGGCAGCTGTTAAGAGAGATTAGCGGGGGAGGGTAATTCACGTGAGAAATGATGTAAGGATTTTCAATTTTAAATTAATTATCTAAGTTAGTGATCAAGTATGTATAACTATCGGCCATGACATCCTATGGAGCAGTAATGGGTTCGAACAGTGAGCTAAATAATTGGTTCGAACAGTGAGCTATCTGCGAAGGAAGAAAGAGATTTGGGTAGTTAGTGGAAGATTAATTAAATATTTATAAAATTGTAATGACAGTTTAAATCCATATAACTTGTCAAATGAATAACCAAATAATCCTTTATCAGAATCTGAAGAAACAAGATCCGTTGGGATCGTACGGAAGATGGCTTCACAATGGAACTGATTCGGAGTGAATTGGAGCTCGTTACAATTTATTGCAAAATAAATCATCCGTCTGAATCAAAGATAGTTAGTCATTATTTAACGATAACCGTCCAATGTGAGTAAATCTCACTGATCTGTCTAGTTTATATTTTTATAAATATAACCTAGTATTCATAAATGATGATTGATTGCTATGTGTTGATTATTTGGTTGAATTGCTGATTTATTGGTTGAAAATATAGATAACGATGTATATATAAATAGTTAATCAAATATTGATTCTGTTTATCAGAATATTTCATATTGAAAAGAAATTGATGTTATTTATATTGTTTAACATCTGTGGATGCAGAGAAACAGGTTGGAGGTATCCAACTGGATTCCTCAATATTTATAATACTGTTCGTTTTCATATATTGTGATATATGATGTGATATAAAACCTGTGATTGATTATGATGACACTGTTCTGTTTAATTAAACACCAGAAATACTGGAATGTAAAAAAGATAATTTTCAAAGTGTATATTGAAAATAATATATTTATAAAATAAATATAATTATAAAAGGAATATTTATTTGGAAAGTAAATAGAATTATAAAAGGAAATACTTGGAAAATGAATAGAATTTTATAAAAAGAGAATTTTACATTAGGAAGCTTTAGACCCGTGCTTCGCACACAGGTGTAACATGATATTGATTTAAAGTAAATATTTAATAGAAATCTATTTAACAAATAAATTGAGGAGAATAATTTATAAACGATGTTTATAAATTAAGGCAACATTTGTCATTTGATAAATTGAATATATAAATTTGAATTTATATAGAGAAGTAAAATCGGTTTTAACACCGATAATTGAAATGGAATGTGAACGTAGTAGTTATAAAGGAAATTTGCAATGGGATTATAAATGTTGGAAATGAAATAAGATT